>OZ021723.1:2769272-3439272 GCA_963978545.1 Linyphia triangularis | reverse complement strand
ACAAGTTCCAAGAGTTGAACGCCATTATAAAGGATGTCAAAAGAAGAAAAACTACATAAGTTTGTAAGGGGAAATTCCAATTATTTAATATACTACTAGACAACGGACGGTACAGGGGATTACAAGTGACGAAAGGTTAAAATTCATATTTTCAATAACCACCTTAGGAAGTCCTTACATGTGTTATCTTTCATTATTTATCATCATTAGTTAATTTATTTTCTGAAATTCATATACTTTAAGGGGAGTCCCTCACACATTTTGACGAAATTTGTCATTTTTCATTTTTTTCTTTTTTTAAATGAAATTATAACTCTTCTTGCATAAAATGATATATTATCTATTATTATTGTAAGCTTATCAGAAGTATTTTAAATATATTTTTTAAATATTAGTAACTTTCTGTAAAAGAGAAGTGTCTACTTTGTATTCTTCATTCATTTGCAAATTTCAAAATATTTTAAATATATTCTGATACACAATTTAACATGAGCTTTAATTAAAATTAATTTGTTTTAAATTTTATCACAATTTTGGAAAATGCTCTAAGTCAACAGCTCAGCTACAGTAATTCTATAAAAGCCAAATACTGAATTCATAAAGGCCATGTTAAAGTCTTTAAAAGCGTTAACACTCATAAAAAGGAAAAGATTTTTTTGCTGCATAGTTTTTTACAAAAAGTTCCTTATGTAAGTGTTAGTTTAACGTTACCGGGATGAAATTAAAACGTGAGAGACAACCCTTAACCTTGAGACAGAATTTCTCCCTCTTTATGTTCATTCCATTTTACAATCCTTGTCTAGAACCTGATTATACAAACTAATGACGCATCGTCTAATCAGTATGATCCGTTATGCTTTTCAAGTTTTAACGCTTATTCTTCATCTGGTTTCTACTCTCAGCAGACTCGAAGGATACTTATCCCACAAAACGTTTACAGTTTCAGAATATTATTGAAGATGGTCTTGTTTTTTTCAAACCTTTACTTTGTTTCTCTGACTATTATATTACAGATTACAATGATACAAAAGGGTCCACACAATCCAGAAGCAACCTCACTACAAGACATTGCCATTTCTGAAGTCCAGGTTTCTACGAGTTCTACAACCTGTTTGCCGGATGAATATTTTTCGTGGAAATCTGCTAAAGCACCAACTTGTTACCGTCCACCTTCCTTCACTGACACAAAACTCACAAACCTTGTAAAAGCTTTCAACAACACGTTCTTCAATGGCATAAAATCCAGTGCAGTTTTAAAGGATTACTCATATTTCGAGCTTCCGGTTTTTACGTCCGAAGAGTTCTTTTACAATTTAGCGACATTTTTGTTAGAAAAAGAAGGACTTTCGGACGAATGTTGGACGGAAATTGTGGCAGAAACGATGGGGTCCGTGGGAACCCTTACTTCGGATTCGTATATAATGGCCGCCAGTAATACGGCTTCAAAATTCCTAATCTCTAAAAAAGCTCTGGACACTGGGAATGTGGTGAACATTGCCAACAAGGTTATTAGTGATATTGAAAATAACGCCAAGCGTATTCACATAAATACTCCTCAAGATTTGATTCAGTCTATAGCGCAAGGTATTGTTGTTTATGTAAATTCTGTTGGGTTAAATTTTAGAGACTTTTACAGCAACTTATATGGTATATTTGTGAATGAATATGCGCCTGAAGATATTTGCGCTTGTATGTATGATTGAATAGAAACTTGAAAATGTTATTGAGATATAAACCTTTATTCGAGCATATTTAAGCAGGAATTAAAAATAGTAATTTTAAACTTCTAAATAACTATGTTAGTTTTTATTTTCTTCAGTATTTAAATTCATTTATATATATGAAATTTTCTTATGAAGTATACATATATCTAAACTGGTAATTAGATTTTAGAAAATAACTATATAATTATCAATATATTATATTGAAATACATATATTATCGGAAATTTTAAAATTGTAGCTAATGTTTTTAAAATTAATTTAAAGAATATTTAAAAAAAATTAAAAAAAATATTATTTATATTCCATTGAATAGAAACACATTAACAATAAATCTATGGTTATTTAATAAAATATTGATACTGCGTTATATTTGAAAATATTTAAGTTAGATTTTTTAATTTATCTCAACAAACTTTTTTAAATTAACGATATATGTGAATATCTGTCGTATTCTATATTGACTTTTTCGTCGATTCGAATAGTTTGTGTTACCTATCTCAGTATCATTATTGTTTCCATTCACAATATATATATATATATATATATATATATTTTAAAAATACATATATGTGTTAAGTACTATCCTTTAAATTAACATTCATGGGATATAATAATGTGTTTCTTCATCTATTATGTATCTCTTTTACAATTAACTAGATAGGAAATAATAAGTAAGGGCATAATGGTTATACATTTAAAAATAAGTTGCAAATATAAGAATTTTAACTTATAACACGAGGTATGTTTCAAAGAGTGTATCATTATGCTTTATTGATTAAGCATACCCTAAGGAGATCACACAGGGTATGAAAGAGACACGAATCAGATATCGGAGCTTATTATGATATCATCATAATACACTTTGAGACCTAGTCTTGAAGAATCTCCTCAAAAGATATTCCTTGTATCATATAAACAAATCGCATCAACATATTGCATCCAAATAAGCAAAAATAATTTTTTTACCATTTGAATTCCCTAGACCATAAAATATTGCAGAAATCCATTTTATATAACGATCAGAACTTACAATGTCCCACTTTACCTTATTTTATACTTTATTTAATCTTTACTTGTGATTAATTCTGTTTTAAAATGCTATTAGACTTATGACTTTACACATCTTTTTAGCTACAATAAATAAACTATGTAGCAAATATATAATATATTTTTATTTTATTCTGCGTATTGAATGTAAATATGTTGACGCTTTGAAGATGAAAAATTTAATAATAATGTTTATAAAACCACACTATTTTAATCATTTAAAATTTGATATTTCTAAAGTGGCTTAGTAAGCTTGCAACTTATCTATGTTAAAAAGGGTTTTTATACACCTTTTTCTAGTAAATTGTTCATCGCATTGGTTTAAATTTTGTCCAGCCGATATTTTAATATTTTTTACATAGCCTTGCATATGCTTTTGGAAAAATGATGTTTAGAATTGATACTTAAATAAAATTAAAAAAAAAAAAAAAAACTAATTTTCAAAACTCATCTTAATTATATTTTTATAAAAACATAAGTTTGTGTAACAGTACAATATGTTGAAAAAAAGTTTTCAATCCAAAATATTGAGTATATTCTGAGAAAAAGTAAATTTGTAAAGATAAACAGCGTTCCGAGAAAACAGCGAAATTATATAAAAAAAAAATAATATTTGAATTGCAAAATTATAAAAATGTATTAATTATATAACGTATATGTTTTTATTATGATGTATTTTTACTCAATTAAAATATTTGTAATGGATGTATTTTCTACTAAATTTTATCATTTTACAGATGAAATTACCAATATTGCAATACACTAAAAACTTCAAAATGATACATTTTTGATGCATTGTGATGCATTGAGATACATTTTTGCTTTCTTGTTCCCTCTAATGTAATATGTCTTCAACCAAGAATACTAATAGGGTATTTTTAAATTTTATAATTCAATTCACAAATTTTGAAAACAACAGTGAAGTAGGAGTGTTTTTACTTCAAGTGTGTTATAAAAATCTCTGGGAGTGAGATTGCTCCCGTTTATCCGTTTCTTTATGTCGACTTTGGAAATAATTATGAATTGCAAAACTGATTTTTTTTTTCAGATTCTGTCATGATAATCCAGTACTTTAACATTTAAGACACTGATACACGAAAGTGAAAAATTATTTCTTTTTGTAATAGCCATTAGCGTCAGGTTTTAATATTTAGCGTGCTAGCTTCTAGACCTCGAGGTTGCGGGTTCGAGTCCCGTGTTAATCATGGGTGTTTGTAAATGTATGTTGGCTTGTCTAATGATGAATGTTTCGACGCATTATAACCCTCGTATTGCTGACGGCGCCAGATAATCTAAAAACAACCAACCAGGGATTAATATTAAACTTAATTAATATTAAACACTATAAAATGTATTATTTTACATTTAAGGTATTTTTTAAAAGCAAGGAAATTTCTTGAACAGTATTGATAGTTTTTTAATGTGTATTAGATTTTCTCAATATGGAGTTATTTCTTCAGTTGATTACCTACATAACAATTTATAATTACAATTACGATAAACTTTTTTTTTATTCAAACACGATGTTTCTATATTAGAAAAAAAGTAAGCATTAAAATTCAATGAACACTGTTTCAGAATTTTCTCGCCGCATCAAGTACTCAGTTTTACAGAGCAGACAATATAGGATTTAATATTATGAAATTTACCACATTTGGTAGATAAATATTTGGAAAATTTGCTGATAAGAAAATATTAGAGGTGCGGATTTCGGCTTTTGACTTATTAGGGGAGACCTGTGTACCTAGGGCCGCTTTTTTTTCAATGCACAAAAATTGAGCCACTGAGCCGTTTAAAAATGTGAAACTGATATGCATACATCGTTATAGTAAATACTTTCCATTGAGATTAGTATAAGTACTTAAAATAATAGATTCTGTCAAATAGAAGGTTTTTAAAGAAATTTTACAAATGGTCCTAGGTACAAGACTTCGTTGTACCTAGGGCCAGTAGCTGATGTACCTAGGGCCATTCTTTTTAAGTGAGGTTTCAGTTCATAATGAATGGAAAACAAACATACACATGAATTATATATAAAAGAAACAATATCAAGTAATTATCAGTCATTGGTTTATCATATAATAACTATAATAAATTGCAATGTGTCACATTATTAGTCGATAGCAAGCTTGTGAAATTCATAAGCTAAGTGAATTTCATAACTTGAAAAACTGATTTAAAAAAATGAGTTGCATGCATTATCGCTTTGAAACACCAACAAATTTTGGTTTCTGCAATTTGAACACAATGAGTAACTATGTGGCCTTAGGTACACGATTTTGTAATTTCATATAAAACGTCTTCTACTTATAATGCACATGGAGAAAGGATTTATTTAAACATTTCATTTAGTACTTAATGTTACAAAAAAAATTATTTACTAGAATTCAAAAAAAAGTAATTGACTTGACTTTGTTAAACAATAAAAGACATGAGTTTTAAAACCTTTCTGCAGACTATATAAAAACGTTTTCCACTTATAACTTGCCACAGAGTTCTCCTCTAAGATTTCAAAATGGCTGCTTAAAAAGCAATGGGTTGTTACCACTTACCTAAGGGAGCAAAAATACTTAGAACTAAGCATCATTCAATTAAAGTGTGGTGGCCCTAGGTACACAAGTCTCCCCTATATGTCAAAGTGAATTTTTTTTTTTGCATAGGTCGTTCTCTAAAAGGAATACTAACCACTGTAACAATCTAATTGTTTGTAGGCTGAGAGATATATGTCTTACTAAAACACGCGTTGCCATTTTTCAAAAAATACAATGTAGTTTAGGGGCTACTAAATTTCTAAATTTCAAAAATTCGATTTTTAATCTGCGTAAAAATAAACAGTGAAAAGTAACGAAAAAAGATTAATTTCTTTCAATAAGATTATGCCACAACATAGACCAGATTATAGGAATTCGATTAAAAAAATCAGAATTCGGATTGTTAATTGGACTGCTTTAGTTAAAACGATATTTTCATACTTCTCACTTTAATGTTCCCATGTTTACATTTATATAACTCGAGAGGGCTTGTGACTAAATATAAAGCTCTAACAATATGTTTTTAAAGACGTGCTTTGATTGCTCAAAATTTCTCCGGATTTCTAAGGATGTATGTTCCTCATTTTCACATACATATTAACATGCGTTTATTTAAAAGTATTAGTAGCAGTTTTTAAAAATGCGGCTTATTTATGGTAGTGGAGACAGGGACTGGTTGAAACACTTTTCAAATTTATATTTTTTCTCATAAACAAATAACACTAGAAACGTAACTTTAGTGGTATTAGTAGGTTACACTTTTGGCCTATTACATAGAATTTTAATATACGATTATTTAAACTGTAAGGTATTTTAAACTTATTTCTAAGGAACTTTGACGTATGTTTAAACCAACCCCTCATTCGGGTAGGTGGAAACACTCGCTGGAGCTTGTTGAAACACACACTGGGTCAGATTAAAACATAATTATTTGACTACTACAAACTCAATTACTTGACTATTTTAATTGATTACCATAAACACAATTATTTGACTGTTGTAAACGTAATTATTTGACTACCATAAACATAATTATCTAGCTAAAAGTAATATGAACAATGCTTTGCTGATTGATGTTTTATAGACATTGTATTTGTAACTACACTAGTAATATCGCAAATGCTGGTCTTGCTTTATTATCTTTTATCCAATTGTCACATACGGTACTAATACACTTTTTTAGTGGTCCAAAGCCACTGCAATCGAAGGGATGAATTTTGTGTGTGCAGTGTGGTTGAGAGCTCAATAGAACTGTACCATTTTCTTTAGTAGTTCGATCTAAACTAGTTGCTTGGAGAGTTTTAATGAACAAAGTTAAGTATCTTTTTAGGTATCCGGTAAACTAATCAGCTTCAGCAACAGTTCATGATGAAGGAACAAACACATTGTTTCTTGTTGCATATTCATATAACAGTTTGCTAAACTCAGGTGGGGATAAGCTTTGATAGAGGGCACATAGAGGGAGTGAAACATTGTTTCAACCAACGTTTCAGCCAGCCTCAAACCGCCATTTTGACTTAAGGGGGTCCGGTACTGAAAATAAAAAAAACTTTATTTATGAACATTTTTATGTAAATAATTTATTTTATGTATGAGATACTATTTATATATCTTTGAGAAATTGTTTTTTTTTAAATATTGTGTTTAGTTATTTAAAAAAAAATTAAAAACCAAGAAAAATCCATAATAATTGATGTTTGCATATTTTGATATAAGTCAAGAAAAAATATTTTTTTTTTCAAAGTAAAAGCTTTCTGTAATACATAATTATATAAAGAAAATTTTGTCTTCACAGAATTTTGATAGGTGAATTAAAAAATATGAAAAAAATATCTCAAAGTTAAAATATTGAAATTTTTGCTTTTTTTTATGTTATCTTTTACGCTAAATGTTATATTTTAAAACAGAATTAAATAAATAAAATTATGTGAAGACAAAATATTTAAAACTATATAAATTAAATGCTCCAAAATTTTGAATACCCAATTGTTAATGGTTCTGGAGATATATCGATTTGAATATGCAACATCTGTGAAAAACACTAGTGCTCGAAAAACGCACTTTAAGCAGACGTTTCAAGGTGTTACGCCCATTAGTGATGTTTAAATCACAGGTAATTTTGTGGCGTTCTAATCACCGGAGGAATAAGATAAAAACATCATTATCTTCAGGAATGTATGAACTATTTTTTAAAATCAGAAAAAAAATTGGGATTTTTGAAGAAATTTCGGTACTGGACCCCCTTAACAAGACACTGAGTACCAGTAGCCATGCATGTGTGCTTTTGAAAACAGGTGAATAGCAAGCCATAACTATGCACAGTAAAAACTTTTTAAATTCCAAAACTTTGACTAGTCAATACTACACAAAATGTGATATCTTATAAAACTTTGAAAATTTATTCAACCTTCTTAAAAAAAAAAAAAAATCATTCTAAAATATAGAGCTGTTGACAAAAGCGTTCCTTTCGTACATACAACACAGTTTTAATGTTTTTGGATTGCCCTTTATGAATGAAAAATTAAAATGTATAAAATTAGATTTCTTAATGCGGTTGTTTCAACCTGACTGTTTCAATTAGCCCCGGTCTCCCCTCCTTTATATTATTCAAATTTCAAAAAAATATTTGGTTTGATATTAGGGGGCTCAGTTCCCTCTTCTCTGACGTTCGCCAACCCCTGAACTCTACAGTGCCGTTATACCAATAAACTGTTGAAATCCTGACTAAATGTAGCCATTTAGCCGAACTCTTTAGTGTCATTTGACAGCATTTTTTGTACGAAGAAAATGATCGATGGGAAAATATCATAATATCATTTCAAACTTTTCAATTCTCACTCAATTCACAGTGGAGAAGTAAGTATAAATAATGGACATTTTCAAGCTAAAATAAAATAATTCTAGCACAAACTATCTTTTAGTAAAAATCATCATATTCTTGAAGCAATAAACAAAAATAAACAAAAAATTGTAACTCTAAATTATGAATTTACTAATGGTGTAACTTAGATCCACAGCGTTTTTTACTTCGCCACTCAGCTAAACACCTTAGTAGCACTTGGCGGCATTTTTGTAGGGTAAAAACAGAAGATAAGAAAATACAATAACATCATTCAAACAATTCAATTCTCATTCAATACGCAGCGGAATAGCAAGTATAAATAATGTCTAAGCTAGGGTCGATTCCTAGTTGACGTGTAAATATCGCCAAACCAATTTGGCACCTTTTTTTAGACGATAAAGTTCAACATTTAGCAACCTTTTTTTTTAATGCTCATGAGCAACAGCGATTTTATGGTAATCCTAATTGGAATGCATAGAAGGGAGAGGAGTTTTCTTTTTTTGCCGCTTTGAAATTTGCTTTCGGCTTACGGTGCACTATCGCAATGTTTT
Source organism: Linyphia triangularis (assembly GCA_963978545.1). Taxonomy (NCBI): domain Eukaryota; kingdom Metazoa; phylum Arthropoda; class Arachnida; order Araneae; family Linyphiidae; genus Linyphia; species Linyphia triangularis. Next base: position 3,430,577 of record OZ021723.1, on the reverse strand, counting down.
GGTCTTGTCATGCCAACTTTTCAATATCGCATCAAATCATACATTTAAACAAGGAATTTACCCGTAGGATTGTAATCTCACAAACTTTTTAGTAAAATTCATCGTATTTTTGAATTATTCGAATTTACAAGGCATATTTTTTATTAAATATAACTGTATCTCTTAGACTTTATCAACTGATAAGACACTCAGACTCCAAGCAAAAACAAAAATTCGAATCAATCAAATGAGCAGTTATTAACACCTAAAATATCCAGAGTCTAATGATCGTAAACAGCGCAAATCCTGTTAGATGCTGCCATTCAGCTTATCAAAACACAATTGTGATATAAGTTATTGTACTTAAACCAACTAATAGGGCTCCCGATAGCCTAGGCGGTAGAGTATCGAGCTCGTAACCGGAAGGTTGCGGGTTCTGTCCTCGGTTCGCCAAATATCGGTGTGTACCTAATGGGGGCTGGTGCACATTAAATCTGTCGTGGCCTCAATGTCCTCTCACTGGGGTGGTGGGGTTGGAGAGAGGGGTTTACACTAGAAGATTTCGATCTCGTATTCTTCTAGATGCTCAAAATTACGAGACGTATTTGGCTGTGTTAAGCACTTTATAAGTGGCAGAAATAGACAGTCGGTGGTTTCAAAACAAAAAAACAAACAAAACAAAACCAACTAATAAAATATAGTTTTCACTTTTGGAATGTTTTGATAAATCTACGGTTCAATCTCTTTCAAAGGACACCTTAATAAAAAAAAATCGTGACAACACCTAAAAAACGCTTTGTCTATTAATACATACAAAAAAAGTTTTGTTTAATCGAAGTAAAAAAAAATGGCTAAAAATCTGACAATCTCAGTCTTTAGAGTTGGTTTCCAGTTAAATTCGAGGTCGATTTAAATGTCATTATTTGCAAAGACCATAATTCATAATTTATTGATTTCTAGGATCATATCAAACAGCTTTCATTGACTTTCGTTTTTAAGTAATTTCGTATTTTTAGTAGCAAACCTCTAGTGTAGCAAGCTTGGGCTTTGTCAAGCGTTAAAAAGCGACTTGATTGTGAAACAATTCCCAGGGGCTGGCGAGTGTTAGCGAACAGGAGGTGGAGTTTCCTAGTCTTATAAAAGATTGTTAAAATATTAAACTTTTGTGCTCATTGAGTAAAAGGCCTCAATTGATTTATTTTAATATTTTGTGACTTGTCTTACTTATTTCGTCAACGCTGCCTCAAAAGCTAATTTTGTAATACAATGCAATACATAATTTCTATTATAATTTAAAATTATGTAATTATTTCTTAAATATACTGTGCGTAATTGATAAACTTATTATTATTTTTATTTTTTTTAAATATGTTTGAAGCGATAATTAACTAAAAATTGAGATTATATTTTATGTTAAAAAGAGGAAAAATCTAAGAATAAATAGTTCTTTCTAATTTATAGCAAAATAACCCTATTGAATATGGTTTTTACTGATTAGGAAAAATAAAACATAAAATAATTAGAAATATTTCTTGAATTATGATTAATTTAATATGATTAAATTACAGATTGTTAGGATTATCATAAAATACTCAAATTAGAAAATCAAAATCTATCTGTTTCTATTAAGTGACAAATATCGTATTTTTCTTTAGTATATATCAATTTGTCAGAGTAAGTAGAAAGTATAAAAATTGAATAATTCAGTAAAAATCATGAATTCTGATCTAATAACTTTAAATATCAAAGAGAGATTATTTAACTAGGGGTGTGGAACATTGCACAACTTTCAATTACTCTATATAACATTGGTCATTGCAGTAAAATTTGACATTATGTTACTTACCATTTTCTTATTTGCTTTCATTTGAATAAAAATGGCCAGTTTGGTAATATTTTTGGCTTTAATTTTTACACGACCAAAAAAAATAAAAAAAATAAAAAAATAAAAAATCGCTAAATTGGCTAAATTTTATTCGATAGGCATTGTATTTTCCTTGCTTGTGCGGGAAAACGTAAAAAAGTCCATCGGTGATGGTAGATGTTCAAGGGCAGAGAGCTCTGTGTTAAGGGCATTCTTTTTTCAACTTTTCACGCTTTTATCGCATTTTTGGGGGAATTTCGGAGGTGGCAATATTTAGATCACTTTCAGAGGCATGACCACAGCGATTTTGATCAAAATCGTTACAGTAGTTTTTTAGCAAATTACTGAAAAACATGATTTTTTCAAAAGCAGCTACCTTATGCGCATGCGCAATTTTGACGAAAACCTTAATGGTAGGTCCTTGTGCCACCACCAACCCACCCACCAAATGTGAACATCTTAGGTCAATTTGTTCGAGAGTTATTCTGACCTCGTACACACATACAGACATTTTTCTAGGAATTTTTTTTTTTTTTTTTTTTTTTTTTAAATCAGGATGTTCCAAAACGTGGAGGGGAAAAAAAAAAAAAAAAAGATCGAATGATATACTTTTATTACCCTATGTATACATATGAGAAATTGAAACTAAAAAGTTTATATTTTACATTCAAAACAAAAGTATATTTTTGAAAAAAAAATTCTGAAACAATTTCACTAAACATCCATTCTATTGAAAATACAAACAGATGGAGCTTGTGCAAAGGAAACTATTCTCTCATTTGAAAATGTTATGAATATATTGAACTTACCTCATTCTTTTGTGCAAATATAATAAAAAAAAGTCTTACTTTTTAAACTTAGCATTTACGACGTTTCAGGGAAGAATACTGAGAACTCTCAATCCTCCAAGCAATTGGTTTTGGTTCCAGGATTTTCAAAGCCAAAACCTCTTGAATTTGCAAGCACTTGGGATCAAAATACTAAATTTTGATGGAAAATGAAACAATAAATGAAACATCATTTTTATTTTTGGTTATCGGGTTCCCCAAACAAATGATTTTTTCAAAATAACAAATTTCTTTAAAATTATTAAGATATTTATGAGGAATGCTTTTCGAATATTGTTGTATTTCTTAGGGGTATTAGTAATTCGTTCTTCTTCATACACTTGTAAATGTGATTTCGGTACCATATCAAAATTTATGCATTTACAAAGAAGAACTCTATATCACATAGAAACTGAAGTAAGATGTATTGGTTATAGAAATTCATTTATTTTATCCTCAAGTCTGACGAGTAATGCTTGATAAAAATGGAATTTACATTCCCTTTAAAGTCACATTTTAAACTGAATTTCAATCTGAAGAAACTAAAGATTATTTGAAGTTGTTAGTTATATAAAAGTAACATACATTTAAATTATTCTATAATTTTTCAAACAATTTTCAGTTTGCAAACATTTAAAATGCATAAAATTGCAGAATTCAGCAGAAAAAAAAAACCGCAAGAGAAAAAAACGATTGATTTTTTTTTATCAACAGATTGTGCAACCTGTATCTATCAGCAACTTTAAAGTAAGTTGCGAGCATTAATAATTAAGTGTAAATCGTCTTCTGCTAATAAAAACAACTATTATTCTTTAAAGGTACTTAATCCCGATATTTGTCTGTGTTACTGCATAAAAACTTCATGGTAATACTGTAGATTGCTCCAGAATAATTAATTTTTCTAACTTTTTGTTACTTTTAGATTACACTTTTAAGAAATGAGGAAACATATTGAGCATTTAAAATCAATTGTAGATACTTGAGGGTATTAATAATTTACTTTTCATTTCTCTCTCTGATTAAGGAATCAAAATTTTTAAATCAATTTAACTAGAAATTTAAAAGATACCTAAGGAGTCCGTTGAAAAATTATGAATGTAACAAACACTTCAATTTAATATACACAAAATATTTAGTAAATATTCAATTTTCTTTTAATACTGTAAAAATGAAATTATTTCTGAAAACTATTTTGGCAACACGAAGGAATTTCAAAAATTATCGATTAATATTCCTTCACCTACAGCGTTACTATGCAATGCAACGTTGAATCGATTGGACCACGCTCCATAGTGAATTTATGAATTCACATCCAATTATCTTTTATTTATTATGATTCAAACAATATTGGCAACATTAAAGAGTTTCAACAATGACCGGTTCAATTATAGTTTAATGCGATTAGATGACGGCAAGTTGGTTTATTAGTACTCCGTAAAAGCGACAGTAACATCCCCAAAATTTGATAGAATGCAATGTCATCGACATAGAGCGTATCTGCCAAGTTTCAGCCTGATTAGATAACTGCAAGATGATTAATTAGGTCTCCACAAATTCCACTCCGTCGACAAACACACAAAATTGAAGTTAATATAGAGTATTTAAAAAAAAATAAAAAAATAGGTACATAGAGCTAAAAAAAAACCAAGAGCGTGGATGAAAGTTTTGATATTATATTCTTATCAAAAAGTTTAACATATACATTTCGTTAACAACTTTTCAGTGAAGTGGCTTAGTTAAAAATGTTGTGTACTGCTGCAAAAACTGGAGATTAAATGACACAAATATACGTGCATTACCGCCTGTGGGTTAATAGACTAGGTGTCGGTTGGTGTCGTCTTTTCAGATAATCTGGCACCGTTAGCAACACGAGGGCTATAATGCTCCAAAGCATTCGTCATTAGACAAGTCAACATACATTTACAAACACCCATGCCTAACATGGGACTCGAACCCGCAACTTCGCGGTCTAGAAGCTAGCACGCTAACCGCTATACCTTTTTGTCGGCAGACTAGGTGTCGGAAAATTGGGACTCAGGAGATCGCGTGGCTCTTTATCCACTCGAGTGCTGTCAAATTTGTCAATTTTTAATGTTATGATTTTTGTTATGATAGCTGTTTTTATTAATACTAGTACCTAGTTTAAATTGACTCCTAAAAACATGATTCTTGAAAAGAAATTTGACAATCAAAATAAATATCTGGTATACGTGTAAGTGAGATGATTTGACTCTCAAAGTAAATTATAAGCCTAGTACTGCTGATCTTTGACTAATGATTTTAAAGTGGCTTAGGCAAGAAGACATTCCCATCATAAAACCAACCAAAGGCATCCTGAAAAAAGAAATTAAACAATACCGCAGAAAAATCAAGTAATAAGACACAATGGTGGGATCTATAATAATAAAACAAGCTGTGTGTCTGGTCTGTCTGTCTGTGGCTCCTATAGAAACCTACTTAAAATTGGAGTAGAGCACTGAAATTTTCAGCATAAGTAGTTTTGGCCTTCTAATTTTATGCATCATAAAGATAATTTTAAAGTTTTAATTAGTTCTTTTTTAATTATTTTTTTTTAATTAATTAATAAATATGTTACAAAACGATATCTAATAGGGCTACAGCTCTGACATTTTTAATATAAGTGGTTGTGGCCTTTTAATCGGACTTTTAAAAAAACAGAATTTTAAATTTTTATTTTGTTCTTTTTTAATTAATTTTTTTAATTAATTAATACACATTTTACAAAACGATATCTAATAGAGCTACAGCTCTGAAATTTTCAACATAAGTAGTTTTGGCCTTCTAATTGGACTTTTGAAAAATAGAATTTTAAATTTTTATCTAGTTTCTTTTTAATTAATTTTTTTAATTAATTAATTAATATTTTACAAAATGATTTCTAATATTGCTAAAGCTTTAAAATTTTCAACATAAGTAGTTTTGACCTTCTAATTGGACTTTAGAAAAACATAATTTAAAATTTTTCTTCAGTTCGTTATTATTTTTTTTAATTATTTAATATATATATTACAAAACGATTTCAAATAGGGCTACAGCTTTGAAATTTCTAACATAAATATTAGTTGTGGCCTTCTAATTCAATTTTGAAAAACAGAATTTAATTATTAATATTATATTGTATTAATATAATATAATATAATATAATATATTATAATATTATATTATATTATATTATATTATTAATTATATATATATATATATATATATTTAATTAATTAACAAATATTTTACAAAAGGATTTGTAACTGGGCTACATTTCTGAAATTTGCAACACAAGTAGTTTTGGCCTTCTAATTCGACTGACAAAAATAACGTTAAAATTTTAATTTGTTTTCTAATTAACTTTTTCATAAAAAGTGACTTCTAATAGGCCTTGAGCTTTGAAAGTTTCAACGTAAGTAGTTTTAGCCTCTAATTTTGCTTTCCACAAACACGTGTTAAAATAATCTTAAAGGGGTGTTGTATTATTGTATTAACGGGGAATTTTTTTTTCTCGACAATGGACAGGCTTCCAGTATTAAGGCTTTACGTAGCAATTAGATTTAGTGAGGGAAGCGAGCTTATGCTTGCTTAGTAATGAACCTTTCAGCAAGCCTGTGTTTATGTGTCAATGAACTATTAGATATCTAATAATATAACGATATCTAATGTGTCAATTTACACTGATCCCTTATATCTAATACTTAAAAGTATAAATTTAGTAAAGAAAGTTTTTTGGACACCCAGTCGACGTCAAGTTTGAAAATTATTTATATTTAATAGATAAATACTTATTATTGACATAAATTACCTCAAAATATTTGGTCCTGTCTATCAGTAAATTTTAATCTTAAATTTACCTTAAGCTTTTTCTGTTTGAGACTTCCTACTTACGACTTTTATTTACACATTTGACCTTTATATCCACATTTATGATAGCATTATATAATTATAATATATTTATAAACAATCATTCAATATGATATATCATTTTCGAAATTTATTATAGTTATTGAATATTTATTGTGATTTTTATGCTTCCTTTTTCAAATTATTGCTAGACTCTTCTAACTAACGAAAAATTTAAAATATGACACTAATATTCATTTACGCTACGTTTATTGTTAAGCATTTCAGCGTTTATCGTTTATAGCAACCCTATAACCTATAACAAACCGGTTACGTTTGCAACTCTATAAACAAACGGTTTTTCAATTTTTTTTTTTAAACAAAACAAACTGAACAGGAATTTTTTTTTTAGAAAAACTAAACTTTTTCTTTTTTAAACGCTAAGACTTGGCAATTTTTTAATTGCCTACAGATAAAAACTTTCAATATTGTTTTATCAGTGTGGTTTAAAGTTATAGTAATAAAAATAAAAGTCCCCCAGGGTAATAAATACCTTTAAGGTAATTATTTAAGATTGTCGATAACAGCGCCAGCTTTTAAGTTCGGTGGTTTTCGAAATGGTCCCCAGCTAACGAAAAAGTACTAAAAATTTAAATAAATAAAACTAAAATTTTAAATGCTGCAAGAATAAGGGTCTTAGGAGTATCACATGATTGCCTGGTTTGCAATAAAGATTGTCTGTGATTAAGTGGTTAATGGAAGACCAAATACACAGCTGGAAATGTGCAAACAACTGACAAATGGCGTAGTTTTCGCAATGCTTTATTTCCTCTTGCACTCATCTGAGATTATTCGGATCAAACATAGAATTGAGAAACTGAATAAGATTCCAAGATATCTATCTCATGTCTGCAATTTAAAACTATCTACATGGCATCCATCCTTTTCTAAATTCGTTGAAGGGTGTATTCATTTGTAAGTTAAGTTCTAAATACTCTGATTAAAAGTCGCATTTCGAATCTTTCCTCTTTCGTTGTTTTCGTTCTGAAAGCAGCTTTTTCCGTGTGAGTACACGCCGGGTAGTAGATTAAATTGGATTTCGTTAAGGCTTTATTGTGGGATTTGTTTAGGTTAATCTAATTTGGATTTATTATTGTTTAGGTTATTGTAACGTGAATTTATTTAGTTAAATTTTTATCAATCCAAAGAAAGGTAAACGCTGGTGATCAATCGTGGGACCTTTGGTTTCCCAGCCAGATACTCTACCCACTAGACAAAAGAGATCTCTAGGGTCTAGGAGTTGTATCTATTATTTGTACACGAGACCGTCACATATCCCCTTCCCAGTGAGTCGCGAAGGGACGAAAGATTGAATTGCTTGCGCCTGGGGTAGTGAGTCGCCGGAGGTTGCTTACTGTTTGGCAGTGAGTTGCCAAGTGAGATGCTAGTGTGGAAGTCGTGCTGTATTTTCAAAAGGTACCGATAATGACAGCATGATTCAACTGTCCGATAGTCACCAATAAAGCGTAGTAGTAGTGTTCTTTTTTTTTTAATTATTATTACTTTTTTGCTGTCACTGGGGATTGTTCGTGAGACCTTTGGTTTCCCAGACAGATACTCTATCCACTAGACAAGAGAGATCTCTAGTGTCTAGGGGTTGTATCTGTTATTTGTATACGAGACCACCACATAGTCAAGAGTCATTTGAAACCATTCAAAATTTTATAACAGAAATATAAGATGGAGAGATAGAATTGTAAAAATGCTTGTGTACAGTGACTTTTTTAAGGGGAAACCACTTTTCTAATTAAAATGTTCTTTTTTTATGCATGTGTCCAAGCAAAGCTTAAAACTAGACACATATTCCTCGAAATTCTCAGCCCAGATATAATTGAAAGTAAGAAACACAAATGATTTTTAGAAATTATCTGGAAGTTGGAAACATACTCACAGAATTTCAACCAAGCAAGAATCAAGTAGAAAATTTAATCCCTCGCTTATAAACTTCTATAATAAAATTCTAAAACCCTGACATCATTTTTCCTTCTTTAAAAAAATCCTTTAACTTTTAAGAAATATTTTCATAAAAATTTTTGGCCAAATTAATCCTAAAGCTGTCACAAGGTTCATTGGAATCGTTGTAATTCCAAGCCCTTTAAAAAAAGATTTAATTTGAAGAATTTGGATTTTTGACTTTCAATTACTTTTAAGCTTTGTTAAGACACATACAGAAAAAAATATTACTATGAATTTGTTTAGGTTAGTCTACCATTAATTTGTTTAAGTTATTGTATTAAGAATTTTTTTAGGTTATTTTAACATGAATTTGCTTAGGTTATTCCAATTGGAATTTTATATAGGTTATTTTAATATGAATTTTATATCGATTATTCTAATGTGAATTTGTTTTTATTATTCTAATCTGAGCTTTGTTTAGGTAATTTTAGTATGAATTTGTCTAGGTTATTTTAACATGAATTTGTTTAGGTTATTCTTAGATTAATAATTTGTTTATAGCATAGTTACGTTATTTATTAATAAATTATACACATTCGCTGAAAAAAAGCGAATATTAGACAATGCTATTAATATTCTTGTAATTTAATAAATACTCTAAGTTAAGTGTATTTTACTCCATTTAAGTTGGGGTTTCGTGAATTATTAAAAGAAATCATGCTGACATTTCTTAAGAAAGTGAATTTGAATTATATCAAGGGTAAGGGAAAAATACTATTTAAAATGTTAACTAAATTTACTTCAGTATGCCAGGTATCTTTGACTGCCAATTTTTTTACTCAAAAAGAGTAATCAAAGGAAAGAGATATTTTCAAAGATTCCGAAAATATTAATAATATAAAGGATCATATATCGAAAGTGATATTTACTTTTACTCTTTTGGTATACCTTGCATTAGGGTGGTTCAAAAATATATGGGTAAAATTTTTTTTTACCTAGAGACCAGGACACCAACTCATTTTTTTTTACATCTACCCATACAAATGTTCTAGCAAAATTTCAGAATCCTACTCCAATTAAAAGATGGGGCTCAATGAACAGTAAAATGTCGTGTTTTGGCGTATTTGTAGTGGATTTGCTAATAAGTATAATTGAAAGCAATTTTCTTAAAAAAAGTTTTTATTCATACCATAATTAAAAAATGTTAAATAAGTTAGTAAAAGTTTATGAAATAATTAAAAAGTAGAGGGCTCCGCCCCTGCTCACAAACGCTCGTTAATCTCCCGTGCTACTCTATTACCTTTTGAAATTCAGATAAAATTGCTCCTAAAAATTAGGTGGTACAAATCCTGAAAAGCATTCAAAATTAGCTATTATCACACCTAAATACGAAATAAATAATGAGTGTATTGTTATGTAGATCAGTAGTGTTGTTTATTTCATCATTTAACCAAGATTTAAAGTACCACTTGATTACATTTTTGGTAGGCGAAAATGGTCGATCGGAAATTATCTAACTACCAAAATATAATTTCAAATCATAAAATTCTCACTCAATAAAGAGTGGACTAGCGAGTATAAATAGTGTTTCAGTTCAATTCAAAGTTTCTAAATGTACAGCTGTACTTAATGAACATTTTCAAACGACACTCAAACTCCTATCAAGAACAACATTTAATTGAAATCAATCGAATAAATAGTTAATAATATCTAAACAAATATGGGTTAGGTATGGAAATTGTAAACAACATAAATCCTGTAGATGTTGCAATTCAGATTATCGGCACTTACTGTCATAGTAAAAACATGTTCGATAACGTAATATTGAAAAATTTCAATATCAAGATTTCTTTTTGTAAGTAAAAAGTAAAAATCAAGAGTTATTTTTGTCACAAATTATCCAAGACTGGCATTATCTTTCAACATTTTTAATAGCTCGCACCCTTTTATATTTCTGGAATCTTTTGAGTTATTCATATCTGAAATACTTTTTTATTTTTTATTTGCTGTAATTCTGTGTGAAAATATAGCCTAACCAACCAATTCATTTGAATGATACTACATAAGCTTTTTCAAAAAATTTCCAGCTGCAATTCCAATTTTAAAATCCATTATCTTATACTTTTTAACGTTTTTCCACTAGTTCAGGTCACCACCAGAAGCAAGTGGGGCTTCTATCCATGTCTTTACTGTACAAAAAAGCATTGAACTGTACAAATAGCTGGAGCTGCATTTCTTCTCTCTATTAGTTATACGGAAACCCTTTTGCTGGTCTCTGAATAGATGGATTTAAAAATGTACACGAGTGTAGCTATCCACTGTGCGTAATGAATTGATGAAAGTGCTCTGCAATTGATTTTCTCTGGTATATTGCCCAAAACGATTACTGTCAACTCGATTACTTCTTTATAATAGTCTCAAACTATTATAGATTTATACACAGATGAAAGAAGGGCTACAGTTGAAACTTTAAACTTATTAACGTCTTTTTCAGTTCTAAATCCTAAAAGTTTATCTGTGCAATTCTTTTTCAAACGGCTTTAAGTCTGTTGAGGAGAGAAACCTCTGTTAAACATGATGGTCCATAGCACAACTAAAATAACTTTGCCAGTATTAATTACATGGCATGGTGTCAGCAGGCTACTCATAATAGTTCGTGTCCGATTTTTTCTCCAAATTAATGCATGCCTCTTATACACAAGCAATAGTCATACTCGTAGTATCAAAACTTTGTCCAAATGTAATTCTCAACTTGCCATTGTCTAGCATAAAAACAGTTTTTTGAAATATATTTCGCGGTTCTTCCACCCACTCAGCTTTGAGACACTAAGAAGTTTTTCAATACCATCTCTCGAAACATATAAAGACAAACGGTCAATCTTTCTTAATCCAAAAGATTTTAGCAGAAGTTTGCCTTTCCAATGAAGGGCTATAGGACAGTCAGATTTGAATTTACCCATTACTTAAATCAGTGTATTCTTTTCTAGTTTTTTTGTTTTGTTTTGTTTTGTTTGTTTGTTGTTTTGATTTTTGACCCCTCTTTAAAGAGGAAACGTTCGAGGAACATGCCCCAAAGCTGCGACCACTAGAACAATCAAACGAATGCTTCACGATCACACGTTGTTTTTGATAATATGGATGTTGCCAGATACAGTAGATAACTGTTTCCAAACTATATTACATGTATTTAAAACCCATAAAAAAATTTTTTTTGCAAAAATGTAGCCATGCGTTCTTATCAGCATAAAACTTGAAAATTATGCGAAATTACAAAAAAGTACAAAAATGAATGGTCATTCAGCGCCAACTTTTTATAGGAGTAGGAAGCTAAAATTTTAGGAGAATAATACTATAGGTAAATGTAAAAAAAATAGGGGGTGTCTTGGTCTGTAGCTGAAAAAAAAGTTTTTTGAACCAGCCTACCTTGCATGTTTACTTTTTTCCTTGAGAAATATTTTATTTGAAAATGTAGATCAAATTGCAACATAAAATTGAGAGTCTGCATGGAAAACATTGTCTTCAAATTGGTATGTTTAGTAATGCACACGTATATGATGTATTTTGATTGTACGTACTATTACATAACAGTAATAGATTATGATATTTACATTCTTAGTGTTATGATTGACTATTTACTAACACCTAGTATAGATCAAAATATTTCCAGTGATAAAAAAATTTAATTTTTTGCAGAGTATTTTTTTAAAAATACACTTTATAAATTAAATCTTAGCTTGATAAATGTTAAATTTACTCTTAAAATTTTTGTTTAGGTTAAATTTGCTTTGATTTTACAGATACTATTAAGTCATTCGTACCCTAACTTTAAATAAAAATCGTATTCAAAGGATTTTAAACTGTAATATTACGGATGTAGTTGAAAAATGTTTTTTTCTTTTTTTTTTCAATATAGCATCTGGATATTGTTATGTTACAAATATAAGATTTCATTTACAAACAGAATAAAAAAATTTTAGTGTAATAACAACAACAACAATAATAATAATAAAAATAATAATAATAATAATAATAATAATAATAATAATAATAATAATAATAATAATAATAATAATAATAATAATAATAATAATAATAATAATAATAATAATAATAATAATAATAATAATAATAATAATAATAATAATAATAATAATAATAATAATAATAATAATAATAATAATAATAATAATAATAATAATAATAATAATAATAATTAAAATAATAATATATATTATAATTCACTCATTTTGAGCATATGTTTCTCTTAATATGGAAAGAATAAAAATAGAGTACTTGAGCTTAAAAATTTAGAAGTTATTGCATTTATTTCATGGAATTTACCGATAATTACAGAAAAAAACATAATTTACTCTAGAAATGGTGCATAAATTTGAATCATCTAGTCCAAAAACGTACAATCCTGCTCATTGTAAAATCAAATTATATTTGAGGGCCTGGTAAGCAAAGGGATCGAAGCGACTTTTCTAAACTTTCGAGAAAATATACTTTAAAGTTTCTTATTTATAAAAAAATTGTATGAAAATTATTTGTTGCTCAAACACAAACTTCTGAAATAAAGATATTACGAGTTTTCATAGAATTAAATATAAATAAGAAACTTTAAATTTTATTTTCTTCAAAAGTTGAGAAAAGTCACTTGGACCCCTTTGCTTCTCAAGCCCTCATTTTATAGCGGTTTATCCCTACAGAAATAAACTATATTACCATTCTAGTTTTTCCCTTTTCTAATAACAAGAAAAGAACATTGTTCAGTATCTAATTAGAATCAGATATGGAAAGAATATACTTTTGCAAGGACTATGATATTCTTTCATTAAATGAATTACTTGCAGCATTATCGAAAATACAATTAACGAGAAATCTACATAAAAAATCGTATAGAATCTCATTTAAAATCTCTGCTGAATAGTAAATTGATTAAAGTGAAAAAAACAATCGTGATTCATTACCCTATTTTGAAATGAGATCACCTACACTTCCTCACACCCATAGACCTAATGCTTTATTTTTTAAAGTCACAGTATCAACCGAAATATTCATTTAAAAAAAATATAACTTTTGTGTTATATTACAGCAACATTAATAAATGATCGTTTATAAAATTTAAAGGGAAAAAAATAACCCATTAAGATTTTACAATGTAAATGGAATATATGCATTATCAACTTGCATGAGCAGTTGTAACTTATTTCGACAGCAAGTGGATTAATAAGTCAACCTAATCGTCAGTATAAGCTCGTACAAAGACTACTTTGCTTTAATAGTCTTCGAAACTTGATAGAATGCATTGTTATCAAAAACGAATCTATCTACGAAGTTTTAGCTCGTACGGATGAGGGAAAGAGCGTTAATTACTTTTCTGAATCATCAATAGAAGGTTGTGTAAAATGACATTTAGTGACAATTCCTAAAACTTGATAGAATGCATTCTCATTGCCAATTAGTCTGACTGTCCAATTTTAGCTGGATTGGATGACAGAAAGTGGAAAAATTATTCATTCAAATTAGATAGCAACTAACGATTACTGCGTGGGTAAAAGAGGTCTTTTAGTTACAGCCCTCAAAACTTGATAGAAGGCATTGTCATTCACAATGAATCTATATTCGAAGTTTCAGCATGACATGAAGACGACAAGGGGAAAAATGTGTACGCTACAAGTACAACCACCTACAAAAAAAAAATAATAATAATAATAATTCGAAGTAAATATAAAAGATTTAATAACTACTGATGTGTATAATTAATTTCACTCGCTTATGAAATTTTTTAAATTGCAATAAAAATAATCCAGTGTTTACCCCTCAAAATTTCGTTAATGAGCTTTTATTACTGTTTTTAGGCAGGTATAAAATTATAATTTTTTACCTTCATACTTCGGAATTAAACTGGCAAAAAATTGTAACTGTAATATTATCGACCTTATAATTGAAACACACTAAGTCAGTTTTATCAGTTTTGGAGTTATTTCCTTATCCAAACTAAACTCCACAAAAGTTAGAAGTTTTTCGAAAATAATATTTATTTAATAAAGTTTAAAGTGTATTGAAGAAAATTTTTTGCAAGTCATGAAATTTGAACTATTTTTTCTTCGTTTTTAAAAGTTAGACTTCTTTCAGTGTTTTTTGTTTTCCAGCCAATGAAATGGAATTGAAATTTTAATGATAAACAAGTTCAATTGTGATAGTCATTGACCTTTTAAATTATTGGCTTCTATACACTTTTATATTGCTGTGCTCTAGAGCTATACAGCAAGCGTGCAATTTGGTGACATTTAAATATATAAATGTGCCACATAGTGTAGTTATTCTAAAAGAAAACAAGAACACAATTGCATCACACATTTTGTAACAATTGGTTGTCTAAGAAATCAAAAACCAACCTAAATCTACATGAATGTGGGTACTGTTAAACAAAGGAAAAACTATATTATATTATAATTCATTAGTCATTGCAATAGTCACATAACTATAAGAAGTATAAAAAAATAATAATATCAATTTAATTATTTGTAACTAAAAATATACTATGGAATCCTTAAAATATAAACTATGAAGTCCTTACCTGCCTCCAATCAGAAGATTCAACAAGTCCGGGACCCCACAGAATTTTTTTCTGAGGGATAGCAGGAACATTCCCTGAAGCCTGACACCTACCGAAAACTTCATGTCGGAATCCTTCAAAATAAGAATGTTTTGATTTCAGAAAGATGTTTCAACAACCTTTTCAAAATTCCATAAAAATCTAGTTGGTGGAAAATAACCATATTGGCCATCATATTGATAAACTTTTAGTGTAGTCATTATACTATTTCATGCGATATGACTCCGATATCTTTGCCCCAAATAAAAGGTTTTTTAAAGAAGAAGTCTTAGTAAACACCATTCCATGTTGTTGCGTTGTTGGGTTCGAAAGATTTTAAGCCAAAGCAGATCAAAACTTGCAGAAATGTATTCCAATATAATTCTTCACAGATTCTCTTACAGCTCCAGAACTTCTCGTTCTAGTAGACACAATACAGCTCTTTTCACAACAATAGAACACAAAACAGCAGTTAAAAACTTGACAACACAACTGTTAAATCGCCGCAAAAGACAATGCAATGCAGTTCGCCTTAGAACTACTCGGAATGCTCACTGCGACTCAGTAATTCCAGTCAACTAACGGACTCAGCTAACAACTAATTCCCCCGCTCTCTTGGTCAGCCTTATATAGGACAGGTGAATCTTTTAGAGGTAGATATTTGGAGAACTTTCCAGATCGTAGTCGAAAAGTTCTATACATGTACATGGGGACCGAAAATTTCACCAAATGGTCGCCAAGTTTGGTGACATTTGGCGATTTCTCACCAAATTTGGCGACAAAAATTAGTCGCCAAAACCGTCGCCAACTTGGCGAGATTGCCATTACCATAATGTTAAATATCCTGCTCCTTGTAAAACTCGCTTCCCAGCGTTACCTCTGTAAAACTCGTTACCAAGCATCAAGAGACTCATTGCAGGGAAACAAACTATTGCATTGCCTTATGCGAAATGTACATAAATTTTACTATTTACAAAATTAACACTCCGAAATATTTACAAATATACAAAAATTCTTAACAATATACTCGCTAGTTTACAATCTTCTAGCCAAGTGCATTTAGAAACTACTTTACAAAAAACCTTGACATTTGGCGAATAGTTACGAATAAGTTCTACATAAGTAATTGTTTTCATTTAATATCTATCTATTATAAATGAAAATTACAACAACAATAACAAAATTAGGTTTTAGCGTCTGTATATGTATTGACAACAGGATTTGAAATATAAAATAATATATATTAGACGTTATTTTCGAGTTTTTAATTTATGTAATTTCATTAAGGGATCATTTTTGTACCTACTCACCTAATTCCAAGGTTTTTTACCAAGTAGTTTCTAAATGCACTGCGCTAGAAAGTTGTATCATAACGAGTATAAGGAATGATCCTTACTAGGACTTCTTCCTAAACATAAATATCCCTAATAATTATTGACACCAGGAAGAATTCGAACCAGTTCACTAACACCCACTGCTTATTTTCGTATGTTTAAGCTCGTGTCATCCCGTGTTAATTTGAGTTATATCTTTAAAAAAAAAGCACGTATTTTGTAAGTATGATTTGTTTGTAATATATATATGGTTGCGTGGACGGGTTCGAAAGATTTGAAGCCAAAGCAGATCAAAAGTTGCAGAAATTTATTCCAATATAACTCTTCTCAGATTCTCTTACAACTCCAGAACTTCTCGTTCTAGTAGACAGAATACAGCTCTCTTCACAACAATAGAGCACAAAACAGCAGTTAAAAACTTGACAACACAACTGCTCAAATCGCTTCAAAAGACAATGCAAATTTAGTTCGCTTTCGGAACTCTCTGAACCCTCACTGAGACTCAGTATCAGTAATTCCAGTCAACTAATGGACTCAGCTAACAACTAACACAGTGACTCAAAATCAGTCAACTAACTTCCCCGCTCTCTTGGTCAGCCTTATATATTACAGGTGAATCTTCATGAATCTTCTAGAAGTAGATATTTGGAGAACTTTCCAGATCGTAGTCGAAAAGTCCTATATATGTACATGGGGACCGACAATGTCACTAAATGGTCGCCAACTTTGGCGACAATTGGCTATTTCTCGCCAAATTTGGCAACAAAAATTAGTCGCCAAACCGTCTCCAACTTGGCTCTATCTCGCCAAATTGGCGAGATTGCCATTACCATAATGTTAAATGCCCTGCTCCTTGTAAAACTCGCTTCCCAGCGTTACCTCTTTAAAACTCGTTATCAAACATCAAGAGACTCATTGCAGGGAAACAAACTAAAGACAAACTATTGCAATGCCTTATGCAAAATGTACATAAATTTTCCTATTTACAAAATTAACACTACGAAATATTTACAAATATACAAAAATTCGTAGCAATATATATTCCTTTGATATTTCAACTAAATTATAAATGAAAATTAACGTAAACTAATATGGCACATCTCGGCATGTATGATGCACCAGCACTGAAATTAATATAATAACTAGCAAGCCTGTAATTGGTCTTTCAAGTACAAAGTTATTAAAAATGTTTAAAAATACTAAGTTAAAAAATATTGTTTCTTAATTTTATCGAATTGGTATTGTAGTTTCAAAAATATCAGTTAAATTCACAAAGTTTTCAATATTGAATCCAAGAGATTTTTCTCACTTGTATTGTTATTTGGCAGAATAAATAATCGAAACATGTATATACAATTTATAAAGTCCTATATTTAAATTTTTTTTTTTTTTTTTTGTGTGAATAATAGTCTGTGGAAGGAATAACATTTTATACAACTAATAAATTATTTAATCATCAGCTGATTTTAGTTTTCCATGAGTTATTTAGAAAGAGATAGAAGTTTAAATGTCCCTTACTTATTAGCTTGAAATGTAGAGACATTTTCATTTAATACTTTAAATACATTTGCGCAAATCCTGACATTGCTGAAATGTCAAAAATTACATTTCCGGCAGCATTGCAAAGTTTCTCAACGGCTGTCATTTATATGGGCAAGGTGTTAAAACAAAGTTGTCTGATATAAAAGTATATTTACAACATATTCTAACTAAACATCGTCTAATCTCATCATACCACAGACTGCAAAAGAGAAGGACCCTTGTCTAACCGAAAGATCTTTCATTCGAAATCAGGCAGCGAGTCCAGTTATATCTCTAGGAAAATGTTGCTCATTTGTTCATTCGTCCTTCTATTGGGTTCCTTGGGCTTCATTCAAGCAGATGGATCAATAGGAATTCCAGAGAATCCACCGCGTAAACCTGATTGCCGAGATCCAGCCGTAGCTGCATTTTCCGCTGCATTTTACTCAGCCATGTTGTTTACGAACAACCACAAGATATTTTTGAATTTGAATGTGCCCGGCAAAAAAGCCTCTTCTCTGCTTTACCATATAGTCCTGGAAGAACTGAACAAGCTCGCAGTTTGCAACGCTAAAATAGTCGCCAAAACCGTCGCCAAGGGTGCTTCTTTTTTGGAAGAGTTTTATCTTTCGGATTATATCCGTTTGAAAGGGTTCACCATTGGCGACTACTTGAAACAGCAAAAGATTTTGAACTGTGATAATGCGGTTCAGTTGGCCTTTTCTTACTTCGTTTTGGTGGAAAGACATTTGAAGGACTTGGATAGGACTGTCATACAATCTTACATGAAAGCCGTCACCGGAGGTGTCTTGAAATTGGTGAACCAATATGAAATTGAATATTCGGAAGCTTCATATGACTTAGCATACTACTTCTTCAAAGAATTCAGCCAATAGTAGTTCAACACTGCATACTCATTCTACTAAATACTAGTTATATTATGAGTACATATTTTATGCTTTTCTCATAAACCAGCGATATATAATTATTTTTCATTTAATGTAAAACGCATATTTACCAACTATATAAGGGGTTCCAGCACCTCCATACCCATAGGAGCCCATGTTCAATTCAAGAACTTTGAGGCATCTCATTTAATGACCGATTCTTCAATCATTATCACAGTATAGTATTTGGATACTTTTGAATATTTTAAAGCGAGACTTTTGCAATTTTTTGAAAATTGAAATAATTATGATTTTCTAAACCATATGTTTAAGAAAAATGTTAAAATTTTAGGCTAATTATTTAAAAAAAGAAAAAAAAAATTGTGATACTTACCGTTAATTCCTCGAGTTAAAGTACTTAAATATATTAGAGAAAAATGTATAAAAAATTTCAAGCATTTATGTTAGATAGGTTTCAAGCTATATACCCCTAACATGAAAAAACGGCATTTTGAACAATTCGGCTTTGAAGTTAAAAAATATGCATTAAATAATTGCATTCCGTTTACTTCACAAATTATTAAAAATACTTTGCAGAAATATATAATTAGAAATGAGGCATCGTTTTAAAGAGAAGAATTTAAATTTTAATAGACATTAATAAACTCGAAATTAATAATCTGAAAATTTTTCATGTACTTTGAGAGATAAAATACTTTTAATGTATCCTATGCACATCTTCTCGATGTTAACAGTATTTTCTAAGCAGACGATAGGTAGATAATGTAGATTTTAAATAATTTGTATATCAGGCAGTTTGTTATAAACTGTACTTTATGCTTAAGAAGTTTGAAAAAAATATTTTAAAAACTATTTTTTAAATTGCTTTGCGTCTTGTTTAACAATGATCAAAAATTATTTGCATCGAAAAATACTGAAAAACCAAATAATGCTTAACTCTTATTAAGGGTTTACAATCAGGAATTTTTTTTTTTTTTGAACAACTGTTTTACTCTAAACATATATAAATATAACTGTACACACCTCTTTATGTAACATTAGAATTCTTGGTAAAAATTATCAATTTGTTTTTTAAAGAGTCAAGTTGTAATATTTGAATGACCTATTTTTTTATATCCAAGTTCACTTATTATGAGTCTGTAGTGACTTGGTTAAAAGTATTATGTATCAATGATTGATGAGAGAAATATTCAGTTTACTGCATCATTTAAATCCCATTACATCTGTCGTTAAATCTTCTTATGCCTTTTCAAGGGGGTCTACTACCGAAAATAAAAAATATTTATAAATATTTTTATGTCAAAAATTTATCTTATGTATGAGATACCCTTTATATATCTTTGAGATAATAATTATTATTTTTTTTTAAATATTGTGTTAATTTATTTATAAAAATAAAAAAATAAATATCTGAACAACTGTTTGCAAGTTCCATTTTAATGCTTATTTGAAGTTGATATAAATCAAACAATTTCTGAAAGTAAGTACCAACTTTTCACTTTATCAGCTATATAATTTTCTGAAAATAATCAAATTGTTATTAGCTAATGATTATTTATTTATCAATATTTTATAATTTTGTCGCATTTCACTCAACACGTATTATTTATGTGAGCCCGAAAATTCATAGTTTGCTCAGTAATATGAGTATAATTGTTTAAATGTGTGCCTGAGAGCTAAATGAGAAAAACATACACAACCTTTTAGTAGCTTATGTGTTACAAAACTATTGACTAACTTGTTAAAATAATTAGTTTTGTCATTTCTATCAGGTTTACAGTAAAATGGATTTAGGTATGATTAAGAAAAGATGGTTTAAAACAAGCTTAAGGTGAGATGGTTTAAGTAAGACTATTAACTAACTAATGATTCAGCTAAGTTAATATCCTTTCTTAGAAAGGTAATCCTTACCTTTTATCTCCATTCAATTTATAATTGCATTATGGCATTAGGGTATTTGAAAAAGCATGTTATTATTTTTTTTCTAAATAACCTGTTTGAATAGAAAACATGAAATGCCTTTTACAGTTTGAATATATTTATATCTTTACATATTACAAGAGAAATCCAATAACAATACTAAGTAATTATTATAAAATTTTTAAGCTACCTAGTTTTCAAATAAAAGCTATCAAAAAAAAAAAAAAAAAAAAAAAAAAAAAACTTTATTGTTTCGCACAAATACATACAAAAATAAATAAATGTCCTCGAAGTCTACTTTCTATTGAATTTACATTTAAAATATTTATATCATTCAGTTTCTTTAATTCTAACTACATTCCCCAATTATAAATATTTTTGATGCAATTGAAATCATTGGTCGAAATTAAGTATACTTAATTATAATGAATTAAATTTCATATTTCACATCACACATGTGTTTGAGCAAGCGTCTTCCAGTGTTAATTTGAACAATATATTTTATACATAGGGTAGACTTGCGTACCTAGGGCCACCTTTTTTAAATGTCCCAAAAAGAACCCACAATCACTCGTTTAAAAAGGTGAAACTGATATGCATACATAGCTAGAGTAATTTCTTCTCATTGGGATTAGAATTGTAATGGTGTCGTATACAAAGGACATATAAAACACCTAGGAAATAAAGGTCACTTTTGCCTAGTGGTAAACGCGCATGTCTACTGATCTAGGAGTCCCTGGTTCGACTGCCCACTACAGTATAAATACCTAACGTACATCACTACAGTATAAATACCTAACTAGATGTTGGAACAGCAAAGCATAAAAGTGGAAGTGTCCTTGTGTGTGGGGTGCTTGTCAGCATCAGGACTTTGTAATCTGGTGTTTAATGATGAAATAATTAATCATGAACTCAATATAAATATTTGAATGACAAATTAGATTTGTGAGCCCAAAATTTGAGAATTACAAATAATTTCATCAAGATAATTTTCCGAGCACACAACATTCAATGATCTCCTCAGTTGCCGCAATAAGTATCCATAAAATCTAAAAACACTGCCACAGTCAAAAGATTTGAACCCAAAACAACATATTTGGAGAGAAGAGGTCAGATTCCAAAGTAAGAAGACGCGACATTGAAATGAAAAGCCAACTAAAAACATTAAAGACCGAAAAATGGAGAAACACTAATATGCTTAAATTACAAAAAAAAAAAAAAAAAAAAAAAAAAAATAGTGAAATCTATTCTCAGAGGCTTAAAAGTTGTTGTAAATGCTAAAAGATATAATACGATTTACTTATTTACCAAAATATTATAATATATACTAATATGTATAAAAATTTAAGTGTACAAAGACTTTTGGGTGCTATTTTTTGTGTTCCTTTTACGTTAATAATTTTTCAAATTTTTTTTTTTACCATACATTGAAAATATTTTATGTAGTTTTATTAAGATGAAATTTGGGATATTATTAAAAAAATACTATTCTGAAATATTAAATTCTGAGATGTATAATGTAGTAATTGATTGAAATGTTTAAGTGTACGGGAGGAGCCAGTGTTATATTTCATATATATTTCCATATATATTTCATGGAGCATTCCAACTCAATTATAAATGTAAATTTGAATTTTTAATGTAGCATATCTCGGTATGTATGATGCACCAACATTGATAGAAATATAATACCTATCAATCCTGAAATTGGGCTTTTCACTGTAAAGTTAACAAAAATGGCTAGAAATACAAAATTAACAAACCTTGTTTTTTGATTTTATGGAGTTGGTATCGTAATTTTCTGCAAAAATAATAGTTAAATTCGCAGCGTTTTCTAAATTGAATCTGAAAGATTTTTTCTCTGGAATTATTCTTTGATACGATTATTTTTAGACATATTATTTTTTTATACTTATCTATTTCTTCACTATTATATTTTCAATATTTGGCAGAATAAATAATTGAGACGTGTATCTATATCTATAAAACTGAGTTGTCTGTACGTCTGAACCTTATACAAATCCACACTTTCACCCCTAGAGATACGAAATTCGGTATATAGAAGATTTAGTACATGAAGATTAGAGAAAACAACTTTTAAATTCGATTAAAAGTTGCTTTTATTACAATTTAATGACAGAAAAAAAAATCTGGGAATGGTAACGATATTTTTTTATTGCATCAGGATAAATAAAAAAATTATTTTAATATGTCCCCCGTATTTTTCTGATTATTTTTATGCATTAGAATCGTCTGTTCGATAAACGATTCGAATAGTATTATAATGTTCCATATATTTACTGTAAATCGACGCTCAACGCATGGGTGGTTTCAGCGTAATGCTTATCCGTTAACCGGATACAAATTAAAATTCGCCAAAAAGAAGACCTAAATATCCAAACTAACAAATTTCAAATAATTTATAATGTCTATATTTAGAACTGGCGTTACATTTAAGCACCATTTATATGGGTAAACATTTAGGCTTGGTGCCAACTGGTAACCTCCAAAAAGAATAGTATCCTTAATATTTATATTTTAACTTAATTTATTATTATTTATGATTTAATTTTCTTTTAGTTACTGTGTTTTTGATTTTTGTGATTTTTTTTATCTTTAAATAAAAAAAATCGCCATATACGCTTTACTACATACATTTGTTCCACTTTTTCTTAAATGTAAACTATGTCTTTCAACGAGTCCCTAGTGGAGCGGGGCCACACAGCTAGTATAGAATATATAAAACCATTCTTTGTGAATATTTGTATTGTCTATGAAATGCACCATATTTTATACAAATAATGAATATTAAGAAGCTGTTTTTAGTTTTCCATCAGTTATTTAGAAATATAAAGTTTAGATGTCCACTTCTCATAAACTTAAAGCATCGAGACATTGACATTTAATGCACTAAATATCTTGCGCAGATCCAGAGTATGTTGAAAGGTCAACAATTATATTCCTATTGCATTGTTCTTACAAAATTTCTCAACGACTGTCATTTATAGGCAAGGTGTTAAAACAAATGTGCCTGCTGTAAAAGTATATTCACAAGATATTGTCTAATATTACCAAATCTCACACAGTAATAGAGAAAGAAACTTGTCTAACCAAAATATCTTGTATTCGAAATAGGGCAGCGAGTTCAGTAATATCTTCTTGGAAAATGTTGATCACTTCTTCGTTAGTCCTCCTTCTATTAGGATCCTTGGGTTCCATTCAAACAGTTAGATCAGCACAAATACCGGAGAATCCACCAGCTGATCCTAATTGCCGCGATCCAGCCGTAGCTGCCTTTTCTGCTACATTGTACACAGCCATGTTGTTTTCGAACGACCCCAATATATTTTTGAAATTGAATCTAGCCGGCAAAGACGCCTCTACTCTGCTTTACCAGGTACTCCTAGAAGAACTGAACTACTTCGCAGTTTGCAACGCTAAAATAGTCGCCAAAACCGTCGCCAAGGGTGCTGCTTTCTTGAAAGTGTTTTATCTCTCGGACTATATTCGTTTGAAAGGCTTTACCGTTGGCGACTATTTGAAACAGCAAAATGTTTTAAACTGTGATAATGCTATTGAGTTGGCGTTTGCCTACTTCAATTTGGTGCAAGGACTTTTGGATGGTTCGGATGGGACTTTAGTGGAGTCTTACATGAAAGCCGTCACAGGAGGTCTCTTAACATGGATGGAACAACTAAAATTAAATTTGGTGGAAGCTTCTCATGACTTATCATTCCTCTTCTACAAGGAATTCAGCCAAGCATAGTTTTATACTTTATAAGCATTCTACTAAATACTAGTTAAAATTTTAGTGAATATTTTATGATTTTCTCATAAACTAACGATGTATAATTCTCAAATTTTTCATCGAACGTACAACACATATTTAGCGATTATTTAGTGCACTCTATTTGCGAGATAAAGTACTTTTATATGTCCTAGGTACTTATTATTAACACACGTTTTCTAAATTTTTAATATAGAAATTTAAGCAAAATGTTACAGGAAAATAAGGTATATTGTATCAAACATTTGTAAAAATTGGAATGCAATTTTATTTCATTAAGTTCAAAATGTGCCTTTAATAATAATTTGATAATTATAACAATAATTGAACAATAATTTGTTAAATATGCATTTGTTAAATTCAATGTGGTAATTTGTTATAAAAGGATACTCTATATTGTAGCTATGTGAAAAAAATATTTCACTAATTATTTTTTAAATTGGTTTGTGTCTTGTTCGATAGCCAGTGCGAGTTATTTGGATAGAAAAAAATTATGCTTATGATATTGTTTACTGAAAATTACAGTAGATTACTTATTTAGCTATAGTTTTTTTTGGGGGGTTTAAATAAAAATATATACGTTATTTACAAATCCCTTAATAATATTAGATTGCTGATTTAATAATAGCTCCTTTCTTATTAATAATATAGAAATTCATCTGGGAGATTTTTAGAAATTTCGAACATTATTTTGTAACTGTTATTATTATTTTTTTTATTTCATGAAAGTAATAAAAATTACATTAACATGTTGAATGAGACAAAAACTTTTATCTCTTTGGAACACTAAAAATGTAATCAAAGTGTTATAACAAGAATGTTACTAAAAACATTCACAATATAAAATGTGTAAAGTGTTCATTAATTAAAGCAAAAGTTAAACCGAAGTGCATTGCACTAAACATGTGCAATGTGTGTGAACTTGAAAATTCGGTGTTAGCTCAATAATGCTGATATAAATATTTATATTTTTCTAGAGGTTTAAATGCAAAAAATATACGCAAGCTTTTAGTAACTTATTCGTTAGACTAGTAACTAATCAAAAAATTATTATTGATATTTCTATCATATTTACACAAAGATGGTTTTGTACGCGATTATAAGATAAGGTGGTTAAGATAAAACTATTGCCGACTAAACAGTATAGTGGTTAGCGTGCTAGCTTCTAGACCGCGAGGCTGAGGGTTCGAGTCCCGAGTTAGGCACGGGTGTTTGCAAATGTATGTTAGCCTGTCTAATGACGAATGTTTCGTTTCATTATAGCCCTCGTATTGCTAAAGGCGCCAGATAATCTGCAAACAACCAACCACCCAAGGATAAAATTATTTAACTCAATAATGAGTCCATTTGGTTAACGTTGGTTTATTTATAATTTTTTTTTTGTTCATTTTAAATCATTTATCGAAATTAAGTATTATCAATAGTAATTAAATTAAATATGATGTTTCGCATCTAGAACATAATTATTATGAGCGTGTTATAAAAAAAATATGTGGTGTATAAAATATTATTGTGTGTGATATGAAACATCCAATTTAATTTTATAATTATTGAGCACATTCTACCTCTACTAATTATTTAAATTATATTAAATCTATTTATTAATGAGGAGTGTATTTAGAAAAAAAGTAACTGAATAATGGCAAATTAATCAAATTTAGAATTAAATAACAAATAAACTTTGATGACATAGATGCGATACATTCCTATTTATATGTGATTGTTTTAAATAATGAAAAATTTAACGATGACTTTTACTAAAAAAACTAATTAATTGCTTAAAGTTTGAAATACAATTCATATTTAATCATCTTGGCTACCACACTATCATTTCATGATCCTTAATTTCTTTTTGAGCATTAGTGAAACAAATAAAATTAAATGTAATACAATTAATTAAAATTAAATATTTTATCAATGACATACACACAAAATATTAAATATTTTCCTTATTATAATTGTTTATAAACTGCCTGTTAATAAGCTGTATTTGTGATATTTTAATTAAGGATTTTAATGAATTAACTCAATTTTATTATTGTTTTTTTCATGTTGTATAATGTTACATTTTAATATTTATATCATTTCTTTTAGAATTTTAGTAAAAGGATTTCAGATAAGATTCTTATTTTTCTCACTTTTAAATTGGTTTGGATCTGTTAACAACGCTTTTTAGAAAGCTAATCATTAACCTATTACCGCTGAATTTATAATTACATTATATGAGTTAAATAGTTTTTATATACAAGGGTCACAAAAAATCATTACGAGGTACAATTTTTTAAATTATATAGATAAGGAATCAGTGTAAGTTGCAAAATAAAGCAAAGGATTGTAAAAAAGATGTAGAATTTTTATGTAATGTTTGTTTTAAAAGTAACATATATAATTTTTACTTAGCTCTTTCAAAAGAAAATGTCAATTACAAAAATATCATTGCTTTCAAATCATATTAATTCGGAGTAATACAATTCTACCTAGAAACAAAACGTATTAAAAATACATAATATCTGTGCAATGATATAAAGTAAAAAATTTAAACAAATATAATGTTTCAATGTTTAGATATGTGAGTAAAAATTTTATTTGTTACTTTTAATTAGACTTCTTTTACAATTCCTTGCTACATTTTGCAATTTATATTGATTCCTTATCTATTTCAAAAATCATACCAGGTAACAAGTTTTGAATATAAAATATTTTTCTGAATATTAGGAATTATTTCCTTTTAAGAAAACAAAGTATTTTATTTAACTGAAATTTGTATTTAAAAATTTCAAATAGATTGTATTACAACATAGTTTGTAATATTGTCCTTAATAATATGTGAATTTAACGTCCAATTTAAAATCATGTTTTGCTCTGTTAGTTTTAATGATAAAATGTTATTTTTTGTTTAAATTTTTATGATTTGACCAAAAGAAATTTTTATTTGATCTTTTTATCAACAGAAGCTGTATTACAATTTATAATTCTACACATTTTAATATAAATTGAACAAATTACCATTGGAAATAAATTTCTTATTCCTATTGCTTTGAACATTTTTACAATTAGTTATGCTCAGCTTTAAAAATTAACCCGTGAAAAACAAGTTTCAAATATATATCCTTTGTATGCTTTGAACTTTTAGGTGTAATTACAACTTACTTAAGCACTTTTGAGTTCAGATTAAGCTAAAATAGTTTTTATTTTTTTTTATTTTTATTACAACAAAGAAAGTCTCTGATCAGTGTCATTAACTAACCTGTTTCTGTATCTAAAACTTGTCAACGACGAGTCAAAATGCCAAGTACTTGATCGATTGGGTAACGCAAGTGAATTAATCAGTTCTCCAAAGATTTTTCTCGCCACAAACAAACACAATATAAGTTAATATAAACGGTTTAAAAAAGAAGAAAACCAGTAAAAAGATTTTTAATACAGGATGTTACTAAATAAATTTCAACTTTTAATTTTTTTTTTAAACACATTGGTCAGAATGACTTGATATGGGACCTGATATTAAATTGAACTCGCCTTTACATAAATACTCGAACTAGAAAAAACAGAACGAGAAACATACATAAGAAAAGAAAACTATTCCGAAATATTTTTAATTCCGTAACATAGCTTCTTGAAACAGGATTTGGCACACAAAAAAATATCTTTGATTTTGAAGTTATGCTTTTTGAAAATTGAACTTTACTCATAATGACGCCGGCGCAGGTGTGATTATAACTAGAGTTCAACTTTAAAAAATATGAAAGAAAAGGTGCTTTTCCTAAAATGTGACCTGAATATACAAGAAAGGGGAAAGTGGTTTGGCATAAACAAAAAAAAAACAAAAATCGAATTTTTTTTCTTATGCCCATAGCCTTTTCTTCTTCTTCGGGTGTATACATGTTCAATTTCAAATTATTTTGATTCATTGTTTGTTCGCAGCTTTTATAAATTTGAACTTTAATTTTAAATATTATATACTTTAAATAAATATTTAAAATATTTTAACAGCTTGGTCCCGAGTAGATGATTTATCAACTTTAAGATTGTGACATATGCATTTTCTTTCTTATTTAACCATAAATACTCAACCAAAATTAAACTGAGTATATTTATTCAAATACACGAATCTCAAAAAACATAACATCCAAAATGTCCCTTCATTTCCCAAGTTAAAGAAAGGACAATACCTTCTCTCCAACAGTTATTTGATATCTAATGATGTTTAATTCACTTAAAAATTCTGACCTTATAATTTTCTGTTCTTATAAGCCATGAATATACATCTACAATGTTTACTCCATATCGTCATTCAAATACACGTAACTCTAAAAAAATTAACATCCAAAAATGGTCCATTATTTCCCAAGTTAAAGAAAGGACAATACTTTCTCTCCGATATTTTTATAACAGATAACGTTTTGTCTGTTTAATTTCTCTTCTAAAAAACCAGAAATACACATCTAAAAAGTTTACTGCATATCGTCATTCAAATACACGTAACTCTAAAAAAATTAACATCCAAAAATGGTCCATTATTTCCCAAGTTAAAGAAAGGACAATACTTTCTCTCCGATATTTTTATAACAGATAACGTTTTGTCTGTTTAATTTCTCTTCTAAAAAATCAGAAATGCACATCCAAAAAGTTTACTCCGTATCGTCATTCAAATACACGAAGCTCAAAAAAGCAAAACATCCCAAATGCATCCTCTTTTCCCACGTTAAATAACTGGTCCAACAAAATATTATCTCCTGCAGTTATTTGTTACTCTATAGAGTTATTATTGTTCAGAGGATGAAGAGTATATGCATCCTCATCATCAATGAGTTTAACAGTCAAGTTTCAGATCAGACAAACAATAATCATTCAAATTCCGACATTCAATTCATCAAATTCAGGCAAACAATAATCATTAATGTTAATGATTTTAGAGAAAAGTAAACCCGTATCAACTATTTTAAAACTTTCACCTACTATTTAAACATTTTATCGCCTTGATTTTTCGTAGATGATTTATTTAATTAATTCCTATGCCCTTTGAATTTTCTCATTTAATAAACCTGCCAAAAAATAAACTGTGTATCGTCATTAAAATACACGAAGCTCAAAAAGCGAAGCATCCCAAATGCCTCCTCATTTCCCAAGTTAAAGAAAGGATCCAACAGAATATTCTCTCCTGCAGTTATTTGTTACTCTACAGAGTTATTATTGTTCGGAGGATGAGGAAGAGATGGGGGATGAGAGAGTCAATATCGGAAGGAAGACAAGTCAACCGTAAATCTGAAAGAAATTGCTGCGATAAAAGCTTGGAAGGCTGCTACCATTTGGAGAAGATATCCTATTCCAATCTCTGCATGTAGTATGCATTTTTATTCATTTTTATCCCTCTTTACTGGAAGCGTTCTTTATACGATCTCTATTGTGAAACTATGTGAATTGATACTTTTTTTTAGTTTTTGAAATTGTCGCGTTAGAAGGGGCCGGGAATTTACATCTTTTTCTGCACTAAATTCTTCTTCTGCTGATGTTCAAAGTGGATTTTTTTCAGTTGTTGGTCTTTTTTTTGAAGAGATGACTAAGAAGTAAACTCTTATATGTTGATGTAATTTCTGCTTTTTATGGTTTTATTTTTATCTAAAGTGAAATATTCTGCAAAATGAAAAAATGGAAAAATTATTTTGCTTAGAAAATGATATGCATTACAGTCAAGGAAATATATATTTCTTTTTTCATTTTGATTTTTTTTTAAATCCTTGTTTAGCAAGACGGTACATTTATTGTTATGCAATAATTCAAAGTTGGTTATTTTCATCATTGAAACAGTTTTTTCTTATAAAATAAATTTCTGTGACAGTTAAATATAACATTTTATTTGTTTTGTCTCAGTATTAAAATTGCGTACTTAGTGGTGTATTTATAAGGAATTAACTTACTTTCCGATTCATTAACGGCAAAAAATAAATAAATCATAGGAGTAAAAATTGAATTTGTTTCGAAATTTTTATATCCATATACAAGAACGTTTCGTAGAAATCTAGGAATGTATAAATAGTTTTTGTTCAAAATTGATCAGATCCGTCAAAAATAAAAAATATTGATAAGTGCATAACCAGAGATATCGATCATCCATTAAAATTTAGAAATAAGCAATATTCTCATTGGTGGGATTTAAAAGTAAACTGTGATTTGTTTTTGAATAGTTGTCAAATAAATCTTACCCACGCCTTGCTCGAATTGAGGATTTATTTACGTACTTACAAAAGCGAGAAAATCCTTTTATACGTAACATGATTCTGACTTATTTTCACATCAAATGAATTCTTCAGATTGGACTGGAGTAAGATTCGGATTTTTTCATAAGATAGCAGCAAGTCACATTTGATTTGACTTCGCTTCTTTACACTCAGAGAATGAAAAGTGAGAATGACTCCAGTTCGTTCTCCAAAAGGAATAATCTCTCTATATTAAAAAAATAAGTAAGGAATCGAATTCTGTGGAGCTTGTATCTCAATTTCTGGTGCAAGGAGAACTGTGAAATTTGAAACATAAGCAGTCTCTGCATTCGTTTAATTTAAAAAAATAGTATTTTGAAATTTTAATTAGTTTTTTTTTTTTAGTTTTTTATTTTTAAATTAAATTTTAAAATTTGCCCCTGATGGTAATTCAATGGGAAATTCCCCTTACTTTTCCACAGTCCTGCACAAAAGTTTAGACACAGGCAATTCACGGAAAACCAATAGTAGTCATTTAATTTTTACTAGTTTTTTTCAGATATATATTCTTAAAGCCATAAGAAGAAAGTGAAGGGTAAAAAGGTCTAACATCAACAAGCTGAAACTTTGCAAACTTTCCATGCCTCAAAAGTATGGGCACAAACGTAAGCGAGAAGGGGATGAAGCCTCCTAGTGTCACAAAAAAAAATATGAAACGTTTTTTTTTCTCTTTTTTTTCTTTCTCTGAAAGTATGTCTTATTACATCTGCCATCTAGTGTTGATCTCAAGACTGAACACTCATTGCTCCCAGGGACCAGAAGCTGCAAGTAGCAATTAAAAAACTCGAGATAATCTCTGGTGTTACCAAATAATATCAAATATAATATCGGTTAATTACAAGAATAGCTGATGCCAGAAACTCTAGATTGCCGTATTTGCTGAAGAAAAAAGATTAGCCAACTTAGAATAATATAATTGGTATAAAAGGTTACAACCCATGTACACAGCAGTATTGGCTAATATCGGAAACGGGAGATCTGGAAGATTGGCCAATCCTGACCAAAACTCGATCATCCTACCAAAACACACTATTTTTTTTTTTAAAGAATAAACACGACAAAAACACAATAAAACATATATATGATTCCTCCATCCATTCGCATACATAAAATATTTTAATTTTCTAACTATACATCAAGATTTAAAAACTTCTCGTATATTTTATGCAGCATTGGGTATATATCTTAATCTATAAGTTGACGGATACCACAGACATTATCAATTGTTACAAATCATAAACTGACGGAAAATTTGCAAAAAGAAACATGGGGCTATTGTGATTAAACTATAAATACTTGTAAATTAATAAAACACAATGAGCTTAATATTTCACTTAAAAAAACTGGATAAAAATGTAAATAATAGCAATCTTGTTAGATCATATAATGTAACTGTTTGATAACCGGTCAGTCACTTTAACCTTACATTTAAGTTTCACTTTAGTGTGTCTACAAATATATTTACATGGATAAAATTCAAGTTAAGTTCATGGTGAATTATTAATTTACAAATACTTACAAAGGAAGAATATAAACTATTAATTTTTGAAATGTAAGTTGGTTGGTATAGCACAATGTCCTGAGCAGAAACGTAGATTAGAGTGAATTTCAAATAAATCCTTGCCTAACCCAGGACTTGAACCTGGAAACTTTGGCCTATGAGGCAAGAGCACTAAAGCTGGATTTACACGCTACCAGTCGGTGTTCTTGTTTAGATCGCCAATCTGTGACGTCATGTGACGTCACCTGACTACTGGTTCCAGTAAACCGAACATTTTCGATTTACTTGAGCCGGCGACTTGCATCAACCAATCACGTGCGCTCTCCCATGATCACCAACAGACTGCGCAGGTGCCGCTTAGCTGACGTCATAGAACTGGTGATCTAAACTGGAACCACGACTGGTAGCGTGTAAATCCGGCTTAATTTCAAGACATCATGTGGGCCCTTGTAATACAAAGTATGTAAAACAGGTCAACGTAATAGTAATTTCTCTATTCTTTTAAAATTAGTAGATATTTATAAACACATTGTTTTTTGATTTTTCAGAGGCCTCTTTTTCCAAAAAGCTAAGATTTTTTTCATAATATTTGATTATTGATGCATCATCAGAAATAATTTTTGTCTTTAGCTGTGCAGTTTTTGTATTTAAAGGCAAAATAATAATAATAATTTGTATGGTACAACTTGAATATGTACTTGAGTCTAATATTGGAGGCTATTAACTCTCGTAATGGAAAACAAGCATTTTATTTAGCTGTGAAATATATAAATTTAAATATTTCAACTGAACACGAAATTATTATTTCCTTAAAAAAATATGTTTCTTATATTTTAAATTACATTTAAAGGTTCATTCTTAACATTTTCAATCTATTTAATTAAGGGGACTTGGTACCCCTCGTTTTCACAAAAAATAATAAAAATATAAATTTTCTATTTTGAACGTGTTTATAATCTTTGAAAGATTATCTTTATTCTGGCAAGTTTTTGAGCTGATCCGATAACTACAATTGCAGAAAAACTATATTTTTATGGAGAATTTAGCATTGCTGCAATAGCTCCTTTGATGTAACTAACGCATTTTTCTCAGTTCGGGATTTTTGAATATCCCACCTTATTCAAAATGCTAAAACTTCAGCGAATATGAATGAAATGACTTGAACTTTTTTGTGTCATTCTTAATATCTATTTGACAAAAATAGGCATGGATTTTTAAATAAAATAAAAACTTTTTCGTTTCTTACAAATTTAAATGTTGAAAAATACTCGTTGTTTACATATAGGTAAAGTAATTATAGTTTTTCTTGAAAACTATTTTACTTATTCAAAATTCGATGCCTTAAAAGTTAGATTATATATCTAAG
This sequence comes from Linyphia triangularis, assembly GCA_963978545.1. Classification (NCBI taxonomy): domain Eukaryota; kingdom Metazoa; phylum Arthropoda; class Arachnida; order Araneae; family Linyphiidae; genus Linyphia; species Linyphia triangularis. The sequence continues at coordinate 3,396,907 of OZ021723.1, read as the reverse complement.
AATTGTTCTTGTAAAAAATCTGGAAAAAATATTGAAAAATGAAAAAGAAAATAGAATTTGAAATTTAATTTTTCATTTGTTATTTAACAAATTATTATTAACAAAAAAAATAACAATTTTTTTTATTTGTTATTTTTTTTTTTTTTTTTTAAAGTTTTGAAAACTTAGAGCACTATTTGAACTTCTTTTAAATAAAATTCAGTTTTTACTTTTTAAAACTTCCAAATATGTAATAATTATAATTTTAAAGACTTAAATAAAAAAAAGTTTTAAGGGTACCAAGTCCTTATAACTTGTACAAGGCAACGGTAAAACACCCAATGAATACTTCACAGTATGAAGATAACATTCTAAAAGATCTCTTATTTTGTCTCTTCATTTATCAGCGGTTTCCCTTATTCACTTTGAGTAAAATGGTTTCCTCCTACTTCATGTTTCTCTAAAAAGAAAGAGAACAGAATCCCACTTGAAAAAGAGTTATTACAGAATGTATATCATCAATCAGTTGATCTAACTAAAGTTTTGAACATGTAGAAAGGAATCTATTCTGTTTATATCATTTGTATTGACTGACGTCGTATTTTTAAAGAATGTATTTAAAGTATTTGTTTGCCTACTTGGTGCCCATTGAAACGGTTACCAAGTTTCAATTTAACCGATGTTAATTTTACAATTTATTAAACATATGCTCATTAATACATTTAGTTGGTTAGTTTATACGCTCAACGACTTATACTTATTGTTATGATTTTTTCCACTGAGGCAATGATGGCACAGTTTTCACGGTATAAAAATATTTATTCTCTCTTCAGAAAACTCACAAAATTTATTCACAGGCAACAGTTTAATTACTCTCAAGCTTCAACACAAGCTTCAACCAAAATAACTTCGAATACAATGATTATACAAGCTCACTCCAATAGATAAACAAAGCGATCAGTTTTCATCGAAGTCTGAAGTCAATCTGAAAACTTTCCCGATCTTCCGTCTTTATATACCAGGCGCGAGAGTACATTCGCGAAATTTCCAGCCAATTCGTCGGAAAAGAAACATCTCGAAATTTCTCAATTGCTTTAAGTGTTGCCACCTTTTTCTAACCTGCATAATCGCTGTTAATAAATAAAATAAGATAAGAATAAATTACAATGGAATTTAAAAATAATACGTCACTATTTACACTATATACAGACAATTTGTGCAACAGTATTTAAAATATTTGTTTGACTACTTGGTGCCCATTGAAACGGTTACCAAGTTTCAATTTAACCGATGTTAATTTTACAATTTATTAAACAGATGCTCATTAATATATTTAGTTGGTTAGTTTATACGCTCAACGACTTATACTTATACACAATAACGACAAATTAGGCCGGGACCTACAACTTATTATGGATTCTTAAACACAACAAACATCCAAACCCCAGTTTTCTTCTTTCCCATTTCCCGTTTTTTCTTAAAAATCAATCTTAGAATTATTAATAGAAGCCCTTTATTGACTTTCATGGTTCGAATGCAAAACAAATAAACACATGAAAAGCTTCTTTTTTTCTTCTTTTTTTTTTACAAAAGTAACACAAAGATAAAACTATTTAGATTAACACATATTTTCGCTCTTTATTCAGAATAAAGACTGCATCTCCAATGTACCTAATAGTGAATAAAAATATGTGATGCCTTTCAAAGAACGCATTTCTCTAACTTTTCGCCTGAAGCAAATATTCTTTCAACACGGTTACTGGAAATGTAATTTAAAACCAACAAATAGCTTTTGTCTTTTGTTTCACCAATATTTATTGCTTTTTTAAAACTGAAGAATCATGAATGAAGAACTGAAGAAACATAAAGTATCAGAATGTTTTTTTTGTTTTTTTTTTGAAAAAAAAAAAAAAAATATGGTTGTATCGCTGATAGAAAGAATTAACAATATAATGGGGCTGGAGGTCTCTATAATCCGCATAATAATACATTAGGATTCAGAAAATAATTGTTGGGTGTATCTTTATTACAATATGGAATATCAATTTGGTTGTAGCTATAAAATGGAAGGTTGTTTATTTTAACGCTTTACAACTAATTTATGTGAGCAGGTTAATAAGGCCAAGACGTTTACTGCGCCCATAAGCTGAAAGGTCCTAAATTTATTAAAAATAAAGGGGGGGGGGGAATGCATATTTTAACACTTTCTGACTATACAGCCGACAAATGAGTGAAAATGAATGCATCGGAATGCTTTTTATCATCGTGTAGGTCGTGAGGTCTGCACAACCCAAATAGTTTTGTCAAGGTCGTCTGGGTTAGAGATGTCTATTTTATGCCAATACATTGTTTCATAGAATATGATCTTTAGCTGTACTGAATACTTGATTATTTACATAAAAAATAAGACAACTTAACTATCATCATAAAGATCCGTGTTAGCAAGTCTCCCCCAAACTAGATAATGTCTGTTTGTAACAAAGGGTAATCTACTACACAGCATTTTTTGGGGGGATAGTAACACTGCAATTCAAATAGCTTCATATCTACGCAGAGCAGAAACAGTTATTGAACTATTTAGAAGTTTCTGTTAGAGTTGTGTTTTCAATTTGTGATTTTTGTTCTTTATGTGCCACTTTTTCACCTTGTGGTCAAAATTTGAACTACAATGTTTTTATTGTAGATTTCTTTTTCCCATGGTCCATATAGTGTATATACCAAGTTTCATCAAAATCTGCTCATTAGAACGGACTCTACGTGGCTCTAAAGAGGGTAACTTTAGTTATAACAACCCTGTATAATGATGTTCTTTACTAGGCATTTGTACAATAAATGAACTTAATTACGTATTTATTATGTCTTTCGAATGTGGCCCATAAAGCGCATTGCGCTAAAATTCAACTGTCAACGTATTGCGGTTGAAAGTATATTTTTAAATCCTTTATATTAACTTCAATTTGTGTATCGATGGCGTAGAAATCTATGGAGGTCTAATCCCGCAGGTTCTTTTCCGTCATCCAATCGGGTTGAAACTTGGCAGATATATTCTATGACGATGATAATGCATTCTATCAAATTTTGGGGCTGTAACTGTCACTAAAAGGTCGCTTTTACGGAATACTAAGAAACCAACTAGCCGTCATCTAATCGCGCTAAAATAGCATTCAATCGACCATTGAAGAAACTCTTTCCTGTTACCAAATTTTGTTTTAGTAAATAAATAATAAATATTTTTAAGCAGGACAAATGCATGATATTTGGATGTGAGTTCATAAATTCCCTTTCATTTTTAATAAATAAATTTTGAACCGTAGTTTGCCACACATTTTGCTGATAGAAATGTTTTTGGTAGTGTTACAAATTTTTGTATATTTGTAAATATTTCGGAGTGTTAATTTTGTAATTAGGAAAATTTATGTACATTTTGCATAAGGCAGTGCAATAGTTCGTCTTAAGTTGGCTTCCTTGGGAATTCCAGCGCATTTAACATTATGGTAATGGCAATCTCGCCAAATTGGCGAGATAGAGCCAAGTTGGATACGATATTGGCCTTTAATGTTTGTCAACAAATTTGGTGAGAAATCACCAAATGTCGCCAAACCATTTGACGACATTTTCCATCTCCATGTACATGTATAGGATTTTTCGCATACGATCTGGAAATTTCTCCAAATATCTACCTCTAGAAGATTCAAGAAGGTTTGACTCCTATATAAGACTGGCCAAGTGAGCTGGGAGTTAGTTGGGTTGAGTCCGTTAGTTGACTGGAATTACTGAGTTGAGATACTGAGACTCAGCGAGCATTCAGAGTAGTTCTGAAGCGAACTGTATTGCATTGTCTTTTGCGGCGATTTAGCAATTGTGGTGTCAAGTTTTTAACTGCTGTTTTGTGCTCTATTGTTGTGTATAGAGCTGTATTGAGTCTACTAGAACGAGAAGTTCTGGAGTTGTAAGAGAATCTGTTAGGAGTTATATTGGAAGAAATTTCTGTAAGTTTTGATCTGCTTTGGCTTCAAATCTTTCGAACCCATCCACACAACAATATTTAAAATTAGATGCAAACACCGAGCACACTTTGCTTACAGAATCGGCTCTGTGTTAATGAATATAAAAATTGGCCATCCATATAAAGGATATATATTAAAAACTTTGTATTTCTTATTTCGTTATTAATTAAAAAAGTCCTACAGCAACATCGCTTCAATTAGGTTTAATAGCTTCAATTAGGTAAATAATAGTGGATACATATGAAAGAAATATATTGCAAAATGTAATTGTAAATCCAACAAAATTTATAATTTAAAAACTAGCAACACTTTAAATTGTAAGTAGACATTGGCTCCATTTCCTTTTATACAGATTTACGTTGCGAAAGTTTTAAATATCATTACATCCGCTTTTTCTTAGAAAACAGAATTGAAACAAATATTTCGAGTTTAAGTTGGTGGGGGAGATGAGAAGTATTTCAACATTCCAAAAGGAACATTTGAACGGTTCAAATTTCATCCGTCTGGTACTGTTATTTTAATCACCAAAGCTTTTCCCTTCTGAAACTGTTTGCTCATCTGACTAAACAGTTTCATAAGAGACAACATCTGAAAATATGTTTCTTTTCATTTTTCATCTAAAGTGCTTTTCTATGCGATGAATATTTTTATGTGGGCAGTATAGTATAAATTGAACTTTTTTCGAAAATGATCATTTGTAGCTCGGATTTTTTTTTAGTACGCACTATTTGAATAAATTAAAATATTCTGCATTTAAATGTAAAATTAATAACTTATTTTCTCTATATCAGACAGTCACAGATGCAGTGTAGGACATTTCTTCAGCACGATTTTATTTGACGGATTTTTCCTTCGGATAAATGAGGTTCCTGTGTGTGTGTGGCAACAAGTTTTTTTTTATTTTTTTTTTTTATTTTTTTATTATTATTATTATTTATTTATTTATTTATTTATTTATTTATTTATTTATTTATTTATTTATTTATTTATTTATTTATTTATTTATTTATTTATTTATTTATTTATTTATTTATTTATTTATTTATTTATTTATTTATTTATTTATTTATTTATTTATTTATTTATTTATTTATTTATTTATTTATTTATTTATTTATTTATTTATTTATTCATTCATTCACTCACTCATTCAATCATCCATTTATTTATTTATTTATTTATGTTTTAACTTAACACACTTTATTATTTTTTTATTTTTAATTTTACTATTATTCATAATTAAATTAATTGTAATGTTATTTATTTTCTCACTTAACTCCCTTTATTATTATTTTTATTTTTAATTTTATTATTATTTGTATTTAAATTAATTTTAATACTATTTATTTTTTCACTTAACTCTCTTTATTAGTTTTTATTTTGTAATTTTATTATTATTCATATTTAAATTAATTTTAATGTTATTTATATTTTATTTTAACTTTCATTAAGGTATACATATACATTAGGAATCGCGAAATTTGACTCAAGTCTGCGTTTTTGTTTTTTGGTTTTAAAATATTCCCGAATTCATTACCATCAAAATTATACCATTTTCTTTCTGAGACACAAATTACTTTTTAAATTACAGTAGGTTTTGTGAACCTGTTTTGTATCTCGTTCATTAGTGTAGTAAACTTCAAACACGTTTTCTGAAGAATGACATTTTGGTGTTAAATGACTTAACGCCAACAGTCATAACTTCATAAAAAATGGTCCAATTTACAAAATTCTAAATTTTTTTAGTCGACAATAGTTGTGAATGTGTTTTCTATATTGAACCTAATATATATTGTTATAAACACATTTTTTATGCTTATTTTAATCTTAACTTTTTGTTAAAAACTATATATTTTTTCAAACTTTTTATTTAAAAACTTTTAATTAAATAAATATTAAAGCCAAATTCAAAATTCTCCATAGGAACATACGTCAATATAATATCTCTTATTATCATTAAAAATAATACCTCTAAGTTAATTACAAGTTTATTTATGTATGTTCTAATAATGTCCTAATTAGTCACTTTAATTGCAATTAGCTGATTAAAAAATTGACGGTAAAAAAAAGTTTGTATATAAAAATGCATCATTTTTAATTCTGATATACTGCCAAAAAGTTTGAAATTATAACATAAGAATTAAAGAAAATCATCTCAATTGTATATGTATACCTTAACGTGTTTTTAATTTTGGCGATTTTTCTGCTCGCCAAATGTCCTATACTACATCTGTTCTATCAGTGGTTATAACAATGAGTTGTATAAAATCAGAAAGGGAATTGTATTAAAATATATTCAAATGAATCGCATTAAACCTACTGTACACATCTACCGAATGGATTCCTCCTCTTTAACATCCTTAATCTTCAATTACAAACTAGTAGGAGCCCGAATTAAGAGTAGATCCACACTAAGCTGGACGGATTATATTGACAAGGACTTCAAGATATTAACTAGAATACTACTGATGTCTAACTGTAAATTCTGGATTGTGCATGCTTGGTTATTGACTGAAAGCCACAGTAGACTTAGCAATCTTCCTAGATATCGGTATTAGCAACTCTCCCTAAAACTAGCTAGTGTCTGTCGATAACCAAGGCGGCTACATATTACCTTGAACTGTATGAGAGATAGTATGTTAGTAATTAAATTAACTTTATCTGCTGGAAGAACAGGAGTAATTTATCAGCTGTTCAAAAGTTCAAGTTTGAGAAAAATATTAAGAAAACACTTGAACTATTTAATATTTTGCAAAAAATAATTATGACTCTAATGACTATTGAGATAATATATTTCAAGCAAAGTCGACATTTCTTTAATACAGCCAGATCACAACTGGGAAACTTTAATAAAGTACGATACAATTGAATCCTACAAGTATTTAACTGCTTGAATAATGTTCTGTTTGAGCCGACCAAACGGTATAGTGGTTAGCGTACTAGCCTCTAGACTGCGAGGTTGCGGGTTCGAGTCCCGTGTTAGGCATGGGTGTTTGTAAATGTATGTTGGCTTCTCTAATGACGAATGTATCAGCGCATTATAGCCCTCGTGTTGCTGACGGCGCCAGATAATCTGAATACAACCAATGTTCTGTTTGAACTTCCTCTACACGATTTTGAATTTTTTTAAATGAATTACCATGTATGGTTCAACAGTGATTCTTTTTAAAAATTGTAACGAGATATAACTATATTAAGCTATATTCGAGATATATTAAGATATAATTTAAATTCAATGAAATTTTAAGATATAATCTGCAATTATACCATTATTGAAAATTTATTTTGTACTCGTTTCGTTTTGAGATACAGAATTAAACTCTGACTTGTATTTAAAAGAATTTTAAATTCTATAAATACCTTCAGTTTAATTTTGTTTTTCTTTAGCAATGAAACAAGTAATGTTTCAATAACCTTATAATCCGTATTAATAGTTCTTATGCATGGGTTTTATAAAAATCCCCACTCCTTATATAAAAAAGCCAAAAAATAAATCCCAGCTTTTAAAACGACTTTACATTTCGTAATGTAATAATAAGTATGCAGGGTTTCACACTTTCTTATTTTCATAAAAGATTTTATAACGCAAGGTAAAAATGAAGCTTTTACTTAATATATTAGTTTTTAGATATTGTGCTCTCCTGGGAGTGAAGAGCTTAAGAGGAGAGGAATTTTTACTGCTAAGTTCAATTTATTTTCCCATTTATTTTCCATAACCATTCTTAAATTAGATTTACTCTTCAAATTCGACAAAATTTCAGAAGAAAGATGGGCGTTCTTTTACCTTTAAATTGACAACTCTATAATGATCTAAAATCTATTATTAACAACAACAAAAAAAGTGAGAGAAGATTTCAGCTGTCCGTTAAACTCCGAGGATTGATAACACATCAATGAAAAGATTGCACCCTCAGTTTGGATCTGGAAAAATATGAATCAATATGATTTATCACTCATAAAATTTGAGAGTGTATGATTTTTTTTTTTTCCTTTCTTTTTTCTTTTGTGACATTTTTATTAAATTCAATTTATGAAATTAAAGAATTGTTTTTAAAAATGGGATGCATTTTTAAATTAAGTTACACTAAAAAGGCAATGCGCAACAAAAAATTGAGTTAAAGATTGATAGTATTTCTTAAACAATACTTATAACTTTTGAATTTTCAATTAATAAATGACTGAGTGAAAAATTTAAAGTATTTAAATTATTGATAATATAGAGTACAGTATGTTTCATATTAAAGTAAATTGTAACGTTTAAGGACAATTAAAGTTTTGTAATGTTTAAGGACAATCAAAGTTTTGTAATGTTTAAGGACAATCAAAGATTTGTAACCTTTTAATTTCTTTTTAAAGTAATACAGGGTGTTTATAAAATGTTGGACACATTTTGATGTTGAATAATTCATAAAATAATGAAGATATATCTAAATTGATAACCAAAAAAAGTACCAAATCAAAATATATTAGTTATTTTATGTATAAATGTTTATGTATATATTATATGCATATATGTTGTTTACATCTTCATTTTTTTATGAATTATTCAACATCAAAATGTGTCCAACATTTTATAGACCCCCCCCCCCCCCTATATTTTGATGTATATCTGGTTTTACCTACTTCATTCAAGTATTGGCCAAACATTTTAACCAATTATTTGAAATATAACAATGTAACATAATATAATAACAGTATCAAGACATTACAACATTGTAGCATAACATGTAATATGCCACATTTAAGAACAATCAAAGCTTTGCCATTTTTAATTTCTTTTCATATACTTTATATTCTATTTATTACAACAAATGTCAGTATAATGAACTTATAAAGGCAATGAGAGTATCAAAGAACTGTATCTTTTTATATAGATTTCAAGGTAAAAATTTATACATGGTGATTCCTAACATCCTTTTAAATCTTTTAAATTTGAAACATCAGGGAAATACTGTAAACATAAAGTAAAGTGACTATGCTAAATATTTTGTGACAGCTTACAGCGACACTAGCGGTGACTTATGGATGTTACAAAAATAACTAAGAAACCGAAGGAGATAAGCAAAAAAGCCAAATTAGGAAAATTTTCACAATAATGTTACAAAATCATAGAAACAAGTTTCATAAAGTTTTGCCTGTCTTCTTCATTTTTTTTCAGTTTTTGTGTAACTTCCATAAATCACCGCTAGGGACGCTGTAAGCTGTCTCAAAATATTTGGCATAGTCACATTACTATAGGTATACGTTATTTCCCTGGCTATACGAGACGCCGTTTCAAATTTAAAGGGCTTAACTTAAAACGATTTTAGGAATCACCCTGTAAAGTTATAAACACATAATTTGAAATCATTGCTGAAATATCAAATAATAAATTATAAAAAATCTAGCTGCATTGGATGGAGTGCCAAGTAGTTAATAATGAGAAGATGGAGACATAGTTTTAAAATTTAAATTTTATGTGGGGTCTGTCTCAGTTTCCCCTTTTGAGACATTGGATCTGCTAGTGTTGGTCACTCCCAAAAATAGCTCCCGCCAGCTTGTCTAGAGTTGTCTGCTGGCGTGGAAACATGACAGCCGCAATTTTCCCCGGGGAATCTAAGATATTTAATCTTTATAGGTTTGGAGGAAAATGTCCTGCATGCAGATCCCTTTTCTAAATTGACGTGTCTTGTTTTTATAGCGATTCCCCAACCATAATTTCTAGCTTATTTTCCTCATAGAAAGACAATACCGAGAACTTCACTGTTTATTATAACTAATTCTGGGAAGTAACACATTTTAATTTTTATTCCCATCATTTTGACCACTTTGCGTTGAAAAGTTTTGTTAATTTAGGTCTCTTTGGAACATAAAACTAGTCACAATACTCAAACTGAAAATTTTCATCATTTTATCGTTTTTATGGAAAGTTAATTGCTATGTTGAATTAGATACTGATGCTGCTACCGCTTCAAGTATTTAAAATTATCATTATAGGCAATTTTTTGCAAAAGTAGTCTGTTTAATTGAATTAGTTTCGTCTATTTGAATGAAATTTGTTTTTGAGTTTGCACTGCTGCGTCACTTACAGTAATATAAAGTAAATTAAAATAAAACACATAAATCTTCATAACGAAAAGTTTTTTGAGTGATCAGTGTTTAAATTATTATTCATGTAATTTTACATTAAAGCACGACGAATCCCTCGATATAGATATAACAACTGAATATATTGCTTAACGCTGGGAAAATGAAGCCATTGCCAGATCATTAGATGAATAAAAAAACCCGGATTGCCGAGGATCGAAAAAAAAATCTTGGGTTGTACCCAGCAGAACTGTTAATAGAAGACCTTAATAGAAATGTGCAAAAAAATATCTACTCTAGCACTTTATAAGGTTTCCCTCATTCCCACCCGACTATAGAAGTGAACTGTGATTGGATAATCATCCACCCATCATCACCATCAACCAACCGGCGCGTTTTCCTCCTTCCATTGCCATCGTAGCAGTCTATCCGGTTGTTTATCTATATCGATGGACCGATTTTTTAAATAGTTTTTTTAAAGTTATTTCACTTCAACAATTACAATTATTTTTGACAAGGGAATAACACAGAGAAACAAATTAATCCATAAAAACAAGGTGTTTACTATAAATAATTTATATGTCCAACTTTTATATACAATTGCAACTTATTTAAACAATTTTAAGCTCATTGAGTTTCCATAGAGTTAGTCCACAACAAAGAAAACACATATTCCGTGCCATTAATTAACTAATTTTTGTCTCAAAACTTGATAAAATGAACTCACATCAAAAATGAATCGATTTGCCAAGTTTCAGGTCGATTGGATGACGGCAAAGAGATAAATTAGTCCTATGAACTGACAATAAAAGAGTGTGTAAAAGCTGTCTTTTAGTGACAGTCCTCAAAACTAGATAGAATGCATTGCCAATGACAACGATTCTATTTCAAAGTTTCAGCTTTCTTGAATGATGGCAAATGGACTATTTAGCCCTCCACAGATTTTCCCATCACAAGCACACAGATAAACAAACAAAATTGAATTTTATGCAAAGGATATAAAAACGCCAAAATTAGATGAATACGTGATTTTTCGTTTTTGAAACACTTTTACTTTAGTGAAGATGAGTTTCTGAAAGTTTAATTTTTTTTAGTATATTTTTTTTAGATAAATATTTTTTTAGAGCTGCATAACATCTTGTAAAAACAGCTTAAGTCCTTGACAATATAAATTTAAATGATTGAAGATTTCAGTATTTTCATATTTATATATTGAAATTATATCGTAAGAAGTCACAATTAGATACCGTAGAACGAGGTGAATCATAACACTTTTCAACTTTCAAAGAAAAAATATATAAGAATCGTTAACAGACATATTTTTGACTTAAACTTGAGTCTTTACTCCTTCTTTAAGTATCAATACTAAACATATTGAAAAATAAAAACATGGCTCGCAATTATTTTGTTTTTCTTTTTTAAGGTATTACGATTCGCCCAGTTATGAATCAGAATCCTCCTAACAATTTTTGTCTGTTCTTATTTGAACATTCACAGAGTGAAAAAAACAAGTAATCATGCATAAGGATGAATACATGATTAGCATAAAATATCTCGTAATATATAGACAAAAAAATTGTTTTCGTCAAAATAATTATCAAAACAAGTTACGTGTTTAGAAGTGTTTCAACTTTTTCCTACCTTAAAAAAAAAACAAGATCATCCACATAGTCTTTAAAAATAATAATATTTTTTAATCTACTTGATGTTTGCATTGCGTAAGACTGCAATTTCTCAAAATATCTTGAGGGAAGAAAATCATTTTTATCTGTTTAAGAAAATCTGTTCTTGGGCGCTCATGAAACACGCTTAAATAGCCATAATCTTGTGAGTGTGAAACTTTGCTCAAATTGAGTTTGCATATGGATTTAGTTTTTACATGTACCTTAAGATGTATGTACACACTTCAAATATCGCAAAAACAGGTAAAATATGTTTTTATCACTATTAATATTTTTTTTTTATTCAAAATAATCTCTGGATAGAATTTTTGCAAGATAATGGTATTATCTAAAAGCTAGAGAGTTATTTCATTACTTTGAAGTATTATATTTTTCTGAAAATAAATTTGAATATTTTAAACTCAAGATCTAAAAAAATCGTATTTTTGGCAAGTGAAAACTCATTTAAATAGTGATAACTGAAGTTCGATATAAACTTTTTGAAAAATTATTTGAGATTTAAAATCTGCATTAACTATTAAATATTTTGAACCTCAGTCAAATTTATTGGAAAAGAAATTGACAGTGATCAAGAAAATGGCTAGATTTTGAAATACAAAAGTGTTTTTTTTTTTTTTTTTTTTTTTTTTTTTTTTAATTGCGATTTTTTTTTTCTATTTTCAATATCAAAAAAATATTTAAAAAAAAGCTATTTATTATAAAAATCTAGATGAAAATTCATAACGTTAGAAATGATATTATGAAAGATTCCAACCATACTTTATTTTCTTGGTCCCATAAAACTGTAGTAATCACTGTTCAAAACCAAGGAGTGTGGAACATCGCAACATCGGGTAATTAAAAGTAATGTGATAATTAACGAGTTAAATGTTAATTAGTTAATTAATTTTTTAATAAAACTAAACTTTTTTCATGTGAAAGATAACAAAAGTTATCCAGAGAAAAAATACTAAAACAACTGGTTTCACTGATATACGGTAATTAAGTTCCTATTCTGACATTGATTCAAGCCTTTTCTCTTGATGACTGTCTTAAAGGGAGTACAAAGATTCTTCTTCAATCATTGAATCTTGCGTGGAATATATTATTTCCAAAAACCACTTTTAACGCCACTTTTTGAGTGTGTTCAGATTCACTTAGGAAATATCAAAATCAAGACAAGACAAAATACAAAAACTCGTAAAATCGTTTTAGGACCAAGCAAAAACAAGTATGACATGCTGTTGTGAATGTCTGTATCTAAAAAAAAAAATAAGTTAAATCTATAATAGGTGCAGTAAGAAAAATAAATCCGAACGATAGCTATATCTTGTATTCTAATTGGTTAAATAAAAAAAAGTCAATTGCAGTTGGAAATGGTGGAAGGATTTGAATAATTTGAAATAGTTTTTATTTTGTCATAAGAGGTCGTTTACATATTTAAACTGAACCAAACTTTGAAAAGTTCAAAGGCAACCCCATACTATTGAACCATATTTAGATTTAGTATCCAAAAAAACGTCGAAATACAAAATTTTATTATTTTCCAATAAGTGATTAGAACCTTAAATGAGATCAAGGACTTGGACAAATTAATGTTGAAAGAAAAAGTTGGTGTTTTCGCCATAAATTCTTAAATAATTCATATATTTTATTATTTTTTGCTTCAAACGGTTAGTTTGTTAAATGCCAAACATAAATAGCAATCAACTTCTTTTGCACTAAATAATTTTTTTAATAATTAATCATTAAATTATAAAACAATTTTTTTTTTTTTTTAGTAGAGACAGATATTATTTTGCTTTCATTAGATTTATCATGATCGAAAACCCTACCAGAATTTTGTTCAATCTATTTTGACTTTTGTTTCTTAATATTTTAGCAAAAATATAAAAAAAAAAAAAAAACTCACACTTTAAGGGGGAGTAAAATAGATTACAATTGAAAACAATTAAAGATAAATCCAAGAAAAAATTATTCAACTGTGAAATTTGTAAGTATTTATAATATCTTCACTAAGGTTAGAAGCATAGGTGGCAAGCTTTAAAGTTTAAATTTTTCTGTAGAAGATGAAATAGTCACAAACGTATAGTGTGACCACAATTAAAGTGAAACATTCAAAGCGAGAAAAAAGGCATGGATCAGAATAACTTGAAAAGCCCTTTTTTCTTTCCTTTTTTTTATTTTTGAAAGTTGGACTGTAAGTTTTGAAAAGTGTGCATCAAACTCATTCTTTAAGGGGGTCCAGTACCAAAATTTCTTCAAAAATCCCAATTTTTTTTCTGATTTTAAAAAATAGTTCATACATTCCTGAAGAGAAGGATGTTTTTAAGATATTGCTCCGGTGATAAGAGTGACACGAAATTACCTGTTATATAAACATCACTAATGGGCGTAACGCCTTGAAGCGTCTGCTTAAAGTGCGTTTTTCGATCACTAGTGTTTTTCACAGATGTTGCATATTCAAATCGATATATCTCCAGAACCATTAACAATTGGCTATTCCCATTTTTGGAGCATTTAATTTATATAGTTTTAAATATTTTGCTTTCACGGAATTTTATTTTTTAAATTTTGTTTTAAAATATAACATTTAGCGTAAAAGATAACATAAAAAAAAAAGCAAAAATGTCAATATTTTAACTTTGAGAATTTTTAATTTTTTTTTTTAATTCACCTATCAAAATTCTGTGAAGAAAAATTTTCTTTATATAACTACGTATTACAGAAAGCTTTCACTTTGAAAAAAAAAAAAAAATTCTTGACTTATATCAAAATACGCTAACATCAATTATTATGGATTTTTCTTGGTTTTTAATTTTTTTTTAAATAACTAAACACAATATTTAAAAAAAACATTTTTTCAAAGATATATAAATAGTATCTCAAGCATAAAACACATTTTTTACATAAAAATGTGCATAAATAAAGTTTTATTTTATTTTCGGTACCGAACCCCATTAATAGATTATTTCCAGTGTTCGAAGGCAAAATCCTTAATCAGAGGCAACGTACACGCCAAGCATGTGAAACAACTTCAATTCGAAACCTGGAAATATTAATAGACACAATTGGGATTGTGTGATCAATCGTAAAGAGTTGCCCCCCATATCAAGGGTTCTACCATTTGATACTCAAACGCAAGTTGTTTCCTTAAAATACCTTTCCATGATCCATTCTCCCTTTAAATTTAGACTAATATCAAAAATAAGTAATACGATATTTTGGTATACCCTTCGTTTAGTTCTTTTGTACCAAGAAAAAAAGCACTTAAAACCAACATGAGTTCGAAACCCTAATTAAATTTGCAAAAATGCGGCCTCATGGGATATTTCATCAATATAAGATAACATAGTGATTTAACAAGTGTATATTCTTACGTAACGTTCCATTAAGTTGAAAAATATACGCACAGTGTCAAAAAATAAGTTTTAATTATTATTTAAAAAATTTAAAAATTCTTACAAACGTCATTTTATTAAGGGAACGTTTAAAAAATAAGTTTCATATAATTAACATAAAATATGCTAACATTGTCAAATAATACTATAATAACCTTATAATTTGGTATTAATGGAAAATAATTATATTAATAAACTATACAAAATTAAAAACAAGTTTTTTTATTTGTTAAAAGTTTGTCTGTAATTTTTGTTCTGAAATTTATTATGTTGTAAAGAAAATTAATTACATTTATGAATAATTTGATATTACATTTGCATTTACATTGTACCATTTAAAAAAAAAAAAAAAAAAAAAAAAAAAAAAAAAAAAAAAAAAAAAAAAAACCTTTGTTAATTATTGTTGGATACCAAATGGCCGCCAAGTTTGGCGACATTCGCGATTTTTCGCCAAATTTGGCGAATAAAGTTAGTCGTCAACACCGTCGCCAACTTGGCTCTATCTCGCCAATTTGGTGAGATTGCCATTACCATAATGTTAAATGCCCTGCTCCTTGTAAAACTCGCTTCCCAGCGTTATCTATGTAAAACTCGTTATCAAGCATTAAGACACATATTGCAGGGAAGCCAAGTTAAGACGAACTATTGCACTGCCTTATGCGAAATGTACATAAATTTATCTTTTTAAATAATTAATGCTACGAAATATTTACAAATATACAGAAATTCGTATCACTAGTATATTCCGGTCACAGATGCTCCAGCAAGACGGGCTCTTACAATATGGCCTCCTTTAAAGTCTGTGATGTCAGACATTTAATACTTTTAAAAAATACAAGGCGTATAAGACTTCACTATAGCTGCCTTATACGTATACCATGATATATACTTTTTATATCATAAAAATCTGGTATATATGATTATAATTTTAATGCTTATGAAGGGCTTTCTTAAATGCCACTTTTATTCACCGGTGTTTCCTTTATTTGGGCCATCATCATTTTACCATCTGTATGTTCCAAGGTTCCAAACACTTTAGCCAAATAATAAAAATAGTTTATTTATATAAATTGGTAATTTCTTCATAATTTCATGAAGTTTCGTTCCAACTCACCCCTTTTTACAAGATTTAAATTACATAGAAATCATTTTATTCTAGTTATATTTTACTAAGTTAGTGTAAGCAATGTTAAAATAAAATATGCATTTTTTATCTTTAACTATTAAAAAGACTTGTCAGTAATTAGCTTGCAACTTTGTTACGGATTCACAGGAGTTACCGGATATAATGAGATATCTAAAAGAAAGAATCCAGACACAAATAAATCCTATAGACTGTGAAAAGAGCCACTTGACTTATTTTGAAATCTTTCAAAAAGGATAAACACCTATTTTCAGTAAATGATCATTGAATCCTTTTTTATGTTTTCTGAGACTGTATTTCATAACATGATTTCAAAGAAGTACTAAATGATAGTAGGGAGTTCATTTGATATTGTCTGGCACGAAAAGTTTCAAAATTTGGTGATAAGATAGAATATAGATTTTTATTAAATGTCATTAATGAAGATGATAGTTATGATACAAAATAATGAATTTAATTTTATCTGTAAATTTAATCTAATTTTAAAATGATTATATAAAATATATCAAAATACTATTTTTTATCAAAAAAAAAACAAAAAAAACTTTAGTTCTACTGATTCTATTAATTAATATTCCTTAAAAAAAGAACAATTGGGAGTTACTTTAGCTAATATTTTAAAATTCTTGAAAAGTATGAATTTTTCACAATTTTTTGCGGATGGGTTAAATTTAAATAAGCAAAGTTTTTTTTTTTTTTCAAAATGAGATTCTTTAATGAAACCTCACAAAACATTTAATTTTACGAGATAACGAGAGTATAACTGATGAATATATAATGAGCTTGTATTTCATAGCATGTATTTCAAACTTCTTACAAACTTATTATATATTCATAATTAGATTGTAATACATGGTATAAAGTCAAAAGACTTGATGAGTGGTTTGTATTGTATACAGATTGTGTCTAATTAGATTAACGTGAATGCGCTTGAATAAGAAAGCGTAACGTTAATAAGTTAAGAAATGAAAATGAAATTTTAGATTTTTTTTTTATAAAATTAGTAATTCCATAAATTTTTAAAATGAAGTTTTTATATAAGAAGATGAATATATTAATATACAGATTAAATTAAGATAACAAAAGTAGACTTACAAAAATCGTTAAGGTATGATGGCGTAAATTCAAAATTTATAATTTATTTGAAAAAAAAAAAAAAAAAAAAAAAACGTTTTTTAAGATATATTTATAAAAATTAAAACAAAATAGAACAAATATTCTTATTCAACCTAATGTGCGTTTGATATTGGAAATTTAAAGAAAACAGGGACTTCACATATTCATTATTAATATATGAAAGATAAATTTTCAAACGGTATGTTTTGAGAATGTGAATTTGTAATTGCAACTAACTTGGTAGTGAAAATTTCATTATGTACTAGTTTAGAGTTTCTTTATGTTTTAATCTGAAAAGCGATAAATTTAATCCCACCATATAAATATCCTAACTATTCCTTTACTTTTACAGTCAATAAACTATATTTCCTTGCTTTATGTTTAGAAATCTTCCATTAGGAATTTCAGTGTAACTTTTCATTATTTTTTTTTATAAAACCAATCACAAAATTGACACTTGTAATAGTTAAAAAAAAATCCAATTTTTAATTGGAGAGAATTAAATTTTTCCATAGTGATAATATCATATTTACTGTTTTTATGTTGACAATGAGAGATTTATGTTGTATATAATTATATTAGAGAAAACAAAAAGTATAAATAAGTGTAAGTTTACAACATTTTCTTTTTCTTTTGTTGTAACTGTAAGACACTAATAAACCAGAGTAAGGACAAGATGCACTTTTGATTTAAATATATATGCAACTTTGAAGTTATTAAACATATAGATGTCTTGTTTGTGCCAACGAAGTGTAGTAATGTTTTAGAAAAATAGATAAAAAATATATAAAAATCATACATACAACTAAAGGATGTCCAAAAATGGGATGATAGTTTTCAAGTATGAATGAGAAAACGGAAAACGATACCTTGTAAATTGCCGCATTCTACTTGGGGAACTACGGAATTTTATACATCAATTTTTGAAAATAGTAACTAAGTTCCCCAAAAGATAGCGCTGTTGAATAAAAACTAAAAAAAAAGTCTTAATAAGTTGGAAAAATTAGTAATCGATCTTTAAATAGAGCCATACTGTTTCCTGTTAAATTTTTGAAATGATACATTAGCATTATTTTGTTATTATCAGTCATTGTTATTACCACATTACTTTAGGAATTTCACCTGTATATTACTGGAAAATATTATTAAATTTAAAGTTAAAAAACTACAACAATTTACAAATGCTCTCTGTAATTTAAAATGTCGATACTTACATTCAACTATCTCTAATTATCTCGATACATTATAAACTGTATTATTGAATATTATTAAATTTAAAACTAGAAAAAAAAAAATATGATGTACTCATTATAGTGTAAGCTATCAAATCCTGCAATCAATTATATCTACGTACCTTTATGCATTGCACTCTATATTACATTTGCTTTAGTTTGAAAGCTCGTTTTCAATTAATTTGCTATAAGCCATGTATTTGACAACCATTCAATTATTACTGATAAGAAAGAATTATCGCATATCCTTAGTTATATTCTAGGCGTTGTATTTTGAAGTTCATTTGTCATGAAAATGTTCTCTTCAAAATTCCACTGAACATTGATAAATTGAAACAACATTGTTTAGCGAGGAATTGGTATAGAAATGTACTGTTTACGCTTTGAAGATTAATGATAAGTTTTTAACATATTGAGTAGACTTTGATGTATTGTTCTCCTACTGATGAAATGTAGAGGGGGAAAAAGGGAAGTTTGATTGATCCACATCTGAATTTTCCCTGTGACATTTTTTAGTTACATTATTTATACATGATACATGATACAGTGCATTTTATATTAGAAAAGGATATATACACTCATAAAACAAGAAATTGTAACTGGTCATTATTGGAAGAAGTTATCTTGCTATTTATAAACAAGTAGTGACTTTTTTTTATAATCTAATAGTTCAATGCATGCTGTAGCTTGTTTATATAATAATAAGTATCGACATTAAATGCTACTTAAATTGTTAAATATGCCTACACATAGCACAATTATATTTATCAAAATTGAATTAAACCCCATTATTCTGTACCAAAATTTTGGTACACGTTTTGTATTAGTCCTATGCACTAATTTATTACAGCTAAATTGTAAATAGGTTATATTATTTTATTTACTTCTCTTGAAATTTAATTTTTTATGCACTCGGTCAATTTCATAAATCCATATTAATTAATTCCACGAAGTGTAAGCTTTTTTTATAGTTCAATTGTTTTTTATGAATAACAAAATCATTAAGAGAGATCCGTACCCCAAATATCAAAAAAAAAAAAAAAAAAAAAAAAAAAGGAGATGGGGGAATGTTTTTTATTGTATTGCAAACAATTCAGCTATATATACTCAAGAACACATGGAAAAAATTTCAGAGTTCTAGGAAACTGCAAACATTCAATTTTTAAACTTTAATATACCTATCTACTTTGATATTGTAGACAAGTTTTTATTTTGAAGTTCATTTTTCTTGAATTCTGGATTTGACAATTTTTATTGTGTTTAAAATGCTAAAGCTTTAAGAAAAATTTACTTAGGATTAAGGTGATTATATTTTTGAAATCTTGAAAATCTGTTTTATAAATTTACTGTGAGTTTTTTTTTTTATTAAATTGTATTAATTTTTGTCTAGAATTAAAAAAATAGTTTTTTTTTTGTTTTTTTTTTTGTTTTTTTTTGTATAGATTTAGAAATTTCTTGTGAAACACACAAAGTATTATTATTTTTTTTTAAATTGCCTGTTAAGCAACTGAAAAAATCTCACCCTAAATCTTTAGAGAATACTTTAATATAATTAATTAGTTTTGAAATTGAAAAAAAAATATATTTAAAATTGGAGGAGCAGTCTTTTTAAAAAGGAGTGTATTTCACCCAAAAAACACAAGAAACCAATCTATAAAAAAAAAAAAAACTTTAAATTAAAAAAATAAAATATTTTCTCAATATTTGTTTAAAATAGATATTTTGCTTGTATAAATAATTTGGTGCCACTAAATTAATTAATAAAAATTTTGATTTTTGCTTACTGTTCTCTCATACGGAAAAACTAATTAGAAAAGAAGTATTATAAATAGTTTTTTCTGGTGTATTCTCCAGAAGTGTGAATTAGCTGCAGGGTGTATGAAATTAATGCATAATATATCTTTTATAAATACTTTGTTTTTACTGATCTATCATTAGTTATTCGAGATCAATATGAAGATGGATTCATTTTGTTTGACCCTCTGACGTGTATATTTCAGTAATGTTTCGTTAACGTCAAACTCTATTCTTTTGAAAATTTTAAAATAATTGTAGAAAATAACTTTTTTAATTTTAAGAGACAGAGAAGAATACCATTAAAAACAAAAATTGTTTCAGCAGTTATAAGATAATCTTGCATCTTTAAATAGTATTTTTTATTATAAATCTTCATCGAACTTCTTACGTATTAACTTCATAACTAGGATTGGACAGATATAAATGATTTCAAACGAATATATAAAAAAAATATAGTTGTTAAAAGGCTAAATGTAATTATATTATTCAAAAAATGTTTAATTAAATAATTTAATTATCAATTATTATGAATTTTCTAATTATAAACTAAGCTCTTGAATGTTATAAAAAGATATATATTGTGATTATTATTTTAATGATAAATCTTATTAATAGCTAATTTTTTAATTACTCTTTAACTTTATTTTAAGAATTATTCTAATCAAAATTTGCATCGGTTAAAAATATGAATTTCTTAATTGGTTCAGTTTAATTAGTATTTTAATGATAAATCTTATTAATAGCTACTTTTTTAATTACTTTTCAATATTAATTTTAATAATTATTTAAATTTAAATTTTTATCTGTTAAAATATGGATTTAATTAGTATTTTCATGATAAATCTTATTAATAGCTAATTTTTTAATTACTTTTTAATATTAATTTTAATAATTATTTAAATTGAAATTTTTATTGGTTAAAATATGGATTTAATTAGTATTTTCATGATAAATCTTATTAATAGCTAATTTTTTAATTACTTTTTAAAATTTATTTTAGGAATTATTTAAATTAATATTTGTATCGGTTAAAATATGAATTTCTTAATTGGCTCAGTTTAATTAGTTAAAACTGCACTCGTTAGTGAACAAAGTAGTTTTTAAAAAAGTCACCATCTTATATAGGACATAATGCAATTAATTAAATAATAAGGTTTCGGGAGCTGCATTTTCTTGCATCTAAAATACATCACGAAAGGAGTTTAGATTGCATCACAAAAGGTCATATATGAATAAATCCAGATTTTTTCTCCGAACACAAATAGCAATAAAAAGAGCCTGGGAAAAGATAATAAATACGAGAAGTAGAGAAGCCAATTTAGAAAGGATGTTGTTACGTCATGAGAACATGGTAGTTGCGGTAAATACTATCCGCAAGAAAAATAAAGATAAGTAAATAAGATAGAAGAAAGAACTTTTATCGTCTTTGCACTCTAAGTGCAGTTGAATTCTACATTTTATTTCAATTTATTAAGAATGTAAAAAATGTTCATTGTACAACGGGATCGATATAAAAGTAAAATCAACCTGTATTCATGTAAAAGTTTAATAAGAAGTCTAGTTTAGAAATAAAAATTTCAGGAACAAAACTTTTGAATGAAAAGGTAAGGCAAACTTAACTTTCTGATCAGTTTGTACGATGTATATTAGAGCGTTATAATAAGATTCGGAAAGCTTATCTGCATAAATAAGTTACACAACAGGATTCTGATTTTTAAACTAATTGTCTTTATTTATCATTAGCTAGTATATAAAAGCTACATAAAGGAGCGATAACTAATGTGGAACATTATCTTTCAATTAATATAATATTTTTTCATGAAAAATGTGTGATGGCAAATGTCGAATTTGCATATTTTAATGTATGTATGAGAAACTGATTTAAAGAAAAAAATGAGCTGCATGCATTATCGCTTTGAAGCACCAACAGATTTTGGTTTTGGTAATTTGAACACAAGAAGCAACTATGTGGTCCTAGGTACAACACTTGGTAATTTCTTATAAAATGCCTTCTACTAAAAATGCGCATGGAAAAAGGACTTATTTAAACATCTCATTTAGTGCTTAATGTTACAAACAAAATTAGTTTCTAGAATTCAAAGACCAAGATTTGAATTAACTTTGTAAAACAATAAAGTACCTGATCTGCAAAATATTACTGCCGACCATATAAAAACTTTTCCACAAATTTCAAAATGACTGTCAAAAGAGCAATTGGGTGTTACCACTTGCCCAAGTGATTAAAAAAACTTAGAACTAAACATTATTGAATAATGATTATTCAATAAAAGTGGGGTGACCTTAGGTATACAAGTCTTCCCTACTGAAAATGAAAAAGTATAACGTATTATACGTCAGATTGTTGTAACTCAATTTCTGACTTTAAAAGTAACCCGACTTCGTTAATGCTAGATAATTTTAATTCAACATCTAGTTTTGTTGTATTTTTAATTAAATAGAAACTGAGTTACAACTTTCTGAAATTAAATCATACTTTATTTCTTCAGTACTTAATAAACATTATCTACGAAACCCTATCTACGTAGATAGTGTTGTTTGACATCAAAAAAGGAAAGATTTACAATAATATACAAAATCTCGGTAGCAAAATTGTTTTATATTTTACAAATTACTAAATAAACCACTGCAGTATTTAACATTATTTTGCATATTTCTAGGCATATTATTTTTATCTCATAATGCTGAATATTTGGTGAAATGCAATGATATATATTTAAACAAAGTAAATTCTTTTAAAATATGATTTTTGATTTAGATATGAACTCATTCTTTTCCAAGTGAGTTTTATACGTTTAGTATGTACTTCATATTGAGTAATTGTTAAAAGCATACGCCTTTGTTTTTCGTCCATCGGGAATTTGTAGAAATAAATTTTTTAAAAGAACTATGGAAATGAAAGCAAAATATCTTATGTGAAGCTTCTTTTCACGAAATGAATGCAACATAATTTTATTTTATATATTTGTGGTGAAAACCCTACTGAACTGCTGGCTTGTTATTAAGGAGAATTTGATTCTTCTCTTCCATTCTTCAATTTTATTACTCTATTGCTTGAGTGAAAACTCTGGCCTTACTGGTGAAGGGATTTGAAACTCAAATTATTGATCACGCTCGTTGTGATGTTAAATACATTCATGTCTTAATGATAATTTGTAAGCATTTCGCCTTCAAAAAGATACTTTTCTATTTATGTTATTGTTGCGAATTTCTGTATATTTGTAAATATTTCGTAGCATTAATTATGTAAAAAGATAAATTTATGTACATTTCGCATAAGGTAGTGCAATATAGTTTGTACATACTTAAATACATAAGATAAATGTGCATAAAAGCTTTCAAGCAATTATGTCAATTGGATTTTAAGCTATATGCCCTCAAACATGAAAAAACGGCATTTTAAGAAATTTGGCTTTAATGTTAAAAAAACATGCATTAAATATCTATATTTTGTTTATTTCAAAAAATTATTAAAAATACTTCAAAATAAAACAAAATTACAAATAAAGCATCATTTTATAGAGAAGAATTAAAATTTAAAAAAACGTTAATAAACTAAAAATTAATAATTTGAACATTTTTCATATTGTTACGAATTTCTGTATATTTTAAATATTTCGTAATATTAGTAATGTAAATTAAAATTTATGTACATTTCGCATAAGGCAGTGCAAGGATTTGTCTTCGATTTCCTGCAATGTGACCCTTAATGCTTGAAAAACGAGTTTTACAGAGATATTGCTGGGAAGCGAGTTTTACAAAGAGAAGGCCATTTAACATTAAGATTAATGGCAATATCACCAAGTTGGCGACAGTTTTGGCGACTAATTTTTGTCACCAAACTTGGCGACCATTTGGGGACATGTTCTGTCTCCATGTACATGTATAGGACTGCTCGACTACGATCTGGAAAGTCCTCCAAATTTCTATCCCTAGAAGATTCACGAAGTATTGACTTCCTATATAAGGCCGGCCGTGAGTGGAGTCAGTTAGTTAGTTGACTGAAGTTTCTGAGTTAGCTGTCTCTCAGCGAGCATTCAAAGAGTTCCGAAAGTGAGCAGTATTGCATTGTATTTTGCGATGATTTTAGCAGTTGTGTTATCAAGTTTTTAACTGCTGTTTTGTGCTCTATTGTTGTGTAAAGAGCTGTATTGAGTCTACTAGAACGAGAAGTTCTGGAGTTATATCGGAATAAATTTCTGAAAGTTTTGATCTGCTTTGGTTTCAAATCTTTCGAACCCATTCACGCAACATTATATTTTATAACACTATTCATTAATTATTTAATTGTATAAATCTAAAACGTATTCAATTAATATAGAAGTTCACTTAAAAAAAAGCTTAGAAAAATCCCAGCTTGCTAAGTTGGTGGGTTTATACGCTCAAACATGCAGTGACCCACTTTTATGCACAATGAAGGCTAATCCTCCAACTTGTTAGGAGTTTGAGAATGTGGCAAATTTGATTCATGAAGTAAAAATAAGTTCGTTGGTAACATTATGTATGTTCTACACTTTCTTAACAAACTATATCTCATATACATTTCACTCATTATAAATATGTATGAAAGAAAATGATAATGTAATGTTTGTCAAACCCATCTCAGTTTTTTTTTTTTTTTTTTTTTTTTTTTTTTAAATCAATATTAAATGATCATTTCAAAAAATTAATAAATATCCAAGCAATGTCTTAAAAATAATTTTGTATCTTCTAAATTTTTGAATTGTAAGTACTTGGAAACTTAAAAAATGTAGGTATTAACATTTACGTTCTTCAATATGCTGTGCAGACTTTCTTATATTAATATGTTCTTTAATAATTCATTACAGTAAATATGCTCTTATAAACTAGTAAATAAATATGTTCATTTAATCTGGAAAAAAAATGCAGATTTATGTTTTCTAACAAGAAAAAAAATAATACTTAAAACAGAAAAGTTTCAATTGGTAAAAAATTGTACAAAATAATACTGACAATTAAATATTGATGAATATCATGAATCTCAACAGAAACATCTCTGTAAAAAGGTGCGGAGTTCTTCATGCAGTGATTATGGCCGTGAAGATTATTGACACCTAAAGAAGAGCCAAGTTTAAAGTTGTTGTAAATTACGGGTAATGAAAATTATAAATTTTTTTTCTCAACGTCAAAATTTCCCTGCATAGACCTAAACACTTGCTGCAAAAATATTTGTGTCAATTGGCCATTACGTATTCTGGTTTACTTACGTATAGGGGACAAGTCAGATACCATTTTTGTAGCTAAATATTTAGGCCTATGCAGAGGAATTTTGATTTTGAGAAGAAAATTTTACTAATTTTCATTACCCGTAATTTGCAACAACTTTAAACTTGGCTCTACTTTATATCGCAATACTTTTCATGGCCATAATCATTGCAAGAAGAACTTGTAATTTGCAACAACTTTAAACTTGGCTCTACTTTATATCGCAATACTTTTCATGGCCATAATCATTGCAAGAAGAACTTGTAATTTGCAACAACTTTAAACTTGGCTCTACTTTATATCGCAATACTTTTCATGGCCATAATCATTGCAAGAAGAACTTGGCGCCTTTTTACAGAAATGTTTTTGTTAGAATTTCCTATTTTTTTTCAGGTACTAATTTTAAATGTATTACTTACTAGCTGAATACCCGTGCTTCAATACGAAATTTGAACGTGTGCAATATTTTAGCTAGCTGTGAGGCCTCGCGTTACGAAAATCGGTCATTGGTGTACAGGTTGCAGTTTTTGGCGTTTAGCTCGCAGGAAAGTTAATCACTACGCAAAATCCAGCTTGTTTCGTTAGCTGAAAAGTTCATTGAAACATAAGCACAAGCTTGCTTCACTCGTTGAAAGGTTCATTGCTATGCAAGCATAGGCTCGCATGGCTAGCTGAAAGGATCATTGCTGCGGAAGAAAAAGCTCGCTTTACTCACTAAAATCTAATTGCTACGTAAAGCCTTCATATTAGAAGCTTCTCGCCTGTCGAGAAACAAAAATAAAAATTCCCCGTTAATACAATAATACACGCCCCTTTAAGATTATTTTAACAGTTGTTTGTGGAAAGCAAAACTAAAAAGCCACAATTACTTACGTTGAAATTTCAGATCTCTAGGCCTATTAAATGACACTTTTTGGGAAAATATTAATTAAAAAATTAATTAAACAGAAATTACTACTTGTGTTGTAAAATTCGGAGCTATAGCTCCTTTAAAAATCGTTTTGTTAAATATTTGTTGGTTATTTAAAAAAAAAAAAAAAATTATGAAAAAAAATAATTAAACTTCTGTTTTTTAAAAATCTATTTAGAAGGCCTAAACTACTTTTATTGAAAAAGTCTGATCTGTAACCCTATTAAAATTGTTTTGTAAAATATTTATTAATTAATTAAGAAAGAACTAAATAAAATTTAAAATTATGTTTTCCAAAAGTCCAATTAGAAGGCCAAAACTTCTTATGCTGAAAATTTCAGAGCTGTGGCCTTATTAGAACTATTTTTGTATTTTTTTTTAATTAATTAGGAAAATTATTAAATAATAACTAATTAAGATTTTAACATTCTGTTATTCAAAAGTACAATTAGGAGGCTACAAACGAGTTTTTTGAAAATTTCCGAGCTGTATCTCTATTTAAAATCACTTTGTAAAAAAAGGAAAAAAGAAATAATTGTGGTGACGGCAATGAGTTCGTTTCCCTTTCTTCATGCGTCGATCATTTTTGCGAAGGGAAACTTTCATTTGCAAACTAAAACCAAAATGTGTCAATCAAAATCCTTACCAAATGAGAATATTTCCAAAAGTTAACCTAGCCAATCACCGAACGAAGAAGGTGGAGTTAATTCATTCCTCCCAGAGATCCGAACCGAACGGACACACTTTTGTGTTCCGATACCAGTGCAAAAGGACCTATGTTCCTTCTTCTGAAGTTTCTTTTCTTTGTTTCAATGTAGCGTGTGTGTTGTGTGAGATTAAATGTTTTAATATGCCCTCAACCTTCTGAATTCAATGTAAGATGGGAATTGTAAATGGGAGTTTTCACTGCTGACACTACCGAAACGTTTTCAGTTGGATTGGTCATCTTTGAAGAGTCCTTCAATGCCACTTTTTCTTCCGAGATATTCAATAAAAGCGACTGCTGGTAGAATCGGAAAACATCCTTTTTGAAGAACGATAAGAGTTGAAAACAATAAAAAAATTAATTAAAATTTTAACATTATGTTTGACATATATACAATTAGAAGGCCAAAACATCTTAAGTTGAAAATTTCAGACATCTACTCCAATTTTAAGTAGCTTTCTGTAGATGCGCAGACACACATGCAGTTTGGTTTATTATTATAGACTAGCTGAAAACCCGTGCTTCGCTACGAAATTTTAACTTGTGTAATATTTTAGCTAGCTGTGAGCGTTGCGGAAATCCATCATTGGTGTATAGGTCTCAGTTTTTGGCTCTTCTCTGGCAGGAATGCTCATCGCTACACAAAATCGAGCTCACTTCGTTCGCTCAAAGGTTCATTGACACATATACACAGGCTTACTTCACTCGTTGAAAGGTTCATTGTTATGCAGCATAAGCTCACTTCGCTCGCTAAAAGGTTCATTGCTGCATAAGCATAAGCTCGCTCCACTCACTAAAATCTAATTGCTACGAAAAGCCTTAATATTGGAAGCCTCTCCCCTGTCGAGAAAAAAAAATCCCTTTAATACAATAAAACAACACCAATTTAGGATTTTTTTAACTTTTGTTTGTGGAAAGGAAAATTAGTAGGCCAAAACTACTTACGTTGAAACATTCAGAGCTCTAGGCCTATTAGAAGTCGTTTTTTGTGAAAATATTAATTAAAAGAACTAATTAAAATGTTAACATTCTTTTTGTTAAAAGTCCAGTTAGAAGGCCAAATACTACTTGTATAGAAATTTCAGAACTGTAGCCCAACAAGAAATCATTTTGTAAAATATTTGTTAAAATGAAAAAAATAAAAATTAATTAAAAAACAAATACAATTTTAAAGTTATGATTTCGAAAGTTCAATTAGATGCCCACAACTACTTATATATAACATTTCAGAGCTGTTGCCCTATTAGAAATCATGTTGTAAAATATTTATTAATTAATTAAATAGAACTAAATAAAATTTTTAAATTTTGTTTTCCAAAAGTCCAATTAGAAGGCCAAAACTACTTATGTTGAAAATTTCAGAGCTGTACCCATATTTGAAATCGTTCTGTAAAAAATTGTAAATTAATTAAAAACATTAATTAAAAAATAATTTATTAAAATTTTAACATTCTGCTTTTTAAAAGTACAATTAGAAGGCTAAAACTACTTACGTTGAAAACTTTCAGAGCTGTATATCTATTTAAAGTCACTTTGTAAGAAGAAAAAAGAAAAAAGAAAGAATTAAAATTTTAACATTCTGTTTCACATATGCAGAATTAGAAGGCCAAAACTTCTTTTGATGCAAATTTCAGAGCTCTACTTCAATTTTAAGTAGCTTTCTATAGATCCACAGATCCACAGACACAGCTTGTTTTATTATCATAGATTTGAACAACAATATCTAGTTTCAAGATGTTTAGAGTTCATAATTTTTAAACTTGTAAGTAAACTTTCTGGTAGTGAAAGTTTTCAGCATACAGGTTTTTTGTTTGTTTTTTTGTACTTATTATAAATTTGACAGTAGAAAAAATTTTTGCTGACTGCCAACTACTAGCAGTATATAATTAGTAGACTCCTTTATTCTTTTAATTATTATTTGATTTTAAGGAAGTTTTAAAAAACATTCTCAAAACATTCAATTCATTCAGAGTGCTAATTCCACAGCCATCAGGTGGGCGAAAAACAATAGATATAAATGTTTTTTTTATGCTATAAATTTTGATCAAGTATACAATTCAACAAAAATGGGGATGTGTTTATTAAAAAAAAAATCTTGAATTCTTTATCTATACTAAGTAAAAAACAAGAATATATAAATAAAACTTTAAGTAAAAATAAAAAATAAAATATCTATAAGGCAAACTATTTTCCTTAAAAAATTCTTTATCTCAGTTTTTCCAGCACCATACTGTTCTTAGGTTTCTCAGCTTATATTCAAAAATGTATCTTTGTTGTACCTAAAAAACTAAACTCAAAGCCTCTGATTCTTTCCATAAAAATGTCCTGAGAGGTTTCTTTCGTTTCTTTGAAGATTTCTATGTACCGCCATCTTTAGCTTGTCAGAAGAGATTGTGACTGACATGTGTAGGTTTTGTTGCTGACATTCATTTACTACGGTTTTTCCTCTTTGACACAACTTTTTTTTTTCTTTTCTTTTTCTTTTTTTTCAGAAGGGAAAATTGATAGATTTTTGGGAATGGTCTTTAGTTTATACTCCATGTTCTGTAAGGTACTGTTAAGTAATGTTTATAAATGTATGTAGTTGAAAGATGGTAGGAGAAGGGGGGGGGGGGGAGCTTTCATTTTAAGTGGATTGAATGTTGTTCTCAAAGGCTATTTAAACTCTTCTTGGGTTAAAGTTTCCTATTACATAGGTAGCTTAGTTCCTTTAAAATGTATTTTAAGGATCAGATTTTAAAAGGGTGGACTTATTGAGATTGAGAGTTATATATATATATATATATATATATATATATATATATATATATATATATATATATATATATATATATATATATATATATATATATATATATATATATATATATATATATATATATATATATATATATATATATATATATATATATATATATATATATATATATATATATATATATATATATATATATATATATATATATATATATATATATATATATATATATATATATATATATATATATATATATATATATATGTATATATATATATAAAATTATATTATATGAGAAAAAATAATATTAGTTACTAATATTGTTTTATAATTATATACTATCTTATAATTGATATCATTCAATAAGGTTGATTGGTTTGAACACTCAATGACCTATTTTTATGGAAAATTATGGCTAATTAGAGGTAAACGTGGATTACAAACCACAACAAAAATCAACAAAATAATAAAAAAATGTATTATATGCTATAAAATAAAATTAGTTACTAACATTATTTTATAATTATACATCTTATAATATATATCTTTCAATAAGACTGGTTGGTTTGTACGGTCAATGATCTATTTTTATGGACAAATTTGGGTAATTAGATCGGTACCTACAGCTTAACGTAGATTTTGAAACACAACAAAAATCTATGGCTAGTGAGGGAAAGGCACCTTAATGGAAAGTTCTCATAGCTTTATTTATTCGGATAAATCATAATTCTGATAAATTTATAATAACAACAAGGATGCATCCTTAAGTCAAAACCAATTCCTAAAAAAAAGCAAAAAAAAAAAAAAAAGCAACCAATTAGACAGTGGAATACCCAGTCTCACATGTATTACAAGTATAGAATCAATACATACATTGAACCAAATAAATAAATAATGATATATCCATCTATAATTCTATTAATCCCAAATGTACCACCTATTATTTCCTCATCTATCATAACGCGTTATACCTTATATTTTAACGTTTTTATTTTTACAATCCGGTTGTAACAACGGACTAAAACTTACTTTCAGTAACAATTTCAACAGCTTTCTTAACTGTAATTACTTTCAGCCTTTTCAAAACTGAAAAAAATTATAGTGAAGTTCTCCTTTTCTTAGTTATAGTGAAGTAAAAAAAAAAAAATAGAGTAAAATTGCATTACTGGCTTTTTCAATAAACTTAAAAAAAAAATATTTAAAAAAAAATAGTACCACAAATATATAACGAAACATTGAAATATAAATTTTGGAATTAATTAAAATATCAGGGGGGGGGGGTATAGTAACGGTTTCATTATTAAATATTTTATTGAAACTTTTTTAAGATTTTTTAAAGTTGCTTATAAATATTTTTTTTTTAACTCAATAAACTCGAAAATTCCTGTTAATTGAGAAAGTCTGTTCTCTATGTATTTCCCAAATTGTTTTTTAGCAGATCCAATATCAAACAGACAAAATATCACCATTCACAGACAAGAGTCAAGGACCACTAAATCAATCGTATTTTCATTCACTTCAAAGTCCTCTAAGCAGTGCACCCTCCAAGTTCACTGACAGACATCTTTTACTGGTAGTAACTCAGCTGCATTTTGACCTGTCAGATCAGCGCATTACAATATACCTGAGCAATGAAATTTAGTAGCTGTTATCACTTTAATAAGACCCTTAAGTTTCAAGTCTCCAATTACATTGGTTGTTGAGATAATCAAATTAAAAAACGACAGAAAACGATATATTTTGAGCGACAAATTCGACATATTTCACGACCATAATCATTGCATGAAGAACATGGCACCATTTTGCAAAAATGTTTTCTTTGGAATTTGGTTGTCCATGACTCTTTTCTCACCTTAGGCAACTTAAATAAAGCAGATGTTTGTTAAAAAAGAAATGGAAGGGATAGTTGAAATTTTAAAATGCAGAAAAGCGAAATGAGGTCACAACTAAAAAAGCTGGTTTGAGGCTTCCTTACACACAGCTTAGTTCCAACTTTAATGAATGCTTTAAAAATAAAATATAACTCTAATTAGGTCAATGGGCAATTCTCTCCATCCTCTTGTACCATTTGTAGTCCGCAGACCAAGGGTTGTGAACCACAGAAAATCAACCTCAAACCAGGATATTTTGTGTTTTGATATTGACAATGGACAATTACCGCATTTTTTTTTTTTTTTTTAATTTTATTATTCAATTCTAAATGTTTCGAAAAAGCCATAAACACAAACATTTCTTCTAAATGAGCTTTTTCTGTTTTTAATTTGCAATCAAAGTTCTCTTGGTAGACGTTGGTGAGAAAACGATTCATTCGGCTCGAATTGAATGTGACGTCACTACATCTCAAACAACTTGACTTGAAATGCGGCAGCGGAAACCAGTTTTGGAAGTTTCTCGCAAATCGTGCCAACCTGTACGGGATATGGTAATGGTCTAGCAAATCAAGGCCTACTATTTGGCAAAAATCTCACGATAACCATAGAAACGAAAGGATTTCTTGACATCACAGATTTTGTTAAGTGTTTTGATCTGATTGGTTTTGGCTCAGTTTTCAGGACATTTTCTTTTCTTAATATTTAAATAACTTTTTTAAAGAGTATTGTTTAAATATTTTTAATCAGAAAGAAATTCTTCGTAAATATAAATTAATTTCACTCGTTTTTAAAAATTGCGGGAATTCTCCATTGTATCAAAATTAGCACAACATTTTACAGCTGTGCCCATTTGAGAAGTAGAAGAATAGGTGGTGTATCAATAAGTGAAAGTTTTTGTTTTTAAATACAGAGTTATCAACATCCAATTTCCATCTAAGTTTTGTACTGTTACAATACTATAGAATTATATAGAATTCGCTATAGAATTAGTGTTAAAGTTACGTAACGGATTTAACAAAATAAAATTACTTTCAAATTTTTAAATGTTTGTTACAAATATAGCTTATGCTCTTGTAACATTATGCTTTAATCTATATATTAAAGATCTTAGTCTAGAGTAAGACAATGGATAACCCTTATTTATACTTATATTTTAATCGATAAAGTTTTTTGATCAATAACTTTCCCTGAAAAATCAGAAAATGCATTTTATTCGTTAAATACAATACAAGTGGATCCTTTTTTTCTCCTTCTAGAATCAAAAAGCAGTTTCTTTACATTCAGTAGTGTAAATTAAAAAAAATATTATTTTATTGTTCTTCTCTTTTGTATGACGTCCGTGTACTTCTCCGATGAAATACTGCAATTAGTTTCAAGTAATGAGAATCATTAGCAGACTATGTCTTTATCTCCATATTAATTAAAGTAACAAGGAGCGAGAGTATTCTGTTACGAATTTTTGAAATTGTTTGTATAATTAGTTTGTGACTAATTAGGTAAGATAAAGTAAACCCCCTAATAGAGTGATTTTCTACTATTATTAGTTATTTTCATGAAACATTGATCTTAAGAGAGTATAAAACACTACATTTGCCACAAATTCAAATATTTCTTACGGTTTTATAGAATAGTATTCATTGATCTAAATTGAAAGAAATCAAAAGTTAAAGTTTACCTGAATTAGAACTTTTACTATTGAATAATCAACTACACAACTACATCTAAACAATGCTATTCCAAAACTTGAGTTTTGGAACAATTCAAAACTTGAGGAAACTTCAGTTTTCTTGGTGTTGATACTCCCATATCTCTACTATTTTTACCTTGGGCCTTAAGTCCAAGGGTTTGTTTTTAATTGGTCGGAAGCGTGGTCCGGTGTCCGTCCCCACTTAATGTTTGGGCATGCGCAGGAAAGGCATTGTGTGCGCATGCGCCGGATCCACCTGTATGTATAAAATGAGATGTGTGCTGATGTCGTTCAGTTGTACTGATATATCGATGTTTTATAGAACTCAAATAAAAAAAGTAAAAAAAATTGTGATGGGCTTGAACAAACTCAGGACAAACTTAACATCGCCCCTAAGCCAATTTTTTTACTGTTTTAAAAATAATATTCATTGATCTGAATGGACAAAAATCAAAAGTTATACTCTTTCTAAATTAGAACTATTGAATAATCTACTACTTCTAAGCAATACTATTTCAAAACTTTTTTCAAGACCTCAAAACAGCAAAGTAAATTTTTCTGGCGATGTTATTCCTATATCTCTGCTATTTCTTAAACTTTGAACCAATATAACTCTAAAACTATTTAAACCATACTATGTACCTCCCGTAGCAAAAATCCGCTGCTCAATATCGGTTCGTCACTGGCCAATTCCGATGTCAATCAATGTAGTCTGACAGTTGCTAGTAGAGGTCGGTAATATATCGATACGAGTATATTTTTATCGATATTTCTAAATAAATATCGATATTAAATATATCGATAAAAGTCACCGATATATCGATATTTTCAAAAAATTTTAGTTTTTTGATGATAGCTTTATAGTTCCATGTGTTTTTTCGATTTTTTTTATTCCCTTTTCAAAAACTTCAAAACTAAAGTTTGAACTTGGCTGAGAGACAGTTAAAATGGCACCAATATTCAATATTTTGCCATAAACTTAAGAACTATTGCAAATTATCTAAATTTTTCTTAAAATCACTGCTCCAAACGTTTTTTTTTTTTTTTTTTTTTTTTTTTTTGTAATAGATCTATTTTAGTTGAAAAAGTAATCACCTTACAAAAAAGCAATCATGAAAAGTTGAAGTTTGCCCTGAAAAAAAAAAATTCTGGCAAAATTGAAAATCAAATAAAAAAAATAATCATGTATCGATATATCAATGTTTTTTTTCTATGCAACGAATAATATCGATACTTATTTTGATCGATATTTCCGACCTCTCGTTGCTAGGAATCGTCCAATCTCGACCAGTGCTAAGTAAAATATACTAGAAGTTTTAAAATGTTGATGCAGGGTTTTAAAATTGAAATATAGTGTTATAAAAAAGGACGGAAGGGTAAAAAATATGCTTTGTGATTGTTTTGGCACGTTTTTATGAAATGCCTAATACGCTAGTTTTCAAGTGCATATGATTAAAACATTTCAAATCTGTTTTAAAAGGATGGGACATTTCTAATTTTTAAAAACAATACCCTTATTTCGTTTTTCACATTTCTTTTACCAGAAACTTCAAATAAGTTGTGGCTGAAAAAGCAATGCTCCTTACCACCTCATTTGTTATCACTTAATCGATTATTTTAGAATCGTTGATTTACCATTATTTAAGAGTATGATAGAGCTATTGTGTCTTCGAATAATAAAATAATAGTTTTTCAATCATAAAAAATTAACTATTAATCAACAAAATACTCTTAGATATCATTGAGTAATGTATTTTAATAAGCTGGATCTACTTGTATTAACCTTTAAAACCTCTGAGGGTATTGAACGTATATATACGTCCTTTCATCCCCAGGCAATGCCCAACATTTTTAAATTAAAAAGTAAAATTTGAAATAAAATATTGTTTTAAATATTTTAATTAAGATGACAGTTTAAAACCCATTTAAAAAAAAAAAGAGAAAAAAAAAAATAGTGAGATTTTAATCAGAAATTTTTAATTAAATTTATTACAGAAAAAACAAGTGTACAATTTCGCCCATTCCCTGGAAGCTCAGAGGGTTTAAGATGAATTTGCAAAGTGTTATATACCAATAGAAAAACTTACTATTTTTTACTTTGTGTATGGACAACACTTTATTTTTTTCAAAAAACATTTCAGTAAAAACTATTGAATTCTCAAATATTCAAGAATTATTGATTTTTCAAGAGTTCTGGTGCCTTTTGGATTACCCTTTATTTCTCTCCAGAACTTCACCAAAAATCTAAAACACACACATCAACAAATCAATACAGTCTCCTTTGTTCTCCATACATCATCTTGCCTCCTTAAGAAGCCAAGCCCACCCCTCGTATTAAATTCCTTGTTCTTGAGAGAGGTCAGGCCAGTGGTCACCTCCTTTTCTTGTCCCAAGAAGATTCACCAAGAATCATTAGGTGGTGGATCAGTGGCAGGTTGCTAGGCAACCCTCCCACACATTTCACCTGATGGTAGCGGTGGGGATCAGTGACGGACGGATTTCTTTGGTAGAAGTTGCCGTCGGTTTCCATTGAAAAGTAGGATAGTTTTAAGGGGACCCGGAAAGTCAAAAATCATTAAAATATCGTTTTTTGTTGTAGATTTCGCTATCTATTATATGACTTATTTGAAATTTAACAAATAAAAATAAACATTTGCTGGTCCAAACTGTTAATAAATATCTGTGGAGAGTAGTAAAACATATTTAAGTCCCTTGAACAACAATTTTCTTTAAAAATAGTCGAAAAAAAGATATATTTTTACGTTTTTGCCTATATCTCGGAAGGAAGTTTTTATAAACTCGATGTACCTTTTCTCAAAAACTGTTACACTTAGAGCCTTGTAACTTTTACAATATAATCCTTACACATGCAAGTCTATTTTAAAGCTCTGTTTTTGTAAACAAACTAGAAGGTAATTTTTTACTCAACTTTTAAGGTGAAAAAATTCACGAAAACTGTAATTTTCATGTGTTTTTTGTGTATAGTGACAAAAAATATTATTTTATAACATTTAGACAGGAAATCACAGCTTCAGTATATGAAGAAGTGTTCCACAAATACACAGACACCAAATTTATGTGTGTGTCTTCTGTAGTTCTTGAGAAAAGGTACATCAAAGGTAGGCTAATTTAACATGGGAGAGATAGGACATTCTGCGACTTTCCGGGTCCCCTTAAAGTTGATGCACTTTAATGTACTAAAACTTTTTTTTCTACCAGCGTCATTATTTGAATCACATAAAAAAGGATTTTGATCTCACAATAACATATTTTGACATTTTGTATAGCTATTTGAATTTAACTCAGTTGTGTTTGTTATCTAACACGTTTAAAGTATTGAGGGGGGGGGGAGGGTACAGGGTGCAAAATAATAGTTCAGGAGGGGGGTAAAGAAAGATTTTGATTATACATTAAAACATTTTGACTTTATTCATTCATATATTTAGCTAACGCTGTTAAATACAGTTGTAAGATCTGAAATGATATATTTAAAAAATTGTATGCGTATTAATAAGGCAATGAATAAGTTAACTCGAATGTTAAAAATAACAATGGAAGTTTAAAAGAAAATAATAATTAAATATAGTAAAATAAAAGAAATGTTAATTAAAAACAAAATGCCACGAGAAAGGGCAAAAGTTATATGACATGTATTAAAAACTGCATTGGAATGTTTTATTTAAATATTCATAACTTTACAGATAAAGTTTAGTTTCCGAAGATGACTCTGGTATAAGTCATTAATGGAGAAGTGTTTCTATTTAGTGATGCAAATTGTAACTGATATTTATTTTTTGTTAGTAAGGAAAAAATGTGTTTAAGTTAGGAAAAATGAGGATAAATAAGTATTGGGATATTAGGAGTTAAAAACAAAATACCATCTTATATCTGCATTTTCTCAACTTCCAAATTGTACATACATCGCACTTTTAAGCAAATGTTTTTGAAGTTTTCATTTGACCAGGTTTTATACTGCTCTAAAATGCATTAAAAACAAAATAACATCTTATATCTGCATTTTCTCAACTTCCAAATTGTACATACATCGCACTTTAAGCAAATGTTTTTGAAGTTTTCATTTGACCAGGTTTTTTACTGTTCTAAAATGCATTAAAAACAAAATAACATCTTATATCTGCATTTTCTCAACTTCCAAATTGTACATACATCGCACTTTTAAGCAAATGTTTTTGAAGTTTTCATTTGACCAGGTTCT
Organism: Linyphia triangularis; assembly: GCA_963978545.1. Lineage (NCBI taxonomy): Eukaryota > Metazoa > Arthropoda > Arachnida > Araneae > Linyphiidae > Linyphia > Linyphia triangularis. The sequence goes on along the minus strand of OZ021723.1, from coordinate 3,359,112 downwards.
ATACTGTTCTAAAATGCGTCTATTCAGAACAAAATTTTAGACAATCTTTATAAGTAATCATTTTTAAACACGCTTTGAACGGATTTAAACAGTGTCAATTTAGAACAGGTTCTAGACTCTTCTAAACAGCATAAGTTTAGAATAGGCTCTAGACTGTTTTGAACAGTATCAGTTTAGGATAGTATCTTGTCTGTTCTGACAAGCGTCAATTTAGAACAGTCTCTTCTAAACAGTTTAGAACAGGCTCTATACTATAATAAACAGCTTCAGCTTTATAATAGAAAGTATTTTCCTCAACTGTACTTTTCTTATGAAGTTGAGGAGAAAGCAACTTTTTTACACTGATATACCTTTTGATAAAAACAATTGCTTTCTTTGGGTTCCTAAGTTTCTTAAGCAGCCCTTTATATGTGTGTAAAACATTGGTATGCTGAAATAAATGGAATTGATACTCTGATAGAGATGTAGGATTAAAAGTCGTATTTCAGGGAATTTTATTTTTTTATATTGTAACAATTAGTTTCGAAACAAAATCTGCATGATTGAAATCATGGAATACAAATGAAATTATATTCATTGTCTAATGACTCTATTCATATTCTAATGTTTCTGTTCATTGTCTGATGATTCTATTCATTGTCTAATACCTCTATTCATTGTCTAATGACTCTAATCATTGTTTAATGACTCTGAGAATAACGAATTTAAGTATTGAATGCATTACGTTTCTGGTTATAAGTTTCTTCTAAAACTAGATGTCGTATTTATCACTCGCTCCAATGATCCCATCTTTACATTACAATTTTTATGAATACTTTTTTTATATTCAAAATCCGATTTATAGAATATTTTCTTTAAATACATTAGTACATCATATGTTTACCACTAATTGTTTACTCATTACATTATATGAGAAATTTGTACAAATATGATAATCAAGGAGTTCTCGTAACTTGTTCAACTCCATGCAATTCTTTATTTCTTTTTTTCTAGTTTAACTATGTATTATACCCATGACAAAAATAATACAATTTAAAATAATCCGTTACTAAAACTAATATAGTATTAAATTATTACAATTTAAAACAATTCGTAACTATAAGTTATTTAGTATTAATGTTAAACATTAATGTTAATGTTAAACAAACCATTTAAAACATTTCATAACTATAACTTATTTAATATAAGTATATATGTAGTATTTATTTAGAGAAGACATCTCACATTAGCTTTTCATAGATTTGCAGAACTAATTTCAGTTTCGAAGCTACAGTTTCCTAATTACTACTACAATGGGAAACTAGTTATATTCACTATTACTGTAAATTAGACTGGTACCATCAATTATTAAGGTAAATGTGAAGCGGAAAATTAACTTTCTAATGGAAAAGTTTGTATGAAAGTGGAATTAAGATTTTTCTGTGTAAAGTAAGGTATATATTTACTTAAAATGAATTTGTTTACAATGTAGATATTCTTAATTATACTCGATAAAATTTAGTTATTTCACTAGACTTTATATTTTGCAATAGTACATTTATATATTTTAGCCTGTTTCCAAATCTGTGTTTTAAATACTGTGCATCAAATGTAATGCTAGTTGTTCTGTAACGTTAATTGTCGTTCATACTTGATTCTTCATATGTCCTACTGCGCTACATTTGGCCTATTATCACGCACGGTATTCAATAAATTGATTTTTTTTTAATATTAGCAGACAAAAATTCGAATTTTGTGGGGTTTTTTTCTTTCAAACGTAACTTTTGCAAATTTACTGACTAACTGCGAAAGAAAACTTCTCATCGAATATTCAAGTCGAAATCTGATATCCATATTTACAGCCAGTATGGGAATTTTCTCAAAGTTACTGTTGAAGAACTCTGCTGGCCAGTTTAAGAACCACTTTCGGCAATTATTATATAATTTTCTTTACAATATAATTTTCTTTACAATATAATTTTCTTTACAATATAATTTTCTTTACAATATAATTTTCTTAACAATTCATTCTAGTTCTAACAAGACTTTCAAACTAATGCATGGCTGATGTCTGCAACATTTATAATTTAGGCTTAACCTATTGCTATTTGAAATGTATTCATAATTTCTTATACTTCCGGTTGAGGTTTGGTATGGAAACTCTTCTCTACAAGACATTTCTTTTAACTTGTATCATGTTTCGATAGCATTGGTTGTTTTGTCGGATAATGATGGCTTCAATCAGACAAACGGTTGGACGTCCAGACCTTTTGTTTTATATTTACTATTTAAACTTAACCAATTGCTATTTGAATTACCTAAGTAATTTCTTGTACATCCGGTTGAGTTTTAATATGGAAACGCTTCTCTACGAGATATTTCGTTTAAACTATCGCATGTTTCAATAGTATTGGTTGTTTTATCTGGGAATGCTAGCCTCAGACATACAGACCATACAGACAGACGTATAGATATTTTGTATTACGTTTATAATTTATGCTTAAGTTATTGCTATTTAAATTACATTAGTGATTTCATGTAATTTCTGCTAAGTTTTAGTATGGGAAACTTTATATGTGAGAGCTTTTATTTTACGTATAGCATGTTTCTATGTATTTTTGTTTTTTCTGGGAATGCTGGCCTCAGACAGGCCAACGGACGGTCGTTCTCACCTTTTCTATTTATTCATAATTTAAGCTTAACCTATTGCTATTTGAATTACATTAGTAATTTCTTTTACTTCCAGTTGAGTTTCATTTTGGAAATTCTTCTCTATGAAACATTTCATTTAACCTATCCCATGTTTCGATAGCATTTGTTATTTTCTCTGGCAATGCTAGCCTCAAACAGACAGATTGACGTATAGATGCTGTATTATGCTCAAAATTTATGCTTAAGCTATTGCTATTAAAATCACATTAGTAATTTATTGTACTTCCTGTTGAATTTCAGTATGGCAAATTGTCTGTGTGAAACCTTTAATTTAACCTATTTCATACTACTATATCTTTTTGTTTTATCTAGGAATTTGATGTGCATTAGTAATTTCTTGTACTTTCGGTTGAGTTTTATTGTGGAAACTCTTCTCTAAGAGGCATTTCATTTAACCTGTTACATGTTTCGATAGCAGTTGTAATTTTTTCTGGGAATGCTGGCCTCATATTGTTTTTTGGAAATATTTTCAAAGAATAATAATGTTATGAATTTTCCACTGAGGCAATGATGGCACAGTTTTTACGGTATAAAAATGTTTATTCTCTATTCAATATATCACAAAAGTTATTTAAAGACAACAATGTAATCACTCTCCAGCTTCAACACAAGCTTCAACAAAAAACAACTTCGAATACAGCGATTATACAAGCTAACTCCAATAAGTAAACAACGCGATCAGCTTTTATCGAAGTCCGAAGTCAATCTGTAAACTTTCCAGATCTCCAGTCTTATTTATACTTGGCGCGAGAAAACATTCGCGAAATTTCCAGCCAATTCGTCGGGCCTCATATTGTTTTTGGAAATATTTTTAAAGAATAATAAGCTTTATTTCAATAGCTACCTCTGTTGTTGTTGTTGTAGTTATTATTATTATTATTATTATTATTATTATTATTATTATTATTATTATTATTATTATTATTATTATTATTATTATTATTATTATTATTATTATTATTATTATTATTATTATTATTATTATTATTATTATTATTTTTATTATTTTTATTATTTTTATTGTTATTGTTATTATTATTATTATTATTATTATTATTATTATTATTATTATTATTATTATTATTAATATTATTATTATTATTATTATTATTATTATTATTATTATTATTGTTATTATTATTATTATTATTATTATTATTATTATTATTATTATTATTATTATTATTATTATTATTATTATTATTATTATTATTATTATTATTATTATTATTATTATTATTATTGTTGTTGTTATTGTTGTTGTTGTTGTTGTTATTGTTGTTATTATTATTATTTAATTATTATAATTTTGAAGTAGAGCCACAAATGATATACTTATCAAGAAAACAAAAAATCCAAGAATAAATTTTACTGTTTTATGTACTAGAAAAAGAGAGTTTCACATCATATGGTGAGGTTTTTTGACACATTTTCATATAAATAGGATAAAGATAGGACCAAAGACATTGCTTAAAATTGCTGCATGTTTTAGAACAATACATACTTAATAACAATAAATCTTTTATTTATTTTTATAACAGTTTTCTGGGATCCACTTAAATTGGATTGGGAAATGGGATTTAGGTATACCTTGTGCGAGTCATCTGTTGCCAGATGGAGTTATAAGTAAAGAAATTATAAGTAATAAGTAAGGAGATTATAGTTATAAGTAAAGAAATTGCAATAACAATATTATAATAATAGTTCATGTGGAACACTATAGCTATAAACAATCGTCATTGACATTGAAACACTGATACGAGAGGGTTGGAAGAGAGTAGATGGTTTCAGTGTAGAAACTCCTGGGTTGGTGAATGATCTAGTTTTCCACGGTGTCCTGCATTTCCTTGTCACAGGCGAACCTCTGACATTTCAGATATTTTTAAAGAAGATGTTAGAGTCCCATGGGAATATATTAGGGCTGTTAGGAGGATTGTACCATATTAGCTAATCCACAGCCAAAATCATTCCTTACCACAGCTGAAATCACACCATGCGCCCTCCCAAGGCGTGGCAAGTCTTAGATGTTTACCTGCTTCGCTTCATAACGCTAATACCACAGGAATATGCATGGGTGCCGCCAGGAGGAGGCAAGGGGTGTACTTGCACCCCTCTGCAATTTGAAAATTTGAAATACTTAAGAAATCTAATTATAAAAAGCTTTAAACTTTTTTTTTTCACTTTCGATGTGACGTACTCCAAAACATAAAGAATAGAGTTTTAATTTGTTTTATTATAACTTAAAGTTTGTTAGTAGGGTAAGGTAACTTTAAAAAAAAAAATACATCATCTCTTAGATAATCTAAAATTTTCAACTTCCTTTTTGAACAAAAAATTGAATCTTACATTGCAAACATTGAATGTAGATGTGCGGCATTGCTTTATACTTGGTATATTTTTAGTATACCTTGAATCGGATTTTTTTTTATTGCCATGAGAAGATATTTTTTATATCGTTTGTGGCGACATCCGGTCTATTAGAATTATGTTGGATGATCTTGGGAAATTATTTCCGGTTATTAGTTTCCAGAAATGGATAGTTTTTGAAAATGATTCAAATTCTAATTTTTTTTATATATATCCGTAGAGTATTTAGTAGAACGACTAAAATGGTTTCGTTTTATTTTTTATTGTTATATTTTTATTTTGTATGCGCATGTTTCTTTTGTTGCAATTTTTTACTATCAGAGTATAGATGCAACACCATAAACGGTTGAGAACAACTGGTTGTGCTCCGTATTTAATGACATTATTTTACAACAACATATTCAAAGAGAGTGAACAGTGAAAGCCAAAAATGTGTTTGTATTAAAAAAAAGTTGGTTTCGTCACGGACTTAATCAGGAGATTTGTTTGATTCCAACTCCCCAACGTTTTTTCGACTTCAACACACATCAAGGCTCATTAATCTTTAGTTCAATTTCGCCATTACAAATATATTGGCATGAAACTTTAAAAATGGGGAATAATTCTCAAGATATAATTACTTCGGAATAGAGAGGTAAGCTTTGATTTTGAAAATTCCGAAATAAAAGGTATTTTCCCATTTTAGATGCTTATCCATGCAAATATGCTATAAATTTATGTAGTTTGCGATTTGAAGAACTAAAATTTTTTGTTCTGCAATGGCATCCAAAATAATCTTTAAATGCAATAATTTCGAATCAGTATTTGAATCAACAGCAAAAATTTATTCTGTGTCATTTAGTTTTAAGATTTTTAACTATTAATTTTAATTAAAACGTTTAGAACGTTTTTAACAATCCTTCCTTCGATTCAATTTTTTTTAAAAAAATATGATCCATTATTTGATATATATCGTAATATACGATCGATGAAAAGTTGACTAGCACCCAATAAAATAGGTCTGAACCCCCCTTCCCCCTTTCCCTTACAAATAATCCTGCTGGAAACTGTTCTAAGAGAGAGAGGTAGATAATTAATTAAATAATTATAATAGATCCTGAAAATAATGGCTTTTCTCCTTTATTTAGTCGGGTCAATATATGTGAACTCATGGAATCCAAGGAAACTGAACAAGAGACAGAAAAACTTAAGCAAGTGAAGTTTATTCTTTAGAAAAATTCATAACCAAGTCAATTAACATTTATAAACGTAATTAAGACAAACATTTCTTAATCCTACCAATTAAATTGCTAATTACTCCAGCTTAACAAGACAAAACCCGACAAATTTCCGAACTGATTAAACTCCCCCACATGTCACCTTTACTTTGGCCTCATTCAATGCATTTAAAACAAACCCATTTCTTGTTACTAAGCGTGGGAGAAGTTTCTTGCGATCAAAGAGGTCGAGTAACTCATTTACCACACAGATGTGGGACACTTGCAGAGAACATCCCCTGTTTACAAATTACTTAACTTTTACCCCTTAAGTTATTACTATAAGAAAAAGTGTTGTAAGAACTCAATAAAACTACGTTACATAGCGCCCATGGGAATATGGTGTACCATGCGAGAGAAGCTGCGAACACCTCTTTCATTCTGTTATGCATTTTTGAAACGTGCTCCCCTAATGCTGTTTGATATGATATGGAGCAATCCATAGTGCGGTAAAACCGCATATATATATATATATATATATATATATATATATATATATATATATATATATATATATATATATATATATATATATATATATATATATATATATATATATATATATATATATATATATATATATATATATATATATATATATATATATATATATATATATATATATATATATATATATATATATATATTAGCTGTAAACTGCCACGCTTCGCTGTGGCACATCGTGATTGAATGGTTGAGAAATGAGAAACAAAACAAAGAATACATTTCATATAAGTTTAAATTTGCAATACTTGTGGATATACAATATTTTTTGTTTTTCCACTGTCTGCGTAGATATAAAGACTATCTGGTTTGCCGACTCGAGAACACGCAACATACAGTTGTCCATGTGAAAAGCAATCCGCTTCTAAATCTAAACCACACAATTCTAAAGATTGACCTTGAGCTTTATTGATTGGGATTGCAAATGCCAATTGAATTGGGAATTGCAATCTTTTAAATTGAAATGGTGTATCGGTCGGGATCATGGGTATTCGAGGAATGAGGACATCTTCCCCTTTGAAAGACCCTGTTAAAATCGTTGCTTCCACTACGTTATTCATCAATTTCTTAACTGCAAGTCGCGTGCCATTGCAGAGTTTTGGCTGATTAATATTCCGCAAGAGGATAATTGGCACACCTATTTTCAATTTAAGTATGTGTGGTGGTATCCCTGGCAGATCAAATGGGTTTAAAAATTCCGTTGGATAATTAACTACTTCATCTGCTTCCACAACGGTGTCTATCGACTTATAAGTAATTTCATCACTTTGAATACTGGATTGAATAACATTATTAAGTTGATATACATCTTTATTCTTTGCTTCAAGGATAGCTCTTTCACTGAGCCAATCGTGATTTCTATGATTTATTTGAATGTCAGGAAATACTTTTTCGATCAGTTCTTCTTTCGAAGTTACTAAATTACAAAAATGATCGGGAAATGATATTCGTCTAGACGTCTCATCGACTGGCAGCTGTCCGTTTCCAATTTCCAGTAACTATCGTGAGAATACCTCAGCTGATGGATCATTCTGCAACTGGACACGCATATTCGTAGTCAACTACAATGTACGTACGTGACGCCATAGTGTTGAATATTTCAGGCAAGCATTTATTTCGTCTGCTGGTGTCGATCGAGAAATTACAGGCAATGTTTGCCTAAAATCTCCTGCGAGCAATATCAATGCATTCCCGAATGGTTGAACGTTTCCACGCAAATCTCGTAACGATCGATCAAGAGCTTCAAGCGATTTCTTATGTGCCATCGTGCATTCATCCCAAACAATTAGTTTACATTTTTGCAATACTTTTCCCATACCGGATGCTTTGGAAATATTGCACGTAGGAGTCTCGATGATTTGCATGTTTAATGGCAACTTTAGAGCTGAATGCGCAGTTCTTCCCTCTGTTAACAATGTCGCAGCTATTCCAGACGAAGCAAGAGCTAAGGCTATGTCATTTTTTGATCGAACCGTTGCTAGAATCAATCTAATGAGGAATGTTTTCCGAGTTCCTCCTGGCGCATCCAAGAAGAAGATCCCCCCAACTCCGTCATTTATCATTTGCATTATGCGATCATAAAGGCTTTTCTGTTCACGCGTTAATTTGGGAATGTTCGATTGGACATATGCCTGAAGATCATCAATGTTGTAACTCTGTTCACGGCGTAAATCTACATCAAATGCAGCAGTCGCAGTTCGGGTTGGTGCTGGCATTCCTAATTGACTAAGAACTTTATTTGCAATAGCTAAGCACTTGTCTTCAATATTTATCAATGCTTCGTTGTAAATGCCTTCTGTAAATTCTAAGGTCATATTGACATTTTCAAGGCGTACTCTATGCAAAATATCCTCAGCTATATGCGATCGATATCTTTCCCATAACTCTGTGGGAGATGAAGGAAAGCAAGTGGTCAATATAATTGCGAATAATGCGAAAAATTTGGTTTGGATGTGCAGTGTTGCACGCCTCATTAATGCATATATTCCACTGTTGGTCATTTTCTAATAAATTCAGAGCTTGACACGCAGCGCGGAAAGTGGCATGTGTGACGCCGTCAACTATTTTTAATTGCTGAAAAGATCTAGGACCAGGCACATTTACCAATAGCATGCGAAGGAAAAAACATTCATCTTGATTGGGATGCACTGTATAAAGTCTACCAATTGTATTTTCTTTGAAAATGCCAGGTTGACCGTCGACTGGCTCCCCTCGTCTGCGTCGTACGAATAATTTTTTAGTTACATTCCACGTGTAATAAGAGGGAACTTCTGAATACATCAGTGTTCTGGTGAAAGCGTCGTCCTGGCATAAGGTGAAAAAAGCAGTCAGAGTTGTACCAGGTGGATTAAGGGCTCTTTCTTGCCCATTTGCATCAGTGAAATAAACACGCTGTCCATTTTCTAAATGTACTGCCAAGTGAACCACAGCTGGATTGCGTTCATGCATGGGAAGTTAAAAAATTCGCCATGCAGCCTCATTGCTGCTTATGTATCTTCCAACCTGGTATTGAGCAATTTCATCGATATCTCGTACTGCATTTTTGTCACGATTATCTGATTGCACACTAAAAACTGCCATATCGCTGCCTTTATTAACATATTTACAGATGTATTTAATTGATTTGACGGAATTGCAATATTCTACGTTTATGTGGGCTTTATATGTTTTTGACAGCAAAGGAGAATATGGAACCACCCAACGGTTGTCTACATCAATATCACCATTTTGCATGCGTATAGTTGCCGAATTCCCACCATCTTCAGTTGATCGTCTTCTATACCGAGGATATCCATCGTCGCCCGTTACTGTGTTGGCTGTGAATGCTCGAGGATATTGCTTAGAGCATTTTCCATCTACCATGCATGGTGAATTTTTATTGCCACATGGTCCATGTATCATGTTTTTGATAATAACTGCATGCAAATCCTTATCGACGTCAGCCCGTGGAATCTCAGCTCATATCACATCGTCGATTTCGTCTGAAGTTATTTTATTGTACAGCCAGATAAGTATATGCGCATATGGCAATCCTCTCTTTTGCCATTCCACTGAATACATCCTGCAGCGCACAGATCCAAATACTTCATGTTTCATGATGAAATCCATCAGCGATTTAAGCTTTTGTCGGAAAACACGTGCTATAATGTCATGCCTATCCACGTGTAATTGCTCAGGAAGTAACAGCTGCTGTATCTCGTCCCAAGCTGGATTGCATGTGAAAGTGATAAATAAATCTGGACTCCCGTAATGACGAACATATGACGTTGCATCTTGAGCATATTCTTGCATGTGACGCGGACTGCCAATGTATGAAGATGGCAAAATAGTTAGCTTTCCAACGTTGGTTGTAGTACCGTCATTCACAACTGCATCTCGCAAATGAACATATTCTTCAGAGCGTAGTTTAGTCTGATTCAAACGGAGAAATAGCAAACGTTCCGTTTCAATTTTTACATACATATCCACAATATACTGGTGAAATAACTGACGGCATTTTAAAATATAATTGTCCTCGTTCCTCCGAATCATTAAGCGGTATGCGTAAAAGTTCATTGAGCTGCACTTTTTATTGATTTCTGCACCATTTACTGGATTTATCATTTTTACATTGAAATGATATCCATCGGCACCATCCCAAAAGATCACTGGCTATTGTAAAGCATCGTAACAAAGGTGAGTTTCTGCTACGTTTATCAATTGATTATTTCTTCAATTAAGAACAATATCTCTAGATTGGAACTGATCTCCGACTATGACAATTGCTACTTCGTCTATAGTTGGAGCATTATATCTCCGGACATGTTCTCCAGCGGGAGTTTTGTCTGCGTGAATAATAATTTTGTGGGTATCTGATGGCATCATATCAATTGCTGTTTTGAACAAACGCACCAAATTGTTCCTTTCGTGAAAAAGCTCCGCCAGCTACGAAATAATGGATCTTCTTAGCGAGGTATGTATTCCACAACGTGCATCTACTTCATCTCTATCATCACCAATGAAGTACATTTGTAGGAATTTATGGTCACTATCTGAGAACGGGAGCAGGGAGCCAGCTTTGTGATATATTTGCCCTTTGATTTTAAAAGTTGGCATGAATTGAGCAGTCACGATTTCCGCACCAAATGACGTCATTTAGAAGCAAGAGTTATATTTCCTGATGTTCGATAGGAAATGCTTCAATTCAGCGGTAGATCCAGCAAGTAAAGTTTTCAATGGCTCTGGTGGCGTATCAAGTTGAGGCAATTTGATTTTTCCACCAGCGCAACACATCCCTTTCGTTTCATTATTAAACTTTAGAGCCTGGTAGTAGCTACAGACATGACTCATCTGACCAATAACAACCTGCTGACTTGAACTATAATCAACAGCTGGATTGTACCGGAACGCAAGACGATTGTATTCCAGATGCAGATCAGCTGTTCTTTCTGTTCGTGTTTCAGCTATCCTCACCCTTTCGCGTTCATTCTGTTCAGAACGAACCAAATTTGTTGCTGCAGAACGCGACTGACGTGCTCGCAATCGTGCATCCTCAAGCGTGGGTCTTTCTGCTTGGTCCAAGTTACGTGTCTGGATGGTGCTTAGTCTGTTCCTCTCTCGTACGGATGCTCGCTCTTCCTCAGTCATATTCGAAAGCCGTCTTCTTGATCCTTCTGTGTGGCGAGTGCGACTGCCCAAATTTGACTTTCTGCGAGGCATTATTTCGGTAAAATATAACCTCTACTTACGATCACAGAAAAGTTCCTTGATTTAAGTGAATAGTCAGCGAGTGTTTTCCTCGCTTCCGGCAGATGGCGCGGTCACTGGTACACTGCTGATCGTTAAAAAACTGTTTTTTCGCAGTCGCGGATATGTGACTGATGAAAAAAATAGATAAAAACAATCCTTGATGCGGATTATATATCATGCTAAAATTTCAGCTCGATCGGTGCAGAACTTTTTGAGTTTTTGAAGCGTACTCTTATTATATATATATATATATATATATATATATATATATATATATATATATATATATATATATATATATATATATATATATATATATATATATATATATATATATATATATATATATATATATATATATATATATATATGTATGTATCGTATGTATGAGATACTATTTATATGTCTTTGAGATAATATTTTTTTAAATATTATTATTGTTTATTTAAAAAAAAAAATCCATAATAATTGATGTTTGCTTATTTTGATAAAGGTCAAGAATTTTTTTTTCCCCTTTTTTTTTTCTAAATCATCTTTTATTCTAAATGTTATATTTTAAAACAGAATTTAAAAAATAAAGTTCTGTGAAGAGGGAATGTTTAAACATATATAAATTAAAATCTCTAAAAATTTGAATAGCCAATGTTTAATTGCTCTGGAGATATATCGATTTGAATTTCAACATCTGTGAAAAACACTAGTGACCGAAAAACGCACTTTAAGCAGACGTTTCAAGGCGTTACGCCCATTAGTGATACTTAAATAACAGGTATTTTTGGAGCGTTCTAATTACCGGAGAAATAAGATAAAAACATTATTCTCTTCAGAAATGTTTGAAATATTTTTTTAAATAATAATAATAATAATAAAAAATAATAATAAAAAAAAATGATGACATTTCTTTATTGGACACCTTTAACTAACTGAGATTTGATATAACGCGGCTAAGGTATCTTTTTCATTTGGGCACATCTTATCCATTTAAACATTTAGTGTGATTGTCTGGATTTATATGTAGGGGGTTTCCGTACTCCAAAAATAATTACTCGCATAGGCTTAATAAAGTAAGCTAAGTTTTAGAATCACATATATAATTGTCCTTTTAAAATATAATATTTTTTAAAAATATATTGAATTACTGTTACCTACTCCAACGGTCAAAAAACTCAAAATGTATAAACCACTTCTCTATCTGTGCGTTCATCTAAAACACATTTGAATGATGGGAAATTAGAAACGATTGAAATGAAATTTGGCACACAGCTATCCTACTTGTAGCCGTACATAAATATAAATTAGAAAATATTAAATTTAAAAAAAGAAAATTAAATTAAACTTTTGATCTAAATTCTAGGTTTATGCCCTTAATCGTAAAACAGTGCATTTTTCGAATTTCGCAACTTTATTCACGTTGTTTATTAATATGCTATAAAAAAGTCAAAAGTTTATTTCAATCAATAAATTAGCATTGAAGGGAGGTTTTTGTGGAATTTATATTGTTTTTTGAATGAAATAGTTTTTATTTGGACAAATTACTCAAAATTTCATAGGTTCCAAAATTAGTCATTATTATAACGTGACCTCTAGAATGTGAAGTATTCAATTATAGTATTTTAAGTTTCTTTTTAACTAAAGAAAATCATACATAGTTAGTACTGAATTTTTAAAGAATTTAATGCTGAGGGGGTGCTAATACAAGAGATTTCGACTTGATTTAATTTAAAAGAAATATTCAGTGTGTGGGGGGGGGGGGGGGCTGCTATTTATTTACTATTATTATGATAAATGACAGGTCAAGAATAAATAGAAAATGTAAATACTATTTCTCTTTTATTGCAGTTTTATCCTTCATAAGATATTTTATTAGTTTAAGGAAATAATCTATCATGAAAATATTTTATATAAAAATAAAATAAAATAAAATTTTTAGTAAATAAAAGGGAAACATGAAAACTAAGAAAAGAACTATTTTATTAGTATTAAATGATTAATAATTCATTATTTTACTACAGTTTCCCCCTTACTAGCTTTTCAGTTTCATATTAATTTGGGAATATTTCTCTGAACATTTTAACTGTCATTTTAATTAATTCTGTAAGCAAACAAAAAACTTAAGGGAACATGGGGCACACTAAAACTACAAAAATGACTTTTTTTTTGTTTTCGTACTATAAATAATGTTGACGTCAATAGCTTTAATTTCGCGTTTGAGTTTTTGAAATCCTATGATTTTAAGTTTTAAAATCTTTATTTTAAGCAACTATTTTACCGCATTGCACACTTGTTGGCAAAAGTTAAAAATGCATATTTATCATTTTCGCTTTTTTTCACTTTTTACGTACGTTCGAAAAGCTCCTTGCGATTCATTTTTTGATAAATCCACATAATTTTTTGTAGAAATAATTTTTAATGTACTAAAAAGAGATACAAGCATGCTTTTATAAGTCACATAATTTGTTTCGATTTTTTTTTTTTTTTTTTTTGAAAAGCTGAAATATGTGAATTTTTTAATGAATAATCACGAGCTCCAAGTTTGAAATTTTATTTCTGTTCAACTATTAGTCCGAGAGGCGACTGCAATTTTTGGACCCCATCGAACATCATTCTGAATTTTTATAGAAATTGGAGAAAAGTGAGTAGATTAGGAATCCCCTGGTCTGCCGTGGCAAAAATGGCCGAAACTGGTCAAAAATCGACTTGGAATGAGTTGAACTAAAGTCCGATTGCCAAATATGTCATAACTTGCCAAAAAGAGAACAAACTTTTTCGTCTGGCAACCCACTGCATTTTGATTTTCAATGAGAAAAAGCGCAAACAATTTTTGATCTCTGCCTCGGAAAATTTGTATCTTTTAAAAGTAAGCCAAATTGGCGACATCAGTTATGTCATCAGTGACGTAATGTTTCTTGCCAATTTGGCTAGTTTGTGAAAGATGCAAGTAAGCCATAGCCACACATCCGAATCGTCTGCAACCTTCTTAATTGAAAATTAAAGAGTGAGGGTTACCAAATAAAAAAAAATGCTCATTATTTGGCAAGTTATAACGCATTTGGCAATTGGATTTAGTTCAACTTATTAAAAGTCGATTTTCGACCAATTTCGGCCATTTTTGCCACGGCAGACCAATGGATTCGTAATCTACTCACTTTTCTCCAATTTCTATAAAAAATTCAGAATGATGTTCGATGAGGTCCAAAAATTGCAGTCGCCTCTCAGTCTGTATAGCACCTAAAGATCAAAGTAGGGGCGAAATTTTTTATAATATGTTGATAAAAAACTTCTTTCTTTCCTGTTCGTTAAAATATTGTGTCTCGAGGAGCATTTCGAAAAAAGTTAAATTTCGTATCATTTAAGAGGGTCCAGTACCGATATTTCTTCAAAAATCCCAAAGTTTATTTCTGATTTTAAAAAATAGTTCATACATTCCTGAAGAGAATGATGTTTTTATCTTATTCCTCCGATGATTAGAACGCCACAAAATTACCTGTGATTTAAACATCACTAATGGGCGTAACACCTTGAAGCGTCTGCTCAAAGTGCGTTTTTCGAGCACTAGTGTTTTTCACAGATGTTGCATATTCAAATAGATGTATCTCCAGAACCATTGACAATTGGCGATTCAAATTTTTGGAGCATTTAATTTATATAGTTTTAAATATTTTGTCTGCACAGAATTTTATTTTTTTTAATTTTGTTTTAAAATATAAGATTTAGCGTAAAAGATAACATAAAAAAAGCAAAAATTTCAATATTTGAACTTTGAAAATTTTTTAATTTTTTTTTAATTCACCTATCAAAATTCTGTGAAGAAAAATGTTTCTTTATATAATTATGTATTACAGAAAGCTTTCACTTCGAAAAAAAAAAAAATTTCTTGACTTATATCAAAATACGCAAACATCAATTATTATGGATTTTTCTTGGTTTTTAATTTTTTTTTTAAATAACTAAACACAATATTTAAAAAAACATTTTCTCAAAGATATATAAATAGTATCTCATACATAAAATAAATTTTTTACATAAAAATGTACATAAATAAAGTTTTTTTTTATTTTCGGTACCTGACCCCCTTAAAGGCATTTTTCTCAATAATATACTGTCTATTTTATACTTTCTGCTCAAATTTTGTTGTTGTCTTATAAGTCATACCTTCTATGTTTGTGCCAAATTTTATTTAATTTTAAGGAAAACTAAAGAATTTTGGAAAAAGGGTCCCCTTAATGTAATACTTGGTAAATACAAATATGTATATATTTAAAGTACTGCAACATTTTTACTCTTCACCAAATTCATTTAATATGACAATTTTATTTTTAAAAAAAATTAAAAATTGCATTTCGAAAACACCACACTTTATTCCTTCCTTTCACTCCTTCACATTTACCTCTTGAAATGTACAGTATCCAAAATAAAAATGAAATCAACCCGAAATAATCCGACGCTAAGATTAAATCCATCAGAAATCACTCACGAGTCGTTTCACGGCGACCGCATTATTTGCTACAGTGACACCATCAACATTTATCTTCGGGATGTAACGGGTTTGCCCGAAGGGACGCGGAAATTGCCGAAATTCTGTCGGAATCTCGTTTTGCCGAAGCTTACTGTGACATTCGAGGATCCGGGTACACTTTCGCCAGTTTAGACGTGATTGATAGGAAATATAGGAAAGAAACGACGTCGAAAAACGGCGGAATTACTTGAAACGAGTCATACTCTGTTGTCAGGTGCTATTCACCGTCGTTTTGTAAATGTAGGATTTGGTGTAAACCAGGTTTTGTTTTCTTTTGATCAGAGAGGAGAATAATTTTGTTTTGTAAAACCGATTTTTTACGTTTAAGGGATTTGGATGTTTGTTGGCTATACGTACCTGTTAATTTTATGACAAATGTTGTTGTTTTTCGTTTTGGATTGTTGTGTCTATGTTGGACATATTTTAAATCGTGTCTTCTTTTTATCTTCAGTCGTTTACAGCACTTTCTGTTTATTTTAAAGTTTTGAATAATGTAGATTCTAATTTCAATTCATCTATAATAAATAGAACGGTATAGTGGTTAATAGCGTGCTAGCCTCTAGACAGCGAGGTTGCGGGTTCGAGTCCCGTGTTAGGCATGGGTGTTTGTAAATGTATGTTGGCTTGTCTAATGACGAAAGTTTCGGCGCATTATAGCCCTTGTGTTGCTGACGGCGCCAGATAATCTAAAAACAACCCAACCAACTGTAATAAATAGATGTAAGCTAAATAACACTAAATATAAAAGGTTATCCCAAATATATAAATACCAATTGATTGTGGCTGCATATGTTTTAAGCCTTCGAAATAAGTGATGCCATAAATATTATCATATAAATCATAAATATTATCATATTTTTAAAAAACTTTTCCTTATCAATTTTTGATTTCAATTACACACTTGTATAGTAGGGAAATGAAAATATAGCATTCAAATATGTTTGCATTTCTTCACGTTTTGGAACATCCTGATTTCAAAAGAGTGATCTAGAAAAAAAAATGTGTGTGTGTGTGTGTGTGTGTGTGTGTGTGTGTGTGTGTGTGTGTGTGTGTGTGTGTGTGTGTGTGTGTGTGTGTGTGTGTGTGTGTGTGTGTGTGTGTGTGTGTGACTCTCGAACAAACTGACCTACGATGTTCAAATTTGGTGTGTGGGTTAATGGTGGCAAAAGGACCTATCATTAAGGTTTTCATCAAAATCGGGCATGTGCATAAGATAGCTGCCATTGAAAAAACAATATTTTCAGTAACTGTTAAAAAATGACTCTAACGATTTTGATCAAAATCGATGTGGTCCTCTGAAGGTGTTCTAAACACTCCCACCACCAAAATTACCACAAAAATGCGAAAAATGTGAAAAGTTGAAAAACGAGTGACTTTAACACAGAGCTCCTTGCCCTTGAGCATCGGCCATCAACGATGGATTTTTTTTACGTTTCATGCACAAGCAAAGACAATGTATTATTTATCGAATAAAGTCACAATTTTTGCCCTTTTGTCATTTTTTATGTAAAAAGTATTGCCAAAAATATCGCCAAACTGGCCATTTTTTATTCAAATGAGAGAAAATAAGAAAATGGTAAGAAACGCAATTTCAAATTTTGCTGCAATGACCATTGTTATATGGTGTAATTAAAAGTTGTGCGATGTTCCTCACCCCTAGTTTTATATTTATCTTATGTTATAAAAACTATATTTATAAACAAGTAAGACTTCGATCCTGATGCCTAGACATGTTATTTAAAGTATATATTCGTAAAATAGTAATTGATTAATAAAAATGCATTCAGATAACATTTTGGCTCACAAGGTTAATATTGCATGCAATAATTCAATAACAGTGTATTTCCTAACATTATGTTAACGTCACTTACCGATTTTTTTTTTTTTTTTTTTTATTTATTTTTTTTTTTTTTTTTTGAATGTGAAAACTCTTTTAGCAGAATTACGTGAAAGGATGTGTTAATAAATGGTATCGAAACGAAGTAGAATAATTTACAGCTAATCGTATAACCTTCAGGCTTTTGCGAGTAATTTCACTCTCATTAAGGGACAGAAGACACTAAATTTGAAACATTTTCGTATTTTTTTTTTTTACCATTTAAAAAATAGTATTAATGCATCTGAATTAAAAAACTAGGGGTGGTGAACATCGGACAGCATTCAATTACAATATGATAATATTGGTCATTGCATTAAAATGTATGGTGTTACTTACCGTTTTCATATTTTTAATCCTTTAAATAGAAATGGTCTGTAAAGCGATATTTTTGGCAATAATTTTTACATGGTCAAGAAAAAATTCGCCAAGATGGCGAAATTGGGGATGTTGTTCGATAGACATTACAATGTCCTTTCTTGTGCGTGAAAAAATAAATAAATAAATCGCTGTTTTGCGATGCTTATGGTCAGAGAGCTCAGTATTAAAGGCACTCATTTTTAAACTATTTACGCTTTTATCACATTTCTACGAGAATTTCTAAGGTGTGGACGACTAGAACAACTTAAGAGGTATTAGTACAGAGATTTTATTAAAAATTATTTGATTCGTTTTTTAGCAATTACTCAACTGCATGATTTTTCATGATTTCAACGTTATGGTGTGCTATTTTGACAAAAACCTTAATGGTAGGTCTCATGGCCATCACTAACTCGCACACAAAATTGAAGGTAGGTCTAATTGTTCGGATGTTATGCTGACCACATACACACAGACAAATATTTTTCTAGATCATTTTTTAAAATCGGGAATCGTGGGGGTGTTCCAAAACATGGAGAAATGCACATAATATATATATATATATATATATATATATATATATATATATATATATATATATATATATATATATATATATATATTATGTGCATGTTTTATTCTCTTACTTCTATGACTACCAGAATCTCTTTGAATTTTATTTGACTTTCTGGGAAATTATCGTGAACTATTGTTTGTTTAATGACTACATTTTCAATGGTGAAAACATATTTCTAAAAATTACTGGTATACCTCAAGGGAGCTCCTTTTCTTGTCTTCTTGCCAACCTCTTTCTCCATATTTATGAAAAAAAAAACCTTTTACATACCAAATTCCTAATACTTTTTTTTACATTGATGATTTTATTATTAAACTTCAATTATTAAAAATTAACAATTCTCATAATTCAGATGATTTCCTATATTTGCTTATCCCCACTGACAAAAATGGTTCTACTGTTGATTAATTTGACAAACGCAATTCCTTTAATTTCAAAGTCAACAAGCTCATTTTCTAGAATTCTAATATTTCATTTATAGTATATAAAAATGTTATTCGTTCTCAAGTACTTACGTTAAAATATATTTGCAACAAAAAAGAAAATTTCGATAAACAACTTAATTGCCTTGCTAAGACACTGTTGGCTAACTATACCCTCATTAAATTTATTGAGTATCATTGTAACCAGGTAAATTCCCTCCAAAATACCCAACTTTAACAATATTTTTCAAAATAGACTTCAACCATCTTTGACTTCACGCACTTGTTTTTTATTATCTTTTATCCAACTCAAAATTCTTCCCGGCTTATTTTAATAACAAATTTTTCAAATAAAAATACGAAAGCGTAATTTCTATCTGAAGATTTTCCAATTTCCTGCATTTTGGTTCTTAAGATTTTTTTAATTTTTCTTGTTTTTTCCATTCTTTCTTCTCTTGAGCTTTTGGGGTAGGGTCATTCGAAAGAATGTAACCCCTTGATGAAATTCCAAATTTCTGCCGTGTTCTCTTCATTTCATTTTTTTTTGTATTATATATATGTATATATTTATATATATATGCATATATGTATATATATATATATATATATATATATATATATATATATATATATATATATATATATATATATATATATATATATATATATATATATATATATATATATATATATATATATATATATATATATATATATATATATATATATATATGTATATATGTATATATATTTATATATGTATATATATATATATGTATATATATATATATATATATATATATATATATATATATATATATATATATATATATATATATATATATATATATATATATATATATATATATATATATATATATATATATATATATATATATATATATATATATATATATATATATATATATATATATATATATATATATATATATATATATATATATATATATATATATATATATATATATATATATATATATATATATATATATATATATATATATATATATATATATATATATATATATATATATATATATAATTGTTTGACCACAATCTTTACTTTCATTACCCTATGTAAACATATGGGTAATTGAAAGTAAAATTAAATTTCTTTATGAACTACTATTTTCAACTATAAGCAATTAGCCCCATGACAGTTACTTCTCAACTACGCTATTCCAAAAATCAACGTCTAGTTTTCTTTGTAAAAATGTTTTCCTCGTCTTTTAAAGTTTGAATCTATACAACTCTAGAACTTTATTTTATACATGCTGGACTTTTTAACTTGTTAACTTTTTATACAAATATTCTAGTGATGATTAAGGAAATAAAAAAATTGTTTTATGAATCGCTATGAGATTTAAATGAAAATTAAGAAGAAAAAAAAAGACTTTCAACTTTTCATATTGTCAACTTCTTTTACAAATATTCTAATGATGATTAAAAATAAAATGAAAAATATACATTTTTTTTTTTACTAATCGTTGCAAGTAATAAAAAAGTAAAAATTTAACAATAAGTTTTGGTAAATAGAAATAGTTGGAATTTTACAAAATTCTAAATTTCGAGATTGAAAAACACTGTTTTAATACAAATCAGTTGATCCAATTGCAAAATTCCAAATATATCCACCTAAAAAATGTCAGATTGTTCACTTTGAAATTGGGAAATTTATATTGCTTTATCCTCTACTCCCGTAAGTGTTGTGTTTCCCTTTGTTTCAAAGATTGCATTACTTTAGAATGAATAGTTTAGTTACAGTGAAAAGAACCCTCTCTGTAGTTTGAAATTTCACACGAAGGATTAGGTTTTTTTTATGTACATTTTCCTTACAGTAACTTTATCAGTTCAGCATTTCGTAGATTATAAAAGACAGTGAAAGAAATCACTCTATGTGGTAATAGTATAACGGGCGTAGCGTTAAAATTTCCGGTTATATACTAAAATCTATTTTTCTTAAAGATTTCTAAAATTACTAACGACTACAGTTGAATTATCTATTGTTAGAAAAATGGATTTCTGTCAAAACAGCACTCTTCCGTGAGACGCTTACTAGTTGGTGCAATTGGCGCCAATCCATATGTTTACACATTTAAATGACGCGTAAATGTATCGCCAAGCCTAAATGTGTGTGAGTTTTCATACGATATCTATGGCGTTTTATTATAAGAATTATTAATGAGTTGAAGGTTGTTAGCTTGGATGAATTATCACTGCAAGTTGGCGGTTTTAATCCGGTACCCACCGAAAGGAAGAGTAGAGGAGACTTGTGTACCTAGGGACATCCCACCATCAGACATTTATTGAATAATGTTTAGTTCTAAGTTTCTTTATTCACTTAGGTAAGTGGCAACAACCCATTGCTCTTTTGGCAGCCATTTTGAAATCTTAGAGGAGAACGCTGAGGCAAGTTATAAGAGGAAAACACTTTTATATGGTCTGCAGAAAGATTTTGAAGCTCATGTCTTTAATTGTTTTACAAAGTAGTCAAAAACTTTTCTTTAAATTCTAGTAAATAATTTTGCTTGTAACATTAAGTACTAAATGAGATGTTTAAATAAGTCTTTTCTCCATGTGCATTTTTAGTAGAAGACATTTTATAGAAAATTACCAAGTCGTGTACCTAGGGCCACATAGTTGCTTCTTGTGTTCAAATTGCCAAAATCAAAATCTGTTGGTGCTTCAAAGAGATAATGCATGCAACTCATTTTTTTGGAATCAGTTTTTCAAGTTATGAAAATATTTGTAATTCACTAATAATTTGACACATTGCAATTTATTATAATTATTATATGATAAACCAAGGAATAATAATTGTGTTTATTTTATAAAATTCATCTGTGTATGTATGTTTTATATTCATTATGGACTGAAACCTCACGTAAAGGGAATATCCCTAGGTACATCAGCTACTGGCCCTAGGTACAACTAGGTCTTGTACCGAGGGCCATTTCTGAAATTTCTTTTAAATACCTTCGATTTGACAGAATCTATTATTTTAAGTATTTATATTAATCTCAATGGGAAGTAATTACCATAACGATGTATGCATATCAGTTTCTTATTTTTAAACGGCTCAGTGATTCATTTTTTTTTTGCATTGAAAAATGGTGACCCTATGTACACAAGTCTCCCCTATCCAAACTCCAACAGTTATTTTGTGTAAATAAATTTTTACCATTTAAAGGTCAATTTCAAAATAACTAATCACAAAGAATCGCATTACTGATTTTTTTATAGTTGTTTGTTTTACTTTATTTCCTATTATTTGGTTTTAATTCAGTTTAAAACAACCCTATATAGTAAACTGAACAACGTACACTATACAAATTAAATATCCTTAAATGAGTACCGGAAATGGCCCTGGAATCAGACTCCTAATGAATTCTTAATTTTTAAGACATTTGTGATGTTTGATATTGGAGGTAATTTCAGACAACTGAAATGTCTGAATAAGTTGGGTGTCCTTATTCCCACTGGTGTAAAGATTCCAAGCATTTAAGTTACCAGTGTTATATATGTTACCGTTAAAGTATATAATGCAGTTATTTCATAGAATACCTAGTTATTCTATGAAATAACTAGGTATTCTATAAATTAACTAATGAGAGACAGTAAAGTGTAAAATAAACAATTTATCTAAAATGAAATTAAACTAATGATAGACAGTTAAAATGAAAAAGAAGCAATTTATCTAATTTATGCAGCGTATAAATGGTATTTATGGAAACGTACCATAAAATCATTTGTTACAACAAGGATTACTAAAATGACACTTGGAATTACAAAGAACATTATTTCTAAAACAAAAATATTTTTTGTTGACACACTGGGTTTTACACGAACATTTTTTAAGTCCCTGACCAGTACCTAAACTTTGAGCTGTAGCAACCGACCGGAGCGATATTTCTACAGTCGTGCAAGATATATGATATATGTTATTTTACACTTTAACGGGCTGCAGATCGTTATTCTATGAAATAACTAGTTAAACTATGAAATACAAGAGAGTTTTACACTTTAACGGACACGATCAGTTATTTCATGGAATAACTAGGTATTCTATGAAATAACTGCATTATATACTTTAAAGGTAACATATACACTATATTGATACTACTGAGGACCATTTTTCACATCCATCAGCAAATAAAGCGTGCATTACCAGAGTCTCAAATTAAGACCATTTGACGCCTGAATGCAGTGTCAAATTGTAAAATTGAAATGTCTTAGAAAAAGACACCAAAGTGGCACTTGATTCAGACGCCAAAAAGAGTCTTAATTTAAGACACCAGTATTTGCAGTGCATGCTTAAATTCTTGGAGGAGGTGAAATGGTGAGGAGAGAGTTTCATGGTCAACAATGATCAGCATCAATATTGTGTAAATCACACAAGTAAAGATTTCAAACCAACCGTATGAAACCTTTTTCAGTGTGAATAAGGACGCACAACCATATTCAGACATTTCATCTGTCTAAAAATGCCCTCAATAGAAAACATCACAAATGCCTTACAAATTAAGAGGAGTTTATTTCAGGTACCTTTTTCCCAGAAATTATCTGACATAGAAGCATAATTTTTTTTTCAGTGCATTTGTCAGACACTTGCTATTCTACTGAAGTTAGCTTTTGATTATAATTCATTTACTTTTTTTTAAATGAATTTTGGGAAAGCACTCAAATTTGTTAAAAATCACAAGGTTTTTTTTTGCCGAAAAAAGTCAAAACAAAAAATATTTTTAAAATAACAACAAAATCTCACTTTAGTATATAAATATACATAAAAGGAATATGTGGTAAAAATTTCATGAGGGTAGTTTGTGTAGTTTCTGAGGAAAAGGTACATGAACAATGAAAAATGTAGTTTTGAGAAAAACGCATTTTAAAGAAAACTTGACTTGCACTAATAGTTACGATTCTTCAAAAAAAAACTATTACAAATACTTCTATTTGAGGTATTATTACAAATGAGATATCTTTATTAGGGGATATAATTTAAACTTTGATAAATGATAATAAACTCAAAATCGATTATTTATAAATTGTTGGGTATCAACCCCTTGTGACTTAATTTGGCGTTTGGATCCAGCGCTACTTTTGTGTCTTTTTTTTTAAGACACGTCAATTTGCAGTGCACTTTTATCACTTTATTCAATTTTTGATTATATTTAGATATTCAAATTTGCAACCAAACCATTAAAACTTTTCAAAATACTGAAACCCGATATAATATTTATTTCGAAATACTTAGTGTATCGTAAACATAACTTTGAAATGTCGTATTGAAATGTGACGACTGTTAAATAAACATGCTATTGAATAATTTGAAAGACCAATTTCTCTAAATTAAGAGGTTCAGACTTTTGTTATACATATATAACATCAAAGAGCAAACAAAATATATTATTTCTAATACATTGAATAAGGTAAAAACAACCAAAATGGCTTGCTAGAAACCCTTCTTCTTCACGTACTATCTGTTGAATGTAACTACATCATCATAATTAATGCCTCACGAATTTATGTAACGTAACACCGGATTTAATAACTTGCCTTTAGATTAAATTCCATCATGGCGTGGGAGTGGAACTCTTCACACTTTATAAAAATAAACGCGTATAATATGGCATTACAGGGAAACAACGGAGATAACACAGAATTTGAGATAAGATAATGAATATTTGATTTACGGGGCATTAATTACAAACCAGATAATTTAATACTTGTTCTTTTTAATCTAGGTTTCATTCATTTTAATGTATTTGTTTTATACTTGTATAATGCTATCAATAATAAAAAGTATAAGTTTTAATAAGTTGAAACTGCATTTATAATTTAATTGAATATATAGTATGGAAAGTAAATACAAACAAGGGATTTTTTTTTTCCATTCTTGAAGACTTTGGATAAAGGTTTATAGATTATTTTATAGTTTTATATAAAAATTTATCTCAAAAGATCCCCTTCAATTTCCTTTTTGTAAAGCTACAAGTATACATTGAAAATTACAAAAGTTGAGATAAACAGTTTTTTTTTTTTTTTTTGGCTTTTTACTCTAAAATGTTTTTGATTTAGTAGCTTTAAAGTAGTATTGCCTTCTTCATGATATCCAAATACATACGGAAATGCGTTCATTTTTACAAAGGTGCTAAAACCACTCCCCCAAACTTTAAACTTGATTTATGATAAACTGTTTTTTATCAGTGTAAGAATTTTGTTCTTCAGAGGTAACTTAAAACAACCAGAGGTAATTTATAGTATATAATACAGGGCAGATAATCAACAAGGATTTAATTTATCCATGCAGTAATTAATTTTTAACTTAATTTTAAACAACCGTATTTTTTTTTTTTTTTAAATAAATATTTTAAAATACTTTCTAAAACAAAATTCGATAAAAAAAAGTTTTTTTATATTTACGATTCTAGTAGATTCTCTGTTACAAATATGTTATATTATTCGCAATTACAATTACTTTTTTAATTATAATTCTTTGCTACATAACAAATTTAAATATCAATAATACTTTCGATGAAATTGTTCGTTATATCGTCGTAAATATCAATCATAGTTTCGATGAAATTGCAAATTAATTGAGTTATTACAACCCCAATTAAGCCCTAATTAGGTAACTGAACTTTAATTATTTAAAAAAAAAAATATCATAAAATAATAAAGAAAAATGTGTGCAGATATCTAAGTTTTCTAACACTTGTTTAAAGTGAACAAAAATTATTCTAGTTTTTAATTATTATTTTAATGGTACCTAGTACCCTAAACCTCTGAAACTTTTCATACAAGCATTAAACTGTTTCAAATTCATTCCAAGTAGAATATTTCATGAACACAAATTTAAAAATCTCTACACAATCAAACAATTTAATGTCAGGATTGAGATTTTTATACGAAGATAAAACTAAATGAAAAAAAAACTATAAGTTTAAATTTCAAATAATTACATAATATTTAACTGATTAAAT
The DNA here is from genome assembly GCA_963978545.1 of Linyphia triangularis. Classification (NCBI taxonomy): domain Eukaryota; kingdom Metazoa; phylum Arthropoda; class Arachnida; order Araneae; family Linyphiidae; genus Linyphia; species Linyphia triangularis. Next base: position 3,332,811 of record OZ021723.1, on the reverse strand, counting down.
ATTAGTATTTCAAAACAATTTCATCGAAAATATGAATGATATTGAAATTAACAATGCAGCGAATGATAAGTTGAAACAAAAAGTAATAAATTATATCAAATGTAAAAGCATTTATACCACAAAAACTAATAATTTTGGAGGAAAGAATAAAATACACTTCTTTGCTAGTTGATTTCTACCACTCAACGACCTGTTTCTATGCACAAAAATGGCCAATTAGGCCAGTACCTACATCATAACGAGGATTCTGAACCACAACGAAAATCCATGCCTAACTCGGGATTCGAAACCAGCACCTATGGCATGCTAAGCCTGAGCGCTAAATATATTTTTTGTAAAACTAATTTGTTTGCAAACTGAGTAAATTTGGTAATGGCTGATGGTAAACTAGGAAATGAGGATACTGGTCAATTTTATAATGGTTTACCGAAGAAGCCTATTTTAATATGGACAGATTTGTCCATAAACTAAACCGATGATTATGGGGTACTGAATAGGAAAACATGCCACAGTATTTCAAGCGGAACTGCTTGCCATCATGTACTGTCTACATGAATGCTCTAGAAGATCCTACTCAAATAGGAAGATCTACATATTTAGCGACAGTCAAGCAGCTTTAAAGGCAATAAACTCATTTCAAATAAGCTCTAAACTTGTTTGAGAATGCAGAAACCTTCTACAAGACTTGGGGACCCATAATAGGATCCTTCTTACATGGGTGCGAGGTCATATTGGTGTAGAAGGAAATGAAACTGCAGATAAGCTTGCTAAACTGGGAACTGAAGACCTACCTTTAAGTCCTGAACCTTTTTGTGGGATCTCCAAGACTACTGCAAAAAGGGTGATAGGAGAAAAAATGCTTAAAGAAACTACAGAAAGGTGGAAACAAACCACCGATCAAAAACATGCGAGGCTTATGATCCAAGAACCTTCCATGAAACTATCATCTCAGATCCTGCGTCTTAGCAGGGATAAGGTGAGAGTGATAGTTGGATTTCTTACAGGCCACTATTACCTAAGAAAACACCTTCATATAATGGGACTATTTAAAGAAGAACCTTTGTGTAGGAAGTGCAATATGGTAGAGGAAACAGCCCACCATATACTTTTTGAATGTGAAGCTCTTCTTCACATTAGGCACTCAAGCTTAGGTCTTGGAACAGAACTTGATACAATCCACGAGGAACCTGTCAAAAGCCTTTTGACCTTTCTTAAGGAATCTGGTTTTCTTTGACAGGGGGTCGTAAAATAAAGGGGTTGGTGCAATATTCCCTAGTGGAATCAGCACCTAGGCTCAACTGACCTCCCCATTCACTATGACTATGACTATATGGGGTACTGAAAACCCTTCGGTGTATTTTGCAGAACTATCGCATTCAGCAAAAGTTACTGCTTAGGCTTCACCACTAAGGGATAGTTGGGGTTTTTTTCACGAGCAAAACGATCTATATATTCCACTCAATTTAGATTTTACAATTTGTTGCCACATTAAAATATATTAGCGACTTATCTTCCAAACGGGTGTATTTAAAATTCCATACCTGTTGGTTCAGCGTTGTATTTGTATCTTTTTTCATGGCTCATTGTTTAATAGTTATGACGTTTGAAATTTAGAGAGTCATTTTTGAGATCCCCACCTTTAAATATTAATTTAAAAATACTTCTCAAAGTTTATTTTTAGGTACAATCAAGAATATTTTAATATATTCGAGCATGTGCAAATACTTTATTATACAATATAAGCCACAAAAACTCAATTTCTGTTGTCAGCGTTTGCATCTAATTTTAAATATTAAAAACATTTGTTTCGATAAAATATGCGGTAAACTTCTTTTCACAATTTATTTTTTTAAAGAGGAATGTAAATGTATGCACTCATATCCAAATATCTTTTATTTATTCTGATTAAAACAATGTGTTTGTTTGTTGGTTGGTTTGTTTGTTTGTTTATTTGTTTGTTTGTTAAAACAAGTTTAGAAACATGAAAGAGTATATTCAATGATTAGTTAAATGCTATTTCTTTGCGATTGGTAATTTAGTATTCCGTAAAAGCGACCTTTTAGAATATGAAGGATTTAAAATGGCTCGTAATTTATCAATATTATTCACGTATAGTTTAAAAGTGCACATACAATTTTATGTATGTTCAAAAACATTTGATTTAGAAACATTTTGGGGGAAAAGCCTCAAAAGAAGAAAAGTAATTTAAGAATCTGAATTCGTAATGTCATTTTCATAAGTATCCTGAATTTCTATGGTAATTTTCCTCTGGAGAGATTATATTTTTTTGTATGAGTTATTAAAAAACTTTATAAATTGAGAAAGAAATCTCTTAAAATAACGAGCATTGTTAAGTAATTGGTTACTTTTAAATAAAAACTGATTTCAAGAAGCTAAATATATTTTTGTTAGATTAATTTTCTTTCTCTCTTACATATTCGCTCATTCATTCAAACTTTTACCTCGTTTTCGAATAAATACATATTTGCAGAGTAATGATATTTTTCTTATTCAACATCAAAGTATGTAGAAAATAAAACTATTAAAGATCCTTAATGTATACTATATACTAGTTCATTAATTTTTAATGTATTTATTATATTTTATTTACATATCTTTGTTAAATTTGTTTAACTTACTTTATTAAAAGTATATTTGCCTCATAATAAACCGATTTTATACAATCATTGAACAATTTTAAGTGAAAGTGAAAAAATTAAATCTAAAACCATTCAACTTTCATCTTAATCTTCTGTTATAAATCTTTCTGACTTCTTTGAATTTTTTTCAGGGATTTGTGATGTTACGAATTAAAAGAAAATCATCCCTTAAGACATAATTAGCAATAAAGCAATCGTTAAATAGGATTGAGGAAAAGACGTACACAAATATAAAAATTTTCTTCACTGCTTCTGAGAAAAATGGCAGAAATAGTAAAAGAAGAAGTAACAAATAAAAAATTTATTACAATAACAATAAATAAAACGATAACAATAACAATAGAAATAAAAAGTTTGGCAAGAATTTTTTATGCATATAAGTAGTAGTTCATTAAAATATTGAAGTGAAGTTCGGTCAAATGAAAATAATTCCAAAGCTATTAGTGGCTACTAAAACTGAAATTGTTATTGTACATATTTTTAAATTTTAGTAAATCAATTTGTTTTTAGTTTTTTTTAATTTGTCCATTGAGAATTATTTTTAAATAAATGCTGGCGACAGTTTGTCCATTGAGATACTAGGATAATATCTGCCTATAACAGTAATGGAGACAGTATGTTTCAAACATTTACTTTAATGTAAATTAACCATTTTAATGTAAATTTTGTGAGAAAAACATTAGGGAAATCCAGAGAATTCCTAATACTAAGTTTAAATTCAATGAAGTTTTTGTATAAAGGAGACTTTTTATTTTTTATGAATGAAAACAAAGCGATTCAGAAGAACTAAATTTCGTTATGCCCGAGTTTTTATTTGTGGTAAAGGAAGTTTGAACAAAATAAATTTATATATATATATATATATATATATATATATATAAACAAAAAAAAACTGAGATAAATATTTATTTCACTCGTCGCATAAATTTCAAGAACTTAGGCTTGTAATTTAATAAAACATTTGTTTAGTAAAACCTAAACACATTTTTTTCTTCTTACTTCAAAATAAGTAATGTGAAAAAAGAAAATATAGTTTATCAATTTAAAATATGATTTACATCATTCCATTTTTATACTATTATAACTTTAGTAGAAAACTTATTTTAGTAGAAACTAATTCTAAAACTTTTGTAGAAAACTAATTTTAGTAGAAACTAATTCTGAAACATTAGTAGAAAACTCATTTTAAAACAATTAGAATATTTAGAACTGCATTTTTCTATCATAAGTTTAAAACAAACTTTATAGAATTCATATTTAAACGCAATGGCTTAACTGGTGAGACCACCATGATATATAGGCCCATCAGCTCAGAGGACGTGCTTACGTCATGATTTTTTTTTTAAAGAAAAAAAATATACAACTAAAAACCATTATATTTCTTTTCTTTTCTCTGAAAAAGTGATTTGACCATACAAGTATAATATGCAAGAAGGATAAAAAATAAACAACAAGATATAATATGCAGGCTAGAAATCTCCTTCGGATATTATGGTAAATTACAATATGCTTCAACTTGTATCAAATGATTGTAACTTTTCTGTTAGTGCCGCGTAGCCCAGTCGGGAGAGTATCGTTCTCGCAACTAGAAGGTTGCGAGCCCTGAGGTTGCGAGTTCGGGCCTGGGACCGACTAAAGACCGCCGTGTTCGCTAATGGCGAGTGGAGCACGTTAAATCAGTCATGGTCGCTAAGTCCTCCAAGTTCCCATACAAATCAATACCTCTGGGGGTGGCAAAACCAAGTCTTCTGGTGCAATCTTCTGCTTGGTATTGCCTCTAAATTAAGAAGTTCTGCATACGGTCGGTAGTTCTGCCATCTACCGGATAGCTACCGAAAGAGGTAGAAATGAACTCTTCGGCGGCTAGAGGTAGACTTGTGCACTCCCTCTTGCGAGTGTGCGCTTACATCCTGTGCAGTACTGCCCACTACCGATCTGTACGGGATATGGGGTTGGTACAAAATGCTTAAGCAGAGGTGCCTTAGTCCCCATAGTCCTTGATAAGAAGAAGAAGAAGAAGAGAAGAACTTATCTGTTTTGAAATTTTATTGAATTTTTTACTTTCAAAAGAACTTGTTGAGTAAATGAAGGAAAGAAGTTACGTAATAGTATTTTCTCATTTTTGCCATTGAAAGGCTTGTTTTTTTAAAGGCAAGGGGCTTGTGTAAGAGATCATTTTGTACAGTTTGATTTTCTTTTTAAATGCTTTTTTTTTATTTACGTTAAATAATGTTCTTATCTGACTGGTAAGAAAATAAAATCTACATTTATTTTCAGATATTTAAATCGATTTGAATAACATTCCGTTTTCCCATAAATTTAATTACATTGTACAAAATTAAAATTTTGTTTAGTAATGACTAAGCTTTAAAGCAATTCTTGTATTTTGACTACTTACTTTACGCCTCTGTTCAAACTATTTTTGATTGGAATTATTAGAATTCCTTATTTAAAAAACATAACAAATTTGTAATATTTATACACCTTATTAGAATTCTTTATTGAAAACATAGCACATTTTTAATATTTATAAACAGTATTAGGATTCCTTTTAAAAAAAAAGTAACACATTTTTAATATTTATTTACCTTAATTTTTCTTTCAAGAATGCATTTTTTATACCATGATTCTCCTAAAACTTAAATATCCTTCAAAATAGTTTGCTATAAATATTAAATACCATAAGGTGTTTAAACAAGTTTCTCTCTTTGAAGAAATTCAAACCACTTTTTAAGCCACATACAAATATCAATAAAGTCATTGCTTTTTAAATTTGTCAAATACATGTTTTTTACAAAGACAATAATATGTTACAAATTACTTTAAAAGTCCAAAAGAAAATTTGAAAAAAAGTTATTATAAAAAAACCCCAATAATTTTAGATATTTTTTTCTACGATGCAAGTGGCAATAAACTATCGAAAATTGATCAATTTCGAAAAATTTCAAAATAAGACTGTTCAGTTAAAGGAAAATATTTAGCTCCTAATAAGTAGTCAAATGAGCAGCACCTAATATGTAGGCGCCTAAAGAGTATAACATATAAGTACTTGCATACTTTTTTTAAACAGAATGTATATATATATATATATATATCCCCCTTTATACACATGGGTTATAAAGGGGGGATATAAAGGTGCTTTATTTCATTTCAAAATTTAATTTCCTAAAGTGTGGACACGATACATAAAGTTATTACAAGGTAAAGAATGCTAATTTAGAAAAAAAATTTAAATAAAAATATAATTACATTTACTTGATAACTTTAAGTATAATCATATACATGACTTATCTATTATTTAAAAAATGTGATAACTTACCATTCATCAGAGGTTTCTAGATTCGATTTGTATCCTTTATCGTACATTTTTCAAAATACACATTAAATATTTTGAAAAGTATGCGACAACATGATTCTTACGTATTATTCTGGATTTTTTTTACTTATAACCTCATGTTAATAATATAACTTTGAGCCAAAAGAAAATATATTTTTGTAGAAACTTTACTATTAATGAATTTACTAACTTATCTCATAGATGGCAGCACTATTAAAATTTCCAGTTTTAGCTCAATATATATTGGATTTAAGGAAGAAAGCAATACATGTTTTGATAGCATTTGTTTTTAATTAACACTTAATGTGAAATTTTTTATAGTTTAAATGAATATGAAGTAAGAGTTCAAGTCATCGTGCTGTAAGCATTACGTATGAGTAACTTAAAGTATGCTTTTGATTATTTAAAAATTCTTTAAACCAATTATACTGTGAAATAAGAATTTAAAATGAACAATTATTTAAATAAATACAAAATATTTAATTTTCTATGAAGTTTTTTTTTTTTTTTTTTTTTTTTTTTTTTTTTTTTTTAAATATGTCACCGACAAAAGTGCATAAATTACTTAACGTAATTTTTTCAGAAAACAAGTTCTCTTAGTGGGACAAGTCGCCTTCTTTCAAATGTTAATTAAATTAAATATTTCAAAAGGTATTCATTAAATAAGTTAGAAATATTCGTTAAAATTAAGATTAAGATACTTATGTTTGTAACAAAAAATACAACATTACGATTAGATATGTTAAACATATCTGACATTAAACCGAATGTACGAAAAAGAGTTACGAACTTTCACACACATAATCTCAATATATAAAAGTCAAATCCCTTAGTGACTGACTCAATCACATAATCATCACTGATTCTTCCACCTCCCATATAGTCACAACTCCGAAATTTGGTACAAATGTCAATAAGAGCAAACATAGAAAAATTAATTTATTCCGCATTTTAATGAATCTTAACGTTCCAAACGAAAAAACACTCAAATGTCCTTCTCCCAGGTGCACAACCAGACAATTTCTATGGCAAGGATTTCTAATCAAGCAATGTTTGTTCTGTATTTCCTTATAAAAAACAATGTCTTTGGCGAACTTTCACAACCCCTGTTTCTCATATGTGAATGATATTTTTTGCAGTTTCTTAATTTGTTACCTACTTACGCTAAAATATGTATTAAAATGATTTACCCAGTAATTGACAATGCCCTAATAAGGGTATAAATTTTAGGTTGATTTTGTATTATCTAAATCATAGATTAATCAGACATTTTTGTTGTGTGTTTAAATTCCCTTTAAATAATAATTGTTAAAAAATATAATTCTTTCATTCAAATAAATTAAAGACATTTAATTAGGAACATCAATTATTATGGATTTGTCTTTGTTTTTAAATTTCTTTAAAAAAACATTATATTTTTTTAAAAAAATCTCAAAGACATAGAATTTTAGACATAAGATAAATTTTTGGAATGTAAATATTTATTATATATATATATATATATATATATATATATATATATATATATATATATATATATATATATATATATATATATATATATATATATATATATATATATATATATATATATATATATATATATATATATATATATACCGTACCTCTTTAAAACTATTAATAAAGTGAATATCCTTAGTCCAGTTCGATTGCAACGAAACTGAATAAAACGAAATCGTGTTTACTGAAGCATATAATTTAAGAATCCATTTTGCTTCGTGAAAATCAGAAACTACGCTACACATCTGAATATTACATAAAGGCTGATGTAGTCAATTTAAGGCTGCTAGTCAAAGTTGAGTTGAAAAACATCTATTTTGTCAAATACTTAATTCTTTGGGATTCCGAGTGGTCGTTTTTTAACTTATTTGATTTCCTTTCGTAATTTATATTTATTTGTAGAATAGAGTTCTTTAGGTGTTTCTAGAAATGGTAAAAATTAATTGTAGAAAGGGCACTTTGAATGCCATCTGATGTATAGTATTTAAGATGTACATAAGATATATTATTATATCTGCGGTCTATGAATTATGCATTGTGTCTAGGGATTGGTTGCATTTGTAGGTTATATTTTCCATATGTTGTATTGTAGAATTTAAGGTTTATCTGGGATTTAAGTATGGAAGTTTATATATTATTAGGGAAGAAATTTAAAAGTCATAAATCATTCATGCCTGTTTATACAGTTGTTTGAAAACGTTTATGAAAAATACAACAAAATTTACACACACAATTTTCTTTACAAAGCAAACGATAGCTATATAAATACTAATCTAGTAAAATATTTCTCAAAATTCGTTTTTTGACTTATTTGATGTCTTTGTACTGATTGCGATATTATGATTAAGTAAAATAATAGCAATGTGTTTATACATTTTATTATACTCTTATATACTATATATATTTTCCTTACATTTATTTAGAACCTTAAATTAGACACTATCATATTTACTTCTTACATAAATTGATATCATAAATGAAATTAGTTCTGCAGATATTTTTATTTATTAGGTAAAAAAATTTTGTTGTAATGAATACAATTTATATCATTGCTAATTTATTATATAACAAATCTTTTTTTATTTGTTTTTCATGCCTTCCCTCATTGATTTTTCTGAAAAAACAGGATGCTTTCCAGGTAAGAAAATTTTCAAGCAGTTCTTTTCAATTATGAATTGTAATCCTTATTGAAATGCTAAACTTTTTTCCTTTCATTATTAAAAAAAAAATCATACACATTAGCTTGTTGTATTTCATTACAAAATCCAAATCTATCTATTTCCAATTTATAATTTCTTCCAATTGATGCATACCCTGCTAGTATATAACCTTAAAAAAGTTAGTTGAATAAATAAAGGCCTCTAAATACTGAAAGAAAGTTATAATTATCTCTTATTATATTGGTGTTATAAAATAAACAGTAGAATTGTCATCCATTTTTACCATATGTACCCATTTTTCTCTCATCACAATAAATCGAATAAAATAAAAGTAATAGGGATTAAAATTTCTTGTTTGTTTTAAACTTGAACCACTAGTGCCTAAAATAGAATAGCCATATTAATCCATTGTTATATAGCCTAATCTGTACTAATTTTATTTCACGTTACTTCAAAACGAATGACAATAAAAAATGGATTTAAAAATTTCCTATTTCTATTAACCTAGAAAAAATACTATGTTTAATAGAATTATCATAAGCTTCTATTTTTTTAAACCTAATCTTTACTGATTTTGTTTTGTTATCACAATAAATCGAGTAAAATAAAGAGCTATGAAGATTAAAATTCCATATTTGTCTGAAACTTGAACCCTACTACATATAATAGAATAGTCATATTATTCCACTTTTATATACCATAATCTGAATTCATTTTACTTCACATTACTCTAAGGAAGTCTGGGACTAAAAAGTTTTTAAATTCTCAACAAAAAAATATATATTATTTTTCTAAAAAATAATTCAAATATTTTTTAATAAAATAGCATAACAGTTTTGTTTCTATCATTAGTAGTACTTGAAATATTTAAGTTTTTGTTACATGACAACTGTATATAAGACATGCTAACTTGAAACTTTGAAACTGTTTTTCTCAGTGATGGCTTTTTGTTCTTTTTTTTTTTTAATTTAAATTGATGTAGCTTAAAAACTACTTGTTATAAATCTATGAAACTTTCCAGAATTATTTTTCATATAGATATATTTAATTCGTCATCAGGAATTATGTTTTTTATTTAACTTTTTTTTAAAAAGCTTTTGGTGCTTAACGTACTATGGATTTTATAAAGTTTTTGCACAAAATATTTTTTTTTTACATTTTTTTCTCTAATTACTTTATTGAAAAACCATGGACACAATTTTTTATATGAATTATAAGAAGTAATTTTATGCAAAAAATGAAGTGATTTTGAAAAAAAGATTTTTAGATAAATCAAATTTAGGAAATATAAAAATTTTTAGGGCAATTCTCTGAAAACTGAAACCACTACGGCTAAAAAAAAAAAAGCAACTCTTAATAAATTGTTATAAAAGTTAGGTGTCCAAAGTATCATAAAAATGTAATATAAAAATTTAGTGACACAATTTAATTTAACTTTTTGACATTGAAAATTCAATAATTTTAATGACACTAAATTATGTAAAACAGAGTATAACAAATAGGTGTGTTTTAAAAGAAAAAAACCTAGAAAATCTATAAAGAATGTACCTAATGTAATCATTATAATTAGTAGGAATACAAAATATCAATAATATTACATTCTAAGTAGAAAAAGTTATGAAACTAAGTTCAAAGTTCAAGTCCTTATACATGTCCCGTGCGTCAGCTGAAACATGCATTTTTTAAAATAAAAATATATTTTAAGTTTCAATTTTTATAAAACTTCATTTATTAAGTTCTTTATTTCAATTGTTATTTTAGAAAAAAAGATATGCCCCGTGCATCAGTATTTTTTAAAAATTGCGTCAAAGAAAAATTTCTAAGTACATAATTATTTTGACAACAATTATCTGGGAATGAAACCACCACACCTAAACAATATCTTCTAAGGAATATAAAAGTAATGGATTGCTACTAAAATTAAATGTTCAAATTTATTTAACTTTTTGATATTGAAAGTTCCCTCATTACATTGATTCCAAATTATGTGAAACAGTGTATTATAATACATCGACGTTTTGTAACGGAACAAATTTAAGAAAAACAAACAAAATTGTACTTAATGTAGTCATTATAATTAGTAGAAATACAGATGACCAATAATATTACATTCTAAGTAGAAAAAGTTATGAAACTAAGCTCAAAGTTCAAGTCCTTACACATGTCCCGTGCTTCAGCTGAAATTTACTTTTTTGACTTTTTTTAATAAAAATATATTTTTAGTTTCAATTTTTATAAAACTTAATTTTTTTAATTTCAAAATTCAATCACAAAGTGTGTGCAACTTCTTAAATTAAAATTGTTATTTTTGAAAACACATATGTCCCGTTGGTCTGTAATTTAACAATTGTGTCAAAGCAATATTTTTAAGTATACAAATTATTTTAAATACAATTATTGCAAAATTCCATATCTACGTTAAAACAGTTCTAAATTAATATCTTACTCTTTAAAAAAGGGGAAGTAAATAAGTCTTATACATAGATAAAATACTTATGCATTTGTCCCAATCATCACTCCAAATTTTCAAATGCGAGATATCCAGACGTTTATTCTGCTAGGGAATTTAATTTCTTAATAATTTCCTTAACGGAATAGGTAAGTTTATGTTATTTAACTGGCCATTTCCAAGTCTTCCTTCCTGCTTTTACCAATAAAGAAATTTCCAAGCGTTCCTTGAAACTTGGAACTTCTAAACCACGATATTTTCTGTTTTCAAATGGCACAAGCACCCATTCACAAAATATATAATCTTATATTTTGTCTGTTGTTTCTAGAGTATTCTGAAGAAAGAGTGTATCCCCCCCCCCCCCATGCATTGGCTTTTATTATATGTTTTTCCCTACTGCCACTAACTGTAACTACCTTTTGCCAAATAGTATTATCGCGTGAGATGTCTTTATCAAGGATGCAGAACACCTTTGTCTTAGGCTCTTGTGTTTGCGTTTGAGCACATAACATCGTGACATAACCCATTCTAACTTAAAATTATTTCCTAAAAATATTATTTTATTTCTAACTGTTTTTCATAACTGAATAAATTCTTTAAAAAAATATATCTTACATTTTAAAAGCATTTTTAACTTGTCGAGAAATGAGGTTGTTTGTACAAATACCAAGTACTACTCGATTCACTAAAAAGATAAAAAAGGAATCTAAAAGGCAATTTTAAAGTGCCTCGGTAAATTTGTAATACCGAAAAAATCATTAGTTATTTTTATTATTTTTCTTAAAAACATAATTAATTAAGCACCACAAAGAGTATAAAATAGATGAATAACAATAATAAACCTATCTAACAAAATGTTCCAAAATTGTGCCCACTTTGAGTAGCAAGTAGCATAAAGTATGTATAATTTGGCTAAAAAAATATACAAAAATTTTAACTGTAAAATATCACTGTTTTCCACTAACAAAATAATATTTCCGTGCATCAGTTTCCAAATGTCCTGTGCCTCAGTTCAAGTTTTTTTTATTAAATCCACAAAAATAATATTTTAGCAAAAATTTTTATAGATATAATATTATTAACATTTACCCAAACGTACCTATGATTTTCATAATTTTAGTACTTATAAATTCAGAGAAAATTTAAACTTTTGTCTTGAACGTAATTTCCTTTTGTTTCTTCGTGTTCTGTGCTATATCTACCTATAAATGCATATTTGACCTAGTTAAAACCATTATTTTTCCATATAACTTTGCGAACAACTAAAATTATAGAAAACGAAAACATGACAACTAAATTCATCATTAATTTTGTTATTCTAATTTGTTTAAGAGTACAAAAAATAGCGCAAAATGTCTCGGGCATCAGCCAGAGAATTGCCTTTGAAGTTTTTTAATTAAAAAAAAAATATTTTTGAAATATCAAAATTTAAAATAGTTTTTACGTTTCAAAGTATCATACATTTCTACATAAAAAGTTCAGAAAAATAATTCTAAAAATAAAGATTTTAGAATTTTGAGTCCCACACCTCTTTAAAACGAATGACATAATAACAAATGGATAAAAAAAATTCATATTTGTTTTGAACTAAAATCATTACTACTTTTAATCAAATTATCATAAGCTTCTTTTATTATTAAACCGATTCTATACCAATTTCCTTTCACTTTATATCAAGTAGTAGAAAATAAATACGAATATTAAAATTTCTTATTTGCTTTGAAATAAAATCAATAATACCTTCGAGCCAAATAGTCTACCTTTTAAGTTTATCACCGAAACTGTGTGTTTCATACCCAATAACGTATTTTTTTGCATTTTCCCCATTCTCAAAAATAATACCTGTTTGTTTATCGGCAGGTGTTTAGAACAGTCAATTAAAAATTACTCAACATACATTTTAAAACACAAAGAAGTATGAAAGATTTCAATAAGAAATTTGAAATTTCTGTCCCCTTTCCCATCCCTCCCCATTTCTTACTTTGTTGTAAGATGACTGAGATGTGTGTAAAAATAACTATCTTACGAAATACTTCATTTAAGTTACCAAAAATATTCACCAAGTATTGTTGCCTATGGATTAAAAAAAATAGAGCTTAAAAATGAGTTGTTTTATAACGAAACAAATGTATAACATGTTTAATTTTAGCTTTTTAATTTTTTAAAACATTATTTTTGAAAACAGGATTAAACTTACAAAATATTCAAAGATTATAATGCAATATGTTGTTGTTATTATGTTGCTAGTTGATATTAGGGGGAAACATTGTAATTTTTGTATTAGACTCGTCATGTTTTTTCAAATCTCGCAGGTTAGAAAACTAACCTATCTGCCAAAACATGTCAACATTCAATAAATTAAGTTATTTGAGCGCTGATTTTAAATAATAAACTAGAATTTATATACATACTTATAATCTAATTGCAACCACCATAACTCTTTTCATAATTTATTTATGATTTGAATTGCAAGTGATACGGTATTCTTTGCCTCAGGGAAAATCTAGAATTATAAATACAACTTAAATAGCTATTTTTAGTATTGTGAAAGTTTAAAAATCCGCACTTTTAATAAAACTGCCAGTTTCAAAATTAAGTTAAAAAAGAAGTATTGCACCAATTTACTGTAGTAATTTCTTGAATTCTAGTAAATTTCTTGACCTGCATTATGCACTTTAAATTACATGAACACAATAGCACATTTTTAATTCGTTGACTCAATCCGAAGTTATCCATGGTGGAAAAAGGTTTTTTATTGACAATAACTGGTTCCACGTAAATTAAATTTAAAGTTGGTGTTAGTGATATTTTAATACTGCGTACCTTCATAAAAATGAACGCATGCTACAAAGTATTTTGAATATCTTAAAGAAGGTAGTACCATATTAAAGCTACCAAGCTTGAGAACATTTTAGAGTTAAAAGATCCAAAAGGTGATTTATTTGGATTTTTTAATATATACTGGTGCTTTAAAACTACCAAATCCGAGTGTGCAAATAATCTCACGATCAAATACAGATGTTTATTGAAATATTTTTTTTCTCTGCATAAGATCCAAAATATTGTATGATGTCTGTGAAAATACCTCCTCAATCTTATCTGAAATTCAAGAACTCGAGTATACTGAAGAACATTCCCTTAATGCTCGTAAAATACTTTTTTATGACAGTAATGTCCCCGGAAAGTATTGGTGCTTCGTCAAATACCATTTGCACCGAGGGACATGACTTTATATTTTACACTGCATGCCTTTCTTACTTCTTATAAGAAACGCTGTAATATACTTTCAAAAACCGTAGTAAAATGTCTGAAGTTTAAGAAAACTAATACATCCATGAATTTTTAGTGACTACATATCCCACAATTGAAAAGGAAATTTCCAAAAAATCGGAAGGTGATAAAAATATTCTACTTTTTGCATTTTTCTTGGCAATAACAGAATTTAATCCATCAACTTTATTTTTTCTTAAAATATTATTACTTCATTATATGAGTTGGACATATTCAGCCAGCTTCGATAAAGTAAAAAAAAAAATATAGAGGGCATAGCTGTAAGTAAATAATAAAAATACTACAACTCAAAACGTTAAAAATATACAGAATAATCTATTGAGTATCTCAAATCTATTCAGATGAATTAAGAAAAAAACAAAGAAAAAACCCCAAAATCTTTGCAATTTGTAAAAAAAATTACTGGAGTCATTTTTCATTGACATATTTAACATGGATTTTCGCTCATATCCTGAACTCATTTTCTCGTAAAACATAGTTAATATAAATCCCATCTGATGTATGTTTTTAAAAACTGCACCCAAGCTTTTATACACCAGATTTCATAACTTTTCTACTTTAAGGGTGTATCTTTCTAAATAACATTTGGAGCTGAAATAATATGTACGTTATGCATAACTTTAGTCACGATATAAATCCCCAATCTAAGTACTTCGGTTATTGCTCCAGGCCTGTTCGATTGATGCTTTCATAATTTTAAATTCTCCCAACGTCTATTGATGACATTGGACGTGTCGTATAAGTTGATATTGGTCATTTTTGAGAATCGTGGGAAGCATTCCGAATTGGACTGTGGCTGCATATGGGAATGGTCTTGGGAATCAGTCAAAGTATTTTTCCAACTCGGAAGCATTAGAGTGGGATGGATACACTGTATAGAGCTCTAAAAGAAATTCCAATAAAACTTGATTCTAAAAATATTCAATAATAATAATAATAATAATAATAATAATAATAATAATAATAATAATAATAATAATAATAATAGTAATAATAATAATAATAATATTAATAATAATAATAATAATAATAATAATAATAATAATAATAATAGTAATAATAATAATAATAATAATAATAATAATAATAATAATAATAATAATAATAATAATAATAATAATAATAATAATAATAATAATAAAAATAATAATAATAATAATAGTGATAGTAATAATAATAATAATAATAATAGTGATAGTAATAATAATAATAATAATAATAATAATAATAATGATAATAATAGTGATAGTAATAATAATAATAATAATAATAATAATAATAATAATAATAATAATAATAATAATAATAATAATAATAATA
Organism: Linyphia triangularis; assembly: GCA_963978545.1. NCBI lineage: Eukaryota > Metazoa > Arthropoda > Arachnida > Araneae > Linyphiidae > Linyphia > Linyphia triangularis. The sequence continues at coordinate 3,317,073 of OZ021723.1, read as the reverse complement.
ATAATAATAATAAAAATAATAATAATAATAATAGTGATAGTAATAATAATAATAATAATAATAGTGATAGTAATAATAATAATAATAATAATAATAATAATAATGATAATAATAGTGATAGTAATAATAATAATTATAATAATAATAATAATAATAATAATAATAATAATAATAATAATAATAATAATAATAATAATAATAATAATAATAATAATAATAATAATAATAATAATAATAATAATAATAATAATAATAATAATACTTTGACTATACTACTACTACTACTACTAATAATAATAATAATACTGTTGATAGCAATAATGCTGTTAATATGAATAATACGTAAGAAAAGATTTGTATTCCTTGCTTATTATTTGCAAGGAAAGATTTGTATTTTTTCTTTTTTATTTAATATTTTTGAATTACTTAGCACACATACGTATTATTTATAATTGTATTACATGAACTAGTCTTAACATCAATAAAACTAATAAATTTAAAGTGTTATACCTTATAAAAGTCTGTTAACCTTCTTCGTAGAGCCCTTTATGAATGCTTAAGAAATTTATGAGTAATTAAAAAAAAAATTCGTTTCATAGCCTATTTAAAGTGATCACGCTATCTCCTTATGCAAAACTTAAATAACGCATCACCGAACTAAATGCTGCGTTTTAATGTTTTCATTCTGTGTTGGTGTTTGACTATAATAAAAGTAAGTAATACGTGTGGTAAAAGTATAGTTATTTTAAGAAAGAAAAGTAGTTTATTTTTAAAAAATTAGCGATTAAGAATTCAAATTTTAGTCATTGTTATAGTGACACGTAGCAGTGAAAACTGTATGGCATCTCACAAATTTGATTTTCTTCGAATTTAAAATTTAAGTTATCGTGAAAAGAGTTTTAAAATTATCTGCATTGTTGTTGCTACAGGTGAAAAAATTATAGTTTTTGAATTAGCCATGTTTCGACAGACAATATCTTCTTTAAAAAATCAATGGGTTAGGTAAAATATTACATAAATGGATCACTTTTATATCTTTAGATCAATTACAGTTGTAAATGTAATTAATCAATCAGTGATGTAACTGATCGATAATTGGTGAAAAGCAATGTAGTTGAACAATAAGTGATGCATTTGATATATAACTTATATAAGTACCATAACAGTTCAGTAACAGATATAACTGTTGACTAGCTGATGTAACTGATCAATAACTTGTATACATAACGTAACAGATTAATAACAGATAAAACTGCTGAGTTCTGACTAGCTGATGTAGCTTATCAATAACTTATATACATAACGTAACAGGTAGAACTGCTGAGTACTGACTAGCTGATGTAACTGATCAATAACTCATATAATTAACGAAATTGATCAAAACAGATAGAACTGAGGACTAGCCGATGAAACTGATTAATAACGTGTATAAATAACGTAACATATATAACTGCTGACTAACTGATGTAGCTGAGTACTAAATATTGTAACTGATCAATAGCTGATGTAACTGATAGATAAGATGGATCAGTTATATTGAATAAATACATCAAATTTTAAAATCAAAAATTGTAAAAGTTACATTAAGTAAAAGATTAAAAAATCATGAAATTCCAACTGGATCTCGTTATTAAGGGGTTCGAACCCAGCCAGGATATCGGATATGGGTTTCTGAAGGATTGATCAGTAATACATTACCAATCCATCCTCGAACCACGACGCATCCCACTGCAAGACATAAATTTAAATAAATATATAAAATGTAACATACATTTATAAAACATCTTACCAAAACATCAACAAAACTCTCCAGTCAGAAATTGTAACCTTCTACTACATGACTTACATGAAACCAAACTAGTATCCAACCCCCCCCCCCCCCAAAAAAAAAAATAATAATTTCAATTTCATAGACTATTTGGCATTTGCATTAATAAGAATGATTTGGATAGTGCAATGAAAATGTTTAGAAACAATTTAAGAATAAATGCATTTCCAAGATGTTTTTGTAATTTTAATGTTCATTAGGTTTTATGTCCATATTTCGGGCGATATTGAAAACCCCAGTTAAATAGCCCTTACTGGTACCTGGTTTTGATTAAAGATGGCGATATAGTTTTTCTTTAAGTGCGAAGCTATTTTGTTTTTCGAAAGTTTGGGATTGTATTTTAGGGATACTAGTGGCGGTTTGATGAATATCATGTAGAAGGTTGCAGTTTCTGACTGGAGAGGTTTGTTGCTGCTTTGGTAAGGTGTTTTATGAATGTATGTTAATTTTATATATTTATTCGACTTTCTGTCTTGCAGAGTGATGCGTCGGGATTCAAAGATGGATTAGTAATTTATTACTGATCTGTCCTTCAGAAACGCATCATCGAAATCCTGGCTGGTTTCTAACCCCTTGATAACGAGATCCAGACACGATTTCTTAACTTTTCACTCTTTTACCTTAAGTAACTTATACAATTTTCTATTTTTAAATTTGATGTATTTTAGACCTGAGCATTCTATTTTCATGCAGCATTTCTCTGAGTATGAATTTTCAAAATTTGTACAGTTTTTCAGTATGACAATATTTTTGTACTTCACTTTTTTTATTTGCTCACATTGAATAAATATTGCAACTGAGAATTCATGTTTTCTATGTCATTCATAATATAAAACACACTTTTTTTCTGCACTTTAATATTGAAAACAATAACTCGTATAAATTTGATATCCTTTCCATCTGCACATTGTCGAAATATTTCCAAATCCAAGTTTTCGAATGTATCGAAGAATTTATACCCAACTTCGAAACAGAAATGTAAGGATTTGTTTTTTCCTGCCTCCGTGCTCTAAGAGGACTATATTCTTTCGCAAAGTGCAGGATTCGCATATACAGCTGAAACGTAAAACGTTTCCGCCTCCGGCAAGACGCAAATAGGATCAACCAAACGGAATATATTTCAGTCATATTATTGATTGCTCCGAAATATTTTTTAGAATGGACATTTTCTTAAAGTTGTGAGCGAAATTCACTAGCTGTTATATTTTCCCGTAGGTTTTTTTTTTTTTTTTTTTTTTTTTTTTTTTTTTTTTTTTTATGAGGATTCTGTTTCTCCCTCTATATTAGCTTTCGCCACTAACTTTTAGAGACGGGCCGAAAAACTTATCTTGGAGCTTTCCGTGGGCCGCAGATTTATACCGAATGCACCAAGATATATCTTAAATCACTTAGATTCGACAATTTAAAAAGAAAATTAAAAAAATTTATCCCAATATAAAGCACCTTGAATGCACACAAAGCACTCTACCTCAATATAAAACATTCATAATAAGTGAAAAAAAATATTTATCTTAAAAATTTTATCTTAATAAAATTACAATTATTTTTTAATAATTTTTTCATATAATTAAAAAATAGCTATTTTCATTCTTCCATAATTCAACGCCTAAAAAGAAAAGGAATCTTTTGTTATATCGTGACAATGCGACTTGACCTAACTTTTCATAAAGAAATTTAAACCATATACTCAGATTTCAAAGTTTTAATCTATATCAGTTGTAAGACGATGGAGGTAGAAATCCTTGAGTTCCTTTTATGACTGAGTCGATGTCTGTTGCAGTATTTATTGCAGCCAATCTTAATAAATTATCTAAATGAGCGTAATTTTAGTTAATACTGTATTTGTAACCATCTTACTAACAGCTTCTTCACATAGTTTGTTCGAGCCGCGTAGGGTAGAACGCTATTCTATATAGCAAACACATAATATTTTGGATAAAATAAAATTAGGTAAAAAAAAGTCCATACAACAAAATTAAAATTTTGTTCTTCCTCAGAAAATCTGTCTCCTTCCAGATGCGGCTCGCAACCCACAAAGTGACGATAGCTGCTATATATGAAACAATTGCTTTTAAATGATATGCCCACTTTAGAGTCTAAAGCGTCGGGCATGATACGAGCGGCGAACGGTAAAAGACTTGCGGCAGACCGATTGAGTAATGCAACGGTGGGAGTTGTTCTGGTTACGATGAAAGTCAGAAAACTAGCTGAGTGCTTCATTTTGAGTGATTATCACTTACAAGATGAAGTATCTAAAAACAAAATTGCATAAAAGTGGCGAGATTACACAAAACATCACTTAAACATACGTTTTTCAAAAAATAATAAAATAACATTTCAAATTATATTTCAAAAACCGGCTTCACTCTCATCGTAGCCAGACAACTCTCACAGTTCTATTACTTCTTCGATCTGCAGCAAGTCTTTCGCCGCTCGTATCGTGCCCGAGGCCTCGTGTACGATACGAGCGGCAAGCGGTGGGCGACACGCGGCAGACCGAGAGAACGATAGAATGGTGTAAGTTGTTCTGGCTACGGTTTGCCGTGATTAAAAAAAAATTATATTTGACTGTAGAAAAAAGTGAAAAATATAATAGGTTGCTAAAATATAAGCAGTTATAATTCAATAACACAGTTTTAAGCTGTTTAAAATAAACAATCATGAAGTAAATTTCGTGAACAAGTAATTGATATTACGTGTACAATTATTTCTTTAATAATAGACAAATCATTCGAAGAACGTTTTATAAAGTTTAAGTAAATTTTTAGCTAAAAAAATTGAATGAAATTTTAAGTTTTCATAAATCAATAATTACAAACTATGGATAACGAATCAGTAAGGGGTTTAAAAATCCTTAAAATTGTAGAAATCAACTGATTTTAGCTCAATTTCAAGTAATCAACGTATAATAAGTTATTGTTGCTTTTACTGGTTTTTTAAATACACATATTTAACAAAGTATGAAGATTCAATTTCGAAAATTAAATATTTAATATAATTGAGGGGTGGAAATGTGTAAAGAAACATCGTTTTTCGTCGCTTTTATTCTGTTTGATAAGGATTTTAAAGTTTTTTACAGACTTCCTTTAACTTGTTTTGTAGTATATGATTATTTTCTCATTTTTTGTTTTGTTTGTTTAAGCCTAAATATCTTAAACGTAATAAGATCAGGAACTTTTTTTGAAACGTCATGTGTTTCCGTCCAGTGGCGAATTCGACGAGTCTTATGTATATACGAGTTGCGATCGAAAAGTAAGTTCCGTTTGGTAATGAAAAGAAAACGAATACAGATCTAGCCAAGCAATTTATTTCACTAAAATCTACTATAGTTATATTATTTTTCGACATAACTCCCGTAATTTTCCAGGCATTTGTAATAACGTGATGTAAGTTTTTGTATACCTTCTTCATGGAATGTTGTTGCCTGAGTTGTCAACCATGTGGTAAACTAGTTTTTCAGTAACGATCTCGCAAACTACTGTTCGTGAAATTCGTGGGAATTCAAGAGCTAGAGCATTAATCGTAGACTTAAGGTATTCTTTAATCTTTTTTTCAATTGCACTAACCACTTCATCAGAATTCACAGATGGACGTCCACTTCGTTCTTGATCACGCCATTCCTTTAACTATGGGACCCATCTTCTCACCATAGAATCACTCATTGCAGATTATCCGCAAACCACTCAGATTTGTCAATGAATGTCTATTGTTTCAACATTTTTCACATTCAGAAAATAAATTACTGATCGAATTTCACGAGCGGCGGGATTTTCAATCAAAGCCGCCATTATAAACAATCACCACGAGGAACACCAACACAGATCAGGCTCAAAATGGCGTCATTTCGTTCTGCTTGTCTCAGATTAACTACCACGCATGCGCGAAACTGCGATCGCAGCGCTCCAGCTGAGAAAAAGGGAAACGGAACTTACTTTCGGAAAGCACATCGTAAAACAGAAATAGGAATGTTTTTTGGAATATTCGGTACATTTTCGGAAAGCATTTGAAGGCCAAGAGATCCCATAAGTATCGAAATTTAAGAAAGCAGAAACTTTAATTTTAAACCATCTATAATATCATCCTACTTCAACTGGAAGCATTTTCTGGCAACATCTATTTAGAACTTAGCTTGTTTAGCCGATTAATGTAATTCAATTTTAAGATTTGTATTTCTTCACTCGAATCAGTATGGAATTTGATAATTACTATTTAAACCTGAGAATGTTGTAATGTGCATATATTTTTCTGTTTATCTTTTTTTAAGAAACATTATTTTAAATATATAAAAGTACAAGATTGTATAAAAAAAGAAAAAAAAAAAAAAACTTCTCTCATTATCTCAATGAACCATTTTTATTAAAATTTCTTCTTTTTACACGTAGAGTTCCATCTAGCGTCGATTTTTTAGAACTCTGTGCTCCGCCTCATACAGCGACATATCTTTCATTCACGATATCTTCGTCGTTCCCTGAATGTAACGATTTGGAATCGAGCCATTCTTTGTACCCTGTTGATGGAAGGAATGAGATAAAGGACAACATTTCAAATTCCCCACATTACTTTTGCTACTTGGTATATTTAGCCAACTTCTAAAATTATTAACTTTTTGTTTAAATGTTAAATAATGATATCTAATAAAAGCTAAGATCCGTATATTATTAGAAATATAATACCGATGTGCCTTCAGAAGCAAAACATGTAAAAAAATAAATGTATAAAGCAAATGTATTGTAAATTTAATTTAATTTTTTTTATAAGGGCAGGCATCGGAAGTAAATGAAATATCGATTGCAGCCTTCGCATCGCAACAATTCAAATCAGTTTAAGCGAATGCCTGACATTCCATTAGTTCTAGTATTGATTTGTACAAATCCTATTTATTCCCACTCTGAATTTTATGCATATTTAAGGCAGCAACATTTTATTTAAAATTCATAAAGTCAGTTTCAATAGTCAAAGACTCTTTGACATATTGCATTGAAAATCGAAATGGATTCCTTTTCAACAAAATATTGACGACGATTCTTAGCAACTTAATTAAAACACCTGCCTGTTTATACTAACTTCAGAGCACAGATTCGAAAATGAGAAAGCTTATACTTATTGACTGCTTCCATTTCATTAACTAGGAACTCAAACAAGAACGATATTATGACTTAAGATTATTGACTACGAGAGAGTTAGAAATAAGTACTAATGCGCTGATAAAATTGATAACATATCTCTAAATTTGCTTTTCCCGATGAACAGTTCAGTGAAGGCATACAAAGAACATAAAAATAAACCTAAATAAATTATATGTATAGATATATATATTGCCAAATGCACCATAACTTGCCAAATAATGAGCATTTTTTTTTTATTTGGTAACCCTCACTCTTTAATTTTCAATTCAGAAGGTTGCAGACGATTCAGATATCTGGCGATGGTCTACTTGCATCTATTAAAAGGGAGCCAAGTTGGCAATAAACATTATGTCACTGATAACGTAACTAATGTCGCCAATGTGGCTTACTTTTAAAAGATACAAGTTTTACGAGCCAGAGATCAGAAATCGTTTGCGCTTTTTCTCATTGAAAATCAAAATGCAGTGGGTTGCCAGACGAAAAAGTTTGTTCTCTTTTTGGCAAGTTCTGACATATTTGGGAATCGGATTTTAGTTCAACTCATTCCAAGTCGATATTTGATCAGTTTTGGCCATTTTTGTCACGGCAGACCAGTGGATTCCCAATCTACTCACTTTTCTCCAATTTCTATAAAAAAAATTCAGAATGATGTTCGATGGAGTCCAAAAATTGCAGTCGCTTCTCGGACTACTATATTTTAAGATTTGTTTCAATTGGGTACACATGAGGCGCTGCCGATATGAAGGGTTAACTAAAAAAAAAAGGTGGTTGTTAGAAAAACGCGTTTGAAAAGTTTTCCATGAATTGATTTTCCAATGTTTGATATCATTCTTTGAAAAGATAAGCGAGCTCAATATGAATATGTGAAGTGTCTAGATTCGAGCAAGAATTTTTTTTTATCCGATTTTGTATTTTCTCCTGTTATCCACAAAGCCTTATATTCCCTACATATAATTTCATATATTCAATTTTTAATAACAATCTATGTATGATTGTTTTTTCATAGTTGCAACTATTAGCTTTCATGACAGATATCAGTTACAGGGTTATATCTTAAGGAAAATACAAAATTACCAGTTCTCAATAGTTTCCTAAACTAAATTGATGGAAATAGATTGTTTTATGCATATATTAACTTCCCTCTGGATAAAGTATTTCCGACAAAATGTCTCAATATACTGGATAAAGGGTAGTAAAAAGTGCATTTACTACTTTAACACAAGTTTTATAACTAGTTTAGCCTTTTATCACTAGTATAAAAGAAGCTATTCTAGTGCTTATTTCATTGTGTAAGAAAAGTCTGGATCTAGGTATAAAACAATTTTTACCGCTCTACTGGGAGAAAAAGGAATGGGAAGGCATCTGTTGCATGAGTACAAGACATAGTTAAAAACAAACAAATATACAGTGTTTTAGAGGTGTATTTTTGTGATGATTTCGTTCATCTTTCTGTACAAACCAAATTGAAAAATGATATACCAAAGTAGAGGCTAAGATCTACTCTTCTTATGGATGGTACATTTACATTTATAAATTGAATTATTTGTTTGAAAATCGATGGTAACATGTTTTTTTCTGTCCCGTTTCATAGAGCATCGGCTCTATGAAAAAACTATGTGCAGAACAAGGAATGGGAAGGCATCTTTTGCATGAGTACATGACATAGTAACACACTAGTGGCCATGCACCTATATATGCGTCATTTGATCTTCAGTTTTTGCAGCAATACAAAACATTTTTAAATTTACAAATAAAATATATTTAAATATTTTTATTAGGATGATAGTGTTTAACTTATCTAAAACAAATGAATAAAACATATTTTTTTTAAATATTATATATTTGAATTAGAAATATAATTTAAAAATTATTGCAGGGAAAACAACTGTAGAATTTTTTCCATTCCCTGGACCGTCAGTGGGTTAAAACAAATAAATATATAGTATTTTAGACCGTTTTTTGTGATGATTTTTTTCTTTCGCTTTCTGTACAAACCAAAATTGAAAAATGGTATATTAAAGTAGAGGATAATATATCTTGTTATGAATGGTATATTTACTTTTATACATTGAGTTATTTGTTTGAAAATCGATGGCAAATTGTTTTCATCTAACCGGTTTCATAGAGCATCAGCTCTATGAAAAGATACTATGTAGAGAGTGCTCTATAAGAAGATAAGCTATGTATAGGGTACTTTATGGGAGTGCACTTAATTAGAGGATTTTTTATGAAGAGGATATTTTGGAATTCTTATCAAAGAAGAATCTTTCGGAGGAGATATATTTCGAGAATGTTGCGGTACTATGAGATATGACTTTAAATAGGTGAAGCGCTAACTCTGTCCAGTAATAACTTTAAGCAATTTTCTTCACTTTAAGCAATTCCCGTTTTTTTTTTTTTTTTTCTTTTTTTTTCAGTCAATCATAATTTAGTGTTAAAAAGTCCCAGTGGATATTTTGTGATGTGTGTTCGCTATGCTATTTATCTCCAAATCGATCAGAAAAACACATAGTACAGTGTCTATTTCTACTTTCCAATTTTACTTTCATTATATTTATTGACACAATACAATACTTAAGTTCACTTAATAATATCGAACACTGATGAACTGTGAGAAAAGTAATTCGTTTGGGAAATCTTAAATTTTCGTGATACGATGTGAGAACATAAAAAATATAACTCTCTATTAATTATGTCTCTCCATCTATTCGTTCATCCTTATGCTCGCTAGAAATTATATTCTTCCATAACTGTAAAACTTTTGATTCTAATTTAATGAATACTTTATGTGTTTTTAATCGCCCTCTTTTAAGTTTTTGAATGTCTGATCTTCTGAGGCACCATATTTCAGCTCCATACAATAAAATTGCTCTGACAATTGTTTTATATATGTTTATTTTTGTTTTGATTTTGATGCTTGAGGACCTAAAAAAAAATTGAAGTTTTCCAAAATAATTATTTTAGAAGAATACTTAAAATCTTTTTGCCTGTTAAGGTTAGTAACATAAAAATTTTAGAAAGGGCATCCATTACTTCAATAGAGGAAGAAATCAGTTAAAAGAAAGTGGCGATGGACTTGTCATGTGTTAAGAATTCCAAAAGAGAATTTAACACACGTCTCCTGGGCTCCTGATGGCTAGAGGGAAAGAGGAAGGCATAGGACAACTTGGTAAAGACAAATGCAATCAGACCTACAAAAAAGACTCGCGTAAATGGTCTAGAGGAAGCAAGATCCCTGGCAAAAGATCGGAGGGCATGGAGAGGTAAGCTTGATGCCTTATGTGCCAAACGGCGTGAAGAGCCTAAGTAAGTAAGTAAGTAATCGCCCTCTTTAACAACTGGATTTGCGCAATAGTACATTTTTGTGTCTACCATAATGCAAACAATTAAATAACAAATAGTTAGGAATTTTAAATATTTTTCTGTTAGATTATTGCTATTGAGCTGGTGTGTCTAAGTTATAAATTTGTAGAGTATAAATTAAACGTTTTAAAGTTATAAAATTGTTAATAGATTTTGATTTGATATATTAATAACCCTTACCACTTCCATTATTTCAAAATCCGAGTACCAATCAATAAGAATGCATGCTTTTAGTCAATTATGCAATCAATAGTGTTTTTTTATATAATTAAGTTCATGCTCAGCTCAAAAAGCTTTTAAATACAGATTAAAAATATTAAAATATTTTATTGAAATTATAAAAATAGGATTTATTCAACCTCCTAATTTTGAAAGCAATTAATTGAATTTTTATATTTCTTTCATTAACGTTCAGTTCAAAATGTTTTGGATAAAGATTACAACTATGAAAATATTGCAATGATATATAGTTAATAATGACATTTATCATTTTTTCTAATTTCTGACTAATTCGGCATCCTAATTTCCATGCAATTAATAATGTCTTTATAATTATTTAAATAATGTTAAGTTCAAGCATTTGTGGATACAGATTAATTATACGAAATGTTCAATTGAAATGATGCAAATACTAATTATTCAACATCATAATATATAATACAACTGAGAGTGTCTTTATATTTCTAATGTTAAGTTCAAAAGTTTTTGGATACAGATTATAAATATGAAAATATTGCAATGTCCACCTGCTGGGTGTGAATTCTGAGCTAAGTATGTATGTTCGTTGTGGTTCAAAATCGACATTAAGTTGTATGCCCTATTAGCCATTATTGTGCACAAAAATAAGTCAGTGAGCGGGCATACTAAATTCAATTGCAATAGGGTCTGTAAACTTCTCTTCGGTTCTTATCAACTAATAGAGCAGCTGTTCCGGATTATCTCGTCCTTTTATACTCAGTTTTTCCAGCAATACACAACTTTTTTAAATTTATAAATAAAATTTAAAATAAAATATTTTTTTTATTATTTTTATTAGGATGATAGTTTTAAACCCATTTAAAGCAAAATGAATAAACAAATAAATTTAATTAATTATATATTTGATTCAGATATACAATTTAAAAATTATTGCAGGGAAAACAACTGTACAATTTTGCCCATTCCCAGGACGCTCAATGGGTAGATATCTTAGTTTGTAAGTGAAATTTGATTTATATAGCATTCAAATTAAAGTTAGGTGAAAAACCAACCCGATAAAGTGATTTGAAATTTTATTAGTTTCTTTTTACAACTTTCATTTTGAAGTATGCAAATACAACAGTTAATTTTGCAATGCTTTTGAAGGATTTTAAAAAAGTGTTCCCAAAAAAGTCTTTTTATGGAAGTAACTATGTGTAATATTCGAAATTGCATAATAATATTTGTAGTATCAATATCTTATTTATATATAAGTGATACATAAATAATATACCCAAATGCACAACACAGTACCATAATTAATGCAACACAATGCTTACACTATCCTTTATATGAATATATTTATTGAAATAGATTCTTATAAATGATTGACATTGATTATTACTTAGACATTGGGGACAACATACTTCTAACACTCTAAAATAATAAAAAAGCAATCTTTTTTTGAGTATATTTACTCAAGGGGGTTTGGCACCTCCATAGGAGCTCATGTTAAATTCTACAACTTTGGGGGTATCTCATTTAATAACCGATTTTTCAATCATTATGAAACTTTCACAGTGTAATATTTGGTTACTTTTGAATACTTTAACATGTGGTTTTTATTATTTTTTTGAAAATTGAAATAATTATGACTTTCTAAAAATGTGTTTTATTTTTTTTAAACATTAGGCAAATTATTCTTTTTAAGTATATTACTTATCTTGTATTCCTCGTGATAAAATACTTAAATACATAAGGTAAATGTGCATAAAAGCTTTCAAGCAATTATGTCAATTGGATTTTAAGCTATATGCCCCCAAACATGAAAGAACGGCATTTTAAGAAAATGTGGCTTTATAGTTAAAAAAACATGCATTAAATAAATATATTTTGCTTATTTCAAAAAATTATTAAAAATACTTCAAAATAAGATATAATTACAAATAAAGCATCATTTTATAGAGAAGAATTTAAATTTTAAAAAACATTAATAAATTCAAAATTAATAATTTGAACATTTTTTATATTGTTACGAATTTCTGCATATTTGTAAATATTTCGTAATATTAGTAATGTAAAGAAACATTTATGTACATTTTGCATAAGACAGTGCAATGGTTTGTCTTCGCTTTCGTGCAATATGTCTCTTAATGTTTGAAAACGAGTTTTGCAGAGATAATGCTGGGAAGCGAGTTTTACAAAGAGAAAGCCATTTAACATTATGGTTAATGGCAATCTCGCCAATTTGGCGAAATAGAGCCAAGTTGGTGACGGTTTTGGTAACTAATTTTGGTCACCAAAATTTGGCAAGAAATAGCCAAATGTCACCAAACTTGGTTTGCTGTAACTAAACTAACTGTTTGCTAAACTGCTGTAATGAAATGACTTTGTGATCTACTTGGCATTGACAAAACACAGACGACGCCTTTACACCCACAGTCGGATGGCATGGTGGAGAGGTTTAACAGAACCATCCTCAATAACCTCTCACTGATGGTTTCCAGAAACCAACAGGACTGGGATCAGAAGTTACCTTTGTTTTTTCTGGCCTATCGCAGCGTGTCCACGAGACTACCGGCTATTCCCCATCCCAGATGCTCTTCGGTAGTTACCTTCGTCTGCCTTGCGATCTGTTGTTTAGCTGCCCTCCGGATGCACCTTCATCGCCAGAGGAGTACGTCGAGGATCTTCAGGCACGATTTGAAGCTGTGCACAATTTTGCCCGAGAGCGAATCCACTTGGTGACGGATAAGATGAAAACCAGATACGACACGAAAGCTACAAGACATCAATTCCACGAAGGTGACAAGGTTTGGTTCTGGAACCCGAAACGTCAAAAAGGACTTTCTCGAAAACTTCAGTCTCACTGGGATGGTCCTTACTCAGTCCTCAACTGGCTGAATGATGTCGTGGTCCGAATACGTAAGTCATCTAATTCCAAACCTAGAGTCGTTCATTACGACAGGTTAGCCCCTTACTATGGCCATAGTTTGTAATCCCCTTAATGTATAAAGTGTATATAGTTATTAAGACCATGGTCACATGTGTATATACATTTGTAAGTTTATTATTTATTTATTTATTTATTTATTTATTTATTTATTTATTTATTTATTTATTTATTTATTTATTTATTTATTTATTTATTTATTTATTTATTTATTTATTTATTTATTTATTTATTTATTTATTTATTTATTTATTTATTTATTTATTTATTTATTTATTTATTTATTTATTTATTTATTTATTTATTCAGTAATGTTTTTGTCTTTCTGTATATAAATTAGTAAGTTTTATAGTTTAGTATCGAAAGCAGAGTGTTTTCTATTGCTTTGAAAGTAAGCCTTCCTGTCCGGGAACGGTACTGCCCGGGACGTGCAGTTCTTGGGAAGGGGGCAATGTTACGAATTTCTGTATATTTGTAAATATTTCGTAGTATTAGTAATGTAAAGGAAAATTTATGTACATTTCGCATAAGGCAGTGCAAGGGTTTGTCTTCGCTTTCCTGCAATATGTCTCTTAATGCTAGAAAACGAGTTTTACAGAGATAATGCTGGGAAGCAAGATTTACAAAGAGAAGGCCATTTAACAATATGGTTAATAGCAATCTCGCCAAATTGGCGAGATAGAGTCAAGTTGGTGATGGTTTTGGCTATTAATTTTGGTCGCCAAAATTGGCGAAAAATCGTCAAATGTCACCAGACTTGGCGACCATTTGGCGACATTTTCGGTCCCCATGTACCTGTATAGGACTTTTCGACTACGATCTGGAAAGTTCTCCAAATATCTATCTCTGGAAGTTTCTCGAAGATTGACTTTCCTATATAAGGCCGGCCGTGAGTTGAGAGAGTGAAATTACTGAGTTAATTGTCAGAGTTGTAGTGAGCATTCAGAGTAGTTCTAAAAGCGAACTGTACTGCATTGTCTTTTACGGTGATTTTAGCAGTTGTGTATGAAGTTTTCAACTGCTATTGTGCTCTATTGTCGTGTAAAGAGCTATATTGAGTCTATTAGAACGAGAAGTTCTGGAGTTGTAAGAGAATCTGCCAAGAGTTATATTGGAATAAATTTCTGCAAGTTTTGATCTGCTTTGACTTCAAATCTTTCGAATCTATCCACGCAACAATATTCAGGACCAACTTAATATATTTTTAAAACACTCGGAATAAGATAAATATATAACAGATAACTATAATATGCTAAATGAATTACATACAAGTGAATGGGTCTAAGAGAGAGCTTCCCAAGTTTTCGAAACCGAAACCCCCTATTTTAGAAATTTCATCAATCGCGCCTCACTTTTTCTATTATACAATTCCTACTTCATTAAACAATTGTTTTATATTATTTTCTCCATTACTTTTTATTAACTATATAAAAACACATCATTAAGATTGTAATTAAAAAAAAAAATATTAAACGTATCCAAATGACTAAAAATAATTAAATTTGTAAAAATAAAGAAATTGTCTCAAGTTGTTATAAATAACATTCTCTTATTACATGGCTTGAGAGCTAGTAGAATCCAACGACAATTTTTAAATTGTCTTTTAGTGTGATATATATATATATATATATATATATATATATATATATATATATATATATATATATATATATATATATATATATATATATATATAAATATATATATTAAAATTGCGATGTGTTTCTCAAAATGACTGTTCAGACACCTGCTTATAAAATTTTTTATTTTTTGCGCACTTTGGTATTTCTTATGACATTCAATTTCTGTATGGAAATCAACCAAAAATTCATTCACGTACCTCTAATGGGTCGCGCCCCACAGTTTGAGACACACTGGTCTAAGATATATACAGTAGGGCGTATCGAAAAAATCGAAGTTTATCAAATCTCTTAGCGGTAGTGCGGAAAATTTGTGGACACTCATCAGTAATAAGTGTGTAAAATTTTAAAACTCTGGGTTAATATCTACTGTCGCCTCAATGGCCCCAAATTTCCGAAAATTGGGCTAAAAGTGTTTAAAATTCAAAAATTCCTAAAAATTCCCATATTTCGTTTAACGATTGGGGGTAGTGGTTAAATGTTAGTATTGTTTAACAACAACAACTATAATTTTTTTTTAAATTATAGATTAATATCTTCTGTCGTCTCAGTGAACCGGAAATTCCGAAAATTTGAATAAAAAGAAATACAATTCAATATTTAATCAGCAGTAGCAGATTTCGTTGATCGTTTTGAGGTAGCGCTTAGTAAAAATTACTTTTTTCAACAACAAAAAGTATGCAAGAATTATTGGTTAATATCTTCTACCACACTGGGTTTGGCGTACTGTCAGAAAAGTAAAGTGGAACACTCCTATTTTCACCCCGAGAAACAAATCGGAGCGACCAATAAATCAAGTGGATCATTTTCATTTGTTTAGTACTTAGTCTAACTCTAGAATATTTTCTTTCAATTAGTTTCGATCTTCATATCAAACATATATGCAGCAATGTAGTAGATTCTTTTTAAGAATTTTTTTTACTCGTAGCTTAGTGTCGTAGTCATTTGTTAGTAAAAGATATTGGTAAATATTAATAATGCAAGAATCATCGCATTCAAAGTTTTCAATTCGATAAACCTGCAATGCCCTATTTTTGGAACACCGAAGGATTTTTCACGCATGCATAAGATGTTACACTTATGAGAGATGTCGTATTGGCAATGAAACTGATGGAAATAAAGAACCATGCTTCTCTGTTATTGCAGAAACTGTTGCTTTGAAAGTTGAAAGTTTATACGTCGATTCATCCATTCCTTCTGTTTCACATAAGCGTGTTTGTGATATGATACACTCTTACCAGAAAAAATATCGCTCTATCATGAAAAATATAAAACGTGTGGGAAGAAGCAAGACTGCTCTTGAAAATGTTGAGAACTTTAAAACGGAAGCAAAGAAACTATTCGACATATCTTCCTTTAAATGCGCTATTTTTAAGGAGTGTATCTGTCCAAAAGAGAGCAAAGTTCCGCCAAATGAGCTGGCGTTCCTCAAAAACCAAAGAACGGAAAGAAAAATGTTCATTGGAAGTGTTAATGCACCAGAAACAAAACGACTTCAGAAACGTCAAATGCGAGTACAACAAAATGCTGTGCAAAGTAAAAAAAAAAAAGGTGTCTCCTGCTTCTGTTTCAAGCTTTACTCTGGAAAATGAAGATATGATGGAGGTGGAGGCGGAGGTGGATAGCAAAGACACGCCCTACACACCGTTTCTTCAGAAGGATTCAAGGAGTCTTCAGATGCGTGTAAAATTGGACAACACATTTATTGTCAGTCAAAGATATGGTGTTTCTAACAGAGAAACGGCTGCTATTGCATCGAGTGTTATGAAAGATTTGGGTTTAATATCGGAATCGAGTTCCAGTCTCGTCACAGACAAAAACAAAGTATGGAGGGAAAAATCAAGAGTTTACAAGCAAATGGTATCAAAATTAAATTAAAATCTTTCCAATCTATCTGGCCTTTATTTTGATGGCCGGGATGACAAAACTTTAACATCAGAAACACTCGAGGGAAAGCAGTTCCAAAGAACAATTGTAGAAGCGCATTACTGTATTGTATCGGAGCCTGGTTCTTCGTACGTGGAGCATGTTACACCTGAAAGTGGATGTAGTCTTCATGTATCGAACAGCATTTAAGAATACGTAACAAGTACTTTTTTGGATGATTTTAGCAAGCTCACAGTTGTCGGGTGTGACGGCACTGGGTGAACACGGGAATGTTCACTGGTGTAATTCGCAGGCTTGAAATGAAACTTAAGAGACCACTCCAATGGATTGTCTGCTTACTTCATTTCAATGAGTTGCCATTACAACACTTATTCCAGTCAATAGACGGCAAGTCTTCTGGCCCTTCATCTTACACTGGAAACATTGGACGAAAACTTAAAGGATGTGAAAAACTTTCAGTCGTTGCTTTTAATAATATTAAATGCGAGTTGCCACACATTGATAGTTGATTACTCAGTTCAGATCAGAAATATTTATTCGACATTTGCCCTGCCATTAGTTCTGGCATTTGTAGTTTAGATCTAGCTAACCGAGAACCAGGAACGTTGAATTTGGCCCGCTGGCTAACGGTAAGTGTGACGTGTATTTTTTTTTTTTTTTTTTGAAATTTAGCCTTTTATTTTCCAAAATTTGGTGTTGCTGAGGTAGCAGAAGATAATAACTTATAATTATAAAAAAAATTATAGTTGTTGTTGTCAAAAATAGTAACTAGTAAGCACCATCCTTAAACTTACAGCGAAATCTGGAATTTTTTATGAATTTTTGAATTTTAATCACTTTTAGCCCAAATTTCGGAACTTTCGAGCTATTGAGGCGACAGAAGATATTAACCCAGAGTTTTAAAATTTCACACACGTATTAGTGATGGGTGTCCGCAAATTTTCCGCACTACCGCTAAAAGATTTGAAAAATTTCGATTTTTTCGATACGCCCTAATATACAGTGTAAAAATACGTAAAATACCTTATATAATAAATATTACTATAATTAAAATTCAAAAGTAGCTCGTAAGAGAAAATAATTTGTTAGAGAATTAAAATTGCTTTTAGACATTAGAAACATAAATTTCCACTACCCCCATTTTTTTTTTCAAATTGTGAAATTCTTTCTTTTCTTTGAGCACTTTTTACTCTAATCAAACGCTCAACTATTTTATTTGCATATCATGTTTGTTTTCATTTGCCTTATTGAAGAAATATTTGAACATTAAATAATTCAATATTAAACTAATGCTTATTTAAATGTCAAGAAACACAATCTTCTAAAGGCTTTTTGCCTATCATTTCGGAATTAACGCATTCTAGCATTTTTTAAAACTATTTTTTAATAAGACAACAAGCTTTAAACTGAATTCATTAAAGAAGAAGACTCTTTAACTATTAACTTTAAAACTTCTGTTTATTATTAAATTGCTAAATAATGAACAGAAAAATAATAAAACTGCAAAAAAAAAAAAAAAAAATTGAAGGGATTGTAGATAATTGGGGAGATATAAATAGAATTTTATTTCTTGACAATTAAAGTAGAATGAGCAGGTTTAAGTATTTAATTAGCGATCATATTTGCTGTTCTTTCTAATTCACAGAAATCATTAAATAAAAATTTAGGATGAAGATGTTAACAAAGCCATAAATAAAACGACATGAATTTAATTGTCATTTCCTACAAAATAATACTAACATATTTATTAAGATACAATATAAAATATTTTGTTTGCGATTCCATTAGAGCTCTCTGTAATTAGAGCTAAGTAATTAGTAAGTCTTAAGTAATTAGAGCTCTCTGAGTATTATTCAACTGATACTTTTAGCATTTAACTTATTTAACTGAGGACCATTTTTCACTATAAAATAATCGTTTATGTGCGAATTTTTTCTTTCGAATAGGGTTTATTTTATCCGCTTTACTGAAGACAAATACATAACATTTTGATTTTAAATATCGGTTACACATGCTAATTTTTTTAATGTTTCTTCTCTCTTTATCAAGCATACAATGAGAAATAGTTTATTTTTTGTTGTTGTAATAGTTCTGATAAAATTTTTATGTCATATTTATCAATAATAACAAACTGCTTTTTTATTATCAATATTTTTATTCAATATTACTTATTCTAATAGAAATTTCAGTCTAAACATATACTACCCGCTGTCAAAATAAATGTTATGAAATTCTATTATAAATTATTTTTAGAAATCTCTTTTACATATCTTGTATCAATTTATTTACAACTAACTCGTATTTTTTCTGCAAGTAGTGCTAATCACTACGTTTAAAAGCATTTCTTTTACATTTTCTAGTTTCTTCCTTTTTTTATTAGTACTATTAAAATGTATTTAATATAATTGTCATTTATAATTTATGGAAATCCTAGCCTTTAATTAGTAATTAGTTATTATTAAATTAACAGTAATCAGAGGATCGAGGTATAAAAAGGTTTTATTAAAATACTTTTGTTATTGTTTGGTTACGATAAGAATATAAACAGTGTTTTTATTGCACTTAACTTGTCTTAGTAGAATTGTTTTTTACATACATTATTGATAAAATGCTGCTAAAATTAAATTTAGATTAATTAAAAGATAAATAAAAGTTTGTTAGACTTTTCATGAATTGTCTTTATATAAAAGCTTTCATTAATTAAATTTATTACAAACTAAACATGAACTATTCAGACCACTCCAAATCATAAGTAGCAGTATATAAAATCATACTGATTGGCATGGAAATATATTTCAAACTTAAGTTAGTTTCAGAAATTCAATTCATTCAACCATGTTGTAGAAGGAAAGCTTTTTCCACTCTTGAGATCTTGTGATATTGCAAATATAATTGGATTTCTTAAATAGATTTTTCATTCGTTATTTGATACTTTATAATACGGAAAGCAATTTTTTACCAATACTATATATCAGTATATAGTAATATATATCATCATTTTTAATAAACTTTTAAAATTCAATATGAAATGCTCATAAAAAATTATTTTTATATTATTGTTTACAACTTATTTAAGAAAACAATATAGAATCTTATATCATAAAAACTATTTGGAACATAATTATAGCACAATATATTTCTATAAGCATGTTTGTTTATAATTCAAGTTATTATTTAAAACCAGCATTGGCAGTGTTATATTTGCTGCAATCGAATATACAGTATTATCATTTAACATTAAATTATTTCTGTATTGTAGTACATTGTTTATTATTGAAAAACTTATAAATTTGTGGGGGAAAAGGTTAAACTTCGCAGTTATTACGATTAAAATAGGATAAAAGTTTTTTCGGTTCAGTTCAATGGAATTTTAAATGCAGGAAGTACATAATATTTAAATACCCATTAAAATACTAGTCAAAATTATTTAAAATTTAACTTGTATATGCACGAAGGGGGGAACTTTATGGCATAAGGAGAAAAAAAATTTTCTTTTGCCACTTTCCGTCTTTTTCTTCGAATACAAGATAGTAATTAAATATTTATTAATTTAATACTTTTAAATACATACTAAATATAAATGTCTTTGATGGTAATTATGCATGCTCACATTTAATTTGTATTTTGCAGATTTTTTAATTTTTTTCATTTGTAGTGTATGTGCAATTCTGATTTAAAAGTTGGTTAATTTTATGTTCTGGACAATTTTTTGAAAGTAAATACAGTAAAAATTAAGTAAATATTTTATACATATACAAAATACTAAAGATACAACGAACTGCAGAGGCAAGGCCCATGTAGATTGATTCATTTCAACTTTTCTGTACACTCCCATTATAATGACCCAGCTGTCTTTTAAAACTGTTTATTTCTGTATAATTTACGATGTAGTCTGGCAAATTGTTCCACTTATCAATCACTATATTGTAAAAGTAATTTTTTTCTATTCTACGACTTAAAATGCGATTTAAATTTTAAGATTATAAATCATGTTTCATATTCAAGAGAAACATATTTCTGGGTCTTCATGCCTCCAGTTTTAAAAAAAAAATATTCAAAAACTATATTTTAAACAATCTTCTCTTCGTGTAAGATTTCCCATGAGTAATACATAGAAATAAATTTTTACTATTCGTTTTTAAAATTAAAGACAATTCTCTTCAGACAGCTTTTTGATAAACATATTTTTTAAGTTGATTGATTGTTTGTGCAATAGGTTGTAACTGATGTAATGTTATCGTATGAAGTGTGAAATCAACTCACCTGTGTTGACAGCATAACATTACATTTTAAAGAGTTTGTTACTGTCATATTCTACTCCAGCAGCAACAAAAAAATTCATGTGGCTTTATGAACTTCTATAGTAATTAGCTAGAAACTCTTGAGTTTATAGTGCTTAGTGAGTGCATTTTAAAAAGAGGAGTGGTTGTTTTAACTGATAATTAGGATAGAGTATTTTTAGAAAACGTATCAGCATTTTAATACCCATGTTCATAATTGTTGGCTGTAATTTATTGCACATGACATGTCGTATTGAGTGATGTTAATTAAGCAATGATGGTTCTAACTTTTATGAATATGTTTATTGCTGTAACATTGATTTCAAAGATAAATTTATACTAAAACACTTATCTACGAGCATCAAGAAATGACTTATTCAATTTGTATAAATACATTTAAGTATTTTTCATTTGACTATTAATATTCTGTCTTCATGCGTATTTTTTTTCGAAACAGTATTTCTCATTGATAATAAATTTTTTTGCTGTATAAGTAGACATATAAGTCATTTTACATAACTAAATAAAATGTAATATATATATATATATATATATATATATATATATATATATATATATATATATATATATATATATATATATATATATATATATATATATATATATATATATAACAACGTTATGTTGATGTTTTCGTCACCTTGGTTCATTACGTCAAAATAATTTATTTTAATTAATCTTGATTTTAATATTTGATGCAAACTATAGCGATATTTTCAAAGATTTGTGATGACGATTTTAATTATTTATTAATCCATATCGATTTGTCCTATAAAGATATTTGATTTACTTGCAAATTAATTTGTTGTTAGTTAAAAATTGTTTAAAAATTAGCTGGCAACAAATTAAATTGCTTTATTGATCCCTCGTGGAAAAGTCATATTTGAAATATTTCAACATATCTCTTTATAGCACCTCTAACATAGTCATCTCACCATACATCTATTTTCCCATCTTTTACGTGTTTAATCTCAAGCATTAATTAGAAATCTCGCGTAGAACTCAATAGAGTAGTTTAAAATAAATTCCCTACCATTAAGTTCAATTAGGTAATGAGTTGAACTTTTCAAAGAATGGGGAACAAGAATTAATTGCATCGGCTCCCACTGGGAGGTCCCATTTACATAGAACTCATGAGAGAATTGTGATTTAGATATCAGGAGATGTTTGAGTTTTGGAGAACTTTAAAGGTTCATCTATCTCTTATAAACTAGCTAAAGGAAACTGTCATGTGTGGATAATATAGTTTATGAATGATTTGAATGCGATATTTTTGAGCCAAAATAATTTTAGTCTCATAGCATATGCATTGGATGTTTTATATTTGCATTGGAATCTAAATTGTTTTCTGCCATATGAATCTGAAGTTTTAACCAAACTTGTTAATTATTGGTTGTATTATTAGTTAATTACTAATTAATTATTACTTGTTATTATTAGTTAAAGTAATTAACTTGTTAATTACTTTAACTAATTTACTAAACTTGTAACCTTTAGAATAATAACTTTGGATTAGAAAGAAAAGATTCACTTTGATATCGCGTCACTTTCTGATCAAATCGGGAACAGGATGACCCATTGATTAATAAAAGCTTCAACTGAATCACATATATAGTTTTGTGGTTAATGAGTGATACGTAATACTCGAAGTCTTATGTTAAAATAGCGGTTTCAAAAGTTGTTCTTCTTTCCTGAAAACTTTGATAAAATATATCATTATTACAACACTTACCTTGATCACTGATTCACTCATTATGTGGCATTGTAAGTGTTAAATTTTAACCGATGATTGTTGAAACTCTTTCCTGTTATCAAGATCGTTTTTATCAGAACAAATAAAAGAAAAATGGAAGTGAATTCATTATTTCATTTAGAAGGATTCATTAGGAGCGTGAATTCAACCTCGCTCTTTCCTGTTACCAAAATTGATTTGATCAAAATTAAAGATATTTAGAGCTATGTATAAATCCACGTTCATTTTTAATAAATACATTTTGAAACGTACATTGCCACACATTTTGCTTAGGAATGTTTTAATTATTTTAAATTTTTAAAAATCAAGCAAGCGCTGACAACAGAATCAACCCTATGTTAGTGAACAGGATGATAATTGATTTGATTGATGGTAAATTTCATATCTATTATATGTCGATTTTGTTGTCTCTGAAGATCCAAATGACTGACTCAATTTCCCTGTTGAATTAAAGCGCAATGTAGTTATTAGATTCCTCATTAAAAAAAATTTTTGTTCAAATATTTTTTATTGTCATTCTACGTATATATCAGACATAGTTTTTATTTGCATAATGTTAAAAGAAAAATTTAATTTTTAAGAAATATTTCATGTGCTTTAAATTAAAATATTTGTTATATTAGTAACTTTTCAACGGGTGTTTTAGGCGGTGTAAACCTTTCTAGTATAGCTATAAAAGAGGAAAGATTTGAGAAAAAAAAAATCTTCTTTCGAAGTAATCATTTCCACCACCGCTTTACAATAGACCATAATGGCTCAATTGTATTGAGGTTGGAGGACTGTTCTTACCAAAGTAGAAGTTTCACTTCAACCTCGTGTTCATCAAATCATGATTGAATAAGTCCCGCTGTATGAATAAGAGCATTATCATTCTGGGAAATTCCATCTCCTGAGATAACAAAGTTTACATCATATGATAGACCTGGATCAGATAAAATATCTCCCTAGTGATCCTTCCTTTGAGGGCTACGACTGGATAAGCAGGAAACCACGACACGGCTGCCCCTAACATGACGGATCTACCTCCTTGCTTGAGAGTTAGAAGGAGACAATCACGATCATGCGCTTGTGCAGGTGTCCTTCAAACGTACACCTGTCCTGTTGTGGGGAAAAATGGGAATGATGATTCATTTGACCATATAATTGTCATACAGAAACAGGACTACTTGGATTGTCCCCCCAGCGCACCATTGGTATCAGTATCCCCGTCCTGGGAGCTCCCTTGCTCAGGATAGGAACAAACTACGCTTGCAAGCTTTCGAAGTAGCCACCTTCAGACATTGAAATTTATTGAGGGATCCAGGAGCTTCGAAATCTGCAAACACTGCTCTACAGAACAGGCTTCGCCTGATCACATCCTCGCATGCCTGGGACTATCTAAGAAGGATTTGGCCGACGACCCTGTTTTGATGTTAGATTTTTTGAGGGTGTGCGACATCATGGACCTGGTCTAGCTCTGCTGGCCTCCGGGGGCATGCAACAACAACAACATTGTCTTCCACTTATCAATAGACAAGGTTCTGTGGTTGTGGCATCACTGGAGACGACGTTTGACATCAACATCTGTGACAAGTATCTTTGTGTACGCTGCCATAACTTTAGACCTGGTACTTCTAGATAACCCTTAAAGCTAGGGTATTTCAGTCAGAATTGCTCCAGTTAGTCGAGCTCCAACAATTTGGCCTCTTTGAAAGTCTGTGCCACCTATACATACCATGATTTATACTTTTTTATAGTAAAAAACCGTTAGATAGGATTATATTTTAGTGTTTGAGAAGTGCATTCTTAAATACCACTTTTATTCACAGGTGTTTCCATTAGTTTGATAACAACCTATAATTAGTAATGGTGTTTACATTAAAAAAGTTCAGTTTGACTCAAAAATTAATTTACGTATTAACTTTTAAATCTTTAGTTGGAATATTTTCGAACAGTGATTACAAAAATTTTATTGGGCAAAGAAAAAAACTATGTAAATTGTCTGATAATTAATGCAGTTATTAATAGTTTTTCAAAAAGGTTATATCAACTTTCCGTTTTCACTATTTAAATGAAGTTTCCCGTGCCAAAAACATGATTCTTCAGATAATGAGTTTTAACAGTTTCCCATTTATTTTCAGAACAAACTCGTACTTTTAATAATAATATAATGCTTTCAGATGATAGCATTATTTTGAAAACTTTTATCTAGAAATGATAAAAAAAACACACTTTTTGGTCTATTTTTACGACAGTGTACATACCCCAAAAAGAAAAGGAGTAAGAAAAGGTAATTCCTTCTCAGTTTCATGGTGAAGTCCCTGAATATAATTAATATTTAGATTTCAAAAAATATTTCAGCTCAGCATTTGAAGGGAAAATTCAGCGAAAGCTTTAATACTTAATTTCGTCAACAATAAAATGAGAGTTATTTTGGTTTAACATAATTAGGAGATGTGTAATTTGATTCACTAAAAACTTAGATGAGGAATAAAGTTTCGTTTGCTTTGATTGAAATTTGGTATTTGAAGAAAGAAATAATGAAAACATTTAATACATTCAAGTAATATTCTTAAACTAATAAAGTAGTAGCACAAAGAAAAATATTAAAGTTGTTGGAGAAAATATTTATAATTACTTTATGCACTTTTCTTACTATACTTTTAGTGTAATTTATAAATGTATTTATCCAGGAATTTTGATTTAAGATTAAATATACTTGATTAATTTGCCAATTGTCCATTTTTAGTTAGTAAATAAAATAACTATATTTATATTAAAAAGCATTCGAAACTAAATATGCTGAATATGCAAATACAAAAATATATGAGTAAATATATCGATAAAAGTTTACTGAAATGCTAATATCTCTTTATTAGTATTAGAGTATTGCAGAACAAAATTATTAATTATTGCATATCAAAACAATGCTTTATATAATATATGGACATAATAAGTTTTCATTTGTTAAGTAGAAATGTAGACTTTAAAAGGCAGCAGGATGATTTTTAACATGCTATTGAAATAGAGAGATGATGGAGTGAGTGCCGCCTTCACACTTTAAAAAACTTGTAGTCTTTAAGGTATACATATACGTTGGGAATCTCAAAAATTTACCCAAACAGGCATTTTGGATTATTCATTCTAAAATGTTCTCCTATTCATTATCTTTAAAATGATGCCAATAACTTTCTTATAGTTAAAATACTTTTTTAATTACATGCAATTTCGTAAATGTCGACGTTTAAAACATATTGGAAAAAAGAAAATGTCGAAAACTTTGAACTCAATTTCTGGAGAACTGTTGTTGAGCATTGTTGAGCTAATGTACTCCAACGGTGATATATTAAGAATTAATTAACTGATTTTTAAAATTTAAACTGTATAATTTAGATAGCATTTCAGAGCACGGGCCCTAACTGCTTACCAAAATCTTGGTAATAAATAGATTTTTTTATGTATTTTAGAATATTTTTATTTTTGCAATTTTTTTTATTTTTTCTAGTACTTTTCATGTTAAATGTTAAAATTTAAAAAAAATATTTAAGTTATACATTATGTTTTGCTTGAGATCATGTATCAATACCTTGTCTTTATTTTCCAGTAAGAAATTTGTTTCAAAGTTAATTAGGTATTATTTTATCATTATTACAATTAAGCCTTAATTAGTGAATTAAAATTCAATTAATTAAATAAAAAATTTATTTTTTACTTTTTGCTGCTGCAAATACATTACATGTTTTGCTCTTGTAATTCTCACAAAAATTTGACACGCTGGCATAAGAATTAAAAAAAAAAAGTTGTCCAACGTATATGTATACCTTAAACACTAACACAATTTTGTTTCAATGTTTAATGCAGTTCAAATTTTTAAACATATCTGAATAATTATCAACTATAATGCTTAAATTTGGTTGATAATATAGAGTCTCCGCTTTTTTTTCTTTTTTAATTCAATTCTAAATGTCTCGATAATGCTATAAAAAGAAAAATTTCTGCTCAGTGCACTTTTTTCTTTTTTTGATTTGCAATCGAAATCCCCCTGTTACACGTTGACGAGAAAACGATTCATTAGGCTCGAATTGAATATGACGTCAAGACTTCCCAAACATCTTGGCTTGAAATACGGCAGCGGAAACCAGTTTTGCAAGTTTTTCGCAAATTGCGTCAACCTGTATGGGATAAGGCAATGATCTACCAACGCCAACTATTTGGCAGAAACCTCACGATAATCATAGAAACGGAAGGAAGCTTTGACGTCACATATTTTGTTGAGTGTTTTGATCGGACTAGTTTTGGCTCGGTTTTGGTGCATTTTCTTTTCTTAATATTTAAATAACTAATTTTTTAAAGAACTTTTGTTTAAATATTTGAAATCAGAAAAACATTCTTCATAAATATAAACAAATTTCACTCGTTTTTAAAAAATGCGGGAACTGTCCATTATTCAGACATTCATAAAGGGTATTTAAGAAAATACTCCCGAACTTTGAAATTACTTAATTTCAAAATAGTGAGAGACAGACAAAAGTGACAAGTGGTGGGTTGTATAAATATGCATGGAATTTTAAATACACAGGTTGGCAAAATTAGTAACAATATTGTAATTTGACAACAAGATGTAGAATCTTAATATAGTGGAAGGTTGGTTGTATTCAGATTATCTGGCGCCGTCAGCAACACGAGGGCTATAATGCACCGAAACATTTCCTCATTTGACAAACCAACATACATTTACAAACATCCATGCCTAACACGGGACTCGAACCTGCAACCTCGCGGTCTAGAAGCCAGCACGCTAACCACTATACCGTTTGGTCGGCAATATATAGTGGAAGCAGTTCATAGTTTTCTTCATCAAAAGCATGATCACTTACCTGGATAATGCAGCTCAAATGGTCACTTTTTCGGAATGCATTGGCTTTGTGAGACACACAGATGAGTTCTCAGCACCCCTTATTCTCCAGTTTTTTTTATTGCCATATTCGACCAATCAAAAATGGGTTAAATTTGTTAGCGATATGCAGCCATCAATAAATTTATTGGTGATAGTGATTAGAAGAAAATTGTAGTTAGATAATTAGATAAGAAGCATTACTTTAAAAATAAGTACCCAAAGCAGCGATATCACTGAACGAATGCTCAAGTATTACAGAGAGAAAAACATAATAAATAAGACAGTGCAAAATTCAGTATTTATTATTTTAACCACAGGCTAAAATTTATAATGCATAATGGCTGATTAATAAGATTAATTTGAGGTAATTGAACAAAATGCATTGTATTAACAAAAAGCTTTTTTAGTACGTAGGATAACTCAATAATAAGATATATATTGAGAAACTGTTAATTATTTGTCATACTTAAGAATAGTGACATTTATTTTGTAAAATAACCAATTATTATGAATAATATCCATATTAATTAAATTACATAACATATACATGAAATACATACGTAAAAATAAGTTTAGAATTTTTTTTGGTACATAATTCAGTGGGAATGTGTACAGTGCATGTTTTCTAAAAAATTCCACTTCTTAATCCTCTTTTAAATTGCATCCGATTCTTGATCAAAATACTCCCAAATAAAACTACTCGCGTGCTTCAAAACATCACTTGATCTTTCTGAAGAGAAACTCAGAGCAAAAGAAAGTGCTTTAGAAATATATTTCTTGAATTTTTTTAGAGAGAATAATAGAATGTATTGAAAACAGATTTTGAAAGCAGATCGATTACCTGAACTTTACTTTTAGAGCTCTTGAAACTGTTTCCCTGTTCTCCATTACAAAATGCAATACCCGATAAATTCTGTTTATGCTTCAACATTAAATAAAATAAAAAAAATACTTTGCATGCAACGTCAATAATATAGATGCATGGGGATTTGTTTCGCGGTTTATTTCAATATCAGACACTGAATCAATGTATATTACAAAAATACCCTAAATGAGTTAATGAATCATAAGAGTTTTAAGAATAAGTCATTTTAAAATAGGGAATGTCATTTTATTGGTGAGACTTGTGGCACTGTAATAAAATTCAGATTGTTTTAATAGTCTGTCACATTTTAGAATGTTTTCTATTCCAGTTCCATCTGAAAATAGATTGTTTATGTTTTGAATAATTGTGATTATGTCTTAGGTTTTAATTGATATACCTAATTGAATTCTGTAACTTTAATTTTAACAGCATTATACTCCATCTGTTTACAGTTCCTTAAATTAATGAACATGTTTGTAGTTTGTACTGATATTTTAATTTATAATACACTGTTAAAAATTTTGTTACACCTTGCACCAAAAATTGGTTCCCATTTAGCTGCCACCAACATTTGGTGCTTAGTTTCACTATTTAATGGTGCAACCTCGGACCGTAAGCACCATTAAATCGCGAAACTAAGCACCAAATGTTGGTGGCAGCTAAATGGGAACCAAATTTTGGTGCATGGTGGACAATTTTTTTTAACAGTGTAGTTAACGAAAATGAACCCCGTAACAAAATCTATGAGACTCCTCGTATAAAAATGGAGCTTGTGAATCATCATGAGCAATACTAGAAATCAAGATGATATTATTCCAAATGTATTTGTATCATTGACCGAATTGAACATTAAAAGCCAAAAAGACGATGTACAATGTATTTGTACTACTTCCGGCAATGCTTTAAGTTTAATAATTCTTATTTTTAGTTGCACCGATTATAGCATTTAGAAATTATAATATATTATTTCTGGACAGTATTTTCTATCACAATCCTGCTAATGTGTTGTGTAGATACCTCTGATAACAATTTTCTTTTAAAGTTTGATGTGTCGTTAAATGTTTTGAATTGCCGATCGTATACATACAATGAAGAAGTGGATCTTCGCCGTTGAAGATTATTTCACAAAGTGAGAGGAGTTATTTGCGCTATCTAACACCATATCCAAAGAATATTCTTCCACCCTGATTGAAGAGGTATTCATGAGATTTGGATTACCAACCAAGACACTGCATAACCAATAAAAAGATGGTGGTTTTTAGCTCTGTGATGCAACAAACCTGCTTCCTATAGATATCGACCAGGCATCGATTCAGGAATATCACCCACAGGCGAATCCCCACTATAAAGGAAGAATTGGGATTTGAAACCACGAATTGAGAAACAAAACCTAATCAGACAGTATGACGTTATTGTTACCTAAAAACATCTCAAATGGTAAACTCAGCTGAACTTCAAGTAAGATTGTGATCATATTTTATTATTTTATTTTATTTTGTTCGGGGCAGTGTCTTATCGGTGCTCTGTTACACAAGGTACTTAAACTTCATAAAAAACTCCATGGTAAAGTATGTAAGCGAAAAACTTGGGTAAATCATGAAATAAGTTTTATTCCTAGTGTCAGTTTATTTCTGTAAAGATCACTCTGATGTGAGTAAATATTTATTTTATTTAAATGTATTTTCAATATATATTTGGGTACAGTTGCAGTATCAGTACCAACTCTGTTTGGCGTTAAATAAAACAGCTGGACACTGTGTTTGGTTGCTTTAAAACTGTTTTGAATTTTTCCTAATCTACTTTACGATCGTAATACCTCCAACAATTTGACAATTAGTAAGGGCATAAAGTTATGAACTATTTATAATGTTTTTGGAAATTATATTTGTTTAATCGCTTTTGATTTGTTTTAACTTGATGACAAATGGGAAAACGCACGCCATGGATATCGGCAAGATTATTTATAGGAGGCACAAGACTGCTTTGTTCAAATAATTAATTTTTTAAGAATGTTGATTGCATTTCATAATGATATTTTTATAAATATAATCATGCATTAATTTTTCCTTTGAGAATATTTTTTTTAAAAAATCACGCATACATTATTTTCTTTTTTGAAAATACTTTTTTGCAATTTTTGAAAATCCAGTGGGTGGTCATATGCAATCTTTTGTCCTCCCTGATTAGGATCTAACAATTATAAATTAGAAATTTAGCTAAGCAATAAACAACACACGAAAAATACGTTATTGAATACTCGAAATAATAAATAAAATAACATTGCTCTTCAAAACTACACTTAAGATTTATTTTTGCTCAACAGCTCGTAAATTAATACGACGATTGGTTCCCATTAGCCTGAAAAAATCTACATATTTCAGTCCTTGTCCACGTTTAAAATGCATCATCGGATTTGTATTGAACGCTCGATAAAATATGCAAATTACACTATTAACGATTTATCGCTTTTTTCCAAATAAATGACAACTCTAATCTTTTGCTAGTTTAGGATGACATTCGTTCTTCCACGTAACACAAACGATAACCTTTACTAGTAAAACACTTTGATAGTTGCTTAATATACTCGAAATGCTTTTTAAAAATTACACTATTGTAAATACACTATCTGGCCCAAAGTATCCGGTCACCCCTTAAAAAAGTGGTTCTGGCGAGTGACGTAATTTTATACTTAATTAAAAGTTATAAAAGTATTGGTAGTGGTTTATCAGATTGTATTTATGAGTTTGTGAGGCAATGAGTAAGTCAAAGGAGCTTAATGAGTTTGATCGTGGCAGAACAGTGGGATGCCACCTTTGTGGGAAATCAGTTCGTGAGATTGCGGACATTCTACAGAAGCCTAAATCCACTGTGAGTGATGTAATTGTGAAGTAGAAACGTCGACGCAATGAAACGGCAGAAAAACGAACTGGTAGGACGAAAACATTGGTGAACGCAGCCGCAGAACTCTGAAAAGGGTAGTGAAACAAAATCGCAAGTCCTCGTTGGTGGAAATTTCTCAGGAGTTCCAAAGTTCATCAGGCGTTAGTGTTAGTAGCAGGACTGTCCGTCGAGAGTTACCAGACTTGGGATTCCATGGTCGTGCAGCTGCTCACAAGCAGAACATCACTCCACAGAATGCGAAGCATCGATTGCAATGGTGTAGAGCTCACCGTCATTGGACTGTGGACATGTGGAAAACTGTTCTTTGGAGTGATGAATCTCGATTTACAGTCTGGCAGTCGGATGGACGCGTCTGGGTTTGGCGAATGCCCGGCGAACGTTTCTATAGTGACTGCATTGTGCCGATTGTTAAGTTTGGTGGTGGAAGCATAATGGTGTGGGGGTGTTTCTCGTGGTTTGGCCTGGATCCGTTAGTTCCTGTGGTTGGAAACATGAACTTTGAGATGTATGTGGACATTCTGGACAATTCTGCACTCCCAACTCTATGGCAATATTTCGGGGAAGGCCAATTCTCTTCCAGCAGGATAACTACTCCATTCACACATCGATGCTTGAACAGACGTGGTTTGACGAAATGGGTGTTCAAAAACTGGACTGGCTTTCTTAGAGCCCCGATCTAAATCCCATAGAACACTTTTGGGACGAATTAGAGCGCAGATTACGTAGCCAGCCAAATCGACCATCCTCACTGCAAGCACTCACTTCAGCTGTAATGGACGCCTGGAAGGCGATTCCTATGGTCACCTATCAAAAATTGGTGGAAAGTCTTCCCAAACGGGTGCAGGCTGTCATCGATGCAAAAGGGGGAACAACATCATATTAATATGTGCCTCAGGACGTTCTAAGTCCATACCACTGGGTGTCCGGATACTTTTGGCCAGATAGTGTATATATTATATATATATTGTATATATACCGATATACAGATGCATGTTTTCAATTATTTTGTAATAGCGCACTCGTTCATTCTTCACCACCTCCTCGGTGCTGTTTTTGAAGAGGTGATGCCCTAGCTCTCTTAACGGTAAATGCTCTATACTTAGCATTTAAGTTCATTCTTCTCTTTGGTGGCATATAAGCAAATGTCAAAAGGATTTTCAAATTTTTAGTGAATTTAAATAATCTTCGCTGAATCTACAATTGAGAAAAAGAGGCTTCAAATGATGAAGTCAAATTGAGTCTAAATATTCCGTTGTTATAGAAGATTCTATGAATATTTTGACTCACTCTCATCAAATGATGTTAGATATATAATTTAAATTAATCCAGCCAGAAATATTTACCATTTAAAATTGTATATATTTTTTTTTTTTTTGTAGTTTTTCGTCACACATGTCTACCAAAAGGCAAAACTGGTTACTCGGCTTTTATACAACTGAAATTATTGTAAACTAATTTACTGGTGGGAACGTGCAACGCCATTTGTTGGGCGGCTGCTACATTACTCTCCCTCCAGAATACTACCTGAGATGGAATTTCTTGTATGATACCATCAGTTGATAGTTCTGATTTTATGATCGGGAGAGCTTTATGGAGTTTACCGATTTATTTATATATTTATTTATTTATTTATTCATTCATTCATTCATTCATTCATTCATTCATTCATTTATTTATTCATTCATTCATTCATTCATTCATTCATTCATTCATTCATTCATTTATTTATTCATTCATTCATTCATTCATTCATTCATTCATTCATTTATTTATTTATTTATTCATTCATTCATTTATTTATTTATTTATTTATTTATTTATTTATTTATTTATTTATTTATTTATTTATTTATTTATTTATTTATTTATTTATTTATTTATTTATTTATTTATTTATTTATTTATTTATTCATTCATTTATTTATTTATTTATATATATATATATATATATTTTTTTTTGCTTGTTTATTTATGTATCCGTTATTTGCTTATTTGGCGATATATTTTTTCGCAATTAGCTAGTCAACAGTTCATTGTGTACCATCCATTGTAGCATTAGTTTTTGTGTGTTCATTTCATCGTTCGCGGTTCACCAATGTAGTAATTCGTTACACATGTCTACCAAGAGGATCCTTTTGGCCTCGCCTAGTGGCATGGATATAGTACAATTATTGTTCAACGCGGTGCCACACAACACACCTAATGATATACGTAAGTGTTTCACTTTAGACGGCTTTCTTACGTTTGATCTTGTAATTGAAACATCCTGGAAAAAAATATATAATGGATTTATTAAGCTGGAGAAAATCCGACTGAAAACATCCCATAACGGCACGAATGTATAGTGGTAAATTATGGCAAAAGAACTTTTAGATATATAATAATTATAGTGCATAAGATATTTGCAAATAAAATACAAAGGAATTTACCGAATTTATTTTCTTAATGTTATTAATACTCATTAAATAAAATCAAAATGTCAATACCAGCTGAGCACAATACAGCTTTGACAACGACACAAAATGTAAACAAAAACAGGATGAATTTAAACTGTAGAAAACAAAAAGAATAATGATTTAAAGCCGCACATGCGCAGAAGTTGTTTACAGTATCGACAGACAGTAAATATATGAAAATATTAAATTCGAACTGCTTATCGGACAGACGATTTTAATACATAAAAATTATCAGAAAAATAAATGGACACATCAAAATAACTTTTGTTTTTAATCTGATGTCATAAAAAAATATCGTTGCACCATACCAAGAATTTTTTTAATGTCATTAAATTTTACTGAAAACAACTTTAAATCGGATTTAAAAGTTGTTCTCTATAATCTCAAAGTACTAAAGCTTCTATGTACCAAGTTTCGTACGCCTAGGTACAAAACTGTGGATTTGAATAAGGTTCATACAACTCAGTTTTATAAATATATATGTTATATATATATATATGCACTGAAGAGCTATAAAAATTTGTATAGGCATGCGTTTGCAAATAACGGAGGTATGCCACTAATTAGGGTTATGCTACGTAATCCGAAGCACCTATATAAGACAGCAGATGTCTGACAATCCATTAGATCGATTCCTGCTACTACAATGGCCAGATGTCAAAATTGAAGGGACTTGGAACGTGGCGTTATAGTCGTATATGTTAAAAAACAGACACACAATTCTTTAAGCAAAAAAAAAAAAAGTAATAACGGTAATATTATTTCTATGTTTATAAGATTTAAATGATCACATTTATTATTTTAAATTATGAATCTAACATCACTCGATGAGTTTGAGTCAAAAAGTACATAGAACCTAGCATAGCACTCAATTTTACTCTTAGTCTTTTACTTTTAGTCTTTTACTTAGTACTTTTTAGTCTCAATTTTACGTCTTCACTTGCAGCCTCAATTGGAGATTCAGCGAAGTATATTGAAATTCAGAGAAGTATATTGAAATTCAAAGAAGTATATTGAAATTCAGAGAAGTATATTGAAATTCAGAGAAGTATATTGAAATTCAGAGAAGTATATTGAAATTCAGAGAAGTATATTGAAATTCACAGAAAAATTGCAACTTATTTCGACCATCGATATAAATAAACAACTGGATAGACTGCTTAACGCTGGGAAAATGAAGCCGTTGCCAGATGCCGTTGGTGGGATAAAAAATACGGATTGCCGAGGATTGAAAATAAAATTTTGGGTTGTACACAGCAGAAATGTCAATAGTAGACCTTTATTAGTAATAATGTGCAAAAAAATATATACTCTAGCATTTTACACGGTTTTTCGCATTTCCATCCAATTATAAAAGTGAACTGTGATTGGTTAATCTTCCCACCAGCTTCTCAATCCCCGGCGCGTTTTTCTCTTTGCATTGACAATGGAGCAGTCTATCCAGTTGTTTATCTATATCGATGATTTCGACACTTGTTAAATATATAAAAGCATCGACTGGAGTATGACCGATTGCGCCATTACAAAATGAACAAAAACAAGGATCTGTTACAGTACATTGGAAGCTGATCGCCAACGACAATTAATCAAAAGAAGTTCCGACTTCGTGTTACACAGAACTGATATATAACCTTCCCATTGTCCCCAGCAGCGCGAGGCCACGCATCTAGAATTTTACAAATGTGCTTGACATAAAAACATTCAAAATAATGCCCCCAATTTATGTATAATACCGACATGGTAAAATAATTGAAAAATATTTTTTCCATTATAAACTTGCTGAGATTTTTATCAGATTAAACTGAAATATTTAATTACTGACACGTTTTAGAAAAGTCTTTAAATAAATTATATTTGGTTGCAACCATTTCTTTTTTCTTTTTCAGTTGACGCTTAGTAATTACCACTTTATTCATCCTAAAATGTAGAAAACTCAGCCTAGAAATAATAAAAATAAAATCTTGCTTTCAATTTTTCCAAAGAATCTGATAAGAAAATGAGTTATTTTTCTAAATATTCAAAAACTGCTGTTAGTTAGAATCCTATTTTTATTTTCTGAAAAAAGTTAAAAGATTTCTGTTGTAGACTTTTTTTTTTAATTAGCTGAGCTCTCTTCCTGAAACTGTTACTTTTTTAATTAACCAAGTTCCGGGATATAAAAGTATTTTGTCTCTCAATCTTTCACTTTTTTTCCCCTTAATTGGTCCGAATTGCTGCGACAAAGCCTACGGGCAATGGATTTCGTTTTTTGTCTTAAGATTACAACAGGGAATATGTTTTAGAAAATGGTATGCACATTTTATTCAAATTCAATGGGAAGTAAGAATTTTTTCTTATGTTATTCAGCAATCTAAACTTTCTTAATGTAAAACTCATTAAATAAATTTTCACAGAAAATGCTTTCGAAACTTTTTTGGAATACATTTTACATAACTTGTATTATATAATTCTTAGTTTAAACAATATTATATAATTCTTAGTTTAAACAATATTATATAATTCTTAGTTTAAACAATATTATATAATACTTAGTTTAAACAAATACAAAATAATGTTTCCCGGATTGCTAACTGGTTGTCATTTGTTAACTTATATATGAAGTAAAGTATTTTTTTCTGAGTGTCTTTATTGATGCTACTATGATTTCAAAATTTGGCATTGCCATTGATTTTTGACAATTAATTTCTCTTTGAAATATAAAGTAAAAATTTGTTTTGCACATTAAAAATTACTTCTGAAGCCCATTTTGAATATCTCCAAAGCAAACATTATTTTATTACGTTAATTTAATTTAAGCGTTTTCTAATAACAAATGTTTACTTTGTAGATTGATGATTATATTTACCATGCTTCCGAGAATAAATTGAAGGGATTAACTGGTTTTCTCATTCTTTTTACGGAGAGATTTTACAGTGTAAAGTGTCGTAAATTTTAAATTTTAGTTTTTTGGTACAGTTCTTATTGAAATATATCATGAAAGAAAATCATATTTTAAAAGCTTATATAAAGGCTTTTCATGTGTAATTCTTTGGGTGTATTAAATAACATTTTTTTTAAATAATGAAAATAAAGCTTCAGCGCCTATATTTTACAACAAGAAGATATAAACAATCTATCCATTTAACTCACCTTATTTTGCAAAGTATTTTATTCATTTAAAAATACTTTGTTTCATATCTATATAATGGCATGGACAGAAATTTGTAAAACGATACTATCGTATATCACAAGTTAAATAAGGTAAGGAAAGCTGGGGCTGTTCGATACACTCTCAAAGTTAATTTTTTTTTCTCATAGACGAATAGCACTAGAAACTTAATTTTAGTGGTATTGGCAAGTTACACTTTAGGTCTATTACACTTAATTTTAATATACGATGTTTAGAGTTGTAAGGTATTTTAAACAAATTTCTAAGAAATCTTGACGTATGTTTCAACCAACCCCGAGTAAATGGTTTGTTGAAACACTCGTTGGGGTAGGTTGAAACCATAGACTTATTATTATCAATAGACTGCGCGTTCCCAGTTCAATTATACAACGAGAATGAAACCAAAATGAATCACATGAGTAGGTACTTTTTGGGAGCAGGGTTGCATATTTGGCGGGTTTCTCCTCACTCAGGCGATAAAGGATAATAAGATTATTAGATAAAGGATTAATTTTACGACGTAGCCAAATTAAAAACCACGTGACTGATAGACGAATTTTGTGATTCATTTTGGTTTCATTCTCGTTGTATGATTGAAGTGGGAACGCGCAGTCTATTGATAATAATAAATATATGGTTGAAACACATACTGGAACAAATTGAAACATAATTATTTGTTTACCATAAAAATAATTATTTGACTGTTGTAAATGCAATTATTTGACTATCATAAACATAATTATAGGACTTTAATTAATATGAACAACACTTTATAAATCACCCCTCTCTACTACTCCAAACGCGATACCTTATAAAGCTTTGAAATTTACATGCCCATCTAAAATACAGTTTATTTCCTTTTAAATTATAGAGCTGTTGGTAGAAACTTTCCATTCGTACATATAATATAGATGTAATGTTTGTGTTCTTCTTATTTTTTCCATGGAATAAACCCCCTTATGAATAAAATGCGGTTGTTTCAAACTGCTCCTGTTTTCAACCTGTCCCGGTCATCCCTACTATACATCGTATACGAATACGTAAACAAGTTTCTTTCGCTAGCAAATAACTAATTTTGTTCAATCGTTCTGTAAGGATCTATGTTTATCTAGATTTAAAAGCTTAAAAATATCTGTATTTATAAAATTTAATATTTTTCTAAATTTTGAGTATGAGAAAACAAGAGAAATCAATATAGATTACCAAATAGCTAGTATATGCATTTGGATATAAAAAAAAAATCTATGGAACAAATTATATAATAATACGCCTGTAAAATTATTAAACCATGTGATGGGTGTTGTTTTAAAATGAATACGCCATGTTTATTGGAACTTAACGAATAAATTCACTTTAAACGATATTACTGAAAATTTCATTTTTATAATGGTGTTGTTTCTTTGAATTAGTAACATACAACGACTTAGAAAATCTGGCAGAGCATAAGCTTAGAAATGCAGACGCACTAACGTAAATGTGCATCAATAGTTCAGAGATTGACTGTATAAATGAGATAAAAATCTGGTTGGTGAACAATATGCAATGTAATGTAGAGCGTCGGAAAATAAATGCAAGATAATTTTAAAAAGCAACAAATAATAAAAATGGTTATGAACTTTTTCCAACTGTGATATTTTCTTTCTTTCATTTTACGCAATATGTTGAAAGCAAGTATAGGCGGTTCTCTTGAAATATTTGTAACTGCTTTTTAATAAAATAAATTAATGTATAAATATTTGATGAACTACAAGAAAAAACGGGCACAAGAGAAGAAAGTGTTATAAATGTTAAGCATAAGAAAGTATACTTACTATAAATATTAAGCCTAAGTAAGTGTAATTATCAAGAATAAGTCAAGTGTAATACTATAAGTATTAAGGTGTTAAGTAAAAGATTTAGTAAATATTAAGTAACAATATAAATAACTATTAAATAAAAGTATTAGATGTTATAACTCAAAAGTTGAATTACTTAAAATAATTTGTAATAATTATGCTCTACTCTTACAAGACTTATACTGCAATTTGTACAATGTTAGTAAGTAGCTTTAATAAGTTTTTTATGAAAAAAAAAAAGTCAACTATTTATAGTCCCTTTAGATTGGTCGAAAGTATGATGAATAACGAAATCAATCTAAAGTCACCCAATACGGAGTCCATCAACAAATCACAGCAAAAAAAGCCATAAAATAGCCATTGTTGATAACCCTAGCGCCATTATTTTTGATTTTCATGATCTACATCGTAGCGACTGATTGCTTTTTGAAATATAATGCCTTTGGGCGGGTGATGTTTCGGATAAATCTTTTCACTTTTCTTAATTTTTTTTCTCTTAAAATATTTTAATCAATGTGACAAGTTTACTTTACTTTCAATCTCTTTAAGTTGCAGATTAACTTAAAAAAAAGCGTTATTCATTATTATTCTTTAATAATTATAAAACAAAAACGTAAAATTTATAATAGTATGATGGGACAATTGCATTATTAACTAATTTCATTTTCATGATATGGAAATAATAAGTTTCCACTAAAATTATATTCACATATTATCTACTCAGACAATTCAACAAAATCTTACGTTCATACGGGATATTATTATAATTATACATTGTTAAAAGTTAATTGAATTCAAATGTACAATTGCCGTTGCATTTTATAATAAAATGTAATTATATATCTTGATGTATTATTTTTGTTTTTTCAATAGATCGCAAGTCAAAATTGTTAAGCTATTTTTAAAAAATATTCATTTAATACATTTGTCAATTTAATTACTATATCTATTTTAACAATGCATTTACCATCAAAGAAGAAAATAACACTACTTCAAATCTTGTGTGAAATATTTCACTGACAATGACTCTTTTGTTAAATAGTAACTCCATTTTCTTAGATACATAAAATTGCTTAGTTACATAAAATTTAATTGTAAAAGTTCTTTCAAAGCTTCGTGTTCCCTTTAGTAGTAGTGAACAATTATTAATGTATACAATAACAATGAAACAACATTAGGCTTTAAATTTATTTCAGTGCTCTGTAATTCTTTAAATATATAATTATACTACATCATTTAGAACTAATTTTATTTCAGACATTAAATGCTGGGCGATTATAACTAAAGTACCAAACTTTACAATTAATACATAAATACCTAACTTTACAATCTTTTCTTTTTCTAATTTTATAGTGTTTTTTTCTATCAGTTTAAACTACTTCTTTCCAATATAGCAATTCATTTTCTGCTTTTCTAAAACTTGAGTTTTTTTCTCTTAGATATATAATTTCCCTGTTTTGAAAAGCGATTTCACAAAACTTTTTTAACATATTCTGTACTAGAATCTTAGCTAATTTTACCTCAGTGGATTGTTTTATTTTAAATGCAACCTGCAATATTTTCTCGATCTTGGTATCATGGAAACTTTAATAGCCGTTTTAAATCACGTTCATGCCCATCGTTACACAAAAACGATCATTAGAATTGCTCAGAGGTACTATGTAGTATCTGTAAAACCTGAGTTTTTGATTGCTGCAATTCAAACTTATTTATTTAAGTAATGGAAGTTACAAAAGCAAACATTGTTAATTTAAAGATTTAAAGAAGTGTTACTTTTAAACTCTGTATAAACTTCATATTCTCAATTACACATAAATATTACACAAAAAAAAAATCCTGCTTGTTCCAAAAAGAACTGACACATTTGAAAAAGGTATTAAAAAAACTTAAGATGATAGAAATGTATAGTTTGCTGCAATAAAATTGGATAACTGCATAATTTTATACATTTATTTCAAAAATAATTACAAAGTCCACGAACAGATGGCACTTTTGAAAAGAAGAAAAGGAAAGTTGTGAACACTTTGCAAAAGTTATAAAACAATGTTTCAGCTGTTTCTTTTTGCTGACAGTGTGGTTACTCTAAAAACAACGACGTTTTTTTTTTTTTTTTTTTTTTTTTTTTTTACATCATAACAATATTCGCACCGTTTTTTTAACTTTTCATTAACCCTCTGAGCGTCAAGGGAATGGGCGAAATTATACAGTTGTTTTCCCTGCAATAATTTTTAAATTTTATTTCTGATCCATATATATAATTTTTTTAAATTATTTTTTATTTATTTTGTTTTAAGTTGGTTTTAAACTATCATCCTAATAAAAAGATTAAAAAAATATTTTATTTTACATTTTATTTATAAATTTAAAAAGGTTGTGTATTGCTGGAAAAACTGGGGATCAAATGACGGATATATACTCCCGTGACCCTCAGAAGGTACAGCGTCATCTATCGGTAAACTTTTCAAAAAGTTTTGAAAGTTGATGTAGAAAATAAATTTTGTATATTTTTAAATATTTCGTAGTGTTAATTTTGTAAATAGGAAAATTTATGTACATTTTGCATAAGGCAGTGCAATAGTTAGTCGTTAGTTTGTTTCCCCGCAATGTGGGTATTGATGCTTGATAACGAGTTTTACAGAGGTAACTCTAGGAAGCGAGTTTTAAGGAGCAGAGCATTTAACATTATGGTAATGGCAATCTCCCCAAATTTGCGAGATAGAGCCAAGTTGGCGACCATTTGGCGACATTTTTGGTCCCCATGTACATGTATAGGACTTTTCGACTACGATCTGGAAAGTTCTCAAAATATCTACCTCTAGAAGTCTTTAAAAAGTTCACCTCCCCTATATAAGTCGGCAAAGAGAGCGGGAGAGTTAGTTGATTTTGAATCACTGAGTTAGTTGTTAGCTGAGTCCATTAGATGACTGGAATTACTGATTCAAAGTCTCAGTGAACGTTCAGAGAGTTCCGAAAGCGAACTGTATTGCATTGTCTTGTGCAGCGATTTGAGCAGTTGTGTTTTCAAGTTTTTACTTCTGTTTTGTGACCTATTGTTGT
Source organism: Linyphia triangularis (assembly GCA_963978545.1). Taxonomy (NCBI): domain Eukaryota; kingdom Metazoa; phylum Arthropoda; class Arachnida; order Araneae; family Linyphiidae; genus Linyphia; species Linyphia triangularis. The sequence goes on along the minus strand of OZ021723.1, from coordinate 3,274,907 downwards.
GAAAAGAGCTGTATTCTGTCTACTAGAACGAGAAGTTCTGGAGCTGTAAGAGGATCTGTGAAGAATTTTATTGTAATAAATTTCTGCAAGTTTTGATCTGCTTTGGCGTCAAATCTTTCGAACCCGTCCACGCAACAAGATTTAACACTTTTTTTTATGGATTATGTTATTAGACTGTGTAAAAACATTAAGTTCACGACTAAAAATAAACTGCAAAAAGGAAACTAGGATCACTAACAATAACCTATTTAGAAAAATTGAAATTTAATAATGGAACAAGCAGACATTGCTCTTGCGACATTCAGGGAAATTAATATGTCAAAGGCATAAACAAAACTGTACCAACTACCTCAAAACATAAATTTAAATGCATCATAATCTCAAAACCGAATTTTCAAAAGTTTATCCTCTTGATACAGATTGGCATTCTTAAAGAGTCAACTATTTAAAGGCTTCAATTTATTAGTTGGGACAGGATGAAAAGTTTGTGCATTGTTTGAGATTATACTTTGAGTGAGAAAGGACATTTTATAGAAGCAATTCTTGCGAAGCCCCCTAAAATTCTGAAGTGAAATTGACAGCAGTGAAGTTTGACCTTTACCTATAATCTTAAACGTCACACACAAGTTACGCAATCTATGCCGTGGCGGAAGAGAGATTTTTCAAAGATAACGCCTTTGTGTGCCTTTGAATATTTCAAAACCGATAGGCATAGCATTATTAAAATACGCATGAAAGATTTTAAATAATATATTTTGAAGTTTGTTAAAGTTAGTCTAACTTAAGAAAGATATTTCACTTTAAAATTATAGCGTTATAGACATTACTTCTCTGTTTAAGGAAGAAGTGTTAGATAAAATGTGTAAATTAATTTAAAATGTTCTTTTGAATGTTAATAAATTTACTATACAAAACATACCAATTAGAGTTTTTTATTCGATCCCTGTATAAAACTTTTTTCAATTAAAAAGTATACACTTAATGGAAAGATTTCCTGTTTCTAAGTACTAAGTACACCCTACAAAAAAAATATTTTAAGGTGTTTCACAGGAAAATATTGCAACTTGGAAATATTTGGTGGCCATAAAGTAAAAATAAATTATTTACATATTTGGAATTTGGGCGTCTGTTAATAGAGACTATTGGCTCCACAAAGAAAACATTATACTTTATGGGAAATTTATTTAGTCAACTGGGTTAAGCCTAAGTAGTTTATATCATCCAAGAAAAGCTGGTTGTAGCTCAATATTGAATCAAACTGAGTAAAAATGAAACATAGAAATACATTTTCTTATATCCTCTTAAGACCCCGCGTACATTTAAATGCACATCGGATTTTGAGGGCATAATTTTTCTTTGCATGAAGTAGACGAATTCAGTCCTACAGCTAATGATAGTTCCACCGATTGTGACGAAGTACAGCCTGTAAAATAACGACAAAAAACAGTTCCTCTGCCAGTAGAGGCGTCACGAAAAGATGGTGTGAAACACATGCAAGCAATGGACACTAAGACTTTTTCCTCACGTTGTCGAATGTCTGGATGTTCAGCGCGAACAAAATTGTTTTTCACTAACTGTAAAGTATTTGTATGTATCACGTCCTCACGAAATTGTTTTGCAGCGTTTCATAAATAAATTACACATCTGAAGAATTAAACTTCAGAAATTTTGCAAGCTTAAGGAGACAATAATTTTTTGTCCCAACTTTATAGTTAAAACCCAATAACTTTAAATGTACATTATATAAACCCACAAAAATTATATACATAAAAATTAGATTTTAAATCATGTTTCAAACCGTTTTTGGTCTTAGGAGGATATAACCCCTTATTACAAGAACTTTTGTACCCTTTTGTTACCCTTAATTGAACTTTTGTTATTTTAGAGCAAAATAAATTACAAACACCAAATGAGTTTCATAGTAGGTTTACTCGTTCGTCACGATAATATTGTTATATATACATTTCACTAATAAAACTCTCAATGTTCAGATATAGTGCTACAACTCAATACTTATATTATCTATAAGACACTAATCGAAATAAAAATAAATTATTTGCAAAAGCATTTGATTATGTATTTATCCATTTTATTCATCCGTTAAAAATAGCATTCATTCCACTTGTACCTTAAATAAAATTCAAAATAAATAATTAATTTCTTAATTAAATTAATTAATTCCTTAAGTAAAGTAAAAAATATATTTTTATTTTACACCCGCATCTCTTTGATATTGTTCGAGGTACTTGTTAAAAAGGACATAGTTTTTTTTGACGATAAAAACTTTATTTGAGTTGCTCGCTTCAACTGAAATAGAGTTACTGAGCCATGACACATTTTGTTCTTATTATACATTCTGTTCAACTGATTTCAATATAATTCTGTTAGAGAAATGTGAATATAATTATGTCGAACTGACATACAATTCTGCTAAATTGACATACATTTCATTATGCTTTGTTAAACTGGCATATATTTGAATATAATACTCTTAAAATGACAAACATTTTAATATTGTTCTTTTAAACCGGTAAACATTACAATATAGTACTGTTAAATTGGTATGCATTTCAATTTAATTATGTTAAACTGACAAAAATTGCAATATAATTTTGTTAAACTGAATTAAATTTCAGCAAAATTATATAAATGGACATACATTTCATTATAATTTTGTTAAACTGGTATATATTCCAATACAATTATGTTAAGCTGAACAACATTTTAAAATAATTTTGTTAAACTGGTATATATTCCAATACAATTATGTTAAGCTGAACAACATTTTAAAATAATTCTGTTAAATAGAAATAAGTTTTAGTATAATTATTTTAAACTGATATACATTTCAATACGCTTCTATTAAAAACTGACACACATTTCAGTATAATTCTGTTAATTACATTTCAATACAATTCTGTTAATTACATTTCAATATAGTTCTATTAAACTGACATGCGTTTCAATATAATTATGTTAATCACGTTCCAATATATTTCTGTAAATTACATTTCAATATAATTCTGTGAGTTATATTTCAATATAATTCTGATTTCAATATAGTTCTATTAAACTGACATGCATTTCGATATAATTCTGATTTCAATATAGTTTATTAAACTGACATGCATTTCGATATAATTCTGATTTCAATATAGTTCTATTAAACTGACATGCATTTCGATATAATTCTGATTTCAATATAGTTCTATTAAACTGACATGCATTTCGATATAATTCTGATTTCAATATAGTTCTATTAAACTGACATGCATTTCGATATAATTCTGATTTCAATATAGTTCTATTAAACTGACATGCATTTCGATATAATTCTGATTTCAATATAGTTCTATTTAACTGACATGCATTTCGATATAATTCTGATTTCAATATAGTTCTATTAAACTGACATGCATTTCGATATAATTCTGATTTCAATATAGTTCTATTTAACTGACATGCATTTCTATATAATTCTGATTTCAATATAGTTCTATTAAACTGACATGCATTTCGATATAATTCTATCAAACTGACATATATTGATTATCTTAGGAAGTTATTAGTCACATTTTATTCGTAAAAGTTTCAAATAAGTTCGCACTAAATATAACCATTTTTTTATAACACCTTTACCACGAATATGCATTAGCTCGTGGGATGTTGCATTTATGAAAAATCCAATATCGATGATGTGGTGTGACTCTTCAGTAACTTATCTTGATCACCTTGTCACTATCGGAGATTACGTTCATGACGGAATTATCTGAACTAACCAAATGTTACTACTTCCATTTGTGACATAAATATCGGTATATATCGTATGCATATGCATGGCGAGAAAAACAACACAGTTGCCCGCCTCACGAAAAAATAACAGTTCAAACTGTAGTCTTAGTTTCATTTAAGAACTTGATTATTGGGCATTTGGTATTTTGGAACTTAAAATATATGAGTATGTACATATAGCTCAACAATGAAGTCCAAATGGATTTATAAAATACTCACAATAAACATTTATTTTTCCATACACTATGTCTAAGTGAACATAAATAACTTGAGCTGAAAGAATATTTTATTATTCTAGTTAGTTATGTAATAGTTGTTGGTTTCCCTAAGCGGACTGTATCTCACAACATACGGTTACTCTTAAAAGGATGTGTAACACATCACTAACGTTTACACAAAAAAGAAAATCTACCAGTAACAAAATCACCTTACTTTATTCATCAACGTACATGCCGACCAAACGGTATAGTGGTTAGCGAGCTAGCTTTTAGACCGCGAGGTTGCGGGCTCGAGTCCCGTATCAGGCATGGGTGTTTGTAAATGTATGTTGGCTTGTTAAATGACGAATGTTTCGGCGCATTATAGCCCTCGTGTTGCTGACGGCGCCAGATAATCTGAAAACAACCAACCAATCATCAACGATCACAACTCGACTTCAATACACATCTGCCGTCTCGACTACACTAGAAGCTTTTTAAAGATAGAAATTACACCAGTACACTGTAAATGCTGATGTCTTAAATTTAGACACAAAATGTCTGAAAAATTCATTTCAGACACATTAAGTGACTTAATTGGCGTAGCATTGATCCATTTCAGACATAACACGTGTCTGATTCTTTCTGAAATCACATTTAGACACACTTGGTGTCTTAAATGTAGACAGAAAACACCATATTAAGACATTTTGTGATTTAGACACCTAACATAATAAGACAACTAATGTCTAAGACACCAAACACGATTTAAGACATCATGTTTGGTGTCGTCGACTTTTTCATCAGGAATTCATGATGGGGGTATTTTTTCCGATTCAATTATACGATTTCAGGCGAAGGAAACACTGTAAATAAACAATGGAATAGATAAACGTAATTGCAATATGCAAAATAATTTATTTTTATTTTAAGAATTTTATTTGTATTTTAAGATTTTTTTATTTGTATTTTAAGATTTTTTTATTTGTATTTTAAGATTTTTTTATTTGTATTTTAAGAATATATCACCAAAAGCGACTTAAACACTCAAAGGAATGGTCAAAATAAGACATTTGGATTTTAAGACAGGAAGCAATAAAACGTCTGAAATGTACAACTATATAGCGAAGCTTCAAAATTTTCTTTAACCAATGAAATAAGAGAAGGGCTTTTCGAAAAGTAAAGAATCTTGCTTGATTTAAACGTAATACTGTTTGTATTTTTCGCGTCTCGTACTTGGCGCTTGTGTAGCGTTCGATTACACACACACAAAATGGTTGTAAACTATTCTAAAATGGTTGCTTTCCTTCTTTTTAAGTGGCAGAAATAGACAGTCGGTAGTTCCAAAAAACAAATACTTTCCTATTTTAACTTTAATGTTAATATCCTTTAATCTTGTGCTTTTGTTTAACTGTGCTTAAGAATTCTTTTGGAAGCGTTCCTTTATTCAACATGGAGCATTTCTTGAGATGAAGCCGTTGCCTTTCAAGAAACTAATGCGAACCCCTTTTTGAACTATTTAGATTGGCTTTATATTTAATAGGTCAATGAATTAGTGAAAAATGGGGTACCGTGTTACAGTAAGTGTTATTCAATAATACACTTATTTTCAGTGTTTTTATAATACATTTTAATTGATCTAGTATTTCTAAATGACACCCACAGAATTCTAAGTTTTCAGTTTTTACATTCAGTTATATTTTTATTGGTTTTGTTGCATATTACAAGTACTAATGGGAATATATTTGGCATGGGATTTGGTATAATCTGAATAACATTTATTCTTGGTTCTCGATGGCAGCAATAAAATTATGAAAATCAACGCTACAAAATAATTTGTGAAACATTTAATATTTGTCAAAATGAAGAATTTTTTTCTACATATGTTGTTCAAACATTTTTAAATAATATTTTAGCAAAAAAACTCATAATAATAGGATAATAATTTACTTATAATCATTTATATAAAACTCGGTTAAATAAAATTTTCCCCAGTGAGTTGAATTGTGGTAGCTCATAAAAAATCTTATAATGCAAAAAAACTTTATTTTAGTTTTATTTCTAATAAATGTCTATATACTGCATTAAATATCAGATTTCACAAAATAATAAAAATAAGTTTTTTATGCGTTAGTTTGTTATGAAAATTTGCATTTTTTTAAGTAATAATCTAATTAAAAATTGAATTGCATAGATTTTAATAATATTTTTGTTTTTTATGTACTTTATGTTATGTAATTGACGTGAAAAATTTCAATTCTACATCTTTAATTGTTTTTTAAACGAAGCATAAAATTTTTGGAAAAATCAACGTTTTGAGAAAACTCGAGAAAACTATAGAAATTTTAATAACTTGCATGTTTTTCAAATTTAATGTGCTCTACCTCTGTATTTTGAAGCAGCCATCTTTATTCTAATGCCTTTTTTTTATATTAAATTTTTTTAAGTTTTTTAAATGCCCTCTCTAGTCTTCTCAGCGATTAACGGGTTGAAATGCGTTGTACGCCCCCCACTTTGGTGACTTTGTAAAATGCCGCCAAGTTGTATTGACACTTCCACTGAATTGATCTTAAGGTTTGCCAAAATGGGTGCCAAGTTGTAATGGAACCATATAGGCACCAGGTTACCATACTTGACGCAAAATCACTAATAAAAAGGAAAGGGGGCTTATAACGCATTTTAACCGATTAACAAAGTGTCGCAGTGACAGGGAAAACTGTTGTAAAAAGGTTCTATCCTCAAAATTACAGGAATTAAGAGCATACCAAAATTTGGGAAACCAACTTTTTCAGAAACACAAAAAAAAATTGTGTGGAACTTACATACTTTTCAAATTTAATATGCTCCACCTCTATATTTTGAAGTATCTCCTTACATACTTCTAATGCCTTCTGTTTTACTTGTTTATTTTTATGCATCTTTTGAGGTATTTTTTAAATGCCCTGTATCTGCTTCAGCTATTCGACAATAATTGAAGCGTCATAGTGTTATAATCACTGCTGTTGGGTAGTGTTATTATAGGGGAATGTTATAACCCGGTAAAATTACCAAATGGGGAATAATTAGATTACAACTGCTTGATCCATCATTACCATAAATTTATGTTGCCATATAATGTATCCGAAGCATTTTTAGACTTGCCAGTGCAACGCATAGTACTATAAACCAGGTGCATGCTTACATTACACTTGTTATTTGTCCTTGAAGTTGACATGAAGAAAGCAACTGAAAACTATGATACAATCTTAGAAGTCAAAACTTTTCTATTTGAGATTCAGCCCCAATACAATGTCTACTATACCAATGCATATATTTTACAATAAGTCCCTGTTACTATCTCTTACTTGGATATATTAATAGTTGTTGTTTTACAATCTCATGCTTACATTTACCAGGAAAGTGTAACATAGTCAACAAAAAGTTATGAGCAACATGGTAGTAATACAGTAATTTTTACTTTTTTTTAAATAAAACTTTTTAATATTAAATTTGAATTGGTTTGTGTAAAAATTTTAACTGTTTGTGTAAAAATTTGTCCAACATCTGAAAGGTACCATAAACAACCTATTCAGACACATCAACTGTCTGAAAATATCCCCAATTCAGACACTCCAAATGTCTGAAAACACCCCATTTTAAGACACTTCATGTGTCTTAAAGATTAAGACACCATTTTTCGTCTTAAAACAGTGCCACTTGTTTAAGATACTTTTGTGTCTTATTTTAAGACATTTCAATTTGCTGTGTAGCGCTATCTTGTGAGTTAAATAGGAAAGTAACATAATAATAACATTAATAATAAGATTTAAAAGAAACTCTACCAGTAACAAAATCACCTTACTTTATTCATCAACGTACATGCCGACCAAACGGTATAGTGGTTAGCGAGCTAGCTTCTAGACCGTGAGATTGCGGTTTCGAGTCCCGTATCAGGCATGGGTGTTTGTAAATGTATGTTGGCTTGTTAAATGACGAATGTTTCGGCGCATTATAGCCCTCGTGTTGCTGACGGCGCCAGATAATCTAAAAACAACCAACCAATCATCAACGATCACAACTCGACTTCAATACACATCTGCCGTCTCGACTACACTAGAAGCTTTTTAAAGATAGAAATTACACCAGTAGCGCTATCTTGTGAGTTAAATAGGAAAGTAACATAATAATAACATTAATAATAACATTTAAAAGAAACTCTACCAGTAACAAAATTACCTTACTTTATTCATCAACGTACATGCCGACCAAACGGTATAGTGGTTAGCGAGCTAGCTTCTAGACCGTGAGATTGCGGTTTCGAGTCCCGTATCAGGCATGGGTGTTTGTAAATGTATGTTGGCTTGTTAAATGACGAATGTTTCGGCGCATTATAGCCCTCGTGTTGCTGACGGCGCCAGATAATCTAAAAACAACCAACCAATCATCAACATACACAACTCGACTTCAATACACATCTATTGACTCGACTACACTAGAAGCTTTTTAAAGATAGAAATTACACCAGTAGCGCTATCAGGTGAGTGAAATAGGAAAGTAACATAATAATAACATTTATCTAAGAATTAAACAATAGTAGAAGCACGTGTTGCTATTTAGTTATGTATGAGTATTTGGGGTTCATTATTGGTACATAATAAAAAATAATGAAGTGAAAATGGATTGATAAAAATTCGCATTAAGATATATATTTTTTTTTTGTGAATAATAAAAATTATTGATAATAATTGAATTAAGTTTAAATTGTTTTATTATTCTTGTTAGTTATGTAATAGTAGAACTATGTGTTGCCATTTAGTAATGTGTTAGTATTTGCAGTTCATTGTTGGTAAAAAATTCAAAAAATGAAGTGCTAATAGATTGATAAAACAATGTATAATAAACATTTATTTTTGCCTACATTATGTCATAGAGGACATGAAGTAGTTGGGTTAAAACATATTTATCTGTATTGGATAGTTACGTTGCTTCACTTTTGTCCAGCCTGAATGTCTGTCCTTTTAAAAATGAAGTTTTAAACAAGACTGAATTACAAACAAATCTCTGATAAAAATCTACTTTTTTCTTTGACAAATGCATGGTGGTGAAAAGATAAGAATAATGGCATGAGAAAGGGAAGCGACTGACAGGGAAATACAGCCTAAACGATGAGGAAAGGATGCAATGCATTATACGTCAGATTTCTTGAAGTAAAAGATTGACGAAAACAGAGAATGATAGTGTCGTGCCTCTTCTATTTCACGTCTTTAGGTTACATTATTCGATGGATTATCATATATCTCAAGTCAGCATATTTGTCTCAAAAATCTTGTAGTTGTTCAAATGGCAGAAAACTTTCTTTAAAGGAAATCGTTGTGGGAAGGTTATACAGTTTATTTTTTTATAAAAAATAGATTGGTAAATATATGTATATTATAAAAACGTGCTTTTGTCAATTTGTATTGCATAATTACCTTTACAAATGATTTTGTTTCTATATTTACCAAAGGTTATTTGTATAATTTGATATTAACTTCGCTGAATTACAAATTATTTTAAGGTATATTCATTCCATTTTATACGTTTTCTTCGTGTTCAACATAAAAATACAAATTTAATATAAAAATAATTTGTATTGTGATAACTGTTCCCAAAAGGCATTTTTTACGCATTTCTATTGCAGTACATGTGGTTCAGATATTAAGCCATAACAATCTTATTATTAATTATGTTTTATTTACCCGACACTTAATGATGTAAATAAGTTAATGCGGATGATATGCGATATCAGGTCTGCAAACATATAAAAATTTTAATTTTATATATATATATATCTATTTTGAAACAAGGTATGAACTTCCCACAGAGTTATTAAGGAAGTAATCTTCCAGTTAAATTTTAAAAAAAATTCCAGCATGAACTTCTTATTATGTCCTATCAGTCTTGTCAATAACTTAAAACTGTTAACATCACACATATCTGTAGCCATTATAGTTTAGGCAAAATGATTTTTGAATTGAACGAATTCCAGGCTCAATTCCGGGTACTTCCAATTAAATTTCTGTATGGGAGCTCGTGTCTGTGAGATCTTGCACTTTACATTTCGCCCGTGTCTGTAGAACTTATAGTTTTATGTGGAAATGTTGACCTCAGGCAGATGGACAAATGAGAAAATACTTTTTATAAGCTCCTCTCTACATTACTGTAGAGTAGTAGCTAATATAAATACATCATAAAAATATAAATTCAACATAAATACAAATTATATATAAGAATACAAATTCTATAAAAAAAATACAAAATCTATATAAAAATACAAATTCTATATAAACATACAAATTCCCTACAAAAATACAAATTCTATATAAAAACAAAAATTCCATAAAAACTTACGAATTCAGCACACAATTTCAAACTGATAATACAAATTCAATATAAAATTACAAATTTAATATAAAAATACAAATAAATATAAAAATAAAAATATACAAATTTATATAAAAATACAACTATACAAATTTATATAAAAATACAAACTTATATAAAAATACAAATTCAATGTTAATATACAAATTAAATTTAAATTTATAAATTCAATATAACTTGCACATTCCATTTAAAAATATATCGTTTTTAAGTCGATCAGGCCTTATTAATAACACCATGGTGGGCGCCAGGAAGGTGCGAGGAGAAGGGAGATTGGATGGGGGGGGGGGCATTTGCACTCCTCTGGACTTTGAAAATGAAAAATAATGTCCAGAAAAGTGGTATGATTCACTAGAAATAGAAGTATGATACATGTTTTAAACTATTTAATAGACGACGAACTTAATAATTAATTATTAATTAAAGTCTCTTAATGAAATTTTAATTTTCATTAAGATACCCAATTGAAATTTCATGGATAAAACAATATCCATCATCTATATCAAATCCAAATCAAATACAATGTCCATCATCCAGTCCAAATCTAATGTCAATCGTATCATGCAAACCTTTCGTTCATCAAAAAGTCTAAATCTATTATTCATATTAAATTTGAATCTTTTGTCCATTGTTGTCAAGTCTAAATCTGTATTCATAAATTTTAATTTTATCTCTTTTCCATCAAATCCAAATATTCTGTCCATACTTAAGTCTAAATTCAATGTTTATTGTCCAGTCCCAGTCATTTACTAGAACCGTTATCAATTCCAAAGACGATGTCTATTTCCAAGTATGAATTAAGTTATTCATTTCAAGTCGAATGTCCGTATTCTTTCCAACCTCAATCATAGAATTAGATGAGGCGCTCCTCATTTTCAAACCAGACCCGATGAGGAACATATGACGATCCACTACATAACAAATAACAATAAGTCATTGTAAAGATATGACATTTCGATTTTTAAGTTTTAAATTAATCATTCTAATAAGCATCTTCCAAAAAAGAAAACAAAAATAACACTTCTTCAGTAGCATTCGAGAAACAAAATTGATAGTTTCAGTAGAAAAACAGCTTCGTCAAAAGATATACATTTTATTGCACTATAATGAAATAGAACGTTATATTTAGGCTGTATAAAATGCTGATAGTGTGTTCCTCGCGTTGTGGAAATATGTCATTAGTGTATAGGAGGGTGGTTCGAAAAAAAAAATTATTTTGAAACGCATGAGGTGAAAAAAGATTATTCACACCTTGATAAGAAAAACTGTAAAAAGTGTTTTGAAATAAAAAAAATAATAATATCTTCCAATCGCACATTCACCTCAATAATTGGTTAGAAATTGAAGTTGAACAATTCTCTATTGCATCTTAATAATACTTATTAAAATATCAATCAGAAAACATTAACGTTTAAAACCTTGATAAATTAATATTACATTAATTATTGAATTAAACTACACTAAAATCGAATCGTAATCATAACGTACAATGTCTAATTTCGTTAGAAATCTGAAAAGGTTATTGATAGGCTCATATTTCAGAAGTTCACAGAAACATGTACCCAGGCATTCACAAAACATTCTAGGAATTCGATACTAGCAGTTTTATTAACCATTGTAAATGAAGAGTCGTTTTAATAAGTTAATTAGTATTTAAACTATAAAAGCTTTAGAAATTTATACATTCGTGTTTAGTTACAAATGGCTTTAACTCAAACGCATTAAAATTGACTACAGCTGAACCATTGTTTAATACTTTAACATTGGTATTGTATATTGGTTCAACACAACTCATGTGGTTGAAAGTAATTTCTTACTCTGGACTGTAATCCACAACGATGATCCTCATGGGAAGTTGAGGCTTATGCAGTTCCAAAGAACTGGAAATACTGCAACATAAGTAATATATTAAAAACATGCAACGCCATCATTATGCATATTAGTTATATTATACACATTTTGCATATCAGATAAAGAATACACATTACACTTACTAGTCAAATAACACAGTACACATACTAGTTAAATTGAAATCATTATCTACGTAAGAATTGTAATTATAATTTGCTTCAGAGCCTGAAATAAATACAAACATTACAATTATCTTAAAAAAAAAAAAAAAAAATCAGTTTGCAGTTCAAAACGATAGTCTTGTTAAAATAATTTAAACTGTATTAATCCATTAACTTTGAATGAAAATTGTTTTTATATTTTCACAAAATTACTGAAATGAAATTTCATGCTGTTAAGAAGTTATGTTATCTATTAATGGGTCAAATTAAATGGATTATTCTAAATATTCAGAAATAAAATAATTCGAAATCGAAAAGTTTAACCTTTGAAAACTATTTCCAAATCCACCAAAAATGGATAGTGTTCCTTCGAGAAATCCTAAATTTAGGCCAATTTACTTATTACCATTTTACTTTTATTACCAAACTAAGACATTCTAAAGTATTTTGAATTATCTTGTTGATTTTCATGTGCCTAGAAATAGGAAATTGTACAATTCATTTTTCATTAAGAAAACCTGACTTTCATGCCAAATCACCATAGCTAATTTGTAAGGATAAAAATAGTACTTAAACTTTCCTAAATATTTTTACAAAAAGTCGGATCAACATCTTTATAAAGAATCAACAGTTTGATTAATCACAAGTATATAGTTATAAAACTTTAAACGGTGTTTAGGACTTTTTGAATCTCAGTAAAATTTCTTTGAGTTATTCGTATCAAAGATAAATGACCAGTGAGCTCAAATACAATATTTGTGTATTATTATTTATTGAAAGCGTTGTTTAACACAACAAAGTGCACCGCTAATATTGTAAACATATATCTTTGTTACTGTATATTGTTAATATGACATATTTTTTTTAACTGTTTCTCTTTGTTGTAAGTGTACGTTAGATCAACTAAAAAAGTTTTAAAAGTCAATTGAATGTATATTTTTAAATATAATTGTGCTTTAAATTAAATATTTAAAAATACAATCGTTTCACATCGATATACTTAAACAAATGGTTAAGATTCACTGTACGAGACCCCTTGGCGACTTTTCCAAAACATTTCCTAATTGAAAGTGACGTCACATAGCTTCATCGCCAAATCCAAAATGGCGTTAAAATCGCCTTCAGATCCTTTCCTCCAACAGGGTTGCCAAAAAGTGGCTTTGCCGTAGGGTTGCCATTTTAGAACTGACATTGCCAAATGTGAAAAACCTCGCCAAGACGTCTCGTACGATAAATCTGAGCCAAATAAGTTAATGCTGATGTATAAAATGTGTTAAAAGCCAATGTTGGCAATATACCAAAGTCAAAATATACAGCATTGTAAGCGACTGGTAACCATGCAAGGCCGATCCAGTGCATTTCCTTTCCATCCTAGGCCTCCCAGCCTTTCTATACAGTGTGGCCTTTGTTAAACTAATTTAAGTGCACGGCAACACATCTTCCAAATGTTCTCAAAAATACATTCGCCAATAGTACTGCCAGACACTATTTTTGCCTCTATCAAGTGCACAGCCACATATCAAAGCGTTTTCGTGATAAACTCCATCTCCAACCTCACAATCCCTACGATAGGGAGACCACGACCTATTTATTGTGCACCTTCCTCTATTAACGTTCACTCTAGTATTCAGCAGGCACCAAAACCGAAACCATGATCTCCCGATCATGAGCTTGAGGTCTTTACCACAGGCATACCGGATAAAATACAACCGTTGGTGGATACGCCTGAAAATTTCACAATAAAGAATATAATTAACACAAAAATCAAAAAGAAATATTGGCCTTTAACCGCAACCGTTAAATAAAACAAGAATAAATATTGTTCAAACAAAAACCATAAAAGACACGCCAAAAAATTCCCTGGTTTGACGGGAAATTTTTTGTAATTTCCAAAACTTTTTCCGATGTGTAGACACCCCGATAAAGTACAACCGTTGTGGGATACGCCTGAAAAATTCATAATAAAGAATAGAATTAACACAAAAACCAAAAAGAAATATTGGCCTATATAAGAATCGCAACCGTTAAATAAAACAAGAACAATTATTGTTCAAACAAAAACCATAAAAGAAACGCCAAAGAAATATTGGTTCACACAAGCAGATTTTCTCTCTAGCTCGCCACGTAAAAAAAAAAAGTTTTTTGATGTTGTAGCTTGCTCATGTTGCACATTTAAACAATAGAAAAAGATTGTCACACTTGAATAAAAATAAATCGTAATTAACAATAGAATTTACACAAAAACCAGTCATAAAATCCGTAGTTAACAATCACACAAAAACCAGTCATAAAATTCATAATTAACAATCACACAAAAACCATTGTTTTTTTAAAAAATTGCATAATTAACAATAGAATTTACACAAAAAACAAAGTCATACATTAAACGCCAAAGAAATATTGGTATTCGACTTACTTAAAAAAACAGAAATAACTAATATATTATTAAAAACACAAACCAACAATATTTTGCGCCAAAACAATAGCTTACGTTAAAAACAAATATAGAACAAGATATATAACACTAAACACCAATTAAAAATATACAAAATCGAAATTTATCGAAAAACATTAGCAATTATAAGAATGACGCATGTGAAAAAGAAACGAAATTCTGGAATAAAAAGAAATCATAATTAACAATATAATTTACACAAACACCCCTTCACATAGGCCAATTTTGCACGTATAACAATTAAACAATAGAAAAAGATGTAAACACAAACCAGCAATATTTTACCCCAAAACAATAGCTTACGTTAAAAACAAATATAGAACAAGATATATAACGCTAAATGCCGATTAAACCAAAACCGTTGTCAAGAGCGAAATTCCGGAACAAACCAATTAAAATTTTAGATTATGCAAATTTTTGAAATGTGTTGTTAAAAAACTAATTAAAAAATCAACCAAGTAAATGTAGTAATATAAAAATGCAAAAACAGAACATGGTATAAGATATCCTCTCAAGAGTTTTAAAAAAAAATTACATTCAAAATATTATTAAAAACACAAACCAACAATATTTTACTACAAAACAATAGCTTACGTTAGAAACAAATATAGAACAATATATATATAACATTATGCCGCATTCACTTGCATAACGACTTACTTAAAAAAACAGGAACAACTAATAAATTATTAAAAACACAAACCAACAATATTTACCCCAAAACAATAGCTTACATTAGAAACAAATATAGAAAGAGATATATAACGCTAAATACAAATTAAAAAATACAAAATCGAAATTTATCGAAAAACATTAGCACTTATAAGAATGATGCATGTGAAAAAGATTTGTGCTCTTGAATAATAAAAATTCATAAATAACTTACACACCATAACCGTTGTCAATTAAATAATCTATGTTTTCGAAGAACGAAATTCCAGAACATTCTTTTCTTCCCAAAAATTAAAACAGCTCGCTATACCAACAGTGGTGTAGTGTAAAATAAAAAGGTGTGGGAACGCTATGTCACATAAAGTGAATGATATATATATATATATATATATATATATATATATATATAAAACGTTATATCACTTTTGTTGATAAATCGGTTAGCGTTCCCATTAAAATTAGAGGAGCAGAAACCTTCAAGGAAAGGGAGCAAAGAACTGTTGTGTGATAGACCACAATTTTGTTTTTTAAAAATGGAGATAGTTTGCGTGAACTTGTTTACGTGAGTTTTAGTCCGTATTCATGACGAATCATATAAATTTCACTTCTGGAATTCATCCACAATTACAGATCATTCGTCGAAGAAGATAATTGCCATTGGATGAATCATAGTATTGCATGTGTCGGATTGTTGATGGAATGGCCATGTGCGGGTGGCCGCGCCTCTTTCAAGTGTTTTGCAAATACTTGAACTTGCCTGCTCAGCTCTGAAATTGTGGATAGAAAACGAAAGCATAGTTTTGCGTTCAGTTTCCCGAAAAGAAAAATGTAAAAAAATTTTTTTAAAAAAATCAATTTTTATGTGTGGAAAAGCCGTTCCTCCTACTAAAAAGGTAAAGGATCGCCGTTCCCAAGCGTTCCCGCCCCACTACACACCTGTATACTAATATGATGCATACAGCATCTACCGCCATGAACTTGATGGCCAATTTCAAAATAACGAACGTTGCCAATTAAGAAATACAAAAGTACCCAAGGACATAAACAATAATTTTATATTACGCAAATTTTTGAAATGTGTAGTTAAAAAAACTAATAAAAAAATCAACCAAGTAAATGCCGACAATCAGTTTTTTAACAGAAAGTCAATTTAAAATATTAATGAGCTTAATAAATCGTACTTGGATTTATGCATGGTCGATGACGTCATAATTCCCCCACCCTCACACACGCAACGGCCAAAAAACGGGTATTCCCCGTTTTGAAGGAGAAAGGTGGCAGAAAAAATGGGGGGTAGTGCTATCTAAAACAGTATGTATCTAATTGATTTTTTTATCATTTAACGAAATTTTTAATTCCATCGCCTAGAAGACATTTCAAAGATTTGAACCACACTTTTTTCAATTTAAAAAGTAAATATTTCGAGTAGTTATTGAGAGAGAAGAGTAGGGGGAAAATTTTGTCCAATTGGATTACCATTAAGGCCAAATTTTAAAATTTAATTTAAAAAAAAAAAAAATTAATTAACAATTCAACAAAATTTTTTCTTTTGAAACTAAATGAGTGCAGAAACTACTTATGTTTCAAATTTCACGGTTCTCCTTGCACCAGAAATTGAGATACTCGAGACACAAAATTTCATTCATAACTTTTTTTTTAATATAGATAGAATAGAAAATTTGAGTGGAAAGAGATTTTTCAATTTATAGAGCCTTTATGAGGGTCCACTAGTTTCGTAACATACATTTTTGGAAACAAATTCCCAATGCTAAATTATGTCTGCCAAACAAGAACGCTATTTGTGCAACATCACGTCATGTTTAAATTATTAATTTAAATTTCAATCAATTAAAAATATTCGTAAAATATATATTTGATTTAATTTTTTTAAAGGAAGTAAAATTAATATATATTAGTGCTTAACACTTTACTACTCATTTGGATAATAATACAAAATTTCCTTAATTAAAATCATTTTAATAAAGTAGAAATCTCAAACACTGCCATCATTATAATATATTTTATTACGTATAACATTTCTTAGCCTCATTATAAATACCTGACTTTGATATTTAAAACCTTATACGAGTAACCTTCCTTGTAATTTGTTCTAGTAAGGGTGACCGATAACTTAATAAGCTCAACTAGAGAAACTTTTGATAAGTGTGAAATAAGCTTCATGATTTTAAGTTCCAATTTTTTTGAGAACTTTCATCTTTAAATCTTTTATAATAGGGGAAAATCTGCAACATTTTTTATTTTTAACTTTTATTTATTAAGATTACGGTATTCCTATACGTAGTCGTTATGCGTATGACCAATTTCTTTACCCCCATGTTTAATGAAAAAAAAAATAACCATGTTAATAGAATATTGTATGTAATAAGAGTATCCAACTGCAATTAGAAAGCAACATAAAGTTAAATGCTACAATTTATTATTATCATTTTCAAATAATCTTAAAAAGAAATAATATCTGCACTAAATACATATTACGATTTTCAGTCTTGAAAATTTTCAACTTTTGTCTTTCTAAATTATTTAGATAGAGTATAATATATTGTAAATAACAATAATGTTCATTGCTTGTTACTTTTTCGTTTTATGAATACATAGATAAATATTTTGGACTGACTACAAAATAAGGGCCAAATAACATGATACATTTAAATATCTCCTAATAACTTTTAATAACTATTAACCACCATTTTAACTTCTTACAAAAATAAAAATGACTTTTAGTCCAGTCGTATTAAAACAAATTTAACCCAATCAAATTTAATCAATTTTTTTAATATTAACACAATATTTTTTGAATATGTGGTTATATGAAAATTATTCCCTGGATACCAAAGAGAGGGTTGTATTAAAATCAGTGAAAAAAAAGTTATTTGTAGCTGGATATTTTGACAAGTTAAAAATATATTTTATATTATAATAATGATTAAATTCATCAACTAATACTCAAAGCAATAAACATGATTAATCGCATTTAGTAGATAAAAGTAATACATTTCTACCTAAATACAGAGCTAACACATTCTTCAGATAAATATATAAATGTATTTCATAAAAAGTGAAAATAGTTCAAAAAGAACAATGCATATTAAGTTTAAGTTTTAAAATTTTATTCAATCTTAAACATTTATTATGAATAGAATGAGAAACCTGCAAAGGAAATTACAAAATCATACAAACAAGGTTGTTTGGTTGGTTGTTTTCAGATTATCTGGCGCCGTCAGCTACACGAGGGCTATAATGCGCCGAAACATTCGTCATTAGACAAGCCAACATACATTTACAAACACCCATGCCAAACTCGGGACTCGAACCCGCAACCTCGCGGTCTAGAAGCTAGAACGCTAACCACTATACCGTTCCATACAAACAAGGAAGACAACAATTATAAAACTGATACTTTATTCCGGCTTTTACATAAAATTTACCCTTTCCATACGAAGTTTATATATTGTACTCAAACCAATTATTTACATTTTTTATCAACCGGAAACATTTTTGTATTGATATGATTATAAATCCTAAGAAGGTGAAAACAGTACAGAACTTGTACATCGAAAATAACCAGTTAGAACAACTAATTCAGTGCTAGTACATGTTTCAAATGTCATATATATATATATATATATATATATATATATATATATATATATATATATATATATATATATATATATATATATATATATATATATATATATATATATATATATATATATATATATATATATATATATATATATATATATATATATATATATATATATATATATATATATATATATATATATATATATATATATATATATATTTTTTTTTTTTTACTAAACAGCATTTAATCAAATCCCTTCTTATTAGGATTTAAAATTTTGATTAATCAACAAATATGTATCACCTGAGACAATTACAAAAGAGGTAAAAACACACAGCAAATCGGTTGTAACAGGCTGTGACAACCCATGCAATGCTAATGCATGTTTCGTATGGTAATATATTTTTCTAACTAAATGAAGATTGAAAACATACCCTGCTTTTTACGTTTAAAATTGTTGATCAATTGAAAATCGATAAAGAATTCTACAAAGAATGCAAAAACAAACAGACAGCATAACCTGTGCATCATAATAACCTGTGTGTCATAACCTGTGCATCGGATGCAACAGGTTATGACAACTATGATAACACATGCAATGTTAATACGTCTTTCATATTATTATATATTTTTCTTACTGAATGAATGGAGATTTTTAAAAAAAAACCCTGCTTGTTACAATTTAAATTTTTGTTCATTCGAAAGGTGATTAAGAATTCTATAAAGAGTGCAGAAACATACATATCGCATAAAACCTATCATCGAATGTAACAGGTTATAACAACACATGCAATGATAATACATGTTTCATATGGTTATATATTTTTCTTAATGAATGGAAATCCAAAAAATAACCTGTTTTTTACGTTTTAAATTTTTGATCAATGGAGAATTTTACAAAGGACGCGAAAACACCCAGACAGCCTGAAGCATGTACATCAGATATAACAGGTTATGACAACACATGTATTGCTAATACAAGTTTCATGTGATAATATATATTTCTTACTGATTGGAGAATGAAAACAAACCTTGTCTACTACGTTTGAAATTTTTGATCAATCCAAAAGCGATTACCAATTCTTTCAAAGAAGGCAAAAATATCCAGCCAGCTTGCAGACTGTACATTGAAAGTAACTGGTTTTGAAACAAATTCAGTGTTCATACATTTTTCAGATATTTTTAGCCTTTTTCTTACTGAACTGATATTGAAAAAAATATTAGGATTTGAATTTCTGATCAATCAAAAACATTTGCCCTGAAACGATTAAGAAACCTAAATGAAAACTCTACACCGTTGCAAAACTTTATGAGTAAAGCAGGTAGGCAATAGCTTCCTATTCGCATTCCTGGGTCGATACGGCTTTTCATACTTCTCTTCCCCCTCCCTCTGACACCCCCCCCCCCAGCGTCTGCGAATCGGGATCTCTTGCTGAAGGAAGTTAGCACTTCTCTGTCCGCTGCTGTTACGCAAGCACGCTCCTCCAATCGGCAAACTTCCGGCGGTCAGATCTTTGCCAGAAATTGACATTTCAGGCAATTAACGTCATAAAGACTTGGAATATTTGTTTCTTGAGAGTAGGTGATTGAAGATTATGATTAGTTTTGGGATTGGAATTGTGAAATTATTGGATTCGTGTGAGAAAGTGTCTGGAAAATGGATTGTGCTCCAATTGGAATACTTCGTAAACTTTTTCAACTGTGGAAAGGATTGTTTTGAGTGAGTTTTGGTAATCGTGTTTAGCTTGTTTTGTGAACTATTGATCGAGTTTTATTTGATTTTATGAAGTAAAGTTTATTTAGCATCTAACACCAGATCAAGAACTTCTCAGTTGATTGGGTGTTTAAGATAAAATAGCAAACTTGTATGTGTATTAGAGCTGTATTTAATGTAGAAAATTTATAAATTTTAGATTTTAGTAAAAAAAAAAACTATAAAAGTTTCATTGTGTTTTGAAAGTTAAAGTTAATCATCTTTCTGAAAAGTGTATTTCTACAAAGTTATGAGCGATTCGATATTGAAATAGGCATAAAATACAGATTTCTTGTCTTCAGTTAAATTAACTATTTTTTTGCTTCTTATGAAGTTTTAAATTAATTGCAAAGTTTTTAAATTTAATTTTAGACTTTTATGATGTGAATTAATAAGATTTATGAAATTTATTATTAAAACAAACGTTTTATGCAACACTTTTCACAATATACATCAAAAACAAGAGTTAAAATATATATATTTTGTTTAATTCATTGTAAAGTACAACTAGAATGAGACGAAATCTTTATACTTCCTTATATAATTTTAAATATAGAAATACGTAGTGTAAAAGTTATAACATAATAAAGAATATATTTCAAAAGTAACAATATAATAAAGAATATATTTCAAAAATAACAATATAATAAAGAATATATTTCAAAAGTAACAATATAATAAAGAATGTAATTTTAAAATAGCGCTCACACATTAAAATCAGTAAAACATACGTTTAAAAGCAAATTCACTAATTTGTAATATATTACCAGTAAATAATTAACGTTTCACTTTTTAATATAGATTTATGTACTTTTAATATATAACTTATCCAATATTTAAACCCACTTTCCAAATCACCAATTTGCAAGTGAATAATAAAAGCACATGCATAGGCAACTTCTCTAAACTTGACCCAAAGTCATTTACATTGCATTGAAATAGTTAGAGAAATGCCTCGTAGTAATTTGTTAGGTATGCATCTAGTAGTCGCTTGTTGAAGTAGATCATTTGATTAATTTCATTGGGCCATAATCATCAAACTCACCAATTAGAGGAAACGTTGGAGTGGAATTGCGGGTTTCCAATCGGTCGATTGCCATCTATCTCCGCACTTTACCTTCTCAATTACATCTGTTTTAACTTATATGATATGTGAGGTATCTTATCATCTGCATAAGATTAAAGTATCCTGCTGGGATTAATTGTATCGCATTGAAAGAGTATCGCAACACGTACAACCGTCATTTTTTTCAGCAGCAACATATTGTTTGTATGTTCCTAATATAACAAACGCATTTAGTGATGAAATATAATTTATTTTACAAGGTGTCTTAGATTAGTTTGTTAAGAAATTGTACCACATGAATTTTACATATATTTGTTGTCGAAGTATTTCTAAAGTATGTCAGTTTAAGTCAATATAGACTTCTTCACATTGTAATTATAACCACCTTAACCAAAAGTAACTACGTAAAAATATACTTATTCCTCTAGCAAAGAATCAACATTTTTACAATTGACCGTATTCGATTTAGTTTGGATTCTTCACAAAGTAATATTTTATTCTATAAGTATTATCTTATTAAAAGAGTGTAATAGCATATTTTCCTCCTTGTTGACAACTTTCTTTGCGGATTAGAAAACGTAACTAGTAAAAAAATATTACGTAAACAGGAAAGTTGTCATTTAGTGCTGAACTAACTTTTCTCTAATGTTTGAACTAAATGATATGATAGGTAACTGTTTTAATAACGCTTGTTGACAAGTGAACCTACTAAATTAAAAATAAACTTTATAAAGATAAATTTCACTTCACTAGAAACAGATCTAACTCTTCAGCCTACCACTCGAATATACATTTAAAGACGCACGTTTCTGCCCATCAGAAAATGCTCATTCAAAAACACATGCAAGTTCCTTACCACAAGTGATCAATCGTTTATACAATAAAGATACTTCACCAACAGCAGAAGTGGCCAATAAACTACACGATCAGGATACTTCTCACCTTCAGAAGTGATCTAGCGCCTGTGCAATTTGAATACTGCAACTTTAAAGTGTACTTCACTAGAAACAGATTTAACTCTACATCCTAAAAATCACCTATACACTTAGAGTATATCACCAACTTCACCTGTCGCAATCATTTATACAATAAGGATACTTCGGCACCTTCACAAGTGATCTACAGCCGGTACAATCTGAATACTTCACCAAGTATTTTCCCATCAAGCACACCGCTGAGTTATGAAGTTAAGTGTGATGAGTTACCGTGCCAGTTGTGAGCGTCTCAACCTACTTCGGCAATCTTCTTATGGCTCCACCACCACCCCCTATACGCGAAGGGGCAGCAGTTTGGACAGCTGTCTTCTGCCGAACAGTGCACCTGCTAGATATACCGGGGTGTACAGAAAGGCATTTAGTGACAGATTAGTGTCCCCACCACCGCCTCGTAGAGCGAGAGTGGTCAGTTTTGACCTCTCTGACGAGGATGAGGATGATCAGTTCAACTACGATACAGATGATGAGGTGAGTTATTTAATGTTTTGTTAGGAATATTTACTTGTTATTGTGTTTAAATAAAATATGATTTTTTTTTATACTTTTGCGTTAGACAGCTAAAACACAATTTGGCTTCCTTTGAAAAAAAGCCAATACCAGTCGAAACTCGAATGAGCTATCTCGACGTGTGTTTTGATGTCTAATAAGATGTTTTATCCAATCAGGATAGAGTAATTTTTAATGAAGTTTATGATAATATATGAATTATTTTAATGTCTACCTTGGAAAAAAAATCGTCTAAAAGTCGTGACTAGTTGTTAAAAAAATAGTCATGAAATGATAAATATTCAGCTTTTTCCCTTTTAGATATGTTTATTAAAGGACAATGTCATATTATTACATTTAAGCTTCTTTTTTAAACTGTGGTAAAAAGTTCTTGTTGATTAAAAATCAAGATGTAGGACCAATTATTTTGAACATAAATCAATTTCTAAATTTGATAAAAGTTTTTTTTTTTTTTTTTTTTTTTTACTTTTTTAAGAATTTAGATTTGTTTCTATTTACTATAATATACTTAAAAGTAATTGTCATAAAGTTCTTAGAGAATTTCAGTTTTTGTATAGTAAACATTGTTTCATCAGCAAAACATGTTTAATAAGAAATAGTGTCCAATGTGTGTCTAGGGGACGGGGGCATAAATAAAATTTTACGTAAATTTAATCATTACTACTTAATCAATATGAATTTTTAAAAATGTGTAAAGTCAGTTGATTGGGAAACTCACCAATGAGAAAGCATCAGCATTTTTTTTTTTTTTTTTTGTATGTTCAGATAAATAATTTATATAACTAAACAACACTTCAATATGTTTCTAATCTACATAATGATTACAAAAAAAGACCATGAATAAGGTTGGTTGGTTGGTTGTTTTCAGATTATCTGGCGCCGTCAGCAACACTAGGGCTATAATGCGTCGAAACATTCGTCATTAGACAAGAGAACGTACATTTACAAACACCCATGCCTAACACGGAACTCGAACCCACAACCTCATGGTCTAGAAGCTAGCACGCTAAGCACTATTCCGTTTGGTCGGCGGATTACAAAAAAAGACCAAACATGAATAAAGAAAGAAAACTTGCTTTTTACTCACAAAAAGGAAAGACTTCACATTTATATATTTCCCAATAAAATAATCTTAAAAAACAGCTCCAAGAAATATTTGAAAATGTATTTAAGTCAGTCGGAAGTCATTTTGTGGAAAATTCAATTTAAAGTTTGAAAACTTATCGAAGCAAGAAAAGATAAAGCCAAAAATACGATTAAACTAAAATATTTACTCTTCAATAAACGGAACATACAACTCTTTATTTCAAATTCATACGTTTCGACGTAAAAGAAATTAATAAATGCATTTACAGAATAATTTAGATTATTTTTCTTTCTAAATCGATGTTCTCAACGAGTTTGTCATTATTGTCGTTTTTGCTCTTCTTCGGGTTCTTTTGCGTTTTAAGAATTCCTTGTCTTTTTTTTTTATTCATCTGCTCTTCTGAAGGCTAGATGATTTTATAAAAATTATGTATTTCTGACTTTTCAAATAATTGAAAATCTGCATGCTTTGCAGTCTAAATACCAATTCTTTCTCTGTATAATTTTCTATAGAGAGCATTTTTTTTTTTTAATGTAAGTTGTAGTAGTAGTAGTTTTCTAATTGCGTGGTTAGGTATGTGTCTATGTTTTCTTCTTTGCTTGTAAAACCAACTAGCTAATCTTTCTTCGTTGTGATTTCCAGCAAATAAACTGGAAGAGTTAACATAATCTCAATTTAACTAATATAATTAAAATGGAATGGAAACTTAAATAAGATAAAATGAGCACATATGTTCCTATGTGTCTCTCATAAGAGGATTCTACAGGTTCATGACCCCATTTTAATTAATTACAATAGTCAAACTTATATTATTCTGATTTTATATTGCTTATATTTATATTGCTATTGAGCTGACTTTATAAGTATAATATGTTTTGTGTGTGTGTGTCTTCCCTCTTTTACATGTCTTCAAGTAAATATATATTGGTAATAGTCTAGCAGAAAAAGCATTTATGGAAGAATAAAGATAGAGGGATTTCATTAATATTATGAGCACTTTTACAGACTGAGTTGGAAAGGTTTTTAGGAAAATATCCTACAAGTAAGGTTTTTAAATTATATATTTTCCTACATTTGAAGACTTAGAATAGCGCTCTGTCGTAACATATTTCTCCCCTCGAGTCTCCAGACTTAAAAAATATATATAAGTTATTATTTATTAAAAAAAATATTTTATAGGCAGCTTGAATATTTTTGCTTGTTTTAATGATTAGTTGTTACACAATTCTAAAGATTATTAAAGGTCTTTATGATTTTTATGATATAGTTTTTACTGAAATACAACAAGTATCTACTTTAGTCGCATTGACTTTTAAATACGTCTTCTGAGTACAAGCATTTGCTTTTGTCACATTCATTTTTAAATATGTATTTATTATAGCTTCTGAGAACAAAGGTAGTAGAGGTGTTGTTTTCCGAAGATTCCAACTTCTCAGAATCCTTCCAAAAGTTAACTTACTAAAATATTCACAACATGCAGGCGGATATCCGGAAAACTTCCCTTTTGATGCATAAAATGCCATTATGTCAACAAGCAATTAGGTAAAACGTTTCTCTGTGATCTTTAGAACTGCTACTGGGCTTTCGCGGCTCTCTATGAGATCGTTACGAAGATAAGAACTTCGTAAGACATCAAAAGCAGTTTCAAGGTTCTATTATGGAATTGCTATTGTTAAAGCGTTAAGAGCTATTTGAAGTGACATTTTGCTTACAACCACCCTCACCCCTTCCCTTACCAATCACTCAAATTCCCACTAAATAAATATAAAATGTTTAAGTAAGAATAAAATTAACAGGAATTGGTATTATTTCAACAATGATATTGCAAGTAAATATATGTTACTTGATAGTTATGTATAACTTGGGGAATATTTCAATCAGCCTGCTTTTAAAGTGTATACTTTAATGAGTTTACTTATGCTTACCATACGAATGTTTTCATGAAAGAAGTCATCAGTACTTTTCCTGTGATTCAAATTTTCTGTTTACTTTTAAATTTCGGATTATCTTTTAAGCAAAGTGTTTGTTATCATTTAATTATTATACTCACTAAGGGTTCATCATGTCTATTAGTTGAAATTGTGACGAGTGAAGAAAAAAGAAATAACAATGTGTACAGACAAATTGATTCGTGGCTTATTATTCTTCTACTTGAATTAATATATATCGTACATCATACAATCATATGCAATATAATATTTATATACAGCGTGTCCCCGTATAACCTGGCCGACCTTTATTTTCTACAACGTTGGTCCTAGATGCATAGTACCAATTGAAGAAATGTTTTAAATCGTTAAAATATTTTTATTGAATAGTTTTTAAGTTAGAAAAGGGGATGGTATAAAAATTACGGATTGTAAATTTTTATACAGTCCCCAGTTCCCCCAACTTATATTTAGAAAAATGTTGCCGATGAAAAAACATTTCAAACAAAAAAAAAATTGAAATTTGAACGACCAATATTCATGGAGATATGAAAAATGGAATTTAGTGACTTATACCACTTTACACCCGTGGTCATTAACATATTTTAAGGGCATGTACACAAAATGAAATACAGAGAAAAAGGAATTGCGTTCGGAAAATTATTCTGTAATCAAATGCATGAATACGATCTATCAATGTCTATAGTGAATTGTGGATGCTGAACTCGTTTGCAAGAGATAATAGGTGCCATACTCCCTAAAACTAACAAAAATCTTTCGACCACGTAGGATGGAAAAAAAAAATTAAATCTGATGAGGCCGAACAAATTCACACTCTTGTGTTGTGCATGAGTCGCATTCGCCCTAAAATTCCTATATTTCCTTAAATTTTCGTTTATCCCTAAAATTGTACTTACATTTTTCGACTATCCCTAAAATTTTAGAAATATCAACAACAAAAAATTACGTTAGTGGTAAAAAAAAAAAAAAAAAAAATTCTAAAAAGGAATAAAAAATGCCCGACCCTTATGTGTAAATTAGCATGTAGTACTGTGGGATTTGCAGGTTCCTATGCAAATTTTAGTGGCAGATTATTGATTGGTAGGTAGAAAACCAATAATGTATGTTCATCACTTCAGAATACAAGTAGGTCATACTGATACCAGATGTATTTAGCTATTTTGTCAATCCTCGTAGTTAAAATGTACACTGCGGAACAGTACGCAGAAATGCTATTTCTATACGGCCAGTGTAATCGAAATGAGGGAGAATCTGCAAGACAATCTGCAATTAAATTATTTCCAAATGGCATCCATCCATCTAAAGCTACGATTTTAAATATTGTAAAGCGTTTGCGAGAAACAGGTAGCATAGGAAGACGTCCATGATCCGGAAATACAAGAGTGGTTGTCTCTGACGAAGAAATTTTGGGCCATGCTCTTGTTTTTCCTCAGTCTAGTGTCAGGGACATTAGTGAAGCATGTGGATACTCAAAAGCCCATGTGTGGAGAGTCTTAAACCGACACGGTGTATCTCCTTATCGCCCGTGATTGGTGCAAGAATTTTTGCCCGGGGATGAAAATAGACGGTTTGATTTCTGCAATTTCATCATGAACAAACTAGAATTGGATTCATCATTTGTGAATAACATTCCATTTTCTGATGAGTGTACGTTTTCAAGAACTGGAATAGTAAATAGGCAAAACACACACTTTTGGTCCCTGCAAAATCCTCATGTGATCCGACCAAACAAGCATCAAGTGCGATGGTCCGTTTGTGTGGCATATGGAAGGGAGCATTAGTAGGACCTTTCTTTTTTGCTGATACATTAATAGGTTAAAAAGTATGCGAACCTGTTACAGGGAACTTTATCTGATTTTCTAGATGACTATGTCGTGTTAGCAGACATTAAAATGATGTGGTTTCAACAGGATGGTGCACCACCCCTTGTGGGGTGAGTTTCAAGACAACATTATCGGCTATGAAGGTCTGGTAGAATAGCCTCCTAGATTTCCAGATCTAAATCCTTTAGAATTCTTTCTTTGAGGATTTTTGAAAAGCAAGATATATGAAAAAAAATCGACGAGTCTATTAGATATGCAGAATCGAATTTTATCCGCTGCCAGGTGTATTACGCCTTTAATGCTGAAAAATATTGAAGATGAATTTGAATGACGTGTGCGCTTAGGTATTTTAGTCGAAGGAAAACACTTGGAGAATATGTAATTAAGAAAGAGGTTATTTTTCCTTTTCACTTTTTTATTTCTCTCACCTTTTATTTTTGTTTGTGTAACAAAAAGCGCTGCTTTCTGATTATGTTATTATTTAAAATTACTTAATTAAAATTGTTTATAAGTTTGTTTGCTGTTGCGTTGTATCATTTGTAATTTTTTTTTTTTCCTTTTTTTTTTTTTTTTTCCAAAGCAGTTTATAGTAAACAATTATAATGTTTTAGGTGATGATGAATAACAACTGGTTTGCCATAGTCAAACCTAGTCTAGAAGCTCGTTGTTATTCCAATATGACGATATTTCCTCATTTCAATTTATGTACGGGCCCTCCAAATAGTGTTAAAACTTTAAACTCCAAACTCCAATTGGTCTAACAAATTTCAATTTTTTTTTATTTGAAATGTTTTTTCATGGGCTAAATTTTTCTAAATATGAGTTGGGGGAACTGGGGACCGTATAAAAATTTACAATCCGTAATTTTTATATCAACCCCTTTGCTAACTTAAAAACCCTTCAGTAAAAATATTTTAACGATTTAAAACATTTCTTCAATTGGGACTATGCATCTAGGACCAATGGTGTCAAAAATAAAGGTCGGCCAGGTTATACGGGGACGCGCTGTATAAATCAATAAAATCATCTGAATTAATTTTTGTAGTAATTGATTAATAAAAAACAATAACAATGTATACATAAAATTTATTCAATGTTTATTATCCTTCTACTACATCGATACATCACTCAGCAGTGAATTTTGTTGTAAATTCTGTGTAATTACTTGGAATTCTTTGCAAAAAAATAATAACATTGTGCACATACAAATTTATTCAATGAATATTCTCTTGTTATTTCAACTAATCTATATCGATATATCTCTCAGCAATGAATTTCTCTGGGTTGTCAAAAAATATCAACAATACTACAAATATTTCTTTGAGGATTTTTAAAAAAAAAAAGTCATCAGTGTTAGATATTCTATTTTATTGCTGAGAGATATAAGTTTCCTTGGGTTACCTCAACTTGCTTCAACTCTTCTTTTTTCTTTTCTATATAGTGCTGCTATCTACTTTGTGCTATAACAACTTTCCAAAATATTTAGACTATTTCTTTTATTTTTTTTTAACTTTGATTCTCAAACAAATAACGCAATATGCAATTGTAAATAAACTAGCCTTTCTTAGGTCTTAGTCTTTAAATTGATATATTATTGATTAACCCTTTGCACTCCAGGCCTTTTTCGCGCGGAGGAATCAGCAACTCGAGACATTTTAGGTTCGGCTGGTGTTTATGGATTTGCTTCATAGAAACTAAACACAGTCATTGGCCTTGCATCGAATTTCTGCATCACACCTAATGGTCCTCTCGTGGTTTGGCATCCAATCGTGTGTCGCCTGAGAGGCACCACTGGAGTGCAAAGGGTTAAAGAAAAGGAGATCAGTTGGAGTGGTATTTAATTCAGTGTTTCATTTTATTATAGTTCAGGTACATTGACTGCAACCGTTTCTTTCTTTTTTTTTTAGCCATTTTTGTCCGTAAGTTAATTTTTAGTTATTGTTTTATAATATATGCTTATAGTGGCGTGTGTTTCATAAAGAGTTTCCTCTACTTGCTCGAACTGGCCGGAAAAACAGGAATCAAAAAACAAATTTAATCAGATCCAAAACCGTCTCCAAATAAATTCGCATTTTTTTCTGCAAGATGATGAAAGGGGCTGATGGTACATTTTTACAAATATGTCGCTTTTTTGTTTGATCGGGCTTTTTTTTTACTTCTTGTATGTGTGATAAGCCTTATTCTTTTTGCTCTTCTTGCTAAGTTCTCATTCATCTTTTATTATGACAAGAACCTAATACAGTCTCCATATCTACTTCAGAACTACATTTTTATCCTTGATGAAAATATTTCCTTCGTGATACACATTTTCAATATAAGAGACATACTGTTTTAATATTGAAAATACGTATGCTCATGCATTCCTGTATTGTTATCGGACTTTGTCTTTGAATCTAATGCATAGTATGCAATTATTTTGACGCAAATATTCATGTTTTGAGGATCAACATGAATCGATATGTCCTTTGTTCCAACAACTGAAACGCGTGTTTCATAATAATAGCATCCATTATTTTTCATATTGTAGATGTTCACACTGAGACTAAGATTCCAATATTGGTAAAGGAAATGTTATAAAACACATTCTAAAATCTCATACATCCCTTACATTTATTATTTAGAAATACGTTTAAATTGTTCATGGTAATTGCAATTATAGTTCAACATTCAAAATGCTGTAAAAAAAAAAAAAAAACACTCGTCAAAAAGACCTGATGTTTGATCCGAATATTTGCGAGAAAATAAAGACAATAGTGTGACATAAAAGCAAAACAAATGTTGGAATTCGACTTGTAAAAAACAGAAAAATAAAATAAATTAAAATAATAGCGCACAAATGTGAACATATTTTTTTTTCTTTCTTATACCAGAAAATTTCCCATGCGCTCAGGTCAAATTTCAGGTCTTTTTTACAGCTTCTTGAAAATTGAACAAAAATTTTTATAATTGTATACTCTCAAATATGCCATTTATCATACTTTTAAACAATTTAAAAATACAATATCACTATGGCATAGTATTGTGGTATATTATCACATAGTAATTATAATAAAATAATTAGTTATAGAAAAATATTTCACTCTTTTATTAAATTAAATGTACAGCTGTATTTGTAATCTCGCATTTTAACTACACCATTGTTTGAGCCTGATTTCAGCTTACCTGAATTAATTCAGTAATTAACAATAAGAGATAACGCTATTTTTTATCTTAAGTATACTCTTTCATCACCTAGGAAATTTTCACACTTATTAATGTTTTTTGAGCAGGATTTTCTGATCTTGTTAGTTATCGGTGTCCTTTAAGTAATAGAATTAGTTTTCAAGCTAAGTCTGTCGTAAATGAAATAGTTAAAGACACATTTTTTTTTTTTTTTATTAATTTTGCTTTTTCTTGTTAGTTATATTCAAATTAAATTCTTTGAAATATCGTGATACAGTCATTTTATTTCTTATTCCTTATCCCTGAAAGATCTTGATTAATTTTTAACTCCGGGTAATATCCTTTATAAATTCAGTTAACATTTATAAAAAAATAAAATTTCTCAAGAAAACTCTTTTTTTTAATTATACTAGACAGAATATCATCAAAGTGAATATTTTGTTACGCGTATTTTTTACATTAAATCTTCTTTTTAAAGGAAAACGTATTAAGTTACATTTTGAAGAATATTATATTAAATAACATTGCACGTACATTTTTTAAAACATGATTGCTCACTGTGTAATAAACAATATTCACTGACAAATAGTTAAAGTAAATCTGCTTATCAATGCACTCTACGAACTGCAGGGATGGCACGCCTGCACCAAACTGCGCCAATTTAAAATTTAGATACAACCTGATACAAAACGGCCTTTTTTAGGATTTTTGCGCCAAATATTGCGACATTTTTTTAAAAAAAATTTTTAAACAATTTTCACAGAATAATCACTGTTTCTGCAATTTTTCTCGTGGATTGAGTAGTTTTATCTTTCCTAATAAAATTGTCTTTCTCATTTCAGATGCGGTACAATTCCGCGAATTTCAGGTTTTGTGACCGAAATTTCGATCATGAATGAGCCGATCACGCCGTTTTTTTTTCTCATGTTTTAACTTCTTTTTTAACGTTGATATGAGGGATTTGGACATTTTTCTGAAAATTACGCTTATGTAATGGCCCTTATTGCCGATATTTGCGTCTTTATGGCAATTTTTGTTTCGAAGATTTACATTGATGTGTGATGATATAATTTTATTCGATATAATCGAAGATTTGTGTGGAGTGTATTAGATTACATCCGGTGCTATTTACATTTGTGTGATGATCGTTTTCGGCAAGTGTTACGCTGTTGTTAATATCCGATTTCCAATGCCCACAAGTCTAAACACGTGGAATCTGCATACGTTCAGGTTTCTCTACTAGCCGTAATTTGCGTTGGTGTGTGATGGCCATTTAGTCGAACGTTAACGCTGATGTTATGACAGCTATTTTTGAGATTTGTGGCGATAAGGTGTGAATTACGTTGTGTGGTGATAATTTGTGTCGGTTGTTATGCCGATGTAATAGCTGCTATTTTCGAAATTTGCTCCTGTATATCAAGCATTTACTCTGACTTTTACAATGGTGTGAAGATATTGTGGTTAAGTGCTGTTGTAATATCCGATATTACCTGTTTTGCACCGATGGTATCCGATGGTATTATTGAAATTTGCGCTGGTATGGGAGTGCTATTACTGATACGCTGTGATTGTCAATTTCGCCGAGATGCAAATCAAGATGATGTATGGCCTTAAAAATTAATTGTTTTGAAAAGACAGCCTTCAATAATTGGATTAAGTTTTTTTTTTTTTTTTTCCCCGACATTTTTGCCGTCATGTTGTAACTTGGTATTCAGTGATATTGAGAACATTCAAAATGTCATATTCCAAAAATAATTCTATCAATTATCAAGGAAATTAAGTACAAATTATTTTTTCTACAAAATGTACTTGCAGGCATTTTTCTGTTTTTTTACATTATTTTAAAATATCCCTTGTTGTTTCATATACATTAAAGTTTAATGCAAATTAAGCTTATGCATTAAATTTCGGTTTGTAGGAATCCTCGCACTTATCATATACATATCAATACTTTTTGGGTCTAAAGAAAATTCAAAATGTGGAAAAGATGAAACACATTGTATTGTTATTGAGACTTTATTGAATTGTAAGCAAAATATTTATTGTATGCATTATCAATTTTCACGTGCAATTGCATTGAACTATTACTTTTCGTCCTTTCGTTAGAACCATTTAAATTGACTCTTGAAAAATTGTTCGTAAAAATCGGAACTAAAGCACTTTTCAATCCAGATCAAATTTTCATCGCATTTGACTACTTTGTTAAAACCTACAGTTCATCAACAAAAGTTTTTCTAAGTATAAATATATGAACAAAAAACACTTCAACGCAAGTCACAAGTAATACATATTTCGCCATAAATAAATTGGAAATAATTTTTGTCTAAGAATAAAAGTACATTGATATTAAAGATTTAAAATAACTTTCAAATTTCCATTTTAAAAAACTCCGAAAAATACAACCCCTTAGGCATTTTGAAAATTATAGTTTTGACAGCAAACTTAATTATTTAAACTTTCAGTCGTCACAAAAAGAAACATGCTAAATAAGATATTGAAACACAATTCTATTACGTCAAATTACGAATTCACTCGACACATAGTTTAAAAAACTCATTCAAATACACAATATTAAAGTTGAATGTTTCGAATACATTACGATTCTAACCTTCCAACAACTATTAAAGTTTTTAATTTCAGCAGTTTTATTCCTAATACTTAGAAATGATTAATTATTGTTTTAACTGCATGACCGAACAAATTAAAATATAAAATAAAATATGTTTCACTGAGGGACATAATGGGATTTTAATGATAGCAATATTTTTCTGCCAGCGTACTAAATAAGTATGCCCACGAGCTATTAAACTAGAGTACCATGAAATTGAAGGCATTTTTCTCGTCCATAATTTAGGTTCTTGACATAGTTTTATATCCCACTTAATTTATCAAAGAAAGTATTATTCTCGAAAGAGGTCTAATTTAAAGGGGCCAATTTAAAGTAAAGCTGTCAGTATTAGTTGAAATGAAGGTACAGCTTGTTGTATTATATTAATGGTGATAAATGAAACACAAATTATATGCTATAACACTTGAATATATTTACAGATGTATATTGTTATGAATTTTTCCACCGAGTCAATGATGGCACAGTTTTTATGGTATAAAAATATTTATTCTCCCTTCAAGAGCTCACAAAAGTTATTCAAAGAATGGTGCAATCACTATTAATCTTCAATACAAGCTTCAATAAAAACAACTCCGAATTCAGCTCACTCCAATAGGTAAACAAAGCGTTCAGCTTTCATCGGGATCCGAAGTCACACTGAATTATTTAAACAGGCGCGAGAGAATAGTCTCGAAATATCCAGCCAATTTCTTCGAAAAAGAAACATCTCAAAATTTCTGGATTGCTTTAGGTGTTAGCACCTATTTCTAACCTGTATTATCGCTGTTAATAAATAAAATAAGATAACATAAATTACAATAGAATTTTAAAATAATACTTCACTATTTTCACCATATACAGACAATTTGTGAAACAATATGCTGTATGTGTTTATACATGCTCGTTCATTAATTACTTCTTAAGTTTGAATTGACATGACTGCGAACAGTGATATACAGAAAGAGGAGACAAGTAGTATCTTGAGCAGACAGGTATGGACTTTCAAGAAGAAATTATTAGTTACAATATGTGGTAAAAAGTATAACATGTTAACAAATTGTTATCAAAAATATATACAGCGGAATGAATTGATTTTTTTCCTCAGATAAAGAGGACTATGATCTCCTTGCTGGTAAGTTCAGCCCAAGCAGTCTATTTTACAGTGGTATTGTAAGATATACAGACATTTACAGTACGCAAAAAAAGAAAAAAAATCCAACAATGGCTATATGTTCGGTTCTAATCATCGTAGAATCTTGCGTTTTGCACCAACATGTTTTGTTGACGATTTTCTATGTGTCTGATGCAAATTTTTTTTTCTTAAAGTGCTGTATACTAAGTAAATTTAACTATATATTTAAAAATTTAATTTCATTACGAACACTTATTTTTTATGTTTTCATTCGATTTAGAATACCTCGTTTACCATAGATACCAAATTTCAGTTCATTATGTTGAGAAACACGTCACTTATGAGCGAAAATGTTTTGGAAGATCTTGAAGGTCAATTTCTTTATCACTGGGAAGAATCGAATGTTTTGCATGCTTCAAGACGCAATCTCTATTACACGGTCCCTTAAAGTGAGCTTTTTTACATTTTTGCTAAAATATTAAGGACAAAAAGTCAAAATAGAACGAAAAATATTCTGGAGAGGTTTTCAATCATGATAATTCTAAAGGGAGCAAAAAAAAAAAAAAAAAAAAATAATAATGTGGTAATTAAGGTCATCTGTGATCAGTTTATTAAAATAGTATACGTAGAATGTGCATATTTGCCAATAATAACTAAATGTATAATGTATAAATAAGAATCTATAAAATAATAGTAGAAGTCAATTGAGGATTTTATAGCATAAATAGAAATTATTATTTATGTTCAGTTTATATCTATGTTCATGTTATTATGCACATCTTTTAATAAATCTCCTCGAGTTTAAATGCTATTTTCTTAGTGGCATTTATGAACCATTTGTTCCATATTCCATAGCAATTACTGAGACACTAATACGATCTTCTACACACTTCTAAAATGAAAAAAGAAAATTAGGGCTTCTTATCCTTTCCTTTATACGGTACGTTTGAATCTGAATGTGGTACTAGGATGATTCAAAATATGTGGGGATTTTTTTTTTTTTTTTTTTTTTAATTAGAGACCAGGACACCCACTCATTTTTTTTTCATCTACCCATACAAACCTTCTAACAAAATTTCAGAATCCTACTCCAATTAAAAGATGGTGCTCAATGAACAGTAAAATTTCGCATTTAGTGCGTTTTCGGATATTTGTCGTGGGTTTGATAATAATTACAATTGAAAGCAATTTTCTTAAAGAAAGTTTTTATTTATACCATAATTAAAAAATGTTAAATAAGTTAGTTAGAGTTTATGAAATAATTAAACAGTTTAGGGCTATTCCACGGCTCACAAACGCTCATCAATTCCCCGTGCTACTCCATTATCCTTTGAGATTCTGATAAAATTGCCCCTATAAATTAGGTATAAAATCCTGAAAAGCATTCAAAATAAGCTATTATTACACCTAAATACGAAATGAATAATTTGTGTGGTGTTATGTAGATCAGTAGTGTTGTTTATATCAACATTTAACCAAGGTTTACAGTACCACTTGGCTACAATTTTTGTAAGACGAAAATGAACTATCTAAATACCAAAATATTATATCAAATCATAAAATTCTCACTCAATAAAGAATGGTCTAGCGAGTATAAAGAGTGTCTAAGTTTCAGCTCTATTCAAAGTTTCTAAATGTACAGTTGTACTTAATGAACATTTTCAAACGACACTCAATCTCCAACCAAGAACAATATTTAATTGAAATCAAGTGAATGAATAATTAATAACATCTAAAAAATATGGGTTAGGTATGGAAATTATAAACAGCATAAATCATGTAGATGTTTCCATTCAGATCATCGAAAACCACTGTCATAGTAGAAATATGTTCGATAACGTAATATTGAAAAGTAACCATATCAAGAGTTATTTTGTAAGTAAAAATAAATATCAAGAGTTATTTTTGTCACAAATTCTCCAAGACTGGCATTATCTTTCAACATTTTTTATAGCTCGCACCCTTTTATATTTCTGGAATCATGTGAGTTATTCATATCTGCATTACTTTTTAATTTTTTTCCCAGTTATTCTGGGTGAAAATATGGCCTAACCAACCAATTAATTTGAAAGATACCATATCAGTTTTTTCAAAACTTCTCCAGCTGCAATTCCAATTTTAGAATCAATTTTCTTATACTTTTTAACGTTTTTCCACAAGTTCAAGTCACCACCAGAAGAAACTGGAGCTTCTGTCCATGTCTTTATTGTACAAAAAAGCATTGAACTGTACAAATTGCTGGAGCTGCATTTCTTCTCTATATTAGTTATAAGGAAACCCTCTTGCTGGTCTCTGAATAGAAGGATTTAAAAATGTATAGGAGTTTAGCCATCCACGGTGAGTGATTAATAGCACCTGCTGCTCTCCAAAGGGTTTTCTCTAGTGGATTGCCCAAAACGATTAATGTCAAATAGATTTCTTTTTTTATATTCATTTCTAATCATCACAGCTTTATCCACAATTGAAAGGAAGGTTACATTTGAAACTTTAAACTCTTCAGCGTCTTCTTTCAGTTCTAAATCCTTAAAATTTATTTGTGCAATTCTTTTTCAAACGGATTTAAGTCTGTTAAAGAGGAAAACTTCTGGGGAACATAATGGCCTATAGCAGAACTTAAATAACTTTTCTAATAGTAGTTCTACACTGTTAAAAATTTTGTTCCACCTTGCACCAAAAATTGGTTCCCATTTAGCTGCCACCAACATTTGGTGCTTAGTTTCACGATTTAATGGTGCAACCTCGGACCGTAAGCACCATTAAATCGCGAAACTAAGCACCAAATGTTGGTGGCAGCTAAATGGAAACCAAATTTTGGTGCATAGTGGACAATTTTTTTTAACAGTGTATGACATGGTGCCGGCAGGATAGCCACAATAGTTCACGTCCGATTTTTTCTCCAAATTAATGTATGCCTCTTATACACAACCAGTAGTTACACTCATAGTATCAAAACTTTGTCCAAATTTAATTCTCAACTTGCCATGGTCTAGCATAAAAATTAATCCTTAAAAAATATTTCTTGGTTCCTCCACCACTCAACTTTGAGACACTAAGAAGTTTTTTGATAGCATCTCTCAAAACATATAAAGGCAAACGGTCAATCTTTCTTTATCCAAAAGATTTTGACAGACGTTTTCCGTTCCAATGAAGGGCTATAGGACAGTCAGATTTGAATTTACCCATTGCTTGAGTCAGCGTATTCTTTTCTAGCTTTTTTCCCCTTGATTTTTGACCCCTCTTTAAAGAGGAGCATTTCCCGAAGGTGCGATTACTGGAACAATCAAACGAAGTTCTTTACGATAACGATTTTGATAATATGGATGTTGCCAGATACAGTAGATAACTATTGCCAAATTATATATTGCATGTATTAAAAACCCATAAAAACTTCTCTTTTTATTTTAAATGTAGACATGTGTTCTTATCAGCACAAAACTCGAAAATTATGCGAAATTACAAAAAAGTACTAAAATTAATGGACATTGAGCGCCACCTTCTTATAGGAGTAGGAAGCTAAAATTTTAGGAGAATAATACTATGGGTAAATGTAAAAAAAAAGAAAAAATAGGTGGTGTCTTGGTCTGTAGCTGAAAAAATATGTTTTGAACCACCCTAATGTGGTACACTTGTTTTATTGTCCATGGGGGCAAGGAAACAGGGGTTCGAGTTGGTTGGTTGTTTTCAGATTATCTGGCGCCGTCAGCAACACGAGGGCTATAATGCACCCAAACATTCGTCATTAGACAAGCCAACATACATTTACAAACACCCATGCCTTACAAGGGACTCGAACCCGCAACCTCGCGGTCTAGAAGCTAGCACGATAACCACTATACCGTTTGATCGGCACAGGGGTTTGAGAGAAATTCGTTTAAGGGCGTTCAACTTATTTCAGGCTTATATGTGAAAGTATTAGTAAATTACATTTTACAGTTTATAAAAATGAATAAATTGAACATTTCATATGAATGCCGTTTCCATAAATATTCATATATCCACAATTTAAAGGGGTTAAACTAAAAGTTATGGTGCATTCTCAGATAAAGGAATTTTTGCTTGAAAAAATTAAAAAATATATTTTAATTTCTTGTTTTTTTGCCCTGTGGTAGTTTACCCATGTCTATGACCGAAAGAAAAATATCAGCAGAAATCGAATACCTTAACTACAGCTATACTTATTATTTTGTTTTTCATGGTAATGACGGTGCTTAACATTTAAATACTAAATTGCATTTCTTATTTATGAGTTAGAAAAATGAAAGGATGGGTTATTTTTAAAATCCTCCCAATTTTTATTTTTATCTAATTCATTATGTATGAAAAGGATATTAAAAATAACATTCTCCCAATTATATATGTTAGGTTAGCTTAGCTCTGTATAGTTAGCTTTTTATGAACAACAAATTTTAACAAAATCTTTAAAATAACTCGAATTTTTCCATATAATACCATAAAGGGAAGGTTTAGCTAAGAAATAGTTTAATGGAATTTATAATATTTTCTGAAACTGTCATTACCATGTCTTCAAAAGACCATGGTAATGATAACCTAGGTAACGACATTTTCATTGTTAAGCCTTGAATAAATTTAACTATTCAAATTTGACGCTTCTGGTGCTTTGCTATTAAAATTAGTTTCTAAGCTTTTCATAATCCATTCAGAAAAGTTAAAGTTATTATGCATATATTTCTGTGAAAAACCTGGTAATGACTCATAATGAATACATGGATTCAAATTTTGGAATAAAAATAATAGAAAGAAGTATAGTATCTACTTAGTTCAATAAGAATAGATATCACCACTTAGAAGAATATTTCTACTGCACAATTTAGCATTTTAAGCAGTGTGATAGAACTACCTAGTAGAGAATTGAATAAAGTAACACTGTGAACCATGGCAATGGAAAGAACTTCCAGCATAATTAAGGATAGTTAACACTATATTGCGTAAGCAAGTCATTTTGACTGCTTCTGAATTTAAATTAAAAAAATAATTATTTAAATAATGACACAGCTTCTAATAATTTTGTGACTTTTTCTACAACATATAAATGGGTTAATTAATCATTGTTGTTGTCCCCCCCCCCCTCCTTCACTTCCGGTATATATATATATGTGTTATACCTATATTGCCGAAAAGCAGTCATTTTGACTGCTTGGAAAAGACCAGTTCGGCTCTGGATTGGAATAACATGATAACATACAAGTTCATGATAAATTGTCGA
Source organism: Linyphia triangularis (assembly GCA_963978545.1). NCBI lineage: Eukaryota > Metazoa > Arthropoda > Arachnida > Araneae > Linyphiidae > Linyphia > Linyphia triangularis. Next base: position 3,234,461 of record OZ021723.1, on the reverse strand, counting down.
TTTCGACATATACTTGATAAGTTGCAGTTGTTCAATAACTAAAGTTATTGTTATTGTTATTCGTACTTGTTATTCGAATCTTTATGCCAGGCCTGGCCACGCGCTTTGTTCCCTTTGAACGCGCTGTAAAGTAATTCAGATGGGAAGGAGGATCACTGAGTGTATGATCTCATACTGTAATCGATACTTCTAAAATGTCCAGATAATGTATAAATTATTTTTTTTTCGAACTGAAATAAATTTTTTTTATTGTTAATACTTATTAATAACTTGTTTTATGACTGTAAGTGATATAAAATATATTAAAAATTACTGTTAAACAAATTTCTTTGCGCATTAGTTATTTTTTCACAATGCATTCATTTTGACTGCTTTCAGGCAATATAGGTATATACTAAGCTCCCGTCTTTCTAGTGTTAATAGCAATTTTATATTGTGTCAAAAGAACTTGAGATATTAAAAGTTGAGAAATGAAATATAGCCAGACTATTATTAGGTTTTATGCACGGCATTCTACTACATCAATTCATAATGTTCAAGTGATAAATTTGAAGTTCGATATATACCTTGGTAATGCTATTTACAACTTTTGAATATTTTTAAACAATAAATTATTTTAATATGCATTTAAACTACTGCACGTTCCAATGATTGATGAGAAAGGTTGAAAAAACATATAACTCATTCATGTTTGCATCATTTAGTGGAGGAGGTGCGGTTTGGAAGGTTATGATTTGGAAATGATTGATCTGACTCCATTGTGAAATTAACATACTTAGGGATGACTTGAGTACAAAGATGGATTTGAAAGAAGGAACGACACACTCTCTTTCTCATGATCATGGGCAGTCTGATGATTGATATTAGTCCGAGAGGAAACTGCAATTTTTGGATCTCATTGAACATCATTCTGAATTTTTAATAGAAATTGGAGAAAAGTGAGTAGATTAAGAATCCACTGGTCTGCCGTTGTAAAAATGGCCGAAACTGGTCAAAAATCGACTTGGAATGAGTTGAACTAAAATCCGATTGCCAAATATGTCATAACTTGATAAAAAGAGAACACACTTTTTCGTATGGCAACCCACTGCATTTTGATTTTCAATGAGAAAAAATGCAAACGATTTCTGATCTCTGGCTCGGAAAACTTCTACCTTTTAAAAGTAAGCCAAATTGGCGATATTAGTTAAGTCACCAGCGACATAATGTTTATTGCCAACTTGGCTCCCTTTCAATAGATGCAAGTAAACAGTTGCCAGATATCGGAATCGTCTGCAACTTTCTTAATTGAAAATTAAAGAGTGAGTGTTACCAAATAAAAATATCCTCATTATTTGGCAAGTTATGGCACATTTGGCAATTGGATTTAATTTAACTTATTAAAAGTCGATTTTTGACCAGTTTCGGCCATTTTTGCCACGGCAGACCAGTAGATTCGTAATCTACTTACTTTTCTCCAATGTCTATAAAAAATTCAGAATGATGTTCGATGGGGTCCAAAAATTGCAGTCGCCTCTCCGTCTATATGTAGTTCTTCCGATTCGGAGATCACAATCATGTGTACGGGGCATGAAAACAATATGGCGACCTCTTGTGTTATGCTCGTGATCGTCACGTTGAAGAGAGAGAGGCGAGACCCTGCAAGTTTAAACTTTTTGGCTAATGATATAAATTTCTATTTATCTGAGATTGACCCATATATCCAAGTTACGTTTTCTACAATTTTGAATTTAGTTCAAAAGAGCAATATAGTAGAGCTAATTTGTAGAAAGAAAGCGTGAACTAAATCTCAACCCTAATAGCTCACCATTAAACGATAGAATCTAGGAAGCGCAATACAAAACAGGTGAGGGTTTATTAAAAGTGTATAATATTTTATATCTCAAAAAGAAGATTAATCTACTTAGATCCTTTTGATTTTTCCCATTTTATTTCTTATTTCACACAACACACACGCACACATATTTGAGTTTTTACTAAAATATAACCTCAATCGCCAACTGTAAAATACTTTAAAATAATTCATGTCGCTGTTTTTTTACGTCAAACCAATTCAAGATAAAATTGCTTCTGTCAAAAACATGTTTGCGAATTGAAATATTTCATAAAATTCCAGAGTGTGTGTATTAATGTGCCAAGTCTCCTTCAAGTCGTTCGCTTATTTTAAACTTGATTAAAATTACGTTTCAGACAGACTATGCAAGTAGACATGACATTCAACTTTGTTTCAGCCAGACATAAGACACAGACATACACTTCTAGCCAGACACATAAGGAAATGAATTCTTTTTCCACTGGTATATAAAACACTAAACTCTTACAGAAATTCAAAATAAAAAAGTGGAATTTCTATTTTCTGGTAAATATCGAATATTAGTGTTCCGGGAGACAACACCTGTTTTGGTATATTCCATTTTTCATCCTTTAGGAACAAATTTTAGAAAGTGCTTTTGCTGATTTATGTTCAGCATAATAAATTCTGAAAAAATGAAAGTTGCTTGGGGATATGCGTTAGGTGGCATAACAATTTTCGTGAGCATTCCATGGCATCAATTTTTCTCAGTATTGCAATCTTCAACATTTTTTTTTTTTTGCCATATCGCAAAGATATATCCAATATGTAGCATAAAATATTTTACATCAAAAATAAAAATTTCAAAGTTTAATAAACGGATATTTTATTTTAATATTTTATATCCTTAAAATATCTTTTCGTTACCGCTCTTTTGAAATAGATTTTTAAGAATAAACATCCTTCTGAAAATCTTCATTGAATTTCTACAATAAATGCATTATACATACTTTTTATGTATTTATTTATTTATTTATTTATTTATTTATTTATTTGTTTGTTTGTTAATTTGTTTATTTGTTCATTTCCCACTAAGTAATTAAAGATATTGCGTAACATTTTTCTAAGATTTATTTTAGTAGGGAGTTGTTAAAAGTTATTGTTATTGCTTGCGTTAAAGGATATATTATAATAGATCATACAAGATGTCAACATCATACATTTTATACGATATACTATTGTTTTATACTATTGTCATAAAAGTTGTGTTTGGTAAACTATAGTGTCCATGTGGTATCCAAAAAGATTAATTATAGCACTGCCTAGAGATTCGTGAAATAAAAACTAAAGAAAACATATCAAAGTTGTCAATTTTAAAAATGCATAGTGGTATCAGTTTAGTAGGAAAAACAAGTTGGATTTTTGAGCCTATCATTTATTTTTACACTTTATACTTATATAACATTAGAACATTAAATTGACGACTAATAAAGGCGTATATTTATTATAAGGTACGCATATTTATTATCTAGAGGTAGCAAGAGACAAAATTACATTACATAGTATTAATAGAAGGAGACAGGACGGGGGTAAAAAGTATATTGGATTCATTTTTATTATTATTATTATTATTATTATTTTTCAATTAGTCATCGCTAGTATTCCTGAATCAAGCAAAATTCAAATTATCATTCCCCATTTAAATAACAAGATAAACACATTAAATAGTTTTGCTCATATATACATATATGAAATAAACGAGTGTCATACAAATTCCTTTCCCTATAAAAGATACCTTTAAATTATAAAATCTAATTCATTATAAAAATATCCTGTAAAAAATAATATAATTTTGCACGTTGTATAAAATGTAGAGAAAAATAAACCAAACCTGCGTAAACTAAATTAATTAAATATCATAGAGAGCCTTAGATAGAAAATATCGAATTTAAAAGAAGTTTTATGTTTTTCAATGTGGTTGAAATTGAATTAATTATCTTCTTACAGAAAGTTTTTTCGTTTAATATTACTTTGATATCTCTTTTTGAAAACATTGAATTAATTTAAATAGACTTAAGTTGATTTATTTAAACGCTAAAATTACTTAGCAAACTCACAGACTTCATATATTAATTATTTGTAAAAGTTTTATACATAAACTTTTTTTATATGTATATAATAGTATGATTACTTTTTTTAATTATATGTCTCAAGTAGAACTTCCTGTCAATAGGTTCAACATACTCTTTATAAAAAATATATTTTGGTTAATAACTACACTTGTAACGTAGTAGTAATAGTTATCATGAAAAATTATTGACCTTTAAACTTATACATAATCGTATTGGATATTTAGAATTAAAATATTTATTAAGCTGAAATGGATTTTCAAATACTGATTAGCTAATTCATTGGATTTTTTTTAAACGAACTATTTAAAATACCAAAATTATTTAACGATAATAATATCTTCATTTATCATAGTACAAAATATTCCAAGAATTAAATGTGGAAAAAATATTTTAACACATCTTTTGTAATAAACATTGCTTTGTAATGCATTTACATTTGTGTTTTAAGCTGTTGCTTAATATGAAGTGAAATTTTTTTCAAAGTTTCAAATATATCTTTCTCTCTACCTCATAAGTAACGTTTTCTTTCCAAAAGACCAATACTGAGAATACAAAAAAAAAAAAAAAAAAAAAAAAAAAAAAAATATTGGCTTACCTTTTTTGGCAATTGCTAGTGTTAATGTTTAAAACACTTTTACAAGAATATATTTAATTATGACTGAAATTTGTTTATTCAAATAAATACTTAAATGATAATTCTAAGGTAATCCACCAATGGATAGTATTATTAATATAGGTCCTCAGAAAACAATTTTTGCCGAGTGATAAATCTTATACAAAATCACTTGAATCACTTTATATACACGTTCAAATTTAATAATCCGTTTGAGATGAAAACGGTTGAGCATTGTTCGAGCAGTTAAGACATTAATAAGATCACAAACTAACAAACTAGCGGATAATGTTTCAATTTTATAGAAAATGATTTATTAATACTAATAATTAACTAAAAGTGTAATCACAAAGTCTTTAAGACATTGAAAAGTGAAATCAGCATCTCAAAAAGTGAGCTTACATTTTGATATTTGAAAATAAATAAAAATATCTTAGTCTGATTGTTTTTGAAAATAACACCATTTTCATTTTTTTTTCCTCTTTAATGAACAACTTTAAAAATTTTATAGAAATTTTTAGGGCATTCCGCATCAAAAACTACATCTCACAATGTTTAGGATTTCTACTCGAAACATTTATTTTGACTTTAATGGTGTTTTCTTACAAGAATAATATTTCTGAAATTAAAAATATCGTTTTTGAAACTTAAAACTAAAACTACAAACTTGGCATTAAAAACAACTAAATTGTCTTCACTGACAGTGATCTGTATGATATTCTCCACAACTTTCTAAAAAAATAAATTAAATCAATTTTCTTCAAGTGTTTCTATTGATTGAATTGTACGTGATTTCGTGATTTCTTTCGTCATCAAAAACTTCTTTTAAGACAATTGTGATGACTCACCAAAAATTATTTAACCTAGAGGCAATTGAAAATATTTCTGTGACCCTTATTATTGTGAACTTGAAATATCTCTTTATTTCAACATTTGGAATTTTTCCTAATTGGAAGAAATATTAATACGAACATCCTTTAGCCATTGAGTTTTAAGTATTTACATTTATTAATTGAGTTTTAGGTGCTTGAAAATAGTTTATTTACAAATTCGCTTGTCTATAATTTACAAATGGCTATTTCTGTTTAGAGTCTAACGAAATTGCATAGAATATAAATAAACATTTGTACGCTTACTTCAGGATGTAGTTTGAAAGGTTGATTGGTTTGTGTGCACAATGGCGGCTAATCAGACCGGGTCCTACAGCTTAAAGTGGATTCCGAACCACCACAAACATCCATGCCTAATCCAGGATTTGAATCCGTCACCTTTGGCATGCGAAGCCAGAGAATTAACCTCGCAACCATCAGATGGGCCGTGGAAAAGGATATGCACGTTGTAATTGCGAAAACATTCCAAAACAAAATGCAGTCGTGCTGTTCAAAGTGTCATAACAGTTTATGTTGTCCTAAAATTGGTACTTAGGAATTAGTTACGGTAATTTATTTACTGTAATTTCAAGATATATACATGAACATACTTTATGCGTTGAGTTTTAGGAGTTAAAATAAATAGTTTATTCCTAAATTCACTCGTCAATAATTTCCCTTTGATATATTTTTGGAATATTTTTAGAGTTAGATGAAATTGTATAGAATGTAAATAAAAATTTGACCATTTACTTCAAAAAGTGTTGAGCTAGGTAAACACGTTTTAATGAAAAATATCTTTAGAACTAAATGCAATTGTAAAATAAAGGGACTCGTGCAATTCAAAGTGTCGTAGCAGTTTATGTTGTCACAATAAATCAGTTTATAATCATGTATATCTAAGTTTATTTATAGTATTTTCTTTCCTATTTTAGAATGTAGAGCTCATTTGAGGTACAGAAGTGTATTTACAAGTCCTGTGACTTAAGCTTTATTCTTATTTACCATATATAAGAATATGTTTGAGGAAAGTTGCATTTTTTAATTAATTAATAAAGTATTTTAAACAATAAACATATTTTTATTCACACATTCACCAACAGTGGATGCTGAATGTTGAAATCTACCAGTGTAAGTGAGCATTAAGGATACTTAGAAAATTTCGGAATTTGCACCTTGAAAATTAATTAATAAAATCTAATTTCTGTTGGCCAAATGACCAATTACAGATTGATAACTAATCATGTTTAATATTTCAGAGTTTTACTTGAAGTAGAAGGTACCTTCTATCGATCCAGTAAATTGCACACAGTTATTGTTCGCATAGAAATATCATTACGACAAAACTTGGAAACTTATTAAAATAAACTATTTAAACTTTTAACATTCTAGTGGTCTAGTAAACAACTACATATTATTTATAAAGTATGCTCAAAATGTCAGAGCTTTGTGTGCAATGGAAGGTACTTTCTAAACGTATTTTAATTGAATTTTGTCTATTAGGTGTGTGGTAGGTATTTTCTACACACAATAATTTTTTGCTATAAGAATTGCATCATACTCAAATTTTAAAATTCTGACTTGGAAATGCATAATTACAGGTATAGTACTAATCATGCTTAATATTTCAGGGCTTTACTTCGATGGAGTAAATTTCAAACGTTGATTTATTTGATATAGAGAAAAATATCGTCCCTCTAAAATAAACAAGTGTAAGATAACGCTGATAACACTAAAAGAGACAGTTGCATTACTATATTTCAATAATTTTACTAAAGTATTATTTCAGAAAGAAAAATTATCACCTGAAGATCTTCATAGGTCTGAAAAGGAAGCCTCATCACGGAAAACATCAACTCCATTCAGATTATTCTGGCGTTTATCACTGAATATAAAACAGTTTTATTACTATTGTTTCTAAGAAGAAATAAAAGTACCGTGTGCTTTACGGTGTAGATTTCGGAAGTTCTATCTTTATTTACCGCACTCTCGTAAAAGTCAACACCGCTTACGGCACAGCTTTTCGTCTCAGCTGTCTCCTGCCTTAGTGACCTTTGTACTATAGCTTCAAACGGTGGTTTCTTATTTTAATGAAAACCACAAAACTATATTTTTTACTTTTGAGATTAATATTATATATGAAGTTGGAGAATCAGATAGTTTTACGTTTTTAAGATATATATTCAATTTGATCGATCACTATTTATAAAAAGTTATATTTAGTAAGTCCTATTATAAATATAATCTTTCTTTTCTGGAAATTTGTGGGCCGACCAAACGGTATAGTGGTTAGCGTGCTAGCTTCTAGACCGCGAGGTTGTGGGTTCAAGTCCCGTGTTAGGCATGGGTGTTTGTAAATGTATGCTGGCTTGTCTAATGACGAATGTTTCGGCGCATTATAGCCCTCGTGTTGATGACAGTGCTAGATAATCTGAAAACAAAAAAAATCTGGAAATTTGTGGATATTGGAACAAATGTAAATCTTTTTATCCTTTTTTTTTATATTTATATCCTTAAAAAATATGACACTAGAACTATTTTCGCATAATATTGTTAAACACAAGATCTATATGCATTTCTTATAGTATTTATAGCGTATACAAAGCGGGTGAAGTATAATAATAACCAATTTGCGAGATTTCGAGTAGTTCTCTTTGTGATTAAAACAATTACACTGAAATAAATTGTAATTGTATTATTCAATAGAAATCTAACTGTACATAACTATTATGTATACATAATTTTTTTCATACTTTTACTCTCGACAGCATGCAAAAGGGGGATAATGAGTGAAAATTTGCAAAAATTAAAGTTTTTCTTTTTTAAATTGAATAAATTTAAGATAATTGTTTGTTCAATTTAACGTATAAGGTTCACACTGGCAACAAAATTATTATAAATAGAATGCAATTTCCTGAAAACCAGTTACATATAAATTAACTCTTGAAAATGACGTTTAAACTAAGACATATCTTTAGAAGTTATTGATATATGGTTAACATTTATAATCCAAAAAAATAAATTTTTTAAAAATTCTTTTTGAATAAATACGGTTATAAATTAATTACCATTTCTTCTGGCACTTAGATTTAGTGCCATTTAATGATGAGCATTATGATGAGCACCGCAATGTGTTTACTACTTTTTAAGTTAAAATTTTAATGATGTTAACGAAACGGTGAAAATTCCATTTTGCAAAAAGTGAGTTTAAAGTACAAAGTTGCATTGAAAACCTATTAATACGATTGCATTAAATTTATCATAACTTTGTTCATAGTTGACTTAGAGGAAAAGTAAAGATGTTTTTAGAATCGTTAGGAAACAAGCTTTCTCAAAATTATAGAAATATAATTGTGAAATTTTATGAAAATTCAATTTTTTAAGGTACCTTGGCATTTTTAGAAATTATTTACATGATAGGGAAATAAAAATCAAATAACTCAAAATCTTATTCTTTAAAAATTGGTCTAAAATATTTCTAATATCTAAATTGAATAATATTAACTGAAAATATGAGACAAAGCAGTCACTGATTAATTAAATTGTTAATATTATAAAGCAGAGGTGTTATATAATTACTTTCAAATTAATGTTACTGAAAAGTACTATGAAAATCTCAAATCTTAAAAAAAAAAATATTTGTTTGAATTAAGAATACCTACAGAGAGTAAGAGATACTTAAGACATTTTTTTTTTCTTTTTTTCAAATGTTAGTTGAAAAATACTACGCTTTGGGTCATTAAATAAGATGTAAAAGACATTTATCTATTAAATTTTCTTTTAATTGGTTATAAAATTTATCTATTCCATAAATTAAACTAATTGCCATTTGTTTCCTTTAATTGAGTTGATTAAATGTCCTGCGTAAGCCCTTCTCTTTCTAATTAAACCGCCTATTATATTTTTTAATAAACAGAAAGCACGTGTCTTAAGAATATGATTTGTACTAAAAATATAATTTACAAAAAAAATTATATTTATTTTTCTTTTTTTTTGGAAAAGCGTAAGCATTTAACCTTCGTAATTAATTGCAGTTTAATAAAAGTAATTATTTTTATATTTTTAATCAAAACATCTAAATGCATTAAATATTATATAATGTTTCAAACTGATTTTTTTTAAAGTTTAACTAGCATCTAATTAAGTCTTTATATGCTTTTTTAAAACTAAATTTTTTTGTGTTTAAACTTCATTTTTGAAGTTTCGTTTATATTTTATCCTCAATAAATTAAAAATACTTATAGTCACTAAATTAGTGAAATATACTGAATTATCCGCATAATTGTTTGTTACTAATGCAAATATATTATAAAATATCAGCAACCAATTTTTTTTAAAAATTGCATGATAATTTTTAATACTTTAATTGGTGAAATTATTTTTTAGAAATGTTATATATCCTACTGAAATGTAGTTTGATCAATAAATTTGAATAATAGAAACTAATCTTTCTTAAAATTGAATAAGATATATTTTTTCTTGACTGAATAAGATATTGTTTCTTTTCTTGACTGAATAAGTGGTGAGTTTTTTACTGACTGAATAAGAGATGTTTTCTTACGAAAGTGTCGGCAAGCTATGGACACATCATTATTGTTAGGAAGGACACTAGGAATTATTTGAATATAAGAGATATTTCATGAACACAATATTATTATTATTATTTTGTAGTTGAAAAAAACATCATTCTTGAAATATTTTCGAGCACTGACATTAAAATATGAATTACTTGAAAAATACAACTACATTTTCAAAACGTAGACGTATTTTTCTCAAAATCTATTTAATATTCCCTATTGATTTTCTTTCACGCATGTATTTGATGCAGACTTTTCAAAATTATTCGAGAAAATTTTATGCATTCAAAAGAAAAAAAAAGTTTTTTCTCCTCGTGAGACTATTAAATTTACATTAAAGAATTACTGCTCATTATAAAATCAGAGTATTTATAAAATATTATAAAAAGTATAATATAAAAAAAAGTATAAAAAAAGTATATATAAAAAAAAGGTTTTTCTCCTCGTGAGACTATTAAATTTACATTAAAGAATTACTGCTCATTATAAAATCAGAGTATTTATAAAATATTATAAAAAATATATAATAATCATAAAAACATATTATATTATAAAATATATTATATGACATAAAAAGATATTATGTTAGAAAAAAAACCGGATTACAATTTATGAGGCATTTTTAAATAAATTCAGAGATACAAGTCTTGAAATAACGACCAATTTTACATGGAAATAATATGACTTCCTTTTCACACCGCCAACAATGTACCATTCCTAAAACAATATACCATTGCAATGAAAAAAGCAAATATTTAACTTCAAGTGAAAGTAAATCCAATTCCCCTGAGTTGAATTCATATTATAAAATATTCAGAGAGAAGTCTCAAATAATTTTTTTTTAAAGGGAATATTCCTTTTATCAAAAAAACATTCTTTGATATGCATTGGTATAGCTATCAATGTGTAGTTTGAAGTTAATATTTTCTTTAATACAGTCCAGTCAGAGCAATAGCTACAAGCTATTTAAATCAATTACAATTCCCACTTTTTTTTAAGAAATAATTAACTTTTTTATTATAAGTCGTGAAAGAGAATTTAAATTGAAAATGGATGAAAAAATTTGAATGGCTCAATTTAGCATATTTTCCCATATTATTCCTTCAATTTCTTAATTTTCAAAATCTAGCAGTAAAATAAATAATAAAAGTATTCTGGGTATTCCGGATTTGAGGGAGAATTTTTGTACGACACATGAAAGGAATTTAGTTTTTAAATCTAGATAATACTCACTGGAGGTAATAATTTTAAAAGCTATCAACCCTAGAGAGCAAATTTTATTTTTACTACTAAAAAATGAACGTGATCTACAATTATCTAAATGGAAGAATAATATTGTATGTTAGAAGGCACTTTAGATGTTAAAATGTCTTACAAAAATTTGAATTCTTCTGTTTCCAAATGGATATTTTTGACGTAATAAACTTTTATCAAAAGTTTTCTGCCAAACAGTAATTGGCGAATAATCAGACCACTCTTTAAAGAAGTGCCACATCTTGAAGATGAATCTAAAGCGTTCCATCTCATTTAACACTTTAGTTCTTGATCTTTTTTGGAGACAGTTGAATCCCAAGAGAAACATCTCAGTAAAAAGGCGCCAAGTTTTTCTTGCAGTGATCATGACCGTGAAAAGTTTTGAGATCTAAAGTAGAGCCTTTTAAAGCTGTAAATTACGGGCAATGAAAATTAGTAAATTACAACAACTTTAAACTTGGCACTACTTTAGATCTCAATACTTTTCACGGCCATAATCATAGCAAGAAGAACTTGACGTGATGTTTTTATTGGGAGTTCTTTTTTTTTTTTGTTGAGGTTCTTACTTATTTGCGCAACAATAACTAGTTTTAAACTAATTAGTTTTTATAGTTTTTAAACTCGCAAAAAAACTTTCTGTGATTGATAGGATTAAGCAGATATATTTATTTTTTGGTACTTACCTATTATAAAGCCGACCGTTGACAAACTTTTAGTTGATGACCAACTACTAGAACTATATAATTAGCCGACTCCTTTATTCATTTAATTATTATTTAATTTTAAGGAAGTTTTAAAAAACATTCTCAGCAATATCCAATTAGCGGCGAATTACACGACATTTTTCTAAGAAAGTTAAATTTTACGGACAGCCGTCCATGACCTACATATGCATTCAATAAAATGATGAAAATATAAAATTATTTTAAATAAATATTTTATTCATATATGTAGATAAAGTTAGCAAAGGGGAAAAAAATTAACAATTGGCGATCATTCGTACGCAATAAAATACCGCCAATGATCAATTTTATAATGCCAAGTACACTTTTCTATTATTTCTTGATTTTTGAGGCTTTGCGGCGTGTAGTGAGATTGTCCTCTTTTTATATATGCTAAGAGTTACTAGTATTCTAGGTTTTATAATTGTAGCCCCAATTGAAATTTATTAGAATTGAGGTTAAAAATTTTCTAACATTGCCCCTTTTAGTACATTTGGATAGGGGAATCTCGATTTTTAGATTTTGTTCCTTTGTATACATGTTAAATCTTGCAAGCATAGCAAATTTCATAGTTCTAGCTCTGCTAGAAGTACCTTAGTAATTTGATGATCAACTAGAACAATGATCTACTAGAACAATGTTAAGTAGTTAGTTAAGGTATTTAAATTATTAATGTATTGTAATGTATTATATTAAGTTAATGTATTGTTATGCATTATATTAAGTTAATGTATTGTTATGTATTATATTAAGTTAATGTATTTTTATGTATTATATTAAGTTAATGTATTGTTAGGTATTATATTAAGTTAATGTATTGTTACGTATTATTTTAAGTTAATGTATTGTTATGTATTATATTAAGTTAACGTATTGTTATGTGTTATATTAAGTTAATGTATTGTTATGTATTATATTAAGTTAATGAATTGTTATGTATTATATTAAGTTAATGTATTGTTATTTGTGCAATATCCAAGATAATTCAGGGAAATAAAAACAACAGATTGATCCAAACTATCAAGACTTTTGAAAAAATGACAATTCATGAATATTTGAGAATAGGAAGATGTGATTTTAGAAATTCTATTCTTTCGCAAAACTATATAAAATATGGTCCATGTTCAAAGCATCCATTAAGCATAGATAAATAATAGAATGGAAAAGCATATTCATGAAAAAAAGTTTTTAACATACCCTTTTCTGTCTTTGATAATTAAACAGGTGTTAAACCACTATTCTAAGCTGTATTTTTTGACTGGTTCATTATCATCTAAAGGAAAAAAAAAACTTTAACAAAAAATTAACTTTATCAAAATATTCAAAAATCATTGAACCAGATTTTAAAACATTGCAAATTTTCAATAATTTCATTATGTTAACTAAATTTTGCAATATTTTCAAGAATTCATAAATCATATTGTTTTTTTCTAATCAATAGCAAAATATAGCATTTTTTTTAAAGCCAGAAAAAAAGCGTTGGGATTACACTGATTTTCTTATTAAGACGAATCTCTCCACCTCACAACCCTTTGCGTTTAATCCTCTTAATTAAAACTTCTCTTTGCTTAGCAAATGTAATCAGAGAACGAAAACAATTCATTCTGGAGAAAATTAATTACGCTTCTTTTATATTTCCTTTTTTTTTTCACTCACAGTTCAACTTTGAACAGTCGTAAACTAATAATTAGAGCTTTAAATAACCAGATAAATGTGTTTGTCATGCTTCGTAAAAACCATCCTTTTATTTTATTATTTACTATTTTTAGTATATTCATAACTAATACTTTAATTACTGATAAAAAAAGCCATTTAATTTGCAAATAAAAAGTCAATATTAATCTAGATAAATATGGTATTTTATTGATAAAGATTGTCACTATTGAAGTAAAAATATAAAAGTAAGAATATTGAAGAATATAATGTCTAGGAATATTACATTTAATAGAATATTTGAAAATAGAATATTAAGAATAGAATATTTGAAAATAGAATATTAAGAATAGAATATCCAAGAATACAATGCTAAAGAATAGAATATTTAAGAATATAACATTGAAGAATAGAACATTGAAAAAGGGAATGTTGAACAATTGAATTTTGAAAAGTGGAATATTGAAGAGTAGACTATTTAAGAAGAGTGTATTGAAAAATAAACTATTGGAGAATATTTTATTGAAGAATAGAATAGTAAACAACAAATGAAGTGAATGATGCTGAAGAATATAATATTGAAGTATTATATTGAAGAGAAATATTGAAGAGTATAATTTTTGAGAATCGAATATTAAAGAATATTTAATGTAAAATAAAATGTTGAAGAATACAATATTGAATTTGACGAATACATTGTTTCAGAATACAATATAGAAGTGAAAAATTGGTAACGTTTGAAATACAGTATTAGGACGAAATGGATTATTCCATAAAGCTAACTGATGGTTAATGGAATTGTAAAAAATTGCTTATTATGCACACACAAAAAATCGAATAGAAGCTATATTTTTAATTCTGAAAGTCTCAGGATTAAATTGTTTGTACGCATCAGTCACGTTTACGATCTTTAATAGTTCTACTCAAAATTTTTTCTTAAAGGGCCTTTTGCTATTTTATTTATGCATAGTCCCTAAAAACTTTAATACTAATCCCTCTTTTTCGCTCTTAGTTCACTTTTAAAAAATGCAAGTATTCTGCAGAAGATAGAAGTTGAATAGTCTGCATCCTTCATCATTGAAAATTAAAGAGCCGGGGGATACCAAACAGAGAAGAATGCTCATTACTTCCCAAGTCATGACAAACTTTTCTAATATGATTTATTCCAACTTATTCGAATTCAATTTTTAAACAGATTCTGTCATTTTTGCCCCGGAAAAACCAGTATATTTATAAATAATCCACTAACATTTATCTTCACTCTATACCTAACTTCTAGGGTAACTTCTTCTGGTACCTAAACTTCTAGTTGCCTCTCGGAAATCTTGGAAAACGTCTTCTCCATCTGGATGTGCTTATTGAAGCATTCTTCAAACCTAGTCGCATCTTGATTTCTGTGCGAGTGAGCAGAGCATTCGTCTGACCAATTAACATTCTTCCACTTGTCACTCAAGCAACAGTTGTGCTTGTGGCAAGACGCCATTTACTATTAGCACCTGTTACAAGTGGCTTGCGATTTGGCACTCTGCCGTAGATATTTCGTCTGTAAAATTCCCTCATATCTGTGATGGTTTACAGTGAAACCAGTAAATCCAAACTTACAAGACAGACTAATTTTACTAAATGTATCTTCTTTTTAGAAGTCACAAGCTGCTTCATTCACTACACAGCTTTCATTGGAGCTTTCTTTTTGGCCAATATTTTATTTCGCATGTTACATTTTTCATTAGTTTTGTATGAAAAATAACTTTCGGTACTGTTACTTTGAAATAGTGTACTAATTTAAAAGACCTCCCATACACATGAACAACAATTTAACCAATCTGGAAGTCAATAAACTTTGCCATTTTGCGGGTGCGTCACATGTAGACATCCACGGAAATGAATTGGCTGACACTCTTGCTAAGGAGGGACTAGAACACCCTGTCCTCTCTACTCAAGAACTCACATATCAAGAGTTATACTCAAAGAAAATAGCTCAAAATAAAGCGAAATGGCATATACCCCCATCTCACGAATGGTATAAAGCCAAAAAGCCAGGACATTCCCTATATCTTCCTTGTGATAGGCACACCAATACCCGTCTGTCCCGACTTGCTAGTGGTCACCTTAAAGGCCTCACATATTCCGGGGGAAGCAAAAATTTTCCTCTTTGCCCTAAATGCCAAAAAGAACAGGCATCACCTCAGCACATTTTGGACTGCCTTGGATGGACTGGGAGGACATTTATAACTGTCCACAACTAGTGTCAGACTTCATTAATGTCAATGGCTTCACTGATATTGTCTGACTTCGTCAGACAAAAGGGAGATTAGAAACAACAACAACAACACATAGTTGCGGACGTTCAGCCAGTATCATTTAACTGTCTGATTATCATTTCCACCCAGTGAACGCGTTAATGATTTAATTATTTAGTTATTTTCTAAGTTTTATTTTATAATATAAGTATAAAATTTAAGTACGTGGAAAAAGATGGTTACGGTTGTTATATCCACAGAACCGAGACCTTCATATGGTTCTTTTAAGGATGTTTACGGAAAGCTTAGGAAGAACATGAATACGTTTTTAAACTTTTTTTGAAAGACAAACTGAAACCACTTTCAGAAGACTCCAATAACACGAGAGACTATAGTACAACCAGTGAAAAGACTAACCGATAAGGCATATGAAAAGATAGCCGAATATTTTCCAAGTGCTCTAATTTGTTGTTATATCTGCAAAATTTATTTGAATATTTAAGTGATAAGTACAAAATATACGACCCTGGAAATACAATAAACAACCCTCTTTATGGTTTACAATTATAATGATGTATTATAATGATAATAATAATGATAATATATAGTAGTAGTTCACCAAATATCTAAGAGAATGCCAGTATCGATTAACAGTATTATTATAGAATAGACAGCTTTTACTTATCTATAAGCTTCCCCTCCTGTTTCCAAAATGCCAAAAAGGGGTTTGAGACTAAAAGTGGAGTTTGGACCTTTTCACTCTCAGGCGACGATATGTAAAAAGTTTAAATACTAGTATTCATTGGAAAAAAATATTTCTTTATTGACTCACATTTTTTCACAGTGTTAGAAAACTAATATATCTGCATACAAATTATTCATTTGATGCTAATAAATTAATTTAATAAACATTAAATTATCTGATTAATGTATCATTGTATCAATTATAACTTCAATTGTAATTTATTTAAGCTTTTTAATTTAACTGCAAACGATACGCAATTATTTGGTACAGGTAACCTGTTAGAATTGTAAATTTAATTTTTATATTATTTATATAATTTTATGATTTTTTTTATATCTAATTTTTTTAATGCATTTAAAATCACTGACTTTTTATGAAATACTCAAGATTGTAAGTTGAGTTAAAATTCAGTTATTGCATGGAGGAGTTATATTCCAGTAGCTTTTGTGTCCCGCATTATACATTTTCAAATAACAAATAAAGTTCAATTGGTTGATTCAAACTGAAGTTATCTCTGGAAATTAAAGGGTATACCATCCGCACCCGCGTTTTGTAAATACCCCCATTCAACCATTTATACAAACCCTGTTTGCCCTGAGGCAGAGCTCGAATGAAATTTTGACTTCTGCGGATGCTGTGCGGGTCAGCACGAAGACTTCAAAGATCTCCACCTCTTCTGAAAGGGTTAATTGGAATTACATTGGTGATACTTCTTGCACGAGCCCGCATCCATTCCCGCTCCGTGTGAAAGAGCCTTTACACTACCTACAACATAATATAACTCATTTCACATCCTTAAGACGCCTCTCCTTCATTCTCATGAATATATCATGGGGATGGGATACATGGAAACTTATTTATAACTAACAACGATTTGAAACTAACAGCAATTGAATTGAAACGAATATTTCTACCCGTGGATTCTTGTTTACAAGAAAATTAATTAAAAGGGGCTAACAATGTATTTGATAAAACATACAATTTGGGGATTTATCTAGTTTGCAGATTTAGTTGTTAGTATTCACTATTTACATTTTTTTCATAATTAATATAATAATTATTTATATTTTGCCACAACTACTTACAGAAGTTCTTACCACATATGCGAATACCAAATTCTAATTTAAATCCGATTAATATAAAACACTATAAGTCAATTAAAATGTTTTATATTTCAAAAATTAGCACTGTGAAAAAACATTTATTCATTGGAAGTGCTATATGAAAAGAAAAACTTATCAATTAAATTATTGTTTAATTATATTTGTATAATGTGTGATTCATAGAAAAATTGATATATAATGTTTTCTTCCTAACTCAAATAAACATAGGCACATTATTTTCTGTATACATGCAGCTGTGGTATATTTGAGTAATTGTTTTTTTCTCATTTGTTGGCTTGGCGAGGCAAGGTGGCCGCTCTACTAGATGAATTCAAAGCGCATTAAAAACAACGTAGTGTTTTCATTATTTATAATTTGCCCAAGGTCTTTTTTTATATTTTTTATGAAAGGAATCTTTAGGGAAATATTCAGAGAGAACAATATTAATTGAAAACTGCTTTTACCTTACATACACTTTTTATTACATAATGTAAATGTAGTTTAAATGATCATCTCATCTCAAAACATTTTTCAACTGTTGAAATAATTAGTTCTTTTATTAATAATTTTTATAATGGATAACTATATAATTTTTATAACGATAACTAAGTATTTTTTCTCTTTATTAAGATCAAATTTATTATGCGTGAGAGAAAATTTTTAAGATTTTAATAAAATGTAGGATTATAATAGAGTTAATTTGAACAAATTATGCGTATGTTATTACAGTTAAAATTATTGAATAAATAACAATGAAGGTGAAATATCTTTAGAAAGAAACCTTAATATTTTATTTCCATGTTGAACAAATAAAGTCCCATACTTATGTAATATATGCTCTCTACAGAAAAAAACTCATTGATATTAAATTAAGAGACATTTTAATTTTCAAGAACATTAAGCTTGCTTTGAAGATTTATTAGGCTTACAAGTAAGAAGCCAGCGTGATATGCATATAAAAAAATACGTACGTGTATCATATGTTATCTAAATATTCTATAAATAAAACTAGTTTTCAAAACTATGTTGCTTGCCACGACTTTTTAATATTAAATGATATTAATCGATAAAATTGATCTATTTAAATAATGAATAGCGCTCAAGTCAAATTTCAAAAGCATAATTATTGAAATTAAATTATCAATACTATAATACTTTTTGATGAAAAATAATTTTATGGTCGATTTTACACAGGATTTTTTTTTTTTTAAAGTAAATAATATGAATGTCTATACCCACATTGTTTGCTTTTTCAATTTTAAAAACTCCTTTCTTATAAAAGGATCTTTCTTTTGTACATTTATTTCAATATTTATATAGAAATAATCATATAGATATATTTGTATAGAAATAATGTTTACATATATTTCATCGATATAGATAAACAACTGGATAGACTGCCTAACGGTGAAGAAACGAGCCTTTTCTCCCGCGGAAGCGAGATGCTTGGATGGAGGAAATTGTATTGCCGATGTGGATTTTCTTCGATCTTTATGATATATTCGCGTTACTTTCGATATTTAGCAAGCAAAAAAAAAATTAAGAATAAAACATATTTGTAGAAAATAGTTAAACCAATAAATATAACTAATCAAAATAATTCTAAGTATAGAATTTGTATATTTAGAACAAACATTTCAGATTAGTTACTGTCGATATCTGTAAACATGTTTGATCTTTATTGAATCGAATTTAATTCTTTAAATTTTAAATTACATAAATCACATGTTTAAAAAATAAATTATTATCTACAAGTTATAAGAATACAATAAACAAATTAAAATAGACTTTTAAACTAGATTTATTTTAGAAGTAGAAATTAAAAATAATTGAAGAAATACTCTAAACCAGTTGAAAATATGTAATAATTAGATTGCAAAATACAAATTCATACATTCATTACACCAATTCAAAGAACAATTTAAGTTTCAAAGGCCAACTATAATACTAAATTTTTATACTCAAATATTATTATATAACTTATGATTTTAAATATATAAGTTGTGAAACTTGTTTATTGCAAGTATTTGGTCCTATAATTTTGAAATGAGAAAAATGTAGATAACTTTATCAAAACTAAATAATTTCAGGCATTGTTCATAATAATATTACAGAAAATTGTTTTTGAGGATTTCAACTTAAAAATCAAATAAATTACATAGTTTAATAAGCAAATATTTAAAAGGAGAAAAATTTTTAAAAGTAGTCGGAGAGTTTTTGCCAAGAAAAAAAAATGGTTTGTGGTTAATCTAGATCTAAACATTGTTAAAAAGGACCAACTTATTCAGTTTATGCCTGATGGTAGTTTTGTTTCTTTGATGATCTAGTGTTACTCTTTTGGTATTCGAAAAAAGTCTAATATTGCCATAAGTTCTGGCAATTAGTTTTATTAGTTGCGTTTGGTGGAGATCCTCCACAACAAATTCACCTTCAGTTGAATGCATAAAACCCAATGTATTCAATTTTTTAACAGTGTTACCCTGTGACAAATACTTAGAAACAGAATAAACAATGTAATCTAAAGGTTTTTCATATTTGTTTTTTTTTAAAATTTGACACATAATGACGAAATAATTTTTTAGTTTGTTGCACAACAAACAATACTCCATCAGAAGCAAATTTTAATCCACCTTTATTTACATTGCATGTAAATGATTTGGCATTTTGATGGTATTGCGTATCATAAGTATGGCTATTGCATTGACCAATTTTTAATTTAGCTTTTGTATACGATTGTAAGAGGAGAGACAATTTATCTCTAGAATTCAAGGGTTATATTTATAAGCAGAAATAAAACTGAAATACAAATTGCTTTCCACAGTTTGATTTGACTTCGGATTCCAACAAACAGTTAAAAACGACTTTGTTTTTAAAATAAATACGTAAGTAATAAAGAAACTGATAAACTTTTCCGTTTGCAGTCCGCAGTTTCGATATTAAATAAATTTACATCAGAACAATGCATTTTGAATTATTGTTTCTCATTCCAACCCCCTTTTTTTTATTTTATTAATACAATTACTATATGTTCATGAAAACGTATAAAAACATAGATTAATTAAAACGTATCGAAAACAAATTATCCAGTTATAAATAAACAGTGTAATAATTTTAATTATTAAATGAGTGTAGAATAAAACAATAACAAGTGGAGTTTTAGTTTCGCTTTCATTTTCCATTTCTTTGCCAAATGCCCTTGAAAACGCATAAAAACAAGGATTAAATAAATATAAATCAAGTGTTTTATTCTAGATCCTAATGCTATTTGTTCTGAATTTAAAATAGATTATTTATGATATGAATTGTCATGTAAGAGATCAACCATTAACCACGAGCGATCAATGTTAAAAGGGTCATTTTAGATATTTTTCAATAATAAATAATTAAAAAAATATATATTTACATATTTGAATAACTATTTTCTACTTACCGGTGAAAACTCTTGTTGATATCTTTCCGATTTGCGCTGTTGTTGCAATTATATGCAACACACGAGTTAACCATCATTCAGGAAATCTTCCCACCAGTGGCAGGAAAACAAATATTACTGCCGGCGCGTTTTTCGCCTCGCGTTGCCACCGGAGCAGTCTATCCAGCTGTTTATCTATATCGATGATATATTTATATAGAAATAATGTTTACATATATTTATATAGAAATAAATATATAGATATATTTATATAGAAATAATGTTTACATATATTTATATAGAAATAAATATATAGATATATTTATATAGAAATAATTATATAAATGTATTTATATAGAATTAAATACATATATATCTATCTATATATCTATATATATATATATATATATATATATATATATATATATATATATATATATATATATATATATATATATATATATATATATATATCTATATATATATATATATATATCTATATATATATATATATATATATATATATATCTATATATATATATATATATATCTATATATATATATATATATATATATATATATCTATATATATATATATATATATCTATATATATATATATATATCTATCTATATATATATATATATATATATATATATATATATATATATATATATATATATATATATATATATATATATATATATATATATATATATATATATATATATATATATATATATATATATATATATATATATATATATATATATATATATATATATATATATATATATATATATATATATATATATATATATATATATATATATATATATATATATATATATATATATATATTTACATATATATATATTTACATAGAAATAATACTATAGATGTATTTATATCGAAATAATTATATAGATATATTTATATAGAAATAAATATATAGATATATTTATATAGAAATAGTTATATAAATGTATTTATATAGAATTAAATATATATATATATATATATATAGAAATAATTATATAGATATATTTATATATATTTGTGAAATGAAATTTATTGAAATGAAAACTGAAAAAAAATTAACCATAATTCTTTTACATTATAGAAATGGTGAAAAAATATTAAGGGTACTGTAGATATCTAAAACCACAAAAAAAATTGAACTGTTATTAAAACTTTTGCGCTTCGAGTATTTTGAAATACGTGTCAAAATCGTATATCTGAAACCTTAAACAATTCTCAAATAAAAAAATGCATTGATACTTTCTTTCTAAATTGCCCCTATATCCATAAAAAGCGTATATAGTTCGATAAAAAAAATTCTAAATAATTTATTCAGAGATAAAGATTTGAGATTTGAATGTCCAGTGCTTCCCTCGTAACTTTTGACGAATTTTGTCATCTTTCATTTTTATTGAAAGACAAAATTGAATGGTGCCTACTAACATTTGTGTAAAATTTATTATTGTAAGTTTTCTAGATGTATGTTAAATATATTTTATCTATCATTCACTTCCTGGTATTGGTTGTGTCCCTTTGACAAAAAAATACTTGGTTTGGGTTCATGAAAGCTGGTAAATCAAGAGAAATATATCATTCACCTCACTTTTATAATAGGCTCTTTCATTATGTCCAATAATATACTTAAAATATAGTTTATACACAATTAAAAATGAGCTTTTCAAGTAAAATTAATTTGTACTAAATTTACAAGCTTAAATGTGTTAAATGTATTCAAGTAATTATAACAAATGCTACATAGCAACAGTTAAAAATCTACAAAAGCAAAGCACAACGCTGAATTCATAAAAGTTCCTTTAAAAAAAGCGAATAAGTCATAAAAAAAAAGCGATAAATCATTTTTTTAATGTAAATCCGTTATATGCATTTCCAACTTTTATGCACATGATGATGGCAAGTTGGTAAAATAGCTTTACATAGATTTATCATCCACAAACATACACACATAAATAGAATCGAAGCTAAGGGGAAACGGAAAATCAAAAATAGTAAAAAAAATATCGATTTTTGTATTTTCATCTTTTTAAAAAGCCACATCTTCTGCTTTCAGACGCTGTTTCAATTTTGTTCAAGCGAAATCTAAAAGTATTTTATTTTCCCTATGGAGAAACGTCAAAACGTTATCACGGGATGGCCTGCTATTGCACTACTTGGAGCCAACCCATCTTATCTTATATTTGAATCATTACACACACATGTACCTTAGGGTACTTACACAGTGGAGTCGGCATGGGTGCTTACTCGCAATCTCGCTTAGTACGAGGGAATATTAAACCATGATTCTCTATGGGGACGCACACAATGGAAACTGGTTGGTTTATACTTTAATTGCAACTCGCTCTATGCGAGTATACGAGTAAGCATTCATACCGGTTCCACTGTGTAAGTACGCTTACGGTGGGCCAAAAAAAAACTTTTTTTTTTTTCAAAATTACTCTTTAAATAGTAAGGTAATGGTTCTCTTTGGATTCAATAAACACGGAGTAAAACATGTTTTGATATGATAATATCTTCTGCCCCCGCATCGTACTTGAACTTTAGAAATTTGGATAAAATTAGCAATTTTTACTCGGCGTAAGAAATATAATTATCTTCCCTTATTGTTTTCCTAAGAGGTGTTTACTGGATTCAATAAGAAAGGTGTAGACAATTTTTTCGATCGAACAATATCTTCTGTTCCGGCATCGCAATTGAAATGTTGCAACTTTTAAAGAAAAGTACACTTTTTCTTGTATTTTCATACTACCTGTATCTCTGACAGGAAACGGAAGGAGGGGAGGGGGCTTTCATCCCCCTGCACTTGTTCGCAGGGTTCTTGGAATTTCATTCTCTTTATTGCTGAGTCACGTGATACGATACTACTGAGTGACTTACCCGGTTTATTCGTATTTTTTTATATTTCGAAATACGAAATCGAGAGTATGCATGAGTTTTTAAATTAAGTTCTTCGTTCTTTTGGTTTGGTTGATTTGTTAATAGATATGACAAAAAAAAAAAAAAATCAGTAAACGGAACAAATTGAAATGTCCAGTAATTGGAAGCCTCAAATATGTATCTCAAGTTAATCTTCCTACATAAGAAGATATGCTACGTTGCTGTTTCCTTTGAAAGATTAAATCGTGCACCCAATACTGGAAACAAAGAACTGAGTTTCTCGAGAATTGTGGAAAATGCTGTAACTAAAACTAAATCTGTATGGGCAAAAGCAAGCACTGTCATTCCTATTGTGACCCGTTCTGGAATAGTGCAAATAATCCATTTCTACCAGAGAAAATATACCAATTTTAAGAGGCTTTACAAAAGAGATCATACCAATTAAGGCTTTCCAAGCAAAGATCAAAGCAATTCGGCAAGAAGCACGCACAAAGTTATTTGACACTGCGGTCTACAAATGTATCACTTTAGAAGATTGTAGATGAGAACGTACTAGAAAAAATACCTCAAAATGAGCATAATTTCTTGAAAGATCAACGGATAAAGAAACCTTTTTACATCGGCTCGCTTGATATTAATGAAACAAAACGACTTCAGAATATCGCTGATAATGCTGAGAGAACGGTTCCAAATTTATATTTAAATCATACGCAAGCAAAAACCTAACGCAGGGTATGAAGATTATGAAAAAAAAAATGATTGATCTTCAGATACATCTGAGGTGGGTTTATATCTGGACATTTACAAACCATCGACATCGAATCGTTTAACCTCGATAAAAGATCCTAAGTACAAACAAATTTCTGTGATTGTATCTAAATCATCACAAATGCTACTTTATCTCCCTTCAACAGGTGTGGTTGCCGACAGGTTAGGAGTCCCGAACCGGGCTGTGGATGCAGTTGCTTCTAACTTTCTTCAAGATATCGGTCTCATAACTAGCAACAACTCAGACTTGGTGCGAGGGAAAAGGCTAAAGTTAGAAAGGCTTTAAAATTTCAAGCGGTGCGATTGTGTAATTGCTCTGATGAACTGGCTAGATGCAGTCATAATCTATCATCACATTCACGTTATCTGAAAACAGCGAACATAGACTATATGTTAGTTCTCCAGATCCTTTTTTGAAGTTGAAAAAAATCGCTGAATTTGTTATGAAAGTTTACACTCCAAACTGGTTTAATATAAAGTCTAAAAAAGCTGAAAGATCGAGTAAATTGTCGAAATTTGTTCTTTGCTCATCCTGGGAATATTTGCTGGGTATGTTAAAGAATGAAACACCGCACATCTGAGAACTTGCTGCAAAACGTATAATTATGTCTAGAGAGTCATCGTCCAATGTAAAGTCATTCATTTATTTCCTCCCACCGAAACTGAATTTGGCAGCTGTGGACATTATGGCAATGATTGGCTGGGCATTAATTACTATTATTTCGCTACCAATCCTTCGTGATGTCCGTTCACTGTCTTATTTAGTTCCATTGTGTGTAATAAGAAAAATACTGAATGGGACTTGCCAACCAAATGGTATAGTGGTTAGCGTGCTAGCTTCTAGACCACGAGGTTGCGGGTTCGAGTCCCGTGTTGGGCATGGGTCTTTATAAATGTGTGTTGGCTTGTCTAATGACGAATGTTTCGGTGCATTATAGCCCTCGTGTTGCTGACGGTGCCAGATAATCTGAAAACAACCAACCAGAATGGGACTTGGTACACTTTTCATGTGACACACAAGCATTTAAAGGATGTGTCAAGTTAACGACAGAATCATTCGTTAATATTCATTGGTTTCAATGAAAAGACGAGTTCAATAGATCCACATCCTTTTCCCGATCAATTACGTCTGAATTCGACCATAAGGCTGATTTCAAGCCTCTTCTTGCTGATTAAGTATATGTAAACTTTTGGTATTGGCATGCCATAGCATTCTATCGATACAATATTCTAAACAAATATTATATTTATATACTATAATCAGCAATTATTAAATAATTTTCAGGCAGTATAATTAATTATAAAATATTATACAGCAATAAACAGCGTTTGTACCCATCTATTTTTCATGTTTGATTTATTTTTATAACACATAAAAAAGTGCACTTTTTTTCAAAAATTGCAAAATTTCAATTGCGATGCGAGAACAGAAAATATTATTCGATCAAACAAATATTTCAAACTTTTCTTACTGAGCCCAGTGGGCATCTCCTCCATACTATTAAAATATATATTGAAAAATAATTATATTTAAAAATAATCATACTACGACGAGTAAAAATTGCCAATTTGTACCCAAATTTCCAAAATTCATGAGCTATGCGAGGGCAGAAGATTATATTCACTAAAAATATATTTTACACTGTTTTTATTGTACCCTAAAAGAACCCTTTTCGCGTTATTACAATAGCGATTTCGAAAAAAAAAAAAAAAATGTTTTTCGGCCCACCCTAATGCTTTTTTTTTTTTTTTTTTTTTTTTTTTACCATCTGAAATATTTTGTATTCTTATTGATTAATTGCATATCTGGTTTCCATTCGTTGTAAGTTAGTTTTTTTTTAATCACTCGCCACTTTTCAGAAATCGGGATAAAAAGCACCGTCAACTTGAAAAAGCCATTATCACACAATGTAATAAAAAATAACTAATCTCAAATAAATGCATATTATTTTTCTAGTATTATGATAACCATAATTATAAAATCATTTTTATTTTTATGACACTTCAAAGAGAATAAACACTTCAAGAGCTATAACTTTCGCTTTCTTTTGTACATTTTTTTTTTTTTTTTTAATTTTTATTTATGTTATTCTATGTTCGTTTGCCTTTCCACTGATGTATTACTTTTATTCTACTCAAATTAAAAGTATGTTATATTTTGTTTTTAAAATGACAACTTTCAATAATAACTATATAAGACTTTTAACTTTAACCTTGATTTTCTCTAAATTAAAGTATAGTATATAATCTACAGATAAAATGAAGATTAAAAATCCTGTTATTTTCTTAATTATTTTTTAAATGCCTAATATTTGTAAAAAAAAAAAAATCTTTAAAAAAATATATACATATATTAAAATGCAAACAAAAAAAATTCAGTTTAATCTGTACGTTATGTACTGCAATTTCATAAAAAAAAAATAATGGTATATCTCTACTCGTTATTTAGAAAAGGTACATTTAATTTCAAAATATCACGTTTAGAAAAAATCAAAGTTAAAGATAAATAGGCTTACATAATTAACATTGATAATTTTCTTTTTTAAAACAAAGTAAAACACACTTTTACTTTGAGTAGATCCAAAAGTAATACATCAATGGGGAAAAAAAATACAAATACATATAATAACATGAAATAAAAATCTCAAAATTGATTTATTTTTTATTTTTAGGGTACTGAGTTCCCTTAATAAATATTTGGGGAGTGTAGTAAAACATATGTAAAACCCTTAAACAGCACTTTTCTTTAAAAATAATAAACAAAAGGTTTCTTTTTTGCCCATATCTCGAAATGAAGTTTTTGTATACTCAATGTATCTTTTCTCAAAAACTGGTACACTTAGAGCCTTGTAACTTTTACAGTATAATCTTTACATATGCAAGTATGTTTTAAAGCTCTGTTTTTGTAAAAATAAACAATTATAATTTAATTTATTACTCAACTTTTAAGTGAAAAAATTCACAAAAACTGTAATTTTCACGTGTTTTTTGTGTATTGTGACAAAAAAGGTTATTTTAAAACTTTTAGACATTAAATCACACTTTCAGTGTATGAAGAAGTGTTCCACATAGACATTAAATTTATGTAATCGTCCATTGTAGGTCCTGAGAAAAGGTACATCAAAGGTATGCTAATTTAACCTGGAAGAGATGGGTCATTCTGCTACTTTCTTGGTCCCCTTAATGTAAAGAATTTAATAAAAATAAAGAGTTTTTGTTGATCAATGTTATGAAAAATGCCCCTTCTATACGTACTATTTTAACATTACTAAGGTAGGGAAATTGAAAAGCAGGGGAACCTTATTAAACTCGTAATTTCATTATAGAAATAATTTTTGAAATTTCAAACATACGATACTTGGTAGTTATTTCTATTCAATAGCACCTTCCTTATTTTTATATTTTTGTTTTCAATTCTTATAAGTACAATCTTAAGTCTTTCAATTAAAATCGATTCTATATTATTTTTGATTATATGGTATTATGCGTTTTGATTTTATCGTCGCAATTTATCAAATGATCTAAGGTTATTACGGTGAAGAGTTTACTTTAGTAAAATAAATGCATTTTTCATAAATAACGTCAAATACACCTATTTTCTAAGCCTGGTGGTTAAAGCTGCATGGTAATGGGCGTAACTTCATACACTTTCTTTCTTTCCCATACAGAAGAAAAAATCAGTCATTGTATCCACTTCAATGAATATTTGATAGCCAATATTCAAGAACAAGATGCTTTGGAAAAAAAATTAAAAGTCCAAAGGCATAATTACGTATTTTAAGTTTTATTTAAACGTCATAACTCACCTTGTTTCTTGTATTTACTTCCAATTGTTACAATTAATAAGATTTGAGGTGAAAGTAATTATCATCGGATACTTTTAAGTTAAACTAATAAAGCTTATTACCGTTATTATAAACCCCCTAAATTGAGATCATTCAAATAAAAATATTAGAATTTGTTTTTTAAAAATGAGGATACAATTATTTTCAACTAGTTAAATAAATGTGAGCTCAGAAGATGTTTTAAATTATAATTTCATTTGTTGAATTGCAATATAATTAAATTTTAGAGTATCCTTATAAATATTTCAAGTATATACTTTTTCTAATTTAAAATAATGAAACCTTTTAATTTTGTAAGCTTAAACTGACATTTCTATCTTTTATTATAAAATTCAATAAAATTATTGTAAAATTTTATCATGTATAGTCAATTTACACTGCGTCCCGACTTAAAACAATTTTAATCATTTTTTAAACATGTTATAAGAGCATTATACGTGAATAGAAAAAGCTTCAAAGTTTTCATTTTATTAGACTGTTAAAAAGTGAAGTATGTCATTAAGTAAAAGCGTACATTTTAAGAATGACAAAATGGTGTAACAATGAAAAGTTCAAAAGAGACAGGTAATTTTGAAATTGTTAGTTTTAATAATTTGCTTTTGAGTAACAACATAATAATTTGATTAAAATTTGTATTATTGTAATTATATAATGAAACTATAAATTGTATAAGCTAACAATATGTTTTCAAACTATTCCTTATTTATGTATTTTTAAATTTTTATTAGGATAATTTTAAGAAAAATATTTCATTTATAAAAATAAATAAGTTTGTGGCTTTGTTACTTATATAGTATTTATACTAAACTAACTAATATAGTATTGAACTTAAATCAAATTCATAAATAATATTTCTAATTTTTACCAATTTTAAGTCCAGGCCGTACAGCCATAACAAGTAATATAATGATCAACACCTTCTATTAACACTTTATTTTACATTGACATGTCACACATTTTGCAATGCATTGTGTAAAAATATTGTTTGAAAAAATTCCTATAACTTGTATACAATTTTATACTTTAACCATTTATAAGCAGTTTTTATGTAATTCACATTGCATTTCAAACAAAAAGTCATTTCTCAAATCCAATTAATTTCAAAGTATCCTATTATATTTTTTATTTTTACCAATATATATATATATATATATATATATATATATATATATATATATATATATATATATATATATATATATATATATATATATATATATATATATATATATATATATATATATATATATATATATATATATATATATATATATATATATATATATATATATATATATATATATATATATATATATATATATATATTGTATTATAATAGTAGTGTATTATATTATATATATAATATAATACACTATTTAATAATTATATACTAATAATTTGTACTTACTAATTTGTTATATACCGAATAATTTGTACACTATTTGCAGTTATATACAGGAAAATTGTGTAACGTTATTGAAGTGTTGTCATCTATCTGGCATAACAAAACTATGTACTACTTAATAGAGTGATTTGAGATTTGAGGATTCTATTGATGTATTTAATAATAATGTATAAAGTTTCTAAAAAAATTCCTCCTTGGAAAAAGATAATTATTCATGCGAGATATGTAATTAAAGATGCGTGATATATTCACATTTTTAGATATAAAACCTATGTCTCTCAACA
Source organism: Linyphia triangularis (assembly GCA_963978545.1). Taxonomy (NCBI): domain Eukaryota; kingdom Metazoa; phylum Arthropoda; class Arachnida; order Araneae; family Linyphiidae; genus Linyphia; species Linyphia triangularis. The sequence continues at coordinate 3,204,138 of OZ021723.1, read as the reverse complement.
TCGATTAGTAGATAGTTCCTTCATTACTTTAGACTTTTGAATAAATTCGATTGCTTAGCAAATACTTTATCTTTTTTCGAAAAGCATTGCGTGATTCCTTTTGCTTCAAAATCCTGTAAAATGAACTGTAATCAATAGTATGCATTGGAAAAATTATATTATGGCATGTAAGTTATTTTTAGAATAATGACTATTACAGGATAAAGACGTGCATGGCAAATGATCGAAAATATCTATTAATCCTTTTCTGATAGGAATATATTTTTGTTTAACATAGGACAGTTTTTATATCACTATCTTGGACAATGTGGAAATAAATTCACTTTAATAAGTACTTCAAATTAACTTACTTGCTTAGTCCTCTTTGTGCCCTGTGGCACATAGGACCTTCAGCTTATTACGCCAACTCTTGCGGTTTTGCCAACATATCTTGCTTCTGACCTGCTCACCCTTCCAACCTGGTCCCTGTCGTCCAAGGCCATTTTTCTCCGAGTTAATTTGGGCCTTCACCTTTTTCTTCTTCCATCGGGGGCCCAAGTCAGCGCTACCTCTGGAATTCTCACCAATGGCATTCGTATCATGTAACCAATCCATTTCCATCTTTCTCTTTTGAAGTTGTTTGCCAACGGTGCTTGTTTGGTCTTATTGCAGAGCTCGATGTTTGATATTGTTTTGGGCCAAAAAATTCACATGATTTTTCTTAAACATCTGTTTCGCCGACTATTTAGCTTTTTACTTTGTGTTTTAGTTATTTTCCATGTTTCTGTTCCGTATAAGAGTATACTTTTTCTCAAAGAGTTAAACATACTAATTTTTTTATTTCAACATTAGATTATTTGATCACTATATTTTATTCAATTTTTTAAAACAATTTTGTGCTTTTGTGATTCTAATCTTTATCTGTGCGTCAGTTCCAAGATCTTTGTCAATTGTTGCACTAAGGTATGTGGAATAATCTATATGTACTACTTGGCCACTTTCCAGTTGTATTTCACTCTTATTCTTTTCATTTATTCTCATTATTTTGGTTCTATTTCCGGTTGAAGTTAAATAACTATTCTATTAATATTTTTGATGTGTAAACGTCAGTCCAAAACGAAAATATATATTGTTTAACTGCATGATCTTTCAGACAAGAATCCATAGCTTTGAAACGGCATAATTGAGAAACAGTGAGAGACAGAAAGACGAAGCAAGTGGATTTTTAGAAAGATAGGTACGGAACTTTAAATACACCGCTTTACAAAATTGATTAAATGGAATACATTTTATGACAGCTTCGTATGGTTTACTGATGAGGTTGATTTTCATTTGAACGGATTTGGCACTAAAGAAAACAGATGTAGATGGGGTACTAAAAACCCGTATATGTGTCTCGAAAACCACTGCATTCTTCAAAAGTGACCGCTACATTCTTCAAAAGTGACCATTATATCCTTTTAAAGTGACCACTACATTTTTCAAAAATGACCACTACATCCTTCTAAAGTGACCACTACATTCTTCAAAAGTGAACACTACATTCTTCAAAAAGTGACCATTATATCCTTTTAAAGTGACCACTACATTTTTCAAAAATGACCACTACATCATTCTAAAGTGACCACTACATTCTTCAAAAGTGAACACTACATTCTTCAAAAAGTGACCATTATATCCTTTTAAAGTGACCACTACATTTTTCAAAAATGACCACTACATCCTTCTAAAGTGACCACTACATTCTTCAAAAGTGAACACTACATTCTTCAAAAAGTGACCATTATATCCTTTTAAAGTGACCACTACATTTTTCAAAAATGACCACTACATCCTTCTAAAGTGACCACTACATTCTTCAAAAGTGAACACTACATTCTTCAAAAAGTGACCAGTAGTGGTAGAAGTGAGGGGCAAAAAAGTGGGGGGATGCCCACCAGTGGGAAAAGTGAGGGAAAGCTGAAAGTTTACCAACAGTAACAGTATTTGTTAATAAAAATACTTACATATTTATATAAAGTAGTAAAATACATTTTTATAGTAGTATGATGTATACCATAAATATATTTAATTATTTTTTATTTGAAAACTTTTAATCACTTTGTCTCAGTGTCACTACATTTAAAGGTTAATGTTACTTTTCTTTAGTAGTATTTAAACGGAGTGAGTGTTTTAAAAGTGGGGGGGGAGGGATTTCAGTGGTTTTAGAAGTGGGGGGAAGCATGATTATTTTCTTGGAAAGTGAGGGGACGCGTCTACCCACACACTTCTAGCACTGGTGACCATTATATTCTTCAAATGTGACCATTGCATTCTTCAAATTGTTTGATGTTCCACATGTTGAGTTTTTAAGACGGTCATGCACGTATATATGCGTCATTTGATCCCCAGTTTTTCCAGAAATACACAACATTTTAAATTTATAAATAAAATTTAAAATACATAATTTTTTTTAATATTTTTATTAAGATGATAGATTGTAACCAATCAAAAAAAAATTATAAAAAACAATATATTTGAATTAGATATATAATTTTAAAATTATTGCTCGGGAAAAAAAATGTAGAACTTTGTCCTTTCCTTGAACAGTCAGTGGGTTAAAGTATAACCACAAAAAGAAGCCCAGTGGTGTCGTTTCTGAAGAACAAAAAAGGAATAGTGACCTCTTCAACCAAGTCATCAGTTTAGTCCGAGATGCGACTGCAATTTTTGGACCTCATCGAACATCATTCTGAATTTTTTATAGAGATTGGAGAAAAGTGAGTAGGGGGTAGTACAACTTAGGAATCCACTGGTCTGCCATGGCAAAAATGGCCGAAACTGATCAAAAATCGACGTGGAATGAGTTGAACTAAAATCCGATTGCAAAATATGTCATAACTTGCCAAAAAGAGAACAAACTTTTTCGTCTGGCAACCCTGCATTTTGATTTTCAATGAGAAAAAACGCAAACGATTTCTGATCTCTGGCTCGGAAAACTTGTATCTTTTAAAAGTAAGCCAAATTGGTGACATCAGTTACGTCATCCATGATGTAATGTTTATTGCCAACTTGGCTCCATTTTATTAGATACAAGTAGACCGTCGCCAGATATCTGAATCGTCTGCAACCTTCTTAATTGATAATTAAAGAGTGAGGGTTACCAAATAAAAAAAAAGCTCATTATTTGTCAAGTTATGGCTCATTTGGCAATTGGATTTAGTTCAACTTATTAAAAGTCGATATTTGACCAGTTTCGGCCATTTTTGCCATGGCAGACCAGTGGATTCCTAATCTACTCACTTTTCTCTAATTTCTATAAAAAAATCAGAATGATGTTCGATGGGGTCCAAAAATGCCTCTCAGTCTAGTTTGGAAGGTTCTCATAAAGAAATGCTTTTACAACACGATGACAGTGTGGATGTTTTCTGTCCCGTTATAATTTAGTTAAGAGAGGAAATTTTTCACCATCACCTAAGTCCTTTAGAATGCATAAAGTGCTCTCATGAAAAGTACATACGATTTTTTTGGGGGACACCCTCAGTATTCTAGGATCAGAGAGTTGAGAAAATCTATCCAAGCAGACATTTGTCCTTATAAATAAGAATAATTTAATCATAAAGTTCCGGCACCAAATAAATCTATTCGTTGAAATTTTAAATTGAATCAGATACGAATAAATCGAGGAACTCCTTTGACTTCGGTTACCCTTTGCAATTGCCTAAAGCGGTTTTCGGAAGAGATTGATTCATTACTGCATGCAGTAGAGATATCAGTATATTTAGCTGAAGGATTTAAATCCATGAATTTCTTTAAAAAATAATATAAGTATTCCCTTTCTACATCACTAATTTTTACCTTACTACGTTACTTATAAAATCAATTAAAAGCTAGGTATAGTGCAATTAGGATAAATTTCATGTTGTTTAACGAGAGAAAATATTTTTAAACTAAGAAAGTTGTAAGACTCCTAAAGAGCCCGTTGAAAGATGATGAACATAACAAACATTTAACTTAATGTACATGAAATATTCATTAAAAATTAAACTTTTTTTTTTTAATGTTATGCAAATGAAAACTATTTCTGATATAGATGTGAAATGATAAAAAAAAAAAAATGAAAAAAGCATTTGGCTACAAAATTGTTAATGAAGAACATCTTGGAAAAACTGAATTGCGTGTGAATTTAATAGGGAAATTGAGTGCATCATTTGGATCTTCATTGACAACAGAATCGGTGCTACAATTGATTTGGGAGTTACCATCAATCATAACAAGTATTTTCCTTTTCATTAACATAGCGTCGATTCTGTAGTTAGAGTGTGCCTGGTATTTGCATTTAATTTTAAATAATAAAACATCTATAACAACATAATAAGTGGTAAAGTACATTTCAAAATGTATTTATTAAAAATAAAAGTGAATTTATACATTTCCGGCTAAATATATTTTATTTATTCAGATAAAAACAATGTTAGCAACAGGCAAGAGTTTCAGCAATAATCGATTAAAATTTAACTTACAGCGTTACAGTGTGAGTCAATCAATCAGTCAGTCAGTGAGCCAGGAAAACTCTTATAGTATTTTTTTTTTAAACTATTTTATTTTATTATAAATATTTTATTTTAATAAAATATATTATTTTATTAAAACATATTATTGAATTAAAATATTTTATTTTATTAAGAATATCTTATTTTATTAAAATATTTTATTTTATTTAAAAATATTTTATTTTATTTTACATAATAGCATGAGCTTTATTAAATTGTGGCACTCTTCCGTTAGACGGGTAACAGTTAGAAATCGCTACCATCTCATTCAAACTAATAAGGCTCTTATTATATAGAGCCATTCGAGTGGCGAACGCGTGCCACAGTAAAGTCGCTCGGGCTGGCCACAGCAGTGGTTCAGTATAATAAGCTCTATATGATAGAGTGTATCGCTGTTTGAGAGCCAAAAGCTACAGACGCAACCTCTAGCCACAGTTGTAACCCAGTACAAAAAGAAAACTCCATAGAATTGCATATATCGTAAACAGTGGTTTGCCTGAACGTCTGAAGTGGAAGTGCGCGATCGCCACTGAAGTGGCACTGTATAATAAAAGACTAAGGGCCTTATAATACAGAGCCATTTGAGTGACAAACGAGAGCCACCTCTTCTGGCCACTGCTGTGGCTCAGTATATTGAGCTCCGTAGGATTGTATGCTTAGCTTTGGATTTGATAATAATCTCCATAAGTGACAGACGTGACCTCTAGCCACAACAGTGGCTCAGTTTATTGAGTGCCATAAGTGACAGACGTGACCTCTAGCCACAACAGCGGCTAAGTTTATTGAGCGCCGTAAGTGACAGACGTGACCTCTAGCCACAACAGTGGCTCAGTTTATTGAGTGCCATAAGTGACAGACGTGACCTCTAGCCACAACAATGGCTCAGTTTATTGAGTGCCATAAGTGACAGACGTGACCTCTAGCCACAACAGCGGCTCAGTTTATTGAGTGCCATAAGTGACAGACGTGACCTCTAGCCACAACAGTGGCTCAGTTTATTGAGTGCCATAAGTGACAGACGTGACCTCTAGCCACAACAGTGGCTCAGTTTATTGAGTGCCATAAGTGACAGACGTGACCTCTAGCCACAACAATGGCTCAGTTTATTGAGTGCCATAAGTGACAGACGTGACCTCTAGCCACAACAGGGGCTCAGTTTATTGAGTGCCATAAGTGACAGACGTGACCTCTAGCCACAACAGCGGCTCAGTTTATTGAGTGCCATAAGTGACAGACGTGACCTCTAGCCACAACAGTGGCTCAGTTTATTGAGTGCCATAAGTGACAGACGTGACCTCTAGCCACAACAGCGGCTCAGTTTATTGAGTGCCATAAGTGACAGACGTGACCTCTAGCCACAACAGCGGCTCAGTTTATTGAGCGCCGCAAGTGACAGACGTGACCTCTAGCCACAACAGTGGCTCAGTTCATTGAGTGCCATAAGTGACAGAAGTGACCTCTAGCCACAACAGCGGCTCAGTTCATTGAGTGCCATAAGTGACAGACGTGACCTCTAGCCACAACAGCGGCTCAGTTTATTGAGCGCCATAAGTGACAGACGTGACCTCTAGCCACAACAGCGGCTCAGTTTATTGAGTGCCATAAGTGACAGACGTGACCTCTAGCCACAACAGCGGCTCATTTTATTGAACGCCATAAGTGACAGACGTGACCTCTAGCCACAACAGTGGCTCAGTTTATTAAGCCCCATAGGATTGCATGTGTCGCTTAGATTGGCTTGTCTGAACGAATGAAGCTGTGGCGCGCGTTCGCCACTCTTGGGACTCTGCATAATAAGAGCCTAACCTTCAAATCATTTATATTTCTTACAGCAAACGGCAAATATATAGGCTCGGTAATACATTTACGCTTGAAGATGAAACATTTTGGTTTGGTGACAAAATAACTAACGGAAGAATATCAAAATTGCATTGTATGTTTCACTTTATGTGATGCTTATTTGGAGTAATGTTCTATACAATAGATAAAGAGAAAGATTTATAATTGAAATGGCCTAGTTAGTTAAAAAATTATCCTTTTTAAACTTCTGTTTCGTAATATTGACCGCTTTTCCATCCATAAGTTTCATACGACATCGACACCATTGCTATAATATTTATTTTACAGATATAAGTATATTTATTTTACAGGTATAAGAATACTTATTTTACAGATATAAGTATAGTTGAGCCTGTTAATGAGAAAATTTGTAAATTGCGTGTTAAGGCCAAACCACAAAATGTGGGTATCATTTGTATGAATGCACCAACCGAAGATAAAGATGATACTGAAAAAGAATTTTTTTATGATAGGCTAGAAGAAACATATAACAAATGTTCAATGAATGATATAAGGCTAGTGATTGGAGATTTCAACGAAAAAATAGGTAGAGATGAAAATGTACAGAAATATACGGGAAAATACAGCCTGCACAATGAGTTCAATGAAAATGGAAATAGGCTATTTTATTTTGCAATTGGAGCTGAAATGGTTATCGGGAGCAAAAAGTTTGAGCGTAGAGACTTACACAAAATTACATGGCGTTCCCCAGATGGAAATACGGAAAATCAGATTGACCATGTGGTAATTGATATGAGACACAGAAGTAGTCTTCTTGATGTTAGTGGCTATCGAGGAGCAGACATAGACTCGTACCACCATTTGGTCATCTTGAAAGTGAGAGGTAAAATTTCTAAACGATTCTATTTTAAGAAAGACCAGAAGGAAAAAATTTTAGACACAGATGCTCTTAGATCGCCAAAAATATTGAGTAATTATAGAAATAAGATTAAAGATAAACTTGTAGGGATAGAAAACGAGGATAATGAAGACAGCATTTGGGAAAAACTTAAGCCTATAATAATGGAGGCAGCAAGGGAAACACTTCCAGTCCGTTCGAGAAAGAAATCACAGGATTGGTATGATGCTGAATGTGAAATATTAAAAAAAAAAAAAAAATTAAAAAAAAAAAAAAAAACATGCATACAGGTTGATGGTGCAAACGAACTATACCAGAAATGCAGAGGAAGAGTATAAAGAAATTAGAAGGCAAGAAAAAAGAATCTTCAAGCAGAAAAAGAGAATCTATTGGGAGGAGAAATATCAGGAAATAGAAAATTTCAAGAAGCAGAAAGAGGCAAGAAAATTCTACCAGACAGTCAAAAACACTAGAAGAGAGTTTTGTGCTAGAACGCACACATGTTGTGATAAAGATGGTGAGCTTGTTAATGACAGAGGTGAATTACTCAAAAGATTTCGAGAATATTTCAAAATTTCTCTTAACGGAAAAAACGAATTATGCAGAACAGAGGAAATGACAAGGGGCATATATCAGAACCAAAGTGAAATCTTAGAGCCACCATCTTTAGATGAAGTAGAGAGAGCAATAAATAAATTAAATGATAACAGTGCGGCAGGACCGGAAGGTATCAAGGCCGGGCTCCTGAACATAAAAAAGCCTAAACTTATCAGAAATATACATGTCATTATCTCCAATGAACGGAATTTGGAACAAATGCCTATTGAATGAGAAGATGGATCCATATGCCCGATGTACAAAAAAGGAGATAAGTTAGAATGCAACAACTATAGAGGGATTACTCTGTTGAACACATCATATAAGATTCTATCAAATATTCTAACAGAAAGTCTAGTTACTTATCAAGTAAAATCATTGGAGAATATCAATGCGGATTCCAAAAGGGTAGATCAACTACTGATCAAATCCACAGCATTAGACAAATTCTGGAAAGGACAAGAGAATATGATATAGACACATACCATCTTTTTGTTGATTTTAAGACAGCATGCGATAGCATTGATAGAGAAAAATTATTTCAAGCAATGACAGAGTTGGGAATACCTGAGAAATTGACAAACTTAACAAAAATGACGCTTAGCAGAGTAAAGTGTAGAGTAAAGTTAGGATCAAATTTATCAGATGCCTTTTATATTGAAAAAGGATTGAAGCAAGGGGATTCTCTTTCATTCCATTTATTTAATATTGCCTTAGAAAAAGCAATAAGATACTCTGGAATACAGACAAAAAAGACAATTTTTACAAAATCAGTACAATTCTTAGCCTTTGCAGATGATATTGACATGATAGGAATAACTAAAGCAGCAATAGTGGAAGCATTTTCTGCCCTTGAGGCAGCAGCCAAAAATATTGGCCAGACAATCAATGAAGAAAAAATTAAGTTCATGGCTGTGACAAAGAGAGGCCTATTTCGGTTGCCGCTGAAAATAAATGACTATGTTTTTGAGAGGGTTGACCAGTTCAAATATTTGGGTACAATTGTAAAATAACAATAACGATATTACCTCTGAAATTAAGAATCAAATTAACATGTCTAACAGATGCTACTATGGTTTACGCAACCAGTTTAAATCTAAATTTCTAAGCAGAGAAACAAAGATATAGATATATAAGACATTAGTTAGACCAATAGTCATATATGAAAGCGAATGCTTGACAATGAATAAATCAAACGAAGAAAAATTAGTGGGTTTTGAAAATCCAGGGAAGAATTTTTGAGGCATTAAAGGAAAACGGAGTTTAGAGAATAATGTATAATAATGAACTATAAGTTAAATTAGTAGAGCCAAACATAATAAAAGTAATTAAAGTATTGCAAATAAGAGGGCTCGGCTATGTATATAGGTATGAAGATGAAAATCCAGCAAAAAAGATGACATTCCAAAACCCTGAAGAAAAAGAGGTAGGCCACGTACAAGGTAGATGAACAACGTGGAAAAGAATTTGAAGAGTATGGGTGTTAATTTATGGAGGAAGGTGGTGTCGGATAGGGTAAGATGATTCAAGCTGACTGAGACAGACTTGGCCAGAAATCGGCTGTAGTGCTAAAGAAGAAGTATATTGAAACAATATATTTTAGGAAAGTTTCAATATTTAAAAAGTATTTTTTTTTTATATATATGTTTCTTTGTTATAAGTTTTTACAAAAAAAAAAAAAAAAAAAAAAAAAAAAAAAAAGATGGAAAATGTTTACGTCGAAAAGAAAAGTTTGCTTTTGAAATAATTTTTTATACTTTATTAATTGTTACGTTATTATTTATTCGATTAAAAATTCTAGTCTAAAATGCTATTTATATTATTTTTTTTTTGGCTACCAGAAATACCAATACCTAAAAAATCCCATTCCAACAAAATACTATATTTTAACAAACTTAAAAATGTACAAAGTAGGGCATAAAATTGATAAATGTACAAGAGGATAGTCAGTATCTATTTTTAAAAGGAAATAATTTCAAGAACTAATGTATTTTTAAGGATAATAAATAAATCAATTAACTTTCTGGAAGCGATATAAAATAAAGAAGAAAAAAAGCAAATTGTTAAGAAAATTGATCTAATTAATATACGTGTCTTTTACTTAGTTTAGGGGATGTTCATCGTAAAACAACCTTTTCAAAAAAGAAGAAGAATGCAGTTGAGTGTAAGATTAGCGTCTCCCGTTATTTTACTACTAAAGTTTTTCTTTTTTTCCTTAATTTTCATTCTATTTGTTTTTTCATTTCTTTTCTTTTAATTCAATTTATTTCTAAGTAGTCTAGTCTCATTTTCGTGGTATTTTTTTTTTTTTTCGTTCATTTCATGTAGTTCCTTTATTTTGAGTTTAGTTCACTTACTTCTATTGAAAAAAAATAAAAATAAGTCGTCCGGGGGAGGAGGGGAAGGGGGGAGGGGCAGGGGATTTTATTTCATCACATTAATAAAAGTAATTTTAGATTCTTTTCATATCAATTCTTAAGAAATAGTAATCCGAATAAAGTAGTAATTAAGTATGTTATAAAGGTGGTTGAATTTGGTAAATTTAGAAATTAACTTTATATTAAAAATAAATACATAATTTATAGCATTTATATAGCATCGTAATGATCAAAGTTAATTGAAAAATTTATTTTAATACCTGCGTGCATCTAATTAAACATGAATTTTTAGAATCATTTTAAATAAAATGTACACTTAACAATATAAAGTAGGTTTTGTTTGATACTAAAAAATTATCTTGATAATTTTACTCTAATTATATACAGTTTTATTTATTTATTTAAGCACGTGTGATATTGAAATCTAATATATTCAATACAATTAGCAGCGCAAAGTAATTAAAAAATGTAAAAATATCTTTATCGTCCGTTTATTAAAAGTATTATTAACGTATCTGTAAATTTCATCGAGAATTTAAAATTTTTAAAATTAATGAGTTGATGTTTTTTAACAATTTAATCGATTTACTAATATTAGTTCTTTAACAAATTTTGCGGTTAAAAAATAAGTGGTTGTTAAATTTTTATGATTTTTCTTCAATTATCAGTGTTGATAAAATCTAGTAAATTCAATTTAATTAACAGCAAAAATTCCGGAAGAATACTATAAAAAATTTAATAATATACCTTTACAAACTTATTTTTTAACGTTTCTTTCAATTTCATCGAGAACGTAAGTTTAATCAATCAATATTTTTGCACAATATAATTGTGTTGTCACGAAATTATTAATTTTGTGCTGATAAGAATTCAGATGTTAAGAATCGAATGAGAATTAGAAGCAATTTGCACCGGATGATCAAACATGTGTTTTTCAATTAACCGTTTATAAATGAATAGCATCGTTCAAATATTACCTTTAAGATTAAAAATAAAAATTATATCTTTACCTTCCCTTTAATAGAAACGAATATCTTACAGAATTGTCTCTTTAGACTGATATTTTATGAATTCAAATTATGTTATGCTACATTCGGCGTTAATAGGAATGAATGAAAAATTAAAATGTTACTGATAGCTTAAAATTCAATTTCATATTGCGCTCTCTTTCAGTTTTTTCTCAATTTCTGAATTATTCCATTTAATTTTCAGAATTTATAGCATTCAGTTATGACAATTCAGAAGTAATTTTAAATAACGTAAGAAGAGATATCATTTGAATTTGAAAATTCGTCTTTTCTATCGTTAAATATTTGGTTATTTAAAACATTATCATCCAACATGAAAAAAAAAAATCAATTCAAAATTTGGCAATATACTAAAGATTCAAGTCTTAGGTAAAATTTATTGCAAGATTAAAAAAGTAACGAAACAACAAATTGATAATTTACTGAAAAAAGAGAAAATAAAAACGCCTAATTATTTCTTGTCTTCTTTCATTTCCTTTTAGGTGCATAAGCAAGAAAACGCATGCTACGATTACTATCAATATATGAACGTAACTTGACGCAATTAATGAGCTTAAAATTTCAATTTCCTAGACGAAATCGCTTTTTCAAAACTCACTTTTTGTTTTGCTTCTTTACAAAAGGATTATACTCATTATTTTCTGCGTTAAGTTAGAGTTTGATGCAAAAATCCTTTTTTAAAAAGATGATGTGATAATAAATTTATGTGTTCCATTTTAAAAAGGAAAAACTCTAATTAAAGCTTTTTCTTTATGCGATGCAAAAACTTAAAAAGTTTTTTGAGAGTTTAGTAGTCCTTTACTTAACCAGAAATTGGTAAAAAGAGATTTATTAACCTGATTGTTTTCAATTTGAACTGAATAGAATGCTGGCTAAACTTTATAATTAAACAGCAATAATTATTATGCAAGTTCTTGCCCATGAAACAAAATGTTTTTGAAATATAATTAACAACATAAATATACTGAACTTCAAAGTTATTTAACATGCATTTTAAAATAGCTTGTTTAATTTTTTTTTTTACTTTTCATAGAATAGAAGTTTTAGTGTGAAGAAGGTTTAATTAGAGATTTCTCTATATTTTATAAGCTTGATATTTTAATTGTTCGATGAATAAGTGATGTGATTTAGAAATGTATTAAATACACTTTTAGTTTTAAGCATAGTCCGGTTCCGAAAATAATAATAAAAAAACTTGGTATATATTTTTATGTTAAATTTTTTCTTATATATGAGAGACACTATTTATATATCTTTGATTTTTTTATTGTGTTTATTTATTTAAAAAAAACAAAAAAAAACAAGAAAAATCCATAATAATTGATTGCGTATTTTTATTACAAGTCAAGATTTTTTTAATTTTTTTTTTAAGGTGAAAGTTTTCTGTAATACATAATTATATATAGAAAAGTTTGTCTTCACAGAATTTTGAAGGGTGAATTAGAAAAAATTCAAAAAATTCTCCAAATTAAAATATTGAAATTTTGAGGTTTTTGTTTGTTATCCTTTACGCTAAATGTTATATTTAAAAACAGAATTTAAAAAAAAAAATTCTATGAAGAAAAAATGTTTAAAACTGTCAAATTTAATTCTCGAAAAATTTGAATAGAAAATTGTTAATGGTTCTGGAGATTATCGATTTGAATTTGCAACATCTGTGAAAAATACTGGTACGCGAGAAAACGCACTTTAAGCAGACGATTCAAGGCTTTAAGCCCATTAGTGATGTTTAAATAACAAATAATTTCTGGGAGATGGAATCACCGGAGGAATAAAATAAAAACATCATTCTCTTCAGGAATGTATGAACTATTTTTTAAAATCAGAAAAGAAAATTGAGATTTTTGACGAAATTTCGGTACAAGACCCTAGTAAGGTAGTAGTCTGGTAACTTGGGTTCAAAAAATCGAATTTTTTTTTGCTTAATTTGAAAGTACAATGTCTTGAGAATATACTGTGAAAATTTCAGACGAAAAATTCGAAATATTTCGGGAGTTATAACGAGTTTCCTAGAGCGCCTCGGAGTCCAACCTTTAAGGTCGACCGGCAGCTGCAACCGCTTGGACCCTTCTATTGTTTGCGCTTTTAGTATATTTAAGTTAAAATTCACAGTATTCTGTTAGTATTTGATCGTACGTTGACACGTAAGCATCTAAGATGGATAGGAAAGGGAAAAAACGTGGTACGAAAAGTCCTGGAGATCCAGGCATTAAACGCGTTTTTCTCAAAACATTGTTTTTCTGGTCGGCCCGGGTCCTAACTTTTTTTCTACTGAACCAATTCCTTTCAAATTTTAACAGGCTGTTCTACACACTTATAGTTCTCGTCGGTACTAACGAGAATTTTTTTCACCCCTAACTTTTTATTTTTAAACCCTTTCTTTGCTAAAATAAAAGGACTTTTTTTTCAAAGTCCGCCATTTTGTTATTTACCCTTGAAATTTAACTTCAGTAGTTCCGACCAGAATGACATGTCTATAGATTAAGAATAATCAAGAATATTTGATTTCAGATAACATCAAGAGCCAAAATCACCCGGGCCACCCACGTGCATTTTTTTTTGAGGTTCCAACTTCGAGTGACAATAATAATAGTAATAAACTATTAAATTTTTTCAAATAATTTTTTTTTTTTATATTTTCAATATGTAAATAAAAACACTCTAAATATTCAAGATAATTCATTTTTATTTTCCTATAAAAAACCACCCTCCAAAGAAGTCATGAAAATAGGCATAAGTTACCAGACTACTACCTTAAATATTTAACTTGCTTATTTAAGACGCTTGCAAATTTGAGTTTAATTTGTCCTTTGATAAGGGTCAATAAAAGATATGAAGGATCTCGGTGGGGAAAGCATTGACTGAAGTTGCTTTTCCCTAACGACACTTCTTATTTCTTGTTTTAACACCAGTCGAATTGTAGATGAACACAAGAATAATTTCCATACTTTCAAACATTACCTTTTGAAAAACAACATGACACCAAATAGTTTAATTTTACGATAAAAGGTAGGGGAATTATTTTTCTTCTGTTCCCTTAACGTTGTCTTCGTTTTAACATCTAAAACATTATGAAATTCTTTTAATAAAGTAAGGAAATATTTTTTAAAAAACACGTAAAAGTTCGATATCAAGAATTAATACTGTTACGAATTTCTGTATATTTGTAAATATTTCGTAGCATTAATTATGTAAAAAGATAAATGTATGTACATTTCGCATAAGGTAGTGCAATAGTTTGTCTTACTTCGCTTTCCTGCAATGTGTCTCATAATGCTTGAAAACGAATTTTACAGAGATAATGCTGGAAAACGAGTTTTACATAGAGAAGTTCATTTAACATTATGGTTAGTGGCAATCTCGCCAAGTTGGCGACGGTTTTGGCGACTAATTTTGGTCACCAAATTTGGCGTGATATCGCCAAATGTCGCCAAACTTGGTGACCATTTGGCGACATTTTCGGTCGTCATGTACCTGTATAGGGCATTTTGACTGTGATCTGGAAAATTCCCGAAATTTCTATCTCTATACTAAACTTCAACTTAACTAGACATCACTTAGACGATAGATCGTCACCGTGCTCATAGGTATTTAATCCATTTTGGCGGCGTGAAAGCATTATGTTCGCCAAACCACAACCCTGTAGAGAACAAAAGGCTACAAGGTTTGGCGAGAATTATGTCTTCACTCCGCCAAAATGGATTAAATACCTATGAGCACGGTGACGATCTACCGTCTAAGTGATGCCTAGTTAAGTTGAAGTTTAGTATAGAAGATTCACGAAGATTCGCCTCCCTATATAAGACCAAGAGAGAGAGAGTGATCGAGTTAGTTGAGTTACTGACTTAGTTGTCTCTCAGTGAGCATTCAGAGTAGTTCCAAAAGTGAACTGTATTGCATTGTCTTTTACAGTGATTTTAACAATTGTGTATCAAGTTTGTAACTGCTGTTTGTGCTCTATTGTTGTGTAAAGAGCTGTATTGAGTCTATTAGAACGAGAAGTTCTGGAGTTGTAAAATAATCTGCGAAGAGTTATATCTGAATAAATGTCTGCAAGTTTTGATCTGCTTTGGCTTCAAGTCCTTCAAACCCATCCACGCAACACTATATAAATTGAATTGGGTTTTCTAATATTAAAATAGTAGTTTTAAAATTACGGGTACAAATATATGCTTATGTTACTTGTACAAAATTATGTTTGAATTTATAAGAATTTTAAGTATCAGTGACTTCATTTTTAAGCATTCTGTATTAACACTAAATTGAACAAAGGGAAAATTGCAATATTAGTATAATTTTCATACTGAACAATACTTGGAAAGGCAATTGACAGGATCTTGACTTGCAGCTTTAAATAGCTTCCGAACCACAAAGAGTATTGATATCCACAAGGTATACAAACAATGAAGATAACAATTTCTTTTCGCAAAGAGCTTTCTTATCTCAGCATCACCCTGCATCGTCTCAGTGTATTCTGTACAAAAATATGTCTTACCCAAAAACCGAAGACTATCTTTATTTCTTTGAAATCACTTAATACATCAAACGGAAAAATTTAAATTTTTAAACTGTTCCAATGGATTCGACCATATAATTTATCGATTGTTAGTTTCTTATTAGAAAGACTAAGATTGAAATTTAAGTCTCGATGCCAAAGCTCTGACTCCCTCATTTCCAATTCTATCACTTCCCATATAGTAACATATGAAATTTAGTACAAATATCAACAAAGACATTCTTTCTAGAAAGTGAAACAGTTATTGATGGATGAAATTCATGGGAAAGGTACACTGTATTAAATATATTCATTTTTTAAAATTGTGTACCTTTATTGCATTTCTAGAATCAGTAACGTATTCCGATTTTGATAAACCAATTTTAGAGGCATAATTTTAATTCAAAAATGTATTATTCTTGCAAAAATGCACATGAGGAAATTTCTTAGCGAAGCACGGGTATTGACAACCATGCGCATTTTATATATTCTGTGTTTTCAAAGAAATAAAAACTGTCCTTTGGTTTTGGGCAAGTAATATTTTTGTTCAAAATACACTGAGACAGAGTAGGGTGATGCCCGGATAAAAAAAAAAAAAAAAATGTTGAAAAGAAATTATGATCTTAATTGTTTTTAACCCTTGCGAATATCAGTATAATTTGTGGTTTGGAATCTATTTAAAGCTGGCAAAGCAAGATGCTGTCAATTACCCTTCCAAGTAAGTAATTGTTTAATATGAAAATTATTCTAAGATTACAGTTTTAACCGTTGTCCAACGTATCGTAAATTCAGAACTTTTCAAAATCAAGTCACATATATTTAAGATTTTTATAAACTCAATTACATTCCTTACTAGATTCAGAAAGATTGTCCTTTTTTTATCTATTCTGAATAATTTATCTCCTAAAAGCTATTATCCGGGAGCAGACAATTTGAAATACATTAGAAGTACATTACGCTTCTTTAAAGAGAGATAAAATGGTAAAATGGAATTGAGAAATATAAACTTGCCTGTGTTATATACTCAGCAACATGTTTTATGAATGAAATTTTTTAATATGTGTCGACTTTTTATTTCGCGTTGATTTGTTTTGAAAACGAAACGAAAATTTAATAAATTGCTGTAAAAAAGGATATTTGCAGCCACTTAAGTGGGAAATAAATATATTAAAGTATTTCTTAGAATTTGTTTGCATATCCATGACGTTTTATTGGGATGAATGGTTGTTTCAGGAGAAAAAGTTACACTTTCGTGCTAGTGAAAATTGTTCTCAGATATTAAATAAATATAAAACTGCCAAACGAATAAGCTGGCTTGAAATGTAATCTATAATATCAAAACAAAGAGAATTTCAGCCGGTGTGGTTTGTGGCTCTCTACTTGTGGCTATAAAAAGTAACTTCTAATAAAGGGAAATATATATATATATATATTGAGCATGAGTAGTATGAGTAGTTTTGACCTAATATTAAAATTTCAATCTTTTCTTTTATTTAAATTTCATAAAGTTTCTTTACTAAGTGACTTCTAATAAGCGTAGAACTCTTATTTTAACATAAGTGCCATAATGTAATATGACATACATTTAAGACAAGTCTTAAGGGATTTTGCAAGTAAGCAATACATATACGTCCCCCATCAGAATTTACCTGGTCCACAAATTTGCATTTCTAACGGGCGTTGTTTTCTCACGGACGTGTGGAGCCAATGTGGACTGTCATTCAGTACAACTTATGAACAGAGCACACGTTTTAGGACTTAAGCGAATGAGAGTTTTGGTGGTTTTGTGGGAAGGATTTAGACCCTCGCAAAAGCATGGGAAGTGAAAGAGGACGACACGACACAAAGGAGAGAATCCTCACCTTCACCATCCTCGTGGGATCTGTCTCTGAGGTCTTCATCCCTTAATATCCAGATGCTGGAAAGGAGAGTTGCCTGGTGATACGGCTAATGAAGCGAATTTGAGCCCTACGGAAGAGACCCATGAGCAGTCCAAGGATGACTTAGAGTCTACTGCACCAACAGCCATTAAAAGATCTTGATTATGCACAAGCTTCGAGCGCCATTTTTACTTTCTCTCTTGCTATCCTGTTAGCCGGACATCTATATTTATCCAATTTAGTGGATTTCGACCGTATGGTTCTATAACGGTCTTGAGGAATTTAGATGGCTGTAACTCGTACTTACATGTTATTTCAATTTTGCTGATGGCGTGAATCTGAGCTCTACGGAGGAGATCAATGACCCGACCAAGGGTGACTAAGAGTCTATTGCACAAACAGACATTAAAAGATCTTGATTACAATACATTACAATTACATTAAAAGATCTTGATGTACAGGCTTCGAATGGCATTTTTTCTATTCCTCTTGCTATCCCGTTAGCCAGACACCTATATTTATATAATTAATTTAGTGTATTTCGACCGTATGGTTTTTTAATGGTCTTGAGAAATTTAGATTGCTGTAACTCCTACTTATATGTTATTTCAATAATGCTGATGACGCAAATCTGAGCCCTGAGGAGGAGATCCATGACCCGTCCAAGTATGACAGGGGGACCTAAAAGCCTACTCCACCCACAGTAGTAAGCCTACTTCTCGTAAGAGCAGGTTTCTAATAATAGGATTGTAGAAATTGAGGGACTGAGAAACAAAAGGGTCTAAGTGACTTTTCTTAACTTTCGAGAAAATACCCTTTTAAGTTTCTTATTTATATTAAATTCTAGGAAAACTAGTGATATTTTCTTTCCAGAGGTTAGTATTTGAATAACAAATAATTTTCATACAAATTTAATACAAACAAGAAACTTGAAAGCATATTTTCTCAAAATTAAGAAAAGTCACTTGGACCCCTTTGTTTCTCAGGCTGTAAATTAACCTTTTAGTAAGCAAAGCGAGCTTGTGCGTTCGTAACAATGAATCTTCAAGTGAGAGAAGCAAGCCTGTGCTTGATTCGCAATGAATTTTGCACCGAGAGAAGTGAGCCTGAACTTGCAAAGCAATGAAACTTTTAGAGAGTGAAGCAAGCCTCTGCTTATGTACCAATAAACTTTACAGAGAACGAATCAAGCTTTGATTTCCGTAGAAATGAAACTTTTAGCTAGCAAAGCCAGTCTGGTTTGCGAAGCGACAAAAGCTGGAACCTATACACAATGGCTTGTCTCCACTACATGAATAGTGTTTTTATATTTAAGGTATACATATACAATTGAGATGATTTTCTTTAATTTTGAGGTTATAATTTCAAACTTTTTGGCAGTGTATCAGAATCCCCCAAAAAAACACTTTTGAAAAGTAGAAGAACCACCAACCTCAAAAACACAAAAACTTTCTTGCAATAAAAAAATCATAAACATGCTGAAAATGTTCAGCCACAAACACAGTGATATAAAAAATGGCCAACCTCTGATTACAACTCTCGGTTGTAACTCGCTTAAGTTTACATGCTTACTTAGTTTATTTTTAAAATTTAAGTTCCGCTCCCATAAAAATTTACGCTGCTTGAGCTTTGGCGCCCGTCATAGGAATATTAACAATGCTTGCGTTTAAAACTAATGTATGGCTGTTTGCACGAATATTCGAGTTTACGATTTCATTTGGATGGGTAGGAAATACAAAGTGATGTAAATCTTCATGTTCATGTAATTTTTTCAAAACAGTAGTGAGAAACTGTGCTCAAACGCTTGCATTTGAATCGTTTTTAAGAATTTTTTAAGTAGGAAACTTAAGTGCTTGTGGTAAGCTTTTGTTTGGTTGATAAATACATTTTGGAAAGGTTTTATTGTGTGGGGAGTTTTAAAGGTTAGTAATTAAGACGGGCGCCAACCTCAAGCAGCGTAAATTTTTATGGGAGCGGAACTTAAATTTTAAAAATAAACTAAGTAAGCATGTAAACTTAAGCGAGTTACAACCGAGAGTTGTAATCAGAGGTTGGCCATTTTTTATATCACTGTTTTTGTGGCTGAACATTTTCAGCATGTTTATGATTTTTTTATTGCAAGAAAGTTTTTGTGTTTTTGAGGTTGGTGGTTCTTCTACTTTTCAAAAGTGTTTTTTTGGGGGATATCATAACTTTTTTTTAAACACTGAAGACTTCTATTTTTTGAATTTGTCCGTTTCATCGTTTTTCTATTTATCACCTACGGTACACCAGGTACCAGGAATATTCATAATTCTTCTAACTGAGTTCGACGATACCTTACATGCAATAATTATCTTCAAAATTGATAAACAGGAAGTGGTGGACCCATAGCATACCTAGTACTTTAAACATTCATAATTCGTCAAAACAAAAGTCCAACATGGCATATGTTTATCTTGAAAATTGATTAACCAAAAATTGTACTACCTATGCTATACCTGATACCTTAAACATTCATAGTTTTTTAAGACAAGCCCAACGACACCCAACATGCCATATTTATCTTCAAAATTGATAAACCAGAAGTAGTACCACCTATGGTACACCTGGTACCATGAATATTCATAATTCTTCAAGTTGAGTTCAATGATATCTTGCATGCCAAAATCTACTTGAAAATTGACAAATTGGTTGAATGCGGACGGCAGTAACCATCAAAATCTACCACGAACGAGTAATAAAAACTTGTGTATTGCAATTCAACTCCCAAAACTTAAAGAAATACGTTGCCATCAACAAAGAGCCTGTCTGCCAAGTTTCAGCTCGATTGGTTAGTTTGTACGCACAGCGACCTATTTTATTGCATAATAATGACTATTCAGTCCGGGACCCACAGCTTAACGTGGATTAGGAATCACAACGAACATCCACACCTAACCCAGGAATCAAATCCGGCACCTTTAACTTACAAGGCCAGAGCGTTCATCCCATTGAAAGTTTATTCTAATAAATTGTTACAAATAAATATTACAAGTTTTTTACAGTCTAATAAATATTGCAGTATAAATTATTTTTATTATACCAAGCATTATTTTGGTTCACATAATAACCCATTGATATTTGACAAAATTTAAAATATTTTCTTAACAACAATTTTAAAATTCACTATGAAATTACAATTTTGATGATATATGATTCTACAATTTCATTTTACAACGGAAAGTAAAAATCAACACAGCTTTAAAAACGAATGACATTTTTGCAGATTCCATTAGCCAATCGCAATGCGTGGTTCATTTAGTCCTCTGTAATCAATTGACTGTGACGTCAGCTCGCATAACCTCCACATATTCAGCCCATAGTATCTTGCAACAAA
Source organism: Linyphia triangularis (assembly GCA_963978545.1). Lineage (NCBI taxonomy): Eukaryota > Metazoa > Arthropoda > Arachnida > Araneae > Linyphiidae > Linyphia > Linyphia triangularis. The sequence continues at coordinate 3,183,193 of OZ021723.1, read as the reverse complement.
ATGTGATTGCTTTCATTTTTCAATGGAGATTTCCCGAAATTAAAATGTTTTTGAAAGTTAACTCTCTCTAAATTGTCATACAGTTTAAATAACACATGCAACTTAAAGAACAAATATTTCTCTTTAATTCTGTATCTTCAAAAATTAAATTATTTCAATTTTAAAGATGTTATAAGCCATATAATTATAGTCCAATTCGTATTGCCTATACTTTAACATTAAGCTCATTCTCACTTAAGCCTAACATGTCGGAAAAACTAACTTCGAAATGATAGCAAACCTGTTTGGCAACTTTTGGCATATATATCTGAACCTCAATTACAAGCTGATCGCCTTTATTTGTCGCCAAATTATGAAATGAAAAAATGTGGTTTTAAATTAATTAAAAATAGAAAAAATTATTTAATAAAGTTCAAACCAGCGTAGGATTTTAAGTTGAAACATTCCGCATCCTATAATTCAATCCGTTTGAAGATCTATAGCTTAGTTAGGGCTGGACTTTTGTCTAAATTTTTACATCGAAATCGGGCTAGAACTCGTTTTTTTATTTCGTTTTGGAAATTTCAATATTTTTTTTCTTCTTTGTCTTTTATCCTAGGTACTCAATTTTTTTTTTCTTTGAAAGATATCACCGAAACGAATCTATGGCATTTTTTGTATAATTATGTGAAATTTCGTAAGCGCGCTAGAAAATAGTCAATTTCGGCTTTTTCGCTGGAAGTTGTGCAGAGAATATATACTTACTGTCGTTTCTGCCTTTTTAAGGTTGGCGGCGAAACGACCGTTTCGTCTGATTAAAAATGATGCATTTTTATATAAAAACTTTTTTTTCCCGTCAATTTTTTAATCAGCTAATTGCAATTAAAGTGACTACTTAGGACATTATTAGAACATAGATAAATAAACTTGTAATTAACTTAGAGGTATTATTTTTATTGCAAATAAGAAATATTATATTGAAACATGTTTCTATGGAGAATTTTTAATTTGGCTACAATATTTATTTAATTATAAGTTTTTAAATAAAAAGTTTACAAAAATACATAGTTTTTGACAAAAAATTAAGATTAAAATGTACATAAAAAATGTGTTTATCACAATATATATTAGATTTTCCACATAAATAACACACATAATTTTTACAATATAAATAAAATTCTCCATAGAAAACACATTCACAATTATTGTCTACAAAACAAAATTAAAATTTTGTAAATTGGATAATTTATTATGAAGTTATGACCGTTGGCGTAAAGTCATATAACACCAAAATATCATTCTTCAGAAAACGCGATTAAAGTTTACTACACTAATGAACGTGATACAAAACAGGTTCACAAAACTTACTGTAATTTAAAAATTAATTTGAGTCTCAGAAAAAAAAATGGTATTATTTTAATTGTAATGAATTCCGGAATATTTTAAAACCAAAAAACAAAAATTCAGATTTGAGTCAAATTTCGCGATTGCTAATGTATATGTATACCTTAAATATCTATATTTGTATCCGTGCAATATAGAAGATATCTTTAAATATCGGGAAACATCTTAGCAATATTTTCTTCTGTTTTCGGCATACTCAGTGTTTTGTTTTTTTCTCATTCATATATTTCATTATATTTTCAATTGATGAAGCTAAACCTATGGTTTAATTGTAAAACCATTTCAATTCCTATAAATAATCATATTAATTTAATTTTTCTGTATACAAGATTTTTCGAAAAAGAATCCTTAACTTCGAAATGACATAGTTGTGGAATAGTTGGAGACAGAAAAAAGAGACAAGTGGTATATGTTGGAAAAACAGGTATGGAAGTTTAAATACGCCATTTTGCAAAATTTATTACTGATAGCCAATTTAATGATGCCTTCAAAAGGTTTACTAATGAAAGTCATTTTCATTTGGAAGGATTTATCAATAAAAAAAACTGGTGAATATATATAAGGTATTAAAAACATGTGTGTGGGGTTTTCAAAACCCCTGTATTCTGCAAAGCGACCGTTTGGGCTGCAATATCCATTAAAGTTATTAAAGGACTCTTCGCTATCGAGAAATTATAAACATTCCGTTACACTGAGATTTCTCAACTCGTTGTTGCCATATTTCAATATCGTTACTTATTTTGCAAACCAATATATTTCAACTTCTATACCTGTCTATCCAACACACACCACTTGTCTCTTCTTTCTGTGTCTCACTGTTTTGAAGTTACGCCATTTCCAAATTATTGAGTCATTTCTGAAAGACACAGTAATTCACAATTGGTTTGTATAGAGATTAATCTAATCAAATAAATTTTTCAAACATTATTTTTCAGTTGGAATTAAACAAAACGCATCTTTCAAAAGGCATAACAAAGCACGCGGAATTTATAAATCAAACAATCGTGAAATTAATTTCAAACAATTACTAAATTTGTATATCCTACACATATTCCCACGAGTATTTTCAATAATAAACCTCGCATAATCTACAGGTAAACAAACGCTTACTCATATATAATTATAATGACCTTATAAATATAAAGGTGGAAATCATCGCGACAATGAAAGATAAACAGGAAATTAATTCAAAATTAATTCGCATTCATTTAGTGTAATACTAAAAAATGAATTACCTATCCAAACAAAAGGTCCCAATCGATTTGTAAATTTTCGTGTGTCGCTTTGAACGAAGAATTCGCTGTTGCTCAGTGAACCATTTGGTTTAATTAAGTCTTAGGCGAAAGCGAAACGACGAAATTCAACATCTCCTATCAGCGATGTCTTACTGTACTGGGACAAAAGTATTGTCAGCTACTGGAAAAGAAATTAGTTCCAGTTCACAAGTTTGTCCCTTCTCAAAGAAGACTGGGGATTAAAGGGTTGTATTTAAATTACTCAAACACTGAAGGGATTTCGGAAGATTCGCATCAAATTCTTTGATTATTTCCGACCATCTAAGGTTTCATGTCAGTGATTATAGGAAAGGATAAAATGTAAAATTGTAGAATTAGGGAAAAAAATAATTAAGACAGTAAATAGTTATTTAATTGTTATGAAAATGAGGTGATCATCATTTTTAAATATGTGGATAATTTATACGAATATCTTATACATTGTTTCTGAGCGGTGTTTTTGAACTATTCAATTTCCTTTCTTTATACAAAACGAATATTGATAAATGATTGAAAAATTTAAAGTTTAAGACCTCCTCTTCTGGCAGAGATTTTTTTTTCAATTGCACATTGTGTCATTTGTTTGAAAATGGAAGTTTAAACATTTATTTTGGTATCTAGTGAGAAGGCACTCTGTGTAGAAAGTATTTTAGTACTCCATGAGAGGGGACTCTATGAAGAAAGTGCTTTAGAACTCTACGGGAGGCCCTCTATGTAGAAAGTGTTTTAGTTTTCTATGAGAGGGGACTCTATGTAGAAAGTGTTTTAGTACTCTATGAGAGGGGACTCTATATAAAGAGTGTTTTAGTTTTTTACGAGAGGGGACTCTATGTAGAAAGTGTTTTAGTACTCTACGAGAGAGGACTCTATTAAGAAAGTGTTTTAGTACTCTACGAGATAGAACTATATGTCGAAAGTGTTTTAGTACTCTACGAGAGGGAACTCTATGTAGAAAGCGTTTTAGTACTAAATGAGTGGGGACTCTATGTAGAAAGTGTTTTAGTTCTTTACGAGATGGGGTTCTATGAAAAAGTGTTTTTATAGTCTAGGATAGGTTACTCTATGTAAAAAGAGTTTTAGTGCTCTACAAGAGGACACTCTATGCACAATGTGCTTAAGTACTCTCCGAGAGGGGACTCTATGCAGAGTATATTTTGATACTGGATCTCTGTTAATGAGATGCATCGACTCAGACCAGCAATGTTTATTTTATTTTTGAAATGTTTATTTTTTTAAATATCGTGTGTTTTGGAACAAAGCTCGAGTTTCAGCCGAAATTGGTCAATCTTCCAGAAACCCTGTTTCTGTCTTCGAGCAATACTGTGGCACTACCTGGGTAATGAAATGCTTATAAAATCAAAAAGTTAAATACAAAAGGTTTATTATCAAAATATAAATTTTTGCGCAAATACAAATAGCCAAATACTAGGATGCTCAACCTGCATATTTCAAATTTTCAGAGGTTGTCGAAAGTTCATCAGGTTAGACTCATCAGGGTTAGACTATGGTTGAGAAATATACTACTCCTTAGATTTTTTTAAAGTACTTAAGGTATACATATACAATTGAGATGATTTTCTTCAATTATTAGTTTACAATTTGAAACTTTTTGGCAGTATATCAGAATTAAAAATGATGCAATTTTATATATAAACTTTTTTTTTCGTCAATTTTTTAATCAGCTAATTGCAATTACAGTGACTAAAAGTAGGACATTATTAGAACATACATAAATAAACTTGTAATTAACTTAGAGGAATTATTTTTATTGCAAATAAGAGATATTATATTGACGCACTTTCCTATGGAGAATTTGGAATTCGGCTTCAATATTTACTTAATTATAAGTTTTTAATTAAAAAGTTTTAAAAAATACATAGTTTTTAACAAAAAATTAAGATTAAAATATGCATACAAAATGTGTTTATAACATTATATATTAGATTTTCCATAGAAAACATATTCACAACTATTGTCTACAAAACAAAATTATAATTTTGTAAATCGGACCATTTATTATGAAGTTATGACCGTTGGCGTAGAAACATATAACACCAAAATGTCATTCTTCAGAAAACGTTTTTAAAGTTTACAACACTAATGAATGTAATACAAAACAGGTTCACAAAATCTACTGTAATTTAAAAAGTAATTTAAGTCTCAGAAAGAAAATTGTATCATTTTAATGGTAATGAATTTGGGAATATTTTAAAAACAAAAAACAAAAATTCAGACTTGAGTTAAATTTCGCGATTCCTAATGTATATGTATATCTTAAAAGGAAATTTTATCTCTTTTATAATGCTACCTTACACTGTGTCCGATCCTGATTTCACAATATATATACTTTTTACTATTTTTTTTTAACTTCCTTTTGGAAACAAATAACAGAATGCTCAATTTTAAATAAGCTATTCACCAGAAGTGGATGTCTTAGCTTTTAAATTGATAGATCAATTGCCAATTTTTCTTTGCACAAAGAAGAAAAGCTGGTCATCACATAAAATTACGTCCAGAATCAATATATGATTATTTATTTACACATTGTGTAAAATGTTAGATCTATATATATAAAACTGTACTAGTTATCCTTTTAATAAAAATCTATCCTTCTTGAAGCGAAAGTTGTTATTCTATAAAAAAAAATACTTTTTCGGGCAACCGTTCACCAGCACCTGTCAAATATTCATCTTTCTTCAGAACATGGCGAAAGGGGATATTTTATTAGAGGTAATCCATCATCTGGTGCACCACTATTTTATGAGCAATGGATCACATTTTATTAGCGCGTAAAATTGAAAACATGAAATAAATCAGATGAATAACTTTAAAAACATTTCATAATTTTTATAGTGAAAACATTTTATTATGATAATATTTTATATTAGCTGTTCTCTAAAAAGTAAATATATCTACAAAAAAACACATTCAAAATACCAACTAAGAGGATTTGTCCGTATTAAATTCTTTATACTAACTTCGAATATGTGTATGTGTGTGTGTGTGTGCCGGGCAAATCTGCTGAGGTCAAACTAACACACTTGCCATAATCCAATCAGACTAAAATTTGGCAAATAGATTCGATGTCGATGGCAATGCATTCTATCAAATTTCGGGTTCTGTCACTGTTACTGAAAGGGCACTTTTGCCCACGCTTCTACCTTCGAAATACTAATAAACCAACTTGCCCTTATCCAATCGCGCTGAAATTTCACACATAGATTCGTTATCGATAAAGTTGCATTCTCTCAAGTTTTGAGGGGATATTAGTGTCACTGAAAGGCCGCTTTTATACAATCTTCAGTTGGTGATTGGGGGCTTCCTGCCATATAATCAAACTGAAACTTTGAAACTTGGCTGGACACTCGTTGTCAATTGCAATGTTTTTAATCAAGTTTTGTGATTGTCTTATAAAGAGCCACTTTTAAAAATGTTTCTAATACCTAACATCCGCCTTATAAGCTTTTAAACATGTTATATTATTCAGATACCAAGCTTAATTCAAACATGCTCAATGTGGCGATATATAATGACTGAAACATTCCCCTATAAAGGTCGACAAGGAAAATCTTTGGAAAGACAATTAACCCATTTTCTATCATCCAATCCAGCTGAATATTGGTAAATGGACTCTTTGTGGGTGACAATATATTTAATCAAGTTTTGTAGGTAAAGGAGAAGTTATTAAGGTACTTACCTACGTTCGGAGCACTTTTTTAAAAAAACTTTATGTAGGAATATTTTAAGTACCTTTTTATATTTAGTACTACTATAGATTAATAATACAGTGAAAAAAATTCAAATTTAATATTATTATTTTTCAAAAATTGCAATTTTGCATGAAATTTTGATGAATTATTTCAAAAACTTAAAATAAGATAAATGAAAAACTATTAAGTTTTTTAGGAAATAAATAGTATATAAATAAACTACATGCTTTTATCTAGGGCATATACTACATTAAGAAAAAATATATTCATTAAAACTTTTTTTATGGACAGTCGAAAAATAAGTTAGTGATTTTTTAACAGTTTCACCTTGTTTATATTCAAACTTGTTGTATTTCATAAAATAACCACCCAATCTCAATTTCGATAGCCAATTCCCTCAAAAACAATCAACAAGAGAAATACAAATTTTTTTATAATAATTCGTGAACAATTGTTTGAGTTATGACATTTCAAATTAGCAATATTTGTATGAAAATCAATTCCGAGAAAAATGCATTTAAACTTTAAAACACACAATTTCTATATAAACCATATTACTTACACACTTAAAATGTACCTTATCCTTTTTCATTTTTTTTTTATTTATTAAAAAGAAGAAAATATTTATAGGAAAATCACTTTTTAATCGGTAACTTTTGGTTTTGGTGGGCTATTTCCGGTCATTTCCGGTTATAATTTACAGTTTTTGATCAGTTTCAAATTGTCATAACTTTTGTTCAAATCAACGCAGAGTTAAAAAGAAGATAGTTTTAGAAACTTAAAGATTTGGGCTAATATATTCACGAATAATATTTTTTTTGTCAGATTTCATCAAAATCGACCTTTTCAACGTAGGCAAGTACCTTAAATAGTTAGGAATCAATTTTTTGTTCTTAGGGGTTACAGTATGAAAACTCTATCTGAGCTCAACTTACAATTGCCCATAAAATCTGGCTAAGTATCTGTAGGATTTATATTAAAAACTTGTGAGTTATATTATTCTTGTGATTTTATTTAATTTCTTTACTATCATCTTTTTTTAAATATCCAATCGTATTTATAAGTGGTTTTGAAAATTTATATTTATTACATTGAGAATATCAAATAGTTTGGATTGAAATAGTTTTTAGGAACATTTTCTTTTTTACGGTTCATTTTGTACTGTACATCTGTACGTTCATTTTTGTAACGTTATACACAAACAGCATTTCAAGATCGAATACTCTTAAAGAAATGCATTTTAAAGTAATGTACTAAATTATCAATTACAATCACCATTTTAATAAAACCAAATATTTCAAAATATAAAACATTTCCAGACACGACAGTAAAGAATCACACCTGAACACAAAATTCATCTTATTTTTTTTTTTAAAGAAAAACCTGTCATATACGAGTTTGTGTACGCAATTTGATGTATATACTGTTACGAATGTTGGTACATAATGGTAAATACTGTGTATATACATTTCTACGGTTCTATATTTTGGCACTAGGAGTGATGATAGAAGTTTTCGAGTAATGGAAACAATTAGAAATAAAAGTTAGAAGACAGAAATTTCTCGATTTTCCTCTCACGTACTGATGACAGGTTAGATTTTCCTAGAACTTCTAGTAGTCAGAGAAGCGACTGCAATTTTTGGACCCCATCGAACATCATTTTAAATTTTTTATTGAAATTGGAGAAAAGTGAGTAGATTACGAATCCACTGGTCTGACTTGGCAAAAATAACCGAAACTGGTCAAAAATCGACTTGGGAAATGTTGAACTAAATTCCGATTGCCAAGTATGGCATAACTTGCCAAAAAGAGAACCCACAGCATTTTGATTTTCAATGAGAAAAAGCGCAAACGATTTCTGATCCTTGGCAGGGAAAACTTGCACATTTTAAAAGTAAGCCAAATTGGAGACATCAGTTACGTCATTAGTGACGTAATATTTATTGCCAACTTGCCTCACTTTTAATAGATGCAAGTACACCGTCGCCAGATATCTGAATCGTCTGTAACCTTCTTAATTGAAAATTAAAAGAGTGAGGGTTACCAAATAAAAAAAATACTCATTATTTGGCAAGTTATGGCGCATTTGGCAATTGGATTTACTTCAACTTATTAAAAGTCGATTTTTGACCAGTTTCGGCCATTTTTGCCACGGCAGACCAGTGGATTCTTAATCTACTCACTTTTCTCTAATTTCTATAAAAAATTCAGAATGATGTTCGATGGGGTCCAAAAATTGCAGTCACCTCTCAGTCTATGAGTGAACTGAAGGGATTTTACTATTGTAGAAAGAACATTTGACAAAGGAATAAATACTTGCTTTATTTTTATAATTTCGTATAAGCAATTACTACTAATTATCTGCCTAATATCGGTTCGACACTAATTAATCCCTTTGTGGAACGTTGTAGACTGGCCGTCGTTGGGTAACATTTACTGGAATATATGCTCAGTGCTGGGTAAAATATACTGGAAAAATTTTAACATGTTGATGTGGAGTTTTAAGGGAGCTTGAGAGTCACCGTCACAAGCTAAAAGCCAAATTTACATCTAACTTCAATGTCCTATAAATTTTTTATTTATCAAAGTATTTACAAACTTTTTGTACAGAATTTGAAGTTCGATATTTACAAATATAGTAATAAGTCAATAATAATAATAAAAAAAATAATAATATTTTTAATTTGCAAAAATTTTTTGCAATGAACTCAAAACAGTGATTTTCCACATCTAGGTACAATTTTTAAAAAAAAATCTTTTGACTACTTCGATTTAATTTTTGAGTAGAATACTTTATAAAAATGAGTTTTATATTAATGATCTAAAATGTTTATTTAAAATATGTGCATATTTGTTATTTTTTTTAATTTGAAATTTCCGAATTTTTTTTTCTTCTAGTTTATACAAAATACATAATTTTTTTCATAAACATAGAAAGCAGTATTGTCTACAAAAATTGGTTATCATCGTTAATCGAAATGTTAACTTAGCATTAGCATTTTTTTTTTTTTTTTTTTTTTTTTTTAAATATTTATAAGCTATTTTTTGGAAAGTGCACCAAGGTGTTAAAAATCACTGTTTTAAGATAATTTCAAAAAATGCTTGTAAACTCAATATATATATATATATATATATATATATACTTTAATAATTTGTGCACAATTTCTATGTTTATAAACATCCAACAACTCTTGAAACAACAGTGAAAAAAGTTTGTATATTCATTGAAAATAAATAATTTATAGAACATTGAAGTTGGATGAAAATACAACTTTTAAATTCAGTCGGTCCAGAAACCATGTTTCCGACATTGGCCTATACCGCTGTGCTACCAATGGTACATCTAAAAGCAATTCTTAAAAACTAGTGTCTAGAAGAGGAATTTCTTCATCATGAATCTGACCAAAAGTATGATATAGTACCATAAAAGCGATTGGTGGATATGATGAAGTCTATCGACAAATATCTGATTGATCCTAGCATTTAAAAGAATATGCCATGGCAATTAGATATAGAAAATAACCTTTTTATTGGAATGTGGATACACTCTTCAGAAGATTATTTCCAGAGAGCTTCCCCTTTTGTTTTAAGAGAAAATAAATCTAAGTTTTAAATCAGCTCGTATGATATCTGAAAAATAACTTCCACTTCAACAATCTCAGAGGCAGACACTTAGAGTGTCTTACACGTCCGCAAGAGTCAAATAGAAGATCAATATCATTAGCTTCGTTTTGAATTAATAGAAAAAGCCAAAGGTAAAATCAGTTTTCAAAAGGTTTCACCTCCAAAGTGAAAGAATACTAGGGCAAGTGAAACTCCTAGCAATTGTGAAATGCAGAAATTCATCGAAAGATTGTAAAAGCTTCATGTGGTCAATACTCTTATCACGATCAAGAGTCATAACTTTTCTGGATGAGCTAAATGGTAGTCAAACGGAGGAAGTATCTTGTGATCGTGAAAACTGTCAACGATGACAAAAAAAATATATTATTTTGGGACAATTTGATGTCGAAAGTAGTACAAATCAAGTACCGAATGCAATTCACGAAAAGGGCTAATGATCGGAACTCCCAGTAGATTGCAGTTTACTAAGCAGAGGCACATTTTAGAATATATTTCTTATATGTCTATTCTATATTTCTTATGTGTCTATTTCTCACACAACCTAAGGCAACAAATTTATTTTTGCCGCCATGGAATATTTTATAAAGTGGTTGACGTGATCTTTTGCTTAATTTGATACAAAACGTTGAGCCGTAAGATGTTAGTATAATAACTACCAACAACAGATAAATCAAAGTTATACATTACTTAACATTTTAAATATTCAAACCAAATAACCAGTCCTCCAAATCAATCTACCTGTTTATTCACATACTCTATAAATGCACAGATATATTAATTAAATGAAAGTAACTTTAGCTCACTGTCATGCATCAAAGTATTAATAATAAAAAACAAGATATAAAAAGTAACATTCTCCAAATAGGTAAAATTCAATTATTTCTACAATTACCTATTAAATTCAGGCATTGACATAGTTACTTAATTGAACTTCTGGCCGAGGATAGAGGAAGAACGGTAAATCAACTAATTTCAGGGGTAAGCAATGTGGCAGCGGGTCATCGTCTCTCTCTTAAGAACTCCCTTCGTTTCAAAACCATCGTGTTGTTTCTTCTCCCTCGGAAAACCTTCCCCCCCTTTACTCCGATATCAGATTCCTCCAGACTTTCTGACATCAGTCCCAGACATATGTGCCCCCCTCTCACACTTCTATTTGCTACCAATATTCAGAGATTCCAATTGGAGCAAAAGGCCGTGAGAAAATCCCCCCTTCGGTTTAATATGCAAATATTGGGCAACTCAGCTTTACTTGGGGGAATGTGTATTAATTGCAGTGCTTTAACCCTTCATGCAAAATAGTAGGAATGTCAGATTGCATCATGTGGTCATAAGCAGAATCGATTCCAAATCAAAATGCTGTTACAGTTAAATGATGCTTTTTTGCAGAACTGAGCTTCTCGATTAAGCCTATCTCTGCTAATACATTCCCAACAAGTGAAAATATTACTAAGTTGTTTTTTTTTCGTAATTTAAGGCAGGGTTCATATTTGATATGGGGAACTTGATATGGGGACAGACCTGTACAACACTCTTGTAACCACGATCCAATAAAATGGTTGAGTTGTTTAATGCAACAATTTTGAATCTCCTCTCTTGATTCATATCTCATAACCCAAAAGATTAGTAAAGGAAATATGTTCCGATAGTTAACAGAACGACTATATCGCCCCCTCCCTTAAATTCAATTTAGAATAGACCATAGGTTTCCTTGCGAACTCCTCTCTCGGCGACTCCTTCTTCGCTTGGCCAGTATCTTGATGATCTCCAGGTGCGTCTTGCGTACAGACCACAAAACAAACCACATTTCAGAATGGAAACAAAGTGCCATTAAGGAAGCCTAAACGCCAAAAAGGATTAAGTCATAAGGAAGGGAAAAGTTACTTACACTGGCTAAAACTATTTTTATATCTACTTGTTTTAATCACACACAAAAAAAAAAAATTATATTAACGTTTTATGTTTGTAGAGAAGAACAATATTTCAAGACACATTGCATTAAATTAAACTTTTATTAAACAAACTCGTTTTTCTGGCTTAGAAATCTAAGAATTTATGCCTTTTATAGCAAATAAGTGTTGATGAGATAGCAAAATATTTTTATTCTATGTTCAGTTGCTAAAAAAAACTGTATTTTTATCATGTGCTTTTCACACTGATATATAAGATATTTCATTTTACTAATATTATACAAAAATAATTAAGTATATAAACCTCAAAATTCAGACAAAGATTTATATCTATCAATGTAATGAAATATTAATAAAACTAGCTTCTGATCTTAAAATTGCAATTTTAAAATTCTCATTTTCATTTAACTCTTTAGTTCCCAATGCAGTTTTCTGGAATATCCTTTAGGGACCAGGTTCCCGCCCGAAAAGAAAAACCATTTTCACCCCTCCAAGTGCCGCATTTAGAGAAAAGGGCAATAGACCCCCTGCTAAGCTAAGGGTAATTTATCTCTCTTCGCTTTCTGGTTTCCAGATAGAGATTGACAACTAGTAAATCCTCAAGGCGTTTTGTTTGTTTTCTTTAGTAGTACAAAGTATTTGTGTTTTGGAAATGAAGCTGTGAAAAGAAAGGCTTCCAAAGATAAGAATGAAAACCACCTGTTATACCCACCCTAGTGTGAAGACAGTCACAAGAATACCTTGGCCCCTCTTCTCCCTCCCGCTGTGAAGGGAAATCTCTGACCCATTGTAGTGAGCCGTTAATGGTATCGGACCTCCAAGGTCCACCCAAGAAGGGGGGGGGGGTAGGAGTTGTAAGTGAAAAGACACGGCCGGAATAGGACTCTGCCGACTGGGCCGTTTTGGCCGTTACGGGAATTAAAGAGTTAAGAAAGTGATCAATGACAGTTTTTTTTTTTTTAATTTCTGCATCCATATAGTGTAACATGAAATGCAAATTGTCTTCATTGATAATAAAACTAAATATTTGAGAATAACACAGTAAGTTTTTAAAACGGAAAGGAAATATTTCTACCGTAAAGTTTTTAGCAGATCACATAAAACGGCTATTTCATACAGTTGAATACAGGCATTTCTAAAAGTGTGCTACCAATATAAGAGCCTAAATAGTGTTTGTATACAATTTTAAATCAGTAACATTATCCAGGTAGCACAACAGTATTGGCCAATGTCAGAAACAAGGGTTCAAGGGATATTGGCCAGTTCAGGCCAAAACTCGAGCATCGTTCCAAAGTATAAGATTTAAAAAAAAAATAAACATGTCAAAACAATCACAAAACATATTTTTTACCCATCTGTCCTTTTTTGTTACACTACATTACAATTTTAAAAATGTGCATCAATATTTCCAAAATTCCAGTGTATTTTACTCAGCATTGGCTGAGATTAGTCAAAATCCTTAGCAACGGCCAGTTTACAATGATCCACATCAGGATTGGTCAGTGTCTAACTGAAATTGGTCATTGCATTTGTGCTACTGGACCCAGCATCAACCTGCACCCAAAATTTAACATTGTAGGTCAATTTGTTCGGGAGTTATGCTGACCACGTACGTACAGACACAGAGACACACATTTTTTCTAGATCACTTTTTTGAAATCAGGATGTTCCAAAACGTGGAGGAATGCAAAAAATAAAAATAAAAAATATATATATATTTTTTTTAGACCGAATCCTATACTTTCATTACCTTATGCATGCATATGGGTAATTGAAAATAAAAATGAGCATTAATTTTTGTCTTCAAATGAATAAACGCATCTTTAAAAAAAGAATATTAAAAACATTTAACATGGTTCATTTAAGTTATAACGTTACTTACAAAAAAACATTTTTAAGCTTCAAAACAAATCTTTTTATACCTTGTAAAGAATACCTTTTCTGTTCATCGTTGAAGATTATTTGTTATCGTTATTTTTATTGAATTGTATGAATGGTACGAGGAGACTTAGTTTATCTCTTTATAAAAGGATGTGCTTAAATGAACTCTAGTGTTTCTAAATTATGAAGAAGAAACTTCAAATATATCATAAATTCTCCCCTGCTCCTCTTCAACACAATCAACTATTTTCTTTAAAGAACCGAAGAATTCCACCCACATTCTTAACAAGCCTTAGGTCCTAATATCTGAGTATGTAATCTGTCCTTTCTTCCAGCGAAAACGTTTTTGTCTTTCCCTTTCAGCTGTCCAGAGAGAAACGCAACTAAACCATCTCTCAGAAGAACTCTTGATGCGAAAAAATATTGATTACTGTCACAGCTGTGAAAGGAAGTTTGTTTTCTTGAAAATAGGGGAGGGAGGATTCAATAAATCATTGGATGGCTTCTTTTATTTCATATAGTATGATCTTTGAAAATGTCACACCATGGAATAATTTTGGTTTATTTTGCTTCAGAACTTTTATAATTAATTATTCAGAATTATATACATTTATATATATATTACATAAATACACTACTCAATTTTACCATGCGCATTTTAGCAATCAAAACACATTCATGCATTCTACATTTCCGACTTTTGATGCCATTCCAACCCTTAAAACTAGTTTATACTAATAAGAATAGTTTATTTTGACTTTGGTATTTGACCCTTATTGGTATTTGTATCGAATTTTATAGTTGTGACTTTATCAGAAATGAGATATTTGAATATCTCTTGTTAGAAACATATAGACCCTTTTCGATACCGTAAATGCGGGCTACTTTGGCCCACATTTTAGAACTTTTTTATTCTTTTTCTAATCATTTTGCTACTTTTCCTATTTCTAAGCTGTGATAACCTTTTTACACATCTTGACAACTCTTAATTTAATTTTTTAATAGTTATCCTTTTTTTTTTTTCTTTTTTTCAAAGTGGTATTACCCTTTTTTTATTTTTTTTTTATTTGGGCCAATATTACCTTTGCGTTTGGGTTACTTTGGCCCAAGGTGGTTTTACCTATTTAAAAGCATTATATAACTAACCAGGGCCAAAGAGAGAATTGGTTTCATAAGAAAATCTATTTATTGGAAAAAAAAAATATATATATATATATATATATATATATATATATATATATATATTTTTTTTTTTATATGAAGTTTGAATTGATCATGGAGAACAGTTATTTTTTTATTAGTTTTGGAGGTTGACTAATTTTATTAATCGAACACCATTAGCAGAAAAAAGAGTCCTTTATTGTCTGGCACTTTCAAAACTTGTTGATGCGTTCCACGCAATTAAAAACAGTTCCTTCTTCTCTCACATCAGCAGCTGTCCCTCGAAACCTGAGCGCATTCCATTCAACAATAGCAAAATTCTCTTCTTAGAGGCTGGTGTTAAGGTTTTTTTCTTCTAGGGAATTATGGGCATTGTAAGAAGTAAATGCAACTGGGTCGACTTCTTCGGGACCACTAACAGCTTCCTGTGTTTTCCTCTTCAGAGTTTTAACTTTAGCTTTTCTTTTCTAAATCCCTCTGAAGGATTTTTTTTAATTTTTTTTACATTCCTTTTTCGTGATTTTCTTGCGGGCTACTCTGGCCCGCAAGAAAAACACACTTTCAATTTCTCCTTTTCTTTTTCTCTTTTCTTTTCATATTTATGTTGTTGTTTTTTTTCTCCTTTTCTACATACTGAATAATATCATTAGCTGTAATACTTTTACCTGCAGAAAAAGCTGGGCCAAAACAGGTCGTAATTTTGAGGTTAGGAGAGCTGTTGCTATTGTGAAATTTTTAAATAAAAACCTTAACAGAAATGACAGGTACAACTATACTACTGCATAAAGTATTAAATAATGTTTATAAATAGGTACTTACCAAACTCTTAGCAGATGTAGAACTGCTTCCACATGTGAAAGTTTAAGAGGTTATGAGCACAAAGAAAACAAAAACACTCGTGCTGATCCTTGTGGAGGGTGTCCGATCCGAGCGAAGAAGTTCTGGGATGAGACGATCGTTTATCAGGTAGTTGGGGAGGAACCTTCGATACGCTCCATTTAACCTAATTAGAACCCTGGTCATGTAGAGAAGCGTTTTGTATACATCCCCTCTTCCTCCGAACGCTCCAGAAATGTGTTCCAATACCAAAAAAAGGCGCGGGGCGATTCTCTGCTTGGCGCACAGAACAAAGGAACAATGATAGCAATGTTAAAAGTTTAAAGTTAGTCTTTGCTTTCTGAAATTATTCGTTCAGGACTCGGACAAAGTTTTAGATTATATATTCTTCTACTTCATATCTAATCAGCGAATGGAGATTTTTGTTGTATTGTCTTATAGTGCTATAAGAGTTTTTGTCTCAATTTGGTTCTTGTAAGAATAGCGTCATAATAAGTGGAAAATTGAAGAAGACGTAAGTTTTCAAAATGGTTGTAATGGTACCAGTTGTATATTAATGAAAACCCATATATTATATATATTTTGATTAAAACATTTTGGCACCAGCAAATAGTTTCAACAAATGATCGGTTAAAATGGGATTTTATTAGTATTCAGAAGCGATTATAGAAGCATGTGTAATTGTAAAAGCGATCTTTTAGTGAGAATAACAGTCCCAAAATTTGTTAGTGACAAATGTCATCGGCATCAAATCATATTTGCCAAGTTTCAGATCGATTGGATTATTGCAAGTGAGTTAAATTGGCCTCCGCAGAACATTTCTATAAGCAAAATATGCGGCAAACTACTTTTCAAAATTGAATCCTTAACTAGGGGCATGGAACATCGCACAATTTTTCAATTACACTAAATAATACTGATCATTGCGTTAAAATATGATACGGGATGTTATTTACCATTTTCATATTTTCACTTATTTAAAAACCCACCCCCTTCGATAGACATTACATTGTCCTTTCTTGTGCGGGAAACAGATACAAATCAATCGTTGGTGGGTGATGCTCAAGGGCAGAAAACTCTGTGTTAAAGTAATTCGTGATTATTTTTATTTTTTTCCCCCTTTTAAAAAAAAACTTTTTACGCTTTTATCGCATTTGTACGGGAATTTAGGTGGTGGGGAAGTTTAGAACACGTAAGAGGCATTAGCAGAGAGATTTTAATCAAAATAGTTAGGGCTGTTTTTTAGAAATTATTGAAGAACGAGATTTTTTCATGATTTTTCATTATTTCAATCTTATGCGCATGCGCGATTTTGACGAAAACCTAAATGGCAGGACCCATGGCCACCGCCAAACCATGTACCAAATTTGAAGAGTGTAGGTCAATTTGTTCGGGAGTTATTCTGACCACGTGCACACAGACAGGCATTTTTTTTTTCTATACCACTTTTTTTTTTAAAATCTGGGTGATCCAAAAAAAAAAAAAAAAAAAAAAAAAAAAATAATCGAATGCTGTACTTTCATTACCCTATGTAAAGATATGATACGCAGATTTGCCCGCCATCGACATACACAGCCAACCATCCACACACAAATTCGAAGTTATTATAAGGGATTTAAAAATGGATCTATTTTAACTTAATGTCTAAGCCAGAAACATATTTTGCCGTATTTCGAATAATTTCACGAGATTGAGTAGTTCTGATCGTTTCAAACTTAAATTCTATGAATACAGTTTAGATATAAGGTGAGTTAATAATAGCCAAGTAAGTTCAGATGGCTGCTTTCAAATGATGCTGATGGTGAAGGATTCCGATTTTTTTGGAAGTGAGCACAATTTATCAACACATAATTTAAATGCCTTTGAAAAATCAATCTTAAAAGTAATTTACTAGTTAACTTTAAATATAACAAAAATGTTATTTCTATTAAAGGGCTGCAGTTACTTTTGAATTTTGAGTTTAACATACAACGCACCTTTGAAACAATTACATCCATACATTTCTAAACATGTATTTGTTAAAATTGCACTCCAAACCTCTCATTACATGTACATTCTTTTAGTTTGCAGTTTTAATTTATTAAATTTCTTGTATTAACTTCCGACTTTGTGTGTATATTTGTGTGTTTTGTTTGTCGATGGCAGGCAAATATACGGAGGCCTAATTATGTGAGACTCTTTGACATCATCAAATCGGGCTGAAACTTAGCAGATAGATTCGATGTCGGTGACAATGCATTCTGTCACATTTTGAAGGCTGTCACTGTCACTAAAAGATCATTTTTATGGAATGCTAATAAACCAACTTGCCGTCATCCAATCGCATTGAAATAGCATTAAACCAATAATTGAAGAAATTCTTTCCTGTTGACAAAATAATTTTAGTATAAATAATAAAATTGTTTTGATCAGAAGAAATAAAATATACTTGGATCTGAGTGCATAAATTCACATTCATTTTGAATGAATAAATTTTGAGAAGTAGTTTGCAACATATTTTGCTGATAGAGATGGTGTTAGTATCGAAATTAAAATTTTTAAAACAAGCACACGCTGGCAACAGAAACGGTGCTATGTTAATGAATATAAAAATTGACTTATGTATACAAAGGATTTATATTTAAAACTTTGTTTTTATGGGTTATATTATTTTTACAGTCAAAAACGATTTTTTGTGAAGTGTTAGTTGCAAAATCGCTTTTTACTTAAAGAACGCAAAAGGCTTTTTTCCTAGAAAATTTTATTTTTTAATAATAGCTTTTGCGGAATAGGAAGGTTTATGTTCTTTAACTGGTAATTTCCAAATCTCCCTTCTTGCTTATACCAGCAAAGAAATTGTTTTTTTGATGGATATGCATTTACAAGATGATTCACCCTAATGTCACTAATTGTAGCTGGTTGTCTATAAATTCATATTTGATCTAGTTAAAACAATTATTTTGCCATATAATTTGACCACCAACTAAAAATACAGAACGTTATCACAACGTTCTTACGCAGCTCGGTAAACCTTCTACTCGAGGTGATGTGTCAAAATTGGAAATGGTCTGTTCCACAGGTACTCTCGGGAGACAATTTTATAAATGATCCAAAGTGGACAACTTACAATAGTATTTACCTTTCATAATTCAATGTCAAGCGCAAGTCCAGTCAACACACCTAAAAATCTAAAATCCTTTTGTTGAGGAAATTCAAGCTTCAAATAACCGCTGGTGAGAAAACGGAATCGTTAATCTTAAAATAAATATCCTTACCAACTGGTCCCGAATAGTGTTAAAGGGTAAACACCATATAGGACAATGGAATTTTCTTTGGTTTACTTTTTCTTTTGAATCCGATAGGGAGAAGAAAGGGTTAAAGAGAGAGCAAGCTGTTTGCGTAAATTAAAGAACTTTAGGCTGAAAATGTTACTGGATTTGATATTACCAGGGTTCACACTCAAATCACAGAATGAAAATCACTGGCTTTTCAATGACTTTTATGGACCTAAATAATGTTTTTAATGACCTTTGAAAATTTGTTTTCGTGCATCATGTCTATATATAAATTTTTAATAGAATATATTATACCAGAAAATTTACAAGTCTGCGCATGCGTAATAAAATATGTCACAGAATTCTGATAACAGTGCAGAGAAGTGGTGGTCACGCGGGGATAGCAAGTCTGAGTAGTACTATTATAAAATTTGCGGTTGGCACAACAGCCGTAAAAATTAAGGACTTATAAGGACCTTTAAGAATTTTCAAGGACTTTTAAGCACCTCTAAGCATTTTCAAGTACTTTCAAGGCCTTGAAAACGAGTTCAAAAATATTAAGCACTTTTAATAACTTTCAATGACCGTGGAAACCCTGATTACGTTAAAATGGAAGGTTACATTAAAAAAAGATTCTAACTTTCGTAGTCAGCAGTTAAGAGCTTCAAAAGAATCATTCCTGCGATTATTAACATCCTTATCAATTATGGATTACTAAAAATGAAAAATCAAATATTGAATTGTATAGCTGAACTTATGGAAAATATAAACTTTCGTTATTTTTATTTTTCACCCTTCTTATATATTATATTTATAAGATCAAATTGCTTTTTCCAGAGAAAAGCAAAATAAATTTATTGATTTTGATAAATATTTTGGTAATCGTTGCGGAAAAAAACCCTCCCTTTTAGAGGGCCTCATGAGTTGATTTCTTTTAGTATTATTTTAGAGTATTCTTTACCATATAATGTTTATGTAAGTGTTTACTGATAGAATTAAAGCGTTAACAAAATTAAAATCGGAAAAAAATACAAATTCAAAGTTGTGTCGGCTAAGAATATTTAATCCCTTTTAAGGCATCTATGTAGAATCCAATAATAAATTTAGACGTTATCAAGCGCAAAAACTACACTAGGACATTGATGCGCCAAAACAACGTGAACCGTACACAGTCTGGAAATGGTGTGTCTTTCAGGGGTTTCCACTTTTTTTTACTCTGAAAAGTTCTGCTTGTTCTACATTTTTTTTTTTTTTTAATTAGACTTTATAGGCCTTTATCAAACTAAACTTAACTGTAGCCCCTAAAAAAAAAAATCTAACTCCACCATTGTTCTGTGCACACATTAGTACACCATTATATTTTTATTCCACTATTTTTGTAGTTGAAAACAAAGCTATGAATGTTTTCCTCTTTTTGACATTTTGACTGTTTTCACCCATGGTCTTTGAAGAGGAAAATATCGCGCATTTACGCATCAAGAAGGAGAAAATCCGAAAAACTCTCTGACAATCAACGCAATACTATCTGTCTACTAATTAATTTTTGTAAGACAATTTTGGTAAAAATCATTTGAGAGAAAGCATACACTTTTTACAAAATGATACTTGTTCTGAACAGATATTGTAAGAAATTCTTTCAATTGTCTGTCAAATAAATCGAATTTTAAAACTCAACAAAACTGCACATTATGAAACATTAAAATACAGTTGTCTTAAAAACACGAAGCGTCATCGTCCGTATCCGTAGTTGGGTTGTCCATCAATAAACACAATATTTGAAGTTTAAAAATACTGTTTAATATGTACATTGTACATACTTAAAGGAAAAGCCTTTTTTTTTACAAAGACAACTTATCAGTTAAGAATTTAACTTATTAAATTGTGCTATTAAAGAAAAAGTGACCTTCTATTGTTGGTGAAATTAAACTTCCTTTACCGTCTTAATTATCATTTAAAACAAATTAATCGAAAATATATAACTTCAATTTTTAAAGCAAATTATTAATTGTTTAAAATATAAATTTCTGTTCGAGTTTGAAATCCCTCGTTGAGATCTTACGATGAATCAAAGTAGGTACGCAATGATATGTAGTATAACTGAGTATTGTGTCTTTTAATTGACTAATTATAACTATATATTAGGATGGTCTATGTAAGGCGTCAAAAACGAAATTTCATCTGATTTTAACTCTCACCCCTTCATTCCTTTAGTTTTGGTCTATCTTGACAGTGTGCCAAATTTCATTTCAATAATATATTAACCCGTGTCGCAAATAGCCTGAAGTTGTTAAAAGATTACTAAAATTGAAATTGTTTGAAAAAAAAAAAAAAAAAAAATATTAAATTTCTTCGGCTTCAATTTCATACCCCCGAATATTTTTTCTTTTGACCTATTTTTGTAGAGAACCAAGTTTTATTATGATAAATTAGTATTAACCCTGCTAAATTGATATTGAAGTTTGTAAAAATAAAAACAGAATTGACAAAAATGAACGAACATATTCTAAAAGTTTTATTTCCTAAATTTAAAAAAGTTGCAAAATATTGATACAATTTAACTAACAAAATCTAACATTTAAACAACAAAAATGTAAGATTTTTAGCGGTATTTTTTTTTTTTTTTAGTAATGCCTCATATTTTACAATATGTGTAGTACTGCTTGCAGTGATCGTCCACACGTTGATCGTTGCTGCACACGTTAATCACTTTTCATTTACAAAAATGACCACAATAATATTTTTTATAGTCAAAGGTAAAAAATGGGGGTAAGAATACAAAATTTGTAAGTTGGAAAATAAGGAACACCCTGCGCTGTACAGTAAAATGCAGCTATGTGATGCGAACTTCCATTTTCCTTACGGCACAGCTTAATCTCTTTTAATTTTCAAAAAATTGCTTACAATAATATTTTTATCGCCAAAGGGAAAAGAATTGGAGGGTGAGGAAAAAAGAAATCTGAAAGTTAAAAAAATAAGGACCACATATATGCCGTAGTCCCTTATTACAAATTTTTCTGTTACACTTTCTAGGCCATTTTGTTACGATTTAATTGCAAAATCTGAAATATGATAAGAATAGCTATTTGATATGCATACAACTGATACTATTACAATCACTTTGAAAACTTACGTCTTCTTCAATTTTCCACTTATTTTGACGCTATCCTTACAAGAACCAAATTGAGACACAAACTCTTATAGCACTATAAGACAATAAAAAAAAAGCCTCCATTCGCTAATTAGATATAAAGTCACAGAAATTTACGGATTGAGATAGAGCATGTAAAATATGTTATGTTTCAATTCTTCGTCTTTCTGAAAAAGGTAAAGAAGTCCTACAAAGAGGCAAATGAGTTGAACTGCCGACCGCTGAACTTTTTTAATTGGAAGGTCCTTGTAAAGAAACTTATTTTTAAAATCTAAAACTTTGTCCGAACCCTGAACAAATAAGTACAGAAAGCTAAGACGAACTTTTAAGATTGCTACTCTTTGTCCTTTGTTATGTGCGGTCAAGCAGAGAATCGAGTAGCTCCTTTCTTTTTGTATTGAAAAGTAAGCACAGTTCTGGAGCGATCGCAGAAAAGGGACCGTACACAAAGTGCATTTCAACATGACCAGGTTTCTAATGAGGTTAAATGGAGCGTATCGAAAAATCCTCCCCAACTACATGATTAACGATCGTCTCAACCCAGAACTTCTTCCCTCGGATACAGAACCTTGTGGAGAGCTATTGAACAGATTGGTATATATCACTGAGTGCTTGATGCAGCACCCTAGAGGAAACTGTCAAACATAATTTAAAAACTGCTTTCTGAAGGTTTTAGCAGAGAACGTTGTATTTTTTCTCAGTTTGAGCCAAAGATGGATCCCAGGGCCTAAGTAGCCCGCATTCAAGGTACCTTAAAAGTAGTCAAACAATATACTGTTGCACAAATTGTCTGTATATAGTGTAAATAGTGATGTATTTTTTTAAAATTCTATTGTAATTTATTTTTTATCTTATTTTATTTATTAACAGTGATTATACAAGTTAGAAAAAGGTGGCAACACCTAAATCAATCGAGAAGTTTCGAGATATTTCTTTTCCGATGAATTGGCTGGAAATTTCGCGAATGTCTCACGCGCTTGTATATAAAAGACTGGAGAACGGGAAAGTTTTCAGATTGACTTCGGACTTCGTTGAAAGCTGATCGGTTTGTTTACCTATTGGAGTGAACTTGTATAATCGCTGAATTCGAAGTTATTTTTGTAGAAGCTTGTGTTGAAGCTTGAGAGTAATTAAACTGTTGCCTGTGAATAAATTTTGTGAGTTTTCTGAAGAGAGAATAAATACTTTTAAACCGTGAAAACTGTGCCATCATTGCCTCAGTGGAAAAATTCACAACAATACGAATATATTGCTTTATCCATGCTTGCCCTTATTAAAAAGTGTGCCAAATTTCAGAGTTGTGGCTATATGTGAAGTGTGTCGATGGGATATTACTCGTCTGGAACTTTTCGACCTTTTTTAACTCTTTTAAATGAATTAATCGAGATAGGAATAACTTACTTTTTCTATTATTTCCCCCGTTGACATTTGTACCAATTATCAGAGTTGTGACTACAGTAGAATTGAAACATAAATATATCGCTTAAAACGTTTGACATCTTAAACATAGTTAATAGAGATCAGAATAGTTTATTTTTTCATGTTACTTCTTCGACATTTGCACCAAGTTTCAGAATTGTGTCTATATAGGACGCAAGCTGAATTAGTGAAGAGTTATTGTGTGAGTGAGTCAGTGAAGGATTTGTCTTTTATACATAGAGATATAAAAACAATTGCAGGAAAGATGAAAAATGAAGATACGTAAAAAGAAATTAAAGATACCCCCCCCCCCCTCCCTCTATCTTTACCACAGCAATGAATAGGACCTCAAAGTCTAGAAATCTCTCTGTCGAAATAGTTTTGTCAAAACTGAACCAAAAATGTCTTCATCCTCCAGTACTCAAGAAGATTAAAAAAAAGTATAATAATAAGGAAATAACAACAACAAAATAGAGACTTAACCCTCATACGAAAAGGCCCCAATAAACAGTCATGAATGCTAATGGTACTGTGATTAGTGTTGGTAGGTGGCTGTTTCAAACAAACCTTTAAAAATGCGGAGTCAGAAGAACCGGATAAAATTCAATGAGAGACTATGATTGATAGAAGATGAAGTCATATATGACCAGAGAGCTGAGGACATGTTTGTATGTATGGCTAATTTTTGATAACTTTCATAACTAACGTAGATAGAGGTCGCTTTGAGAATTAGAGTAGAATTCGCACTTCTTTTCCGACTATAAACGTTACTTGTTTAAAAAAGTAAAATAGATAAAATAAATGTATTGACATTTAGGATGATTGCGTGGCAGAATGAATTTAAAAATCTTATCATTTACTTATTAAAAATTATTTACTTATAAAAAAAACTTAAATTTCAGTTAATAAAATAATAAATTCCTAATGACTTCTTTAGTTTCAACGATATTATCTATATAACTTTTCTATTTTATCTCTACTTTCTACTTTTATACAATAAAATATATACGTATATATACTTGAATTACTTAACATTACTACACTAAAAATGGAATAATATAGAAAACAAAAGAATATTATTATGCAATTATTTAACTTATTTTCTTATTGTGATTGTTGTCGTATAGACGCCTTAATGCCGTATAAATACGTTCATGTAATTTATAGTTACTTACTGGTTATTTTATGATATTTATTAATGACACTGAAATAATAACTGACACCTAAAACTTATTTCATTCACACCTAAAGTTTTTCATCTGAAATCTTTCAAACTGATTTCCCTAAAAAAAGTCTCTGTGGTAAGAAGGAAAACGAAATTGAAGCGAAAATGGATTTCAGAATTGCTTCTATTATATTTAAGGTGAGCGAAGGCACCAAAAATATAAGGTGGAGTTAAACCAGAACCGAGGTAATCGTTACGCTTGAGAAAGTACATCAAGGAAATCGACAAAGCGAACCGATCTCATTCTGCGTTGCTCCTGCGGTTAGAAGAAAGGGGCTAAAGAAAGAAGCCATAGTATGTGCCATAGGATTTGCCTCACTAGGTATTTCGATTACGTTTACCCTGACAAAGTGCTCTATTGCTACTAAAAGGCTTACGAATTGTTAGAAGGTGAGATGGTTAGGGAAGCTATATTGCTATTAACCTCCACTAGATTTTCTTAAGGTATACATATACAATTGAGATGATTTTCTTTAATTTTTAGTTAATAATTTCAAACATTTTGGCAGTATATCAGTATTAAAAATGATGCATTTATATATATACATTTTATTTTTCCGTCAATTTTTTAATCAACTAATTGCGATTAAAGTGACTAATTAGGACATTATTAGAACATACATAAATAAACTTGTAATTAACTTAGGGGTATGATTTTTACTGCAAATAATACTGGCGCATGTTCCTATGGAGGATTTTGAATTTGGATGCAATATTTATTTAATTATAAATTTTTAAATAAAAAGTTTAAAAAAATACATAGTTTTTAACAAAAAATTATAATTAAAATATTAAAAAAAATGTGTTTATAACAATATATGTTAGATTCTACATAGAAAACACATTCACAACTTGTGTCTTCAGAACAAAATTAGAATTTTGTAAATCGGACCATTTATTATGAAGTTATGATCGTTGGCGTAAAGTCATATAACACCAAAATGTCATTCTTCAGAAAAAGCGTTTAAAGTTTACTACACTAATGAAAGAAATTCAAAACAGGTACACAAAATCCACTGTAATTTAAAAAGTAAATTGAGTCTCAGAAAGAAAATGGTATTATTTTAATGGTAATGAATTCGGAAATATTTTAAAACAAAAAAACAAAAATGCAGACTTGAGTCAAATTTTGAAATTCCTTATGTATATGTATACCTTAAGGAAAATGTAGTGTTAGTTGTTAATTGCTTTGTGAAAAATTGTTAAAAAGGTATATTTTAACATGAAACAAATTACCACCAAAAACATAAATTTTTTATAAATCCTTCAAATGCATTACTGCTTATTTAAACGATTTTGATTTATTATCAAGTTTTCATAGTAATTAACACATACGAATAAAGCCATCAGTTTCATACCATGGTACAGCTTGTTTTTTGACCCCAACACTTGATAGAATACACTTTCACCAACAACGAGCCAATATGCCAAGTTTCAGTTCAATTGCATGACAGCAAGTTGATTATTTAAACCACTGGCGATTCTTCCGCCACAAACAAAATTCTAAGTTAATAATAAAGGATTTAAAAAAATGTAATTTCTCTCACGTATGTGTGTAAACTAAAGCTGGATTGTTACATTCTTAAACAAATTTATTTCATTTTAATAACTATTCGGAATCATTATTGCTTAATAATATTGTTAAGAAAATGTTTAGCAGAATGTTTCTAAAGTTTATTGACACACAATTTTTAATTATCAAAAGTATGTACTTATGTTTAAAGATGAATACCAAATAGATTTTTCCTATCCAACTCTTTGAAAATAGTTATACTGGAAAAATTAATAATATAATTAGAACTTTGAAAACAAATAAAATCTTATAACATAAATTTAAAATACCCTCTTTTGTAATTCACCTATTCATTATTGACCCGCAACTTTTGATTATCAAGTCAGTTCTTAAATCGAACACACTTATTTTTAAAGATGGATACAATATAATTTTCCCACTTTTATCATTCATGTACTTATAATTGACAGAACACTTTTCATTAGCACATATTTGTAATTAAATCAAACCAAATTATTCAATCATTTAAAATGATTTTTAAAAATGGATACAATATAATTTTATATTATTAAGGTAAGGTTAATAGTGTTAAATTATGCTCAGGCTCAACCTTACAACTTAGAAATCCATCTGTAAATTTTACACAGAAAAAGTATGTTCAGTAAATTGAATTATGCATTTTTAATATTGTTACGAATTTTTGTATATTTGTAAATATTTTGTAGTGTTAATGTTGTAAATAGGAAAACTTATGTACATTTCACATAAGGCAATGCAATAGTTCGTCGTTAGTTTGCTTCCCCGCAATGTGGGCCTCAATGCTTGATAACGAGTTTTACAGAGATAACGCTGGGAAGCGAGTTTTACAAGGAGCAGGGCATTTAATATTATGGTAATGGCAATCTCGCCAAATTGTCGAGAAATCACCAAATGTCTCCAAACTTGGCTACCATTTGGCGACATTTTCGGTCCCCATGTACATGTATAGAACTTTTTGACTACAATCTGGAAAGTTCTCCAAATATCTACCTCTAGAAATGTCAAGAAGGTTTGACTCCTATATAAGGCCGGCCGTGAGTTGAGTACGTGATTTTGAGTCACTGAAGTAGTTGACTGAGTTGAGTCACTGGGTTGGTTAGTCAGTTAGTCGACTGGAATTACGGAGTTGACTGAAGTTAGTCAGTTAGTTGACTGGAATTACTGAGCCTCAGTGTACATTCCGAGTAGTTCTAAAGCGAACTGTATTGCATTGTCTTTTGCGAAGATTTAGCAGTTGTGTGTCAAGTTCAACTGCTGTTTTGTGCTCTATTGTTATGAAAAGAGCTGTATTGAGTCTACTAGAACCAGAAGTTCTGGAGTTGTAAAGGAATCTGTGAAGAGTTATATTGGAATAAATTTCTGCAAGTGTTGATCTGCTTTGGCTTCAAATCTTTCGAACCCATCCACGCAACAATATGCTTCTATTTTATATTTTTCTCACATACAGATCTATAACAAGAAGACATTCGTCGAAAGTAAGCATAATACTTTGTAATTGAATAGCATACAGTGCTCTAAATTAATTATAATCGTGATTTATACGCATGTTTCTTAGGTTTTATTTGTATCCAGCCTTTCGACATATTAGTGACTTCACTTTTCTTTTTGCCTTTAAAAAAACTACATTGCTCTTGGTTTTTGTGCTCAGTAATATTTATGATAAATATTTCGAAATTAATACAGTAATTTGAAATATAGGTTTAATCATAAAATGAAACTGTCATATTTCTGTGATAATGTCGATAAAGGAGACTTCAAATTACTGTCTTGTTCACGGAACAGAATCGAATATTATCTGTTCGACTTATCTGTTCGAAAATGATAAGACAATGCCAGACGATAAGTCAATGTGTCGAGGATCTTCCAATAGTGGCGAATGCAATCGAAATTATTCTATACCATGCTCATAGTTCTCACACATACTCAATGTGTTATTTTAATGTGTTATTCGAAATTCTTGAATAAATTTAGGGGACGTAACAGTCTTCGACGAAATTTAAAAGCAGTATTTACATCCAACTTCAATGTCCTATAAATTATTTAATTTTCAATATATATGCACATTTTTTGCACAGGATTTATTGTTGAATATTTTTTAATATAGTAATTGTGTAAAAATATTCAAAAAATTGAATAATTTAATTTTATAAACATTTTTTGAGGGATGAATTTTTTTTAGATTTAAAAAATAGTCATTTGCCTTGGTACACTTTAAAAAAAAATCTATTTCATATTTCATATTAATTTTTGTGCAACATATTATACAGAAGTGAATTTTATATTGTAGACCTAAAATATTTACTATAAATATGTATATATATATATATATATATATATATATATATATATATATATATATATATATATATATATATATATATATATATATATATATATATATATATATATATATATATATATTTTATTATGGATTTTATGTAGAAAAAAAAGTTATTTTTAGTGCATACAAAATGAATAATTTTTTTAATAAATTTCAAAAGCACTATTACTTTAAAAAATAGGTCAGCAAATTAATTCCAAATGTTTACTTAACATTGGTATTTTTTAAATAAATATTTATAGATTATTTTCTTTATAAAGTGTACCAAGGCAAATGACTATTTTTTAAATCTAAAAAATTTCATCCCTCAAAAAATGTTTATAAAATTAAATTATTCAATTTTTTGATTATTTTTACACAATTATTATATTAACAAATATTCAACAATAAATCCTGTGCAAAAAATGTGCATATATATTGAAAATTAAATAATTTATAGGACATTGAAGTTGGATGTAAATACTGCTTTTAAATTTCGTCGAAGACTGTTACGTCCCCTTTAGTGATAAAAAAATCTTTTAAAATGAAATTAATCAATATGAAAATTAAAATAATATGATTATTTTTCCTAAAATAATGTAAAAATTGCATTTAATTAAAAAAAATAACAACTTTATTAAAAGTGGGTAAATTTGTGAAGTTAATTGGCATAATAATGGAATAACTATTTTCATCAAAGTTTCTGATATTACATTTTTGCCTGTAAACTAATCTTGAAACTTGTATTATTAAAATGGGAAATGTTAATACTTTCACTTTAACTCTTGCAACAAATTAAAATTGCTTATTTAAGAGTCTGTTTTTAATTAAATGTATGCAAGTCATGTAATTTGTTTCGTTCTACAGCGTTCGAGGATATATATTACGCAAACGAGGCGAAAGCGAAAGTAGTTTTAAAACATACATTTGTCAATATAGTGAATAAATTCGAAATTGATCCATCGGAAAATAAATGATGATTTTTTTTTTAATTATTTATTTTAGAATAAGGCTCTTTATATTAAATTGTGTGTAGAGACAGTTTAATATATTATCATTAAATAAAACTAAAAATTAAATAGTCTTCAGTTTTATTTACTGAAAATTAATTGTTAATTTATACCAATAGTAAAAATTACTAAAAACTAATATTTTTTTTTCTTTATGTGTATAATATTTACCCAAACTAAAATATTTCATGAATAGCCTCCATCGAGTACCTATTGAAAAAAAAAAAAATTCATTAACAAAGAGCATTTTAAAAACTATTTCAACACACTGCCTTTAAAGAAGCTTTTAAGAGCAAAGTGTAGCATTTCATGTGTACATTTTTAGTGTCTTACCAAGCCACATTTAAAACGTTTTACCCTTTCTCGATCTTTCAAAGGACGTTAGTCAAAACTGTGAACACTTAATATTATTATATTAATCATTAGAAATATGTGCACTAAATTTCAGTTTCCTGGTACTTTGGCAAGTCACACATCGAACTACACCAAACCTAGAACATTTAGAAACTTAAGGCTGGAAATTAAAGTTTTGATAGCCTTTTGTTTTTGTGCATAGTTTTAAAATCATACGCACTAATATTCAGCTTTCAAGCTTTATGAAAACTTTTATAAGTTTGTAAAGTTTGGCTCATATTTGACAAACTAAAATTAGTTAATGAAGATCTTAATAGCTTTATTTTCTTACGTTTGTCAAAGTGGACTTTGTAAGTGATGAATAAAATTAGTGATGAATAAATAAATACGAGGTTTCAGTTATATTTGAGGGGATTTAAAGTTAGAATTTTGTAAGTCATACAGGGTGATCATGAAATAACTTTGCCAATATATGGACCTCTAGCGGCTGTCCCGCTTAACACTAGATGAAATTTCAGGTATAGTTATTCAGAGGTATGAGCTCGAGATTCTGTGAAAGGCAACAAAATGGCGCTCACTGTTACGGTTATAGTTAAAAAAACCCTCGAAATTTTCGACTGGCAACACCTACTTTTTATTGTTGCAAAATGCTCAGCGTATGCGATCAGAACGGTACGTGCATCACAAAAAACGGACGCTTTATGCATGCACAAAAAATAGTTCTGCAAACGGCCAACAAAAACGCAATCGAGGCGCACGGTGGAAATTTGCATATGACAGAGGCCAAAGTTCAGATGGGCGCCATTAAAGGCAATTTTATCTGTTTTCTATGCTCAAATTTCTTCCGTGTGCCCCGATCGTGTTTCTGTTGGCCGTTCGCAGAGCTGTTTTTTGTGCGTGCATAAGGCGTCCGTTTTTTGTGATGCACGTACTGTTCCAACTCTCTTTATGGTTTTAGCATGCGCTGTGCATTTTGAGACAGGAAAAAGTAGGTGTTGCCATTCGAAAATTTCGAGTTTCTGTAACTATAATCGTAACCGTGAGCGCCATTTTGTTGTCATTCACAAAATCTAGAGCTCATACCTCTGAATAACTATGCCTGAAATTTCATCTCGATCTGTTGAACGGACCGCAGCTAAAGGTCCATAAATTGGCAAAGTTATTTTATGACCACCCTGTATTTTAAACCATTCTGACTTAAGTCCATGAACGCAAACATAAATAGCTAAACTGTTGAAAGCAAAGGTGAACTAAATCAGAACATCAATACTCCGCCACCATTTTTTAACATACTACAAAAACGTTTGTTGTAAATAAAACCTTTTGTTTCTCGAAATGAAGAGTAAGATGTGGATCACATCTGACTTTAGCCTCCTCGTATGTATGGTATATTTTTTGCTTAAGCTCATCAGTAATAGTACATCCTTAATTTCGGTTAATATTTTGTGCAGCACATCGTTAGTGCCGATTCAAAATTATAAGACCAAACAATATTGTTACGAAAATTTTCTGTACATAATTATAAATATTATACTATTTATTTTAATGTTTTATTTTATTTTATTTGTTAACAGCGGTTCATTATCGCTGTGCTCGAAATTATATGTATTGTTATGAATTTTTCCACTGAGGCAATGATGGCACAGTTTTTCAGATAAAAACTAGTATTTATTCTCTTCAGAAAACTCACAAAATGTATTCACAGACAACAGTGCAATCACTATTAATCTTCAATACAAGCTTCAACAAAAATAATTTCGAATACAGCGATTGGACAAGCTCACTCCAATAGGTAAACAAAGCGATCAGCTTTCATCGAAGTCCGAAGTCAATCTGAAAACTTTCCCGATCTTCGGTTTTATATACCAGATGCGTGAGAACATTCCCGAAATTACAAACCTATTCATCGAAAAAGAAACATCTCGAAATTTCTCGATTGCTTTAGGTGTTGCCACCTTTTTCTTACTTGTATAATCTCTATTAATAAATAAAATAAGATAAAATAAATTACAATAGAATTTTAAAATAATGCGTTACTATTTACACTATATATAGACAATGTGTGCAACAGTATCAATAGTTCTATTAGAAAAGTTTTATGAGTATTCGAAGGAAGAATTAAACTATTGTTTTCATTTAGTAAAAACTGCATCATCATTTCTTTTGTAAGAATTTCTATACAATATGTTAACTTAAGTTATCCAAAATGCAACTTTGAACATTCTTAATACATTATTGCTTAGTTGGCTTTGATAGTCAAACTCAGTAAAATGTTATGTCAACTGATATGTTTTGCTATTTTTTTCAAACTCATGTAAGAAATAAATCCTTTATCATTTTGCATTAAGTTCGTTTTTCAAACAATCATAGTGAGTTTTATCACCACTACTTTCTTCTAAACAATCGCTGACGGCAGAAATTTGCCAAATAACCTATTGAAAAAAATATAAATTTATTTCATGAACAAAGTGACCGTCTGCTACATAGACACAGATTTCGTATATAATTCGTCCACGATGGATTCTTCCACTCCTTTTCCGCCGACCAAACGGTATAGTGGTTAGCGTGCTAGCTTCTATACCGCAAGGTTGCGGGTTCGAGTCCCGTATTAGGCATGGATGTTTGTAGATGTATGTTGACTTGTCTAATGACGAATATTTCAGCGCATTATAGCCCTCGTGTTGCTGACGGCGCCAGATAATCTGAAAACAATCAACCAAAATCCACTCCTTTTTCGTTCAGAAAATAACTTTACAGATTTTCAAAGTCATCTGTTGCAAAAGCACGTCACAAAAAATTGTCCCATAAAAACAAAGTTTTAACAATAAACTTTTATGATCGTTGCATTGAACTTTTACACAGCATATTTTTGTTAAAATAAGTAGATCCATTTACATCCATTTTAAATTTTGGTTATCCCTAAGATCTTTAACTTATTTAAGCGAACTTAAACTCAGATTGAGTTTTCATAGTGTTGTACTCCCTATGAAAATGTCCATTCCGTGAAGTTGACTAACTTCCCTTTTGCCCCCACCCCCTTCTCCAAAGAGATAAAATGTATTATCATCAACAACGAGTCTATCGGCCAAGTTTCAGCACGATTGGATGACGTCAAATAGATTGATTTGCCCTCCGAAAGGATTTTGCCCTCCACCAACAAAATTGTACGTGATATAAAGGATTAAAAACAAAATATGTTTTAACAATCCTGCAGCAAAGCAGCAGATCATGGAGCCTTGATTGGTTAGGCTTTGACTTTAGTGATTTCATTCTTTATAATGAGCTTTAAAGTCTTCCATGTCTATATAAGTCCTGTATTATATGACATAATAAATAAAATGTCCCTACTTTATTTGCTAGGCCATAAACATATTAATTGCTCGTATTTTTCAGAGTATTTACACGATCTACAAAAGAAACATGTAAAAACAAGATTCACCGTTAATAATTTTTTTTAAACAAATATGCCTTTAATTGAATGAAAATACTTGAAACATATTGAAAAAAAAGTTAAGTTAACACATACCGAAGAAAATTTTCAGACAATATCCTTAAGTTATACTTCTAAATAAAAATGGATAGTAATTATGCAGAAAGAGAAGCCAAACATATGCGTGTCAAGAGACTTGTGAGGATTCCTCTTTTTTTCAAATAACGGCATGCACTTTCGCTTTTTTTCCAACAGTTGCTTATTGTCAAAACTATTCACATACAATCAAACGACAGCTTACTTATAAAGTGTGTTTTAACACTCAAATCAGTGATCAAACAAAAATAAACACGCAAGAGATGTTTTTAAAAGAATTAAAAAAAATTATATATATAAAAATTATAATTATATATATAATTATAAAAATTATTAATATATATAATTTTTAATATATATATATATATATACCAATATTCAACACTGAATAGCAGCTAAAAATGTGAGTGGCATATTTGCATTTCTTCATTTAATAAGATACTAATGATCAAAATTGTGGTGGTAATTAATATTGTGCAAACAGTGAAAGATATTTTAGAAATGTCTAATTATTTATCATTTCCAGAAAGTAGTCTTATTATTTGAAGTAAGATACTATTATTTACGTAGGAACGCAACAGTATTAAGGCCAATTACCACTAACACACCAAAACAGTTTTTTCTTTTCGCAAAGTAAGCTATAATGGAAAAGAAATTTAACATTTGTTTAATCATCATTAGAATGATTTTTTTAATTATTAAATTGCAATAATTTAGTATGTAATATGTTATTGTTTTTCTACTTTTATTTTATTTTGAAAATTAGAAAGATCGCTATTATTATTTAATAACCTTGTATGTAATAAGACAGGAATTAAGAAGTTGAGTTTCAGAATGTGTATTTGCAATATTAAAGTTTTATGGATAAAATTTATAATCACATTGCTGTAAAAGGGCATTAAATATTTAACAAGAAAAAATTAATAAGCATTTATCTTTTTGTAAAAAAGTGAGTAAGTATTAAAAGAATTTTTGCACAAAAAAAATATCCTTTTCAATAAAAATGTATCAAGTGCTTGCATGTTTTTTTTTTTTTTTTTTTTTTTTTTTTTTTTTTTTGAATTACTTTAAATGTACAACCTACTTTTCCATAACAGAAAAGAACAAAAACAAAACGATTTCATTTAAGTATATTTTACATGTAGTCTGTCATTCATTTACTGTCTATCATTGCAAATAATTTTCTTTAATGACATTAAACGTTTATTATTGGAATGTAAGCATTTTTTCGGGAGCCTTTAACAATGATATTTATTCAGACTTAAAAACTTGCACTACTTGTAGAGAATACATTTTTCTTCAAAAAAGACAATCATGTATAAAATATGTTAAGCATATACGTTTTCTTGATGTAACATGACGTCTTTGATTTGGATCTCAAATTTAGTATGGTTTATATTGTTAGGAACTTCCAAAGGATTTATGATCAGTTTCTTGCGGATAGACATTCAAGTGATAGAGAGAGCTAGAAAAAGTCGCCGCTACCAATTGCATATAAATGCGTTATTAAGTCCAAAGTTGTGGGATATTCTAACATTCTAAGAAGGAATTTATGGATCGCACTCAAATGAATCATTTTGTGTAGAAAAGTATAGAAAAAATAAGGCGCCATTTCGTGATAATGGCGACGCCTTTTGTGAGGTATCATGGGGGTGAAAAAAATATAGTTGTTGAAGGATTCTGCTCTAATTAAAAAAGGAAAGTTTCAAGAGTAGCATTGTATATCAGCAAAATTTCCTCTAAAATTGTTGCAATGCTTAAGGGAACTCTGGAAGAAATAACAAAAAGTGCATCAAACCTTGTGGAGGTAACTAAAGATATGTTCATAAATTTTATTTTTATTGCACATATTTTTATCTATTTTATGTAATTCTATTAAATGTACTTTAAAAAAACGAATTTTTATATGCGGTTTGCATCACTAGCAGTTTGTTAACGGAAATACGTACGTTACATTGTTCCCAGTTTTTTAATGGTTGAAATGAAATGAATATTTGTAGTGTGCTGATGCATCTTTGAAAAAATGGGAGACATCGTGCTCAACGACTAAATGAGAGTGTAGATTAATGTTTTAAATAGTGAATTTCGTAGAAGAAATGTTGAAAAATATCTTAGAAGCGGAATAGATAGTATTGGGAGAGTTGTATTTGAAAAATATGATATAGTTTATATGCAGGAAATTTGCTCTTTACCTGGAGCCCATTTTTGGAAGATGAAAAAAATTATTTTGGGAATTATAAGAAATGTGCGAATGAATATGATGACATTGAACTTTTGTGCTTTTTAAATGATTTTGACACGAAAAATAATATGTCAATGTGTATTCTAAAATCGTCTCTTCTTTTAGAAAAATAAGTTAAGGTTTGGACCAAAGAGAGCTGCGTAGCAAACCTCGGGGGTTAGACAGCGTTTGAAAAGGGTTTTTTCCCACATTCTCCCCAAGTATAATAAGAAAATTATATCATCTTATTATTACTATTTTATCATACATTATCATTTATTGATATCATGACAGTTTTAAGGTGCTGTCTTTTTAGTTTGGAAGCGGCCGTAGAAACTTCAAAAGTTACTGATTTATACCTTGCTACACTCCAAATAGCTGGAGTAAGAAGTTTTGTGATTTTACATAATTGTAGATCCAAACAAAATCATCTACGAGTGATTGTTTTAAAGCTTACACTTATTGCCAAATTGAACTTCCAACTAACACTCTTATATTGTCAGAGTTCAGAATGATTGAAGTGATGAGTTGTGAGTTCCAGTGATTGTTCGTTTTAACAATAACAATTAGTTTTAACATGATAAACTTAAAGGTAATTAAAACAAATAAACACATACTTATTTCCATCAAGGAGTTGTCTTTCTGGGGCTCCCATGAATT
The DNA here is from genome assembly GCA_963978545.1 of Linyphia triangularis. Taxonomy (NCBI): domain Eukaryota; kingdom Metazoa; phylum Arthropoda; class Arachnida; order Araneae; family Linyphiidae; genus Linyphia; species Linyphia triangularis. The sequence continues at coordinate 3,146,727 of OZ021723.1, read as the reverse complement.
AATTGTGCTTTCCTTTCAACAGGAATTTCACCAACACATTGACAGATTTATTCTTTATTTTTACATATGAAATCCCGCACTTACTAATAGGTGTGACCTTCTAAACAGAATGTTTTAAACGTAAACGTTAAAAAAACTTATTAAACATAGAAGGTTTTAAACGTAAAAATCATGTTTAAATTAAATACTAGTTACGAATTTTGTATTCCAACTCTTGGAGTATTGTATATTATACACGCATAAATGCCCAATATACTCTATATAAAGATAAACTTTACGGCCATTTTCTCTCTATTTAGTCAGTCGCATCAATCAATGAATCCCGGAATAGGCATAATTATTCGTTGTGATTCGAAAGCTACTTTAAGGTATACGTATAGGTTTCAACATTTTTTATTAAATTTTAAATTTAAAAATTATACCTTTGCAGTACATTATTTGTTAAACTGTTTCCAATATTTTTTTTAAATTTCTGTAAATTTAATAATTAATTAACATTTAATCAACTAATTAGGCTAATTTCGAAAGGTAATGACAAAAATTCTAATTTACCCACAGATACAATTTTAGTGTTTAATAATGCAGAATACCCTGCTCTATGTTTTGACCCTATTAACAGAATTTTACAGTGTGTATATTTTGTGATATCTTGCTTTAACTGAATCTATAGGTAAAATCCAAGTTTTTTCATACAGAATCTTATCTTTAAAATTCAATTAAAAAAATATTTATTTACAAATCACTTCGTATTTAAGGTCAAAACATTCAACAATGTATGCAGATTATATAGCTAAAAACCAATTTCAAAAAATATTATTTAAACTGGAGTTACTACTGTTTGAATGAAATGCAAAATAGAAAAAACTACAATCTGAGAATAACTTTTAAAAAAGTATTTTTTATATAAAAAACTGTTATTATTATATTTATTATTGTATATTTCCTTTTTAGTATTCTCCTCCATCATAGGGTTTCCTTCTTTTGTGTTGTTTTTATTTTGCTTTTGTTTTTTACGGCTTTACAAATCTTCCTCGAGTTTTGCGAGTTTTGCGATTTGAAGCCTATACGTATACCTTAAACTGTAGGTCCCGACCTTATTAGCCGTTATTGCACAAAAAATGTGATGTGTCGTTTTGTTTACAAACCCACCACATCAATCAATGAAAATGAAAAAATACACTTAAGTATTCACAGGTTAGAAAATTAAAATCAACAATTCACTCAGCGACATAACGTTCATGACACGAGAATATTTCATTTAATCTAATGTATTTATATTTCATTTCTACTTATTATTTTACAGACTTATGATGTATGAATTGCTCTTCATCCGGGTTTCGTAAGAGATAAAAGGTAGTTTTGGGTGGGATAAAAAATGACTTTCTAAAACGCCTGTTCTCGAAATCTGCAGGAAATGCTTTCAGAAGTCCTAATAAAATATTCAAGTGTAGTACATCAAAAGAGGGACTCTTCCCCCTAATATATAAAATATTAATTTTTAGGGAAGGGTATGAATTTTTTGAAAGGGAGTGTGATGTATTTTTTGTATACTTACTGAGTCAATGCAAATACAGTTTCGTGGAGTCGGAAATTGATATTTACGTGTTTTTTACTACTTTCTGAATGGTATGCAATAGTAAATATGTTTCTGAATAGTAATTTTTACGTATGTTAAACATAAGCATATGTTCATATTATAGTGATGAATATTTTGGAAATTTAAGTTTTAAGTAAATTTCAAAAACTATGGATTAAAAGTTATATCTACTTTTGTATCACTTAGTAACTGCAAGACAAGAAATAATATATGTCAAATATAATAATGTTTAATTTGCCTCAATTATGTCTAGAATTCTATATTTAAAATAATACATAAACTTGATGCTTAAATAATACTTAAATTTTCAGTATAGTCATAAAATCGTACATTTATACTTTAAAATGATCATTAATAAGTTTTATTTATAAACATTTGAAATATAAAGTGATTATATCAAGCAACACATTCTGGTCTTAACTTTTTGTCTAGAATTACATGTTTTTAAATGTAGTAAGTCTCTACAATGTACGTGAGGGGAAGAATCGCATCCCGTACATATATTGTAGATAAAGCAATTTTTTTAAACTTTTGAATTTGATTTATCAAAAAATAATGAAGAGAATTGCTTAAATCGAATAATTATATATTTAAAGCAGTACTAAAGTCATTGTAGTTTCTCAGGTATCACAGTGGTGGTGGTCAATGTCGGAAGTAGAGGTTCTAGGAAAACTGGCCAATCCATGCCGAAATTTGAGGATTGACCTGAAGTACATGTTTTGTTTTTAAGAAACATGTCAAAACCATTACAAAACATATATTTTACACCTCCGCCTTTTCCTATGAAAATATATTTCAATTTTAAATCTCTGCATCAACATTTCAGTAACTCCACTACATTTGATACAGCACTGGGTTAGATTGGCCAAGATCCGTAGCAAAGATCGGTCTACAACTGTCCACATTATGATGGCTACGACTGAGTAATATTGGCCAGCGTATTTGTGCTACTTGGGTTAAAGTACGACGTAAAAAGAGAAGATCTTTGCCGGATCGAGTCGAGTACTCTACATGGTAAGTAGAGTACTCTACATGTTAAGTAGAGTACTCTACATGTTAAATATAGTACTCTACATGGTAAGTAGAGTACTCTACATGGTAAGTAGAGTACTCTACATGGTAAGTAGAGTACTCTACATGGTAAGTAGAGTACTCTACATGGTAAGTAGAGTACTCTACATACTACTGAATTTTCTTAATGCATATATCTGAAGGACACGCGTTCACACTTGTTTAGTCACATGGATGACAAATGTCCCCCATAATCTCAATTTCTCAATAGATAGAAGCACATGATCAATGCCTTCTTATAATTTTTTCAAGTTGTTTTAAAAATATTTTTTAATTTTTACTTCATTCCGAAAATTATGTTGCATTTTTAATTAAAATATCCACTAACTTTGTATTTGGAATCGTATTTAATGGTATGCACGAAAATTGGAATATGAGGGACATTTGTCCCCGACGTGACTAACCTCGAGACAAAAGGTAGCGCGTCTAACCAAGTTTTAAAGTGTTGCTAATATTCTATCACTGAAATCCCATAAATCCTCATTTTAAGATGCATTGTCTATTGGTACAGTTGAACCTCTGATAACCCAGTCCCTTAGATTTCTTAATCAAAATACTTAAACTTAGAGTAAACCTCTCACCAAAAACTTGAGCAACAGCCTTTTTCTAAGAATATTAAAATTGAGAAAAATAGCTCACACGCATCTTTTGAACACATATCTGAAGAACACTTGATTACGTCGTCTCGTCAGCCATAACAAAAAAAAAGAGAGCCATAATTTTGTATTACACACTGGTACCACCATGTAGTTTTCCACGGGTTTTTATGTGTTTTCTCACTTTATTTTGGTCGAAAACAAGTTCACATTTATCTATATTTATCTGCCTATTCTCATCATGAAGCTATGAAGTAAATTGAATATTTTATTATAAATTAAACTGGTTTTCTTAACCAGTGTTCTTTATTTTAAAAGTCTTTTTAAAACCTTCGATTTATTTTATATTTTTATGATAAAATCTAAGTTTCACGGGATTTAAACTACTCTCAAATATCAGTTCATATAATTAATAGCTGACTGTATTATTTTTAGAACTTTAAAGTAATTAATAATAGAGCATGGTGATTATTCATGTTTCGATTTTTTTAATGTTTTTATAAAATCTCCTATTTTAGCATTTTTCATTTATTTATGCAGGCAATTTTCGAGGGAATTTTGGATCTCTAAATAATTGTTTCTCATAATTTATATTTTACATACTTGTTTAGAGTACCTTATATACAAGCATATAAAATATGAATTATGTGAAGACATTATTACTCGTTGTGACATTTATGTTTTGAATTTTAAATATTTTTTCTAAAATTTCCGATTTTATGCATTTGTTATGAAATATTCCAATTTTGGTGTGCTTTTAGGAATCTTAAAATATTTTTTCATGAACTTCATATTTTAGGATTTTGGTTTGGACCCCAAATGGCCACTAAAATACATAGTACCAAAATAAATTTTCAAAAAAAGGTTTTTTCGATCCACTCTACTCAATCAACATATCAATTGAGGTAATGCGAATTCCGAACAACAACAAAACAAAAAAAAAATCACTTTCCGAGAATGTTACTCTAATGCCAATTGATTGACACATTCCGCTTGAAAAATTCACTCAAACTTACACAAAACCCACTCAACTTTTTTAAAAATCCCACAAAATCCGCTCATATCACCAAGTAACCTTCATACATTTTGCTTTGTTTTTTATACTCAAAAAATATTAACCGATTTTGGATCTTTTGAGTCTTCTCCCCCAACGCATCTCTATTAAGGAATTGTTACTAAACATATGGAATGTGCTTCTAATGTCCTTTAAGAACTATTGCAAACCTTGCCTTTCCTCACCTAATCAAACGTCATTCTGATTTTTTTTATTTTTGTATGGATTGTAGAAAAATGTTAGGTAGAAAGCATGAATCCAGTGGTCTGCCTGGGAAAAATAGCAGAAACTATTAAAAAATCGACTTTGAAGGAGTTGAACTACATCTGATTGCCAAATAATAAACATTATTATTATTATTATTATTATTATTATTATTATTATTATTATTATTATTATTATTATTATTATTATTATTATTATTATTATTATTATTATTATTATTATTATTATTATTATTATTATTTTTGTGTGGCCCACTGCTCTTTAATTTTTCAATAAAGAAGAATGCAGGCAATATTTAATCCATGGCAAAAAATACTTCCAGCTTTTAAAAATAAGCCAGGTTGGCGATAAATATTATGTCATAGTGACGTAATATTTATCACCAACTTGGCATACTTTTAAAAGCTGGAAGTATTTTTTGCCATGGATTAAATATTGCTTGCATTCTACTTTATTGAAAAATTAAAGAGCAGTGGGCCACGCACAAAAAAATAATGTTAATTTTTTGGTTTGTTATAACACATTTGGCAATCGGATTTAGTTCTACTTATTCAAATTCGATTTTTGATTAGTTTTGGCAATTTTTTTCCCAACAGACCACCCAGACTAATGCCCTGCTAACTTTTCTCAACATTATATTAAAAAATTCAGAATGATAATCGATGGGGTATCTCAACTTACAGTCGCCTCACATGCTATATTGCTTCAATTTTAGCGTCAATATCTGCTTTACCAAATATTGCATTTTTACCATGAACACTAGTAACAAAAATAATTAACAAATGTCGCATGGAAATTAACTGGTTGTGTGTTTTAATTTTACCTAGATAGATTTTTATGAGGTTCCTCATAAAATTAAAAAATTTAAAATTACTGAATATTTTCCGATCAAATTATATTAATGATACTTTATCACAATTGTAAAATCTGATGTAAAAATGAGTTCATTGTAAATGAATACCTTGTTGGGTACCAGGGTAAAAAAAATGAATCAATAAGGTCTATGGAGAAACTTTCACTAAATATTCCCAAGTAGTGATTCAAGCAAGCAGCCATGTCGCTCTAATTGTAAATAAAGCTAAATTTATCACACTCAGAGAGCTGCTGTATACCTTGGACTAAACTAACCCATGATTTAGTCACAATCTCGTGCCAGATTGCTTTGAGACTTAACATGCAATGAGTAATTTGAGTGACTCCTGCAAATGTGGAGCTTCATATTTCATTCCCCATTAAGGAAAGGTGTCGCCTTGCATTACAATTACATGTTAGAGAATCTCCAGTTTGTGAACAAGGGAACTTCAATAACATTGTCCACCTTGCGTAACTGAACCCGATATAAAATTATCTGATGGCACCTTACTATTCCGAACTAAAAAAAAAAAATTTGCACGCATTCCCTCTTTGTTTTTGTAATTTTCTGAAAATTTAATATAAATAATTAATATATATATATATATATATATATATATATATATATATATATATATATATGAAACTTTTAAACTTTCATTTTTAACTGTTTTAGTGCAAGCATACATTCAAAAGATGTGTAGGTTAATTATTTAGATACCGTAAGCTACACTTTGCAACAAAGCAAATTATAATTGTAAAAATGGGATGAATCAAGTAGTTATGTGTTTATACAATATATGTTGGTGGTAAAGTTATATGAAAAATTAATTACTTTAAATAGGTCAAATATACATTCAAATCCCCCGTTGGACCTGTGCGTCAGACATTATAAATATTTGACCTAGTTAAAATAATTATTTTTTCATATCACTTTCCCACCCACTGATATTATATCAAAAAAATAACTATATTCATAAAATATTTGTAATTATAATCTGTTTGCGAATCGAAAACAGAGTAAAGATGTCCTGGGAGCCTGCCATAGAATTGTCCTTTAGATGTGTAATAATGTTTTTTGGGAGTTATTTACATTTTCCTTACAAATATATAAAATTAATTTTAAAAAATATCATTTAAAACGCAAAAATGAAATTTATTTTAAAATTCTTTATATTAACTTCGATTCTGTGTGTATGTGTGTGGATATCTATACAGTCGATGCCGTGTCTAATTAACCGGAGGTCTAATTAACCCCCTTGCCGTCATCCAATTATCCTGAAACTTGGCAGGTAGATTCGATCTTGATGATAATGTATTCTATCAAATTTTGGCTGCTGTCACTGTTTCTTAAAGGTTGTATTTACGGAATACCAATAAACTAACTTAGCGTCGTCCAGTCATGCGGAAATAGCATTTAACCGATCAATGGAAAAACTCTTTCCTGTAGCCAAAATTGTTCTCATAAATAAATAATAAAATTGTTTTATTTAGAATAAATAAAAAAAAAATTGGCAATGCATATAAAGGATTTATATTAAAAACTTCGTTTTTATGAGTTATACTATTTTTTCGTTGGCCTTGAGGATAATCAAAAGTTAAGTTATTTCAAATCAACAAAAATATTTTAATCTCAATTTATATTTATATGATTTAATATTTATAATTATTAATATTGTCATTACAAGTAAATTAAATTTTATTATAAAGTATTTTAAAAATGCAACTATAATTGCCCAAAATTTAAACGAAAGCACTTGGGGCTATTCGAATGCTTCTCATAAAACACACCCTGCAGGCTTCAACCTGAAAAACAATTGTAAAGCGTCCCAATAAATGTTCAAGAAATTCCTACATAACTTTTTAAAGAAAATGGAAAGATCAATATCATGGCATTTAGATCTTTACTTTGATACCTAAGACAACTCAAACAAAACGCCCCTACCTAGATCACATCATAAGTAATCGATATTTTCAGATATACTTACCTTGAGAACCTGGACTTTAAGAACATTTAATACAAGAGTTACAACTTAAACTACTTTCGATTTCGAGGAGATGGAAATAGAACAGGTGCAGCCAGGTTGAAACTATTCCACTTATCTAAAGTGGGGGTTCATCATCGATTTGCTTTCTTACAGGGTTAAATTTCATCCTTCATTCGATTAACTTGCTAAATGTAATGGCTGAATTAAAGCGGTGATCAGTGAATTTTACGGTGAATTTTGTTAAGTCATTTTAAAGTGGAGCTAATGGAGTCGCATCGAAATGCATACCTCCTTACCGTTTTTACATTTAGTAAAGTTCGGTTTCATAATCTGTTAATTGATTTTTCTTTATTTTTTATTAATCCATAACTGTGTAAGTTGTTATATTGCTCTAATAAAATAGTAGTTTTAAATTTTTCCAGTATTGTTATTTTTTCTTGGAAAACAATACTTTATGAGAGTAATATAATGATTTATTTTCTGTCAATGAATATACATGTCCCGGGTGCTGATTGAACTACTTAACGGGAATCTTACAGGTTGTCTCCCATATGAGTTGTAAATGCGAGCACTTTCCCCTTGAGAACTTACCGGAAAGCATTCTCTTCCTTCCCATCTCCTTTTGCATTCTCATTATCCTGATTATAACAAAGATTGTTAAGGTGTACGTATACCTTACAATTCACGAAAATCGATAAGAATATTCATTTTTTTGTTATTATATCATAATATTCTCTGATACTTTAGCTTTCAAACAGTACAAAACGTTTGAAAATATCCTTAATAGTTTTTTTTTTTTTTTTTTTTTTTTGAACTACCGTCTGTCTATTTCTGCCACTTACAAAGTGCTTAACACAGCCAAATACGTCTCGTAATTTTGAGCATCTAGAAGAATACGAGATCGAAATCCTCTAGTGTAAACCCCTCTCTCCAACCCCACCACACCAACTAGAGGACATAGAGGCCACGACTGATTTAAAGCTCACCAGCCCTCATTAGATACACACCGATATTTAGCGGACGGAGGCCCGAACCCACAACCCTCCAGTTGCGAGCTCGATACTCTACCGCAAGGTTATCGGTGCCCTTAATAGTTTTTAAGTTACAATCAATTATATATAGGTACTTCTCCTGTTAAATACCACGTTTTTAAAACTTAAAACCTGTTTTCTGACAAACTGTATTTTGATTATGTCACGCTTTATTAAAACAACGATAATTCAACAATAACATGTTCAATCATAATTTTTGTTACATCATAGTAATCGACATAATATGCTAGATGTTTTGAAACTCAATTATAAAATATTCGTTGAGAAATTGATTTTTTAGGGATTTTTAAATCTTAGAATTCTTTGAAAATATGGATTTTTTTCATATTTTCACACAAAATAAATTGCAAAACAAAAACTCTTCGATATAAGAAACTTAATTGAGTTTCAAAACATTAAGAATAATATTTCGAATGGTTTCCAAGTAGAATTGCGTTTCTAAGTAAATTAGAATTTGATATATCACTGTTTGAAAAAGGTACTAATTATCTAATTAAAGCTTAATTAACAAATTAACAATTGCCGAAATTTGAATTTTTTTTTATGAAATTATTTTAATCATATACTTTTTTAACTAATGTAAAAAATAATTGGATTCTTAAGGGGACTGTTAAGGCAAAAATTTCAAAATTTTCTATTTTTATATTATAGTGGAAATATATAGCCTTCAATTCTAGCTTTCAGTACTTACCTTACTTTTGCTGATCCGAGAAGAACTAAGAATATTATTTGAGTTTTTGTTAGCACGCATATCAGAAATCGTATGTATTTCAACTTCTTAAATTGCATTTTTATCTTCATGTGTATTTTAAGATTTTTAGGGTATTCGATTTGTTCCTTGCGATTCAAAAGTTGATGTATTTTTGTTTTAATTTGGAGATATTGTTTACTATACTATTTTGAACACAATTGTGCATGGATTTTGGAATCTGGTATTTTTTTATTGTTTTACAGCAATTTTCGTAATGCTTTTATTTAAAAAGTTTACTTTTTTTGCCATTGTACCAAAGTTTTACTTTTAAATAATTAACCAATGAGTCAAATTCAAAATCCATGCACAATTATGTCAATATATATTCGATTAGCTTGTACAAAAAAATTGAGACAGATTGCAAAAAATTTGAATCGCAAGGAGCGTTTTTAAAATTACGGAAAAAACGCTAAATTTTTCAATAAAAATTTAGTTTCTTAAAAAAAAATCAATATACATTTTTGAAATTTTAGATTGTGTTTCATCTAATTGCTATTGAACTGCACAAAAAATTTCATGAATTTTAGACAAAAATTTAAGAATTTTTATTTTTGACTTAACTCAAAATTAAAAAAAAAAAAAAAATCTAGGGTATACATACACCTTAAAGCAATGTTTGAGGGCAGTACATCTCGCAACTTTTATACCATGAGAAGCATTTTTATAATACAATACAGAATGCTATAAACCATGAGATATGTCTAAAATAGAATGTATTGGACAAAAAACAAACTGTGGAAACTGCCTATTTATAGTTAATAAATTATTAACTAATTGGTTATTTATTCAATATCAAATAACAAACATTGAAATCAGCATGCATATGTAATTAATTAAAAAATAATTTGCGTTGTTAAGATTGAAGTTCGTAGATCCATCATAACTAATGGTTTAATTATTTTGGTTCTAAATATTTACTCATCATTTCTAATATCATTATTTTCGCAAAAATACTTTGACTTTTTGTATTTATTTTGCAAAGTTGTTGAAAAATTCAGTAATTTTAGTGCTTAATAAGTTACATTTCGCATCGAAATGTATTTCCCTAAAAACGCAAGTTAGCTGAATAAGTAATAATTTTAATCTACATTAAATGTGTAATGTATATTCCTATATATATGTATATTTTTTTTTGGATTTCCCCAAGTAAGATGTTCTTTTTGAAAGTAAATTTACCAACTACTTGGCTTTACTTCCATATTTAGCATGCTATTAAAACATTTTCAATCAATCATCATTCCGTAGATACAATTTTTCAACTGTCTCAAAATAGCATTTCAATATTAAATCTATCTGTCGACAAAAATAGCAAATAAATATTCGCCAGATATGTAAGAAATACATCAATTTATAAACACTTAATAGTAAATCTAGCTTAGTGATTTGCTTTCATAGCAAAAATGGGCGTAACTTTGTTATTAATGTGTGTCACCTTAATATCCAAATGACCTTGACCTATCAGTAACTAATTCGAAGGAACAAGCGTACATGGTTAAAAAAAAAAAGTTTCTTTCAATCCAGATCATGTAACTCAATGCATGTGCAAGAATTGACCTAGCAATTCATTAGGGACTACGCCCCTATTAATATTCTGCAAATGACTACTGGTGTTATTTTCAACTTAATTTTGTCGAATTGAATTAGATGCAAAAAAGAACTGAACCCAAACAATTGTGCTTTCCGGTAATTGCAATCCTCTCCATAACTCCATATCATAAAAAAAAGCAAAATTATATTACCTATTATGTTGTCTTCTATGAGAAAAGTTCAACCAGTCAAGCACATTTTCTGATTAGAAAAGGTTATTCAGACCACTAGTATCTTATGAATTAAAATAAGTTTTAGTTTATTATGGGAATTGAATATAATACAGATAAGTTAATTCTAGGAACGCTGCAATGGATTGTTAGATGTTAACTTCTAAACAAACAAGCGTAAAAGTGCTATCTCATCAGAAAACCTTTTTATTTCAAATGGTTTTCTAATGTCCTTGTTTTGAGTAAAGACGAAGTTTCCGTTTTTGTTTCCGTTCCTGTAAAAATTGAAAAGACAATTGGGAAAAAGTTAAACAAAATCCAAATCAGACAATCAAGTCGTATGTTAGTATTAAAATCCCTTTTATATGTATTGATATTAGTGCTTATTAAATTGTTTTATTTTTAATACGTTTTATTAGAATTATATATATGTATGACCTTTAAGACAGATTACTCTAATTAAATTAATTATTTTACCTGTGGATAATGGATATTTCCATATTTCAGTAGTTGCATTTATTTTGATTACAAGATGAAAAAGTTGAGAATGAGAACCCAACTTTTGGTACTTTTCCATTCTAACAAAGCCAACTATTTTTGTGTAATTTTTCGATTTTAGAATAATTAGGTAAACAATTTGTAGTTATACTATGAACTGATGCAATAATTTTGTAAACAATATGTAGTTTTAATAGGAACCTATGCAGTAAATTGGAAAACAATGTATACAATAAAACACACGGATTCTCATTGAAAGACAGCAAAGAGCGTGACATGTGTGTAACGGAAAAGTACCCAATTCTTAAACGAGAACTTTCTTAACGAGAACCCAACTTTTGGTACTTTTCCATTCTAACAAAGCCAACTATTTTTGTGTAATTTTTCGATTTTAGAATAATTAGGTAAACAATTTGTAGTTATAATATGAACTGATGCAATAATTTTGTAAATAATATGTAGTTTTAATAGGAACCTATGCAGTAAATTGGAAAACAATGTATACAATAAAACACACGGATTCTCATTGAAAGACAGCAAAGAGCGTGACATGTGTGTAACGGAAAAGTACCCAATTCTTAAACGAGAACTTTCTTAACGAGAACCCAACTTTTGGTACTTTTCCATTCTAACAAAGCCAACTATTTTGTGTAATTTTTCGATTTTAGAATAATTAGGTAAACAATTTGTAGTTATACTATGAACTGATGCAATAATTTTGTAAACAATATGTAGTTTTAATAGGAACCTATGCAGTAAATTGGAAAACAATGTATACAATAAAACACACGGATTCTCATTGAAAGACAGCAAAGAGCGTGACATGTGTGTAACGGAAAAGTACCCAATTCTTAAACGAGAACTTTCTTAACGAGAACCCAACTTTTGGTACTTTTCCATTCTAACAAAGCCAACTATTTTTGTGTAATTTTTCGATTTTAGAATAATTAGGTAAACAATTTGTAGTTATAATATGAACTGATGCAATAATTTTGTAAATAATATGTAGTTTTAATAGGAACCTATGCAGTAAATTGGAAAACAATGTATACAATAAAACACACGGATTCTCATTGAAAGACAGCAAAGAGCGTGACATGTGTGTAACGGAAAAGTACCCAATTCTTAAACGAGAACTTTCTTAACGAGAACCCAACTTTTGGTACTTTTCCATTCTAACAAAGCCAACTATTTTGTGTAATTTTTCGATTTTAGAATAATTAGGTAAACAATTTGTAGTTATACTATGAACTGATGCAATAATTTTGTAAACAATATGTAGTTTTAATAGGAACCTATGCAGTAAATTGGAAAACAATGTATACAATAAAACACACGGATTCTCATTGAAAGGCAGCAAAGAGCGTGACATGTGTGTAAAAGAAAAGTACCCAATTCTTAAAGTTGAAAAATATTATTTACCATAATTAACTATCATGTTAGTAAATTCCAAAAATCCAATTATTGCTCTTTAGAACTGTCTATAGTGATTTACAGAACTTTTGAAATGTTGGAAGTAAACTGCGTCGATATTATTGAGCAGTGTTCAAGTTGTAAATAATGCAAAATCCACCCAAATACGAATTTATTTAAATAAGAAACAAATAAACTATATCTTACTCGCATATAATCTACTAATAAAATTTCTAAAATGGACCTAAAAATATACCCTCATCTATTGGGTAAATTAATGTATAATACTACTTTGAGCATTCGTTTGAAAGAGGCTAGGCATGTGATTTCATAAATTCATTTATTCCATAAATTTATTGTCTGATTATGTGATTTCATAAATTCATTTATTCCATAAATTTATTGTCTGATTGTGTGATTTCATATATTCATTTATTCCATAAATTTATTGTCTGATTGTGTGATTTCAAAAATAATCACTTCAGAACTAAAAAGTCAAATCCATAATAAATTGGAAATTAATTCAAAATATTATAATTCTTTCAAAATCAATATAGTAGATTTTTTTTTTAATTTTTTTTATTTGCATACTTAAAAGATGATATGTCGTAGTTTTGTATCCGTATTTTTAAACAATAAGTAGTTTGTTATTCAGGCTCAAGTATAATACTTTTATAAGATATTTTTTTTAAGTTTGCTATTAAAGAAGAAGCTTGATATGATTTTGAGCAAGGGAGAAAAAAAAATTATAATAATATTTTATGTGAAAAGAAAATAACTGATAATTTTTTTTTAAGCGTTAAAATGGGTTTATAAGCTAGGTTACTAAATTTAAAAACACTTATATACATAAAAAAAAAATCACTAATTAATGTTCCTTCAAATTTTCCTAATGAACTTTTATCGCTGTTTCTTTCCTCCAGTATAATAATTCCTTTAGTTTATGGTATTGCTTTAGAAAACACTGGGACCAAAAAATTAAATATTAAGAAGACTTTTTTAAAGTTGTGATAAGCATACGACTTCCTATAAGTATGAAAAAAATATTTATAAATACTTCGCTTATTAATTTTTTGTAACACAACTTTTCAAAAGATCCTGTAATAGACTGAGAGGCGACTGCAATTTTTGGACCCCATCGAACATCATTCTGAATTTTTTATAGAAATTAGAGAAAAGTGAGTAGATTACGAATCCACTGGTCTGCCGTGGCAAAAATGGCCGAAACTGGTCAAAAATCAACTTATAATAAGTTGAACTAAATCCAATTGCCAAATGCGCCATAACTTGCCAAATAATGAGTATTTTTTTATTTTTTTATTTGGTAACCCTCACTTTTTAATTTTCAATTAAGAAGGTTGCAGACGATTCAGATATCTGGCGACGGTCTACTTGCATATATTAAAAGGGAGCCAAGTTGGCAAAAAATATTACGTCACTTATGACGTAACTGATTTCGCCAATTTGGCTTACTTTTAAAAGATATAAGTTTTCCTAGCCAAAGATCAGAAATCGTTTGCGCTTTTTCTCATTGAAAATCAAAATAAAGTGGGTTGCCAGACAAATAAGTTTGTTCTCTTTTTGGCAAGTTATGACATATTTGGCATTCGGATTTTAGTTCAACTCGTTCCAAATCGATTATTGATCAGTTTCGGCCATTTTTGCCACGGCAGACCAGTGGATTCCTAATCTACTCACTTTTCTCTAATTTCTAAAAAAAATTCAGAATGATGTTCGATGTGGTCCAAAAATTGCAGTCGCCTCTCGGACTATTACAACTGGATATAGAAAACTGGTACAGAAACTTCTACAAAATTCATTTTTAGTACAAATATAGTAAATATAATGAATAAAATAGGTACATCAGGAGGAAGATGTAATACATTTCGTAATTTGCGCATCCTTTAAAATAACAACAAACATTTAAAATACTCTAAGGGTTTTAAATTTATCTTAAACTCGTATAGTAGATACAGCTGAAACAATGTGATCTTGTGCGAAAAAATCCTTGTGAATAATTTTAGAGTAATCTTTAGTCGAGGAATAAATTGAAGATAAAAATATGAATTATTTACCAAACTTTTGAAATATATCACAAAAGTTTACTCTCACATCACATTAAAGAAAATATATGATTTAGGTAAGATATTCACGTTATTACGAATGTAAAGAGGGAAATTATTTTGTTGTTGTTTTAAAATTAATTTAAATTGTACTACTTTTTGTTATGGTTTGAACCAAGGTCTTTCGATTTTTTAATTACGTATTTTTGCATCATAAATGTTACATAAGTTAGAACTAATGGTAATGAAATTTAATATGATTTAGTAAAAATATATTTATTCTGATATTTATGTTTTTTAAACAAATATGTGATGAAAATGCTATTCATATGGCAAAGTAAATATATAAAAAGTTAATTGTTTATATTCGTATTAATGATTTTCTGCAATAAAATTTGCATGAAGATATTGATATTATTTTAAATTTTGTTCAATCGGTTATACTCCAAAAACTTTTGCGTAATCGATTCCAACCGTAGATTGAATTACAATATTTGTACTCAATTCTCTCTGACATAAGAAAAAAGAACTTCAGTTAAAGAAACAAATTCTGATAGCTAAAGTACATTTCAAATAAGAAAAATTAAATAAAGACAAGGGTTAAAAGTTTTTCTTGTGTAAATATCATTATTTCAAATGGTTATCGAACGAAATTTGACTTCAAAGGCTGTGCATTTTTCTTTCATTTCTCAAAGATTAAATTACAACTGGATTATACTTCCACGCCATCTGTTGATCCCATTTGCAACCATTTCCATACCGAATAAAGTTATTACACCTACGTGGAAAAATTCAGATGAGGTAGTTTCTTTTATTTAGGTAACTAATGCTGTTTTTCTTATGCTGGAAATTCAGTTTGAACCTTTTATTTTATTTTAAAATATAATCTTTGTTACAAACTGTTGTTGTAAAAATAGTTTATAATTTTTTTATTTGCAATTATTTTATTTATTGTTAAATATTACATTATTATTTGCTCAATTATGTATACACTAATTATTTGAATAATTCATGTTTCAGTTGCTAAGGTAATTTATGAGAAGGTTTATGATATCTTAAGCATGATTGAAAGTTTGTAACGTTTTGTCGGGTTAATTTAATTTTTGGTAGCATTTTATTAAAAACAATCAATCTTTACCATCATCTCTGGAAAAAAAACAGATGACAGCTAAAAACCATATCATATATACACAAAGTGTATGTATATAATATGTAGAGTTTACAGATAGTTGAAATGAAGAGTTTTTTGTTGTAATACAAGTGAATTAGGAAATGTCAGTGTCTTATGTTTTCAAACAAGGAAAAAAGATAATAAGTTGGATAAAAAACTAAAAAAATTCATGTACTATTTAACATTTTGTTATTTAATTGCATATTATTTGTCAAAGTCTTTTCAAGACAACATTTTTGTATTAATATTTTTATTATATGAAATATTATAGCAAAATATCTTTAAAAAAATGCATGTAATAAATTAATATAAATGAACTCAATTGATTTAACAAGATAAGACTTAAAAAACATGAAAAAAACTGAACTTAAGAGTTGGTTGGTTGTTTTCAGATTATCTGGCACCGTCAGCAACACGAGGTCTATAATGCGCCGAAATATTCGTCATTAGACAAGCCAACATACATTTACAAACACCCATGCCTAATACGGGACTCGAATCCGCAACCTCGCGGTCTAGAAGCTAGCACGCTAACCACTATACCGTTTGTTCGGCAACTGTAAGATTTAAAAAAAAAAAAAAAATGCATAATTTTGTTTGGCAACTATTTTTTAAGTTTTGATCCAATTACATTAAACTACATACCATACTTAAAATACAAAATTTTATCATCAGGAATTAATGAAAAATAAATTTATAGTTTGCGTTAAAGAATAATAAAAATTCTTATGTAGTTAAAAAAATTGCATTTCCTGATATTTAAGGTGAATAGGCGTGTTTAAAACTTAATAGCGAATGTATGTAAACCAAATTTTTTTTGCAGGTGACGAAGCTCGAATGATTTTCTACAATACTTTCCCATAACATAAAAAACACTACATTTATAGCTTATACAATCATACTGAAGTACTACTTCGATCGAATATAAATAAAGCCTCTCACCTTATGAGTTCTTTTGTATAGATTAAAATAAACTCCTAGTCAACTTTAGGAGTAACTCAATTTTAAATACAGTAGTTGGTAAATATTGATAGAAATTGGAAACTATCTAAAATAATAACTTATTGTAGAAATGCAGTAATTGGTAAATATTGCTAGAAATTGGAAACTATCTAAAATTATAACTTATTATAGAAATGCAGTAGTTGGTAAATATTGCTAGAAATTGGAAACTATCTAAAATTATAACTTATTATAGAAATGCAGTAGTTGGTAAATATTGCTAGAAATTGGAAACTATCTAAAATTATAACTTATTATAGAAATGCAGTAGTTGGTAAATATTGCTAGAAATTGGAAACTATCTAAAATTATAACTTATTATAGAAATGCAGTAGTTGGTAAATATTGCTAGAAATTGGAAACTATCTAAAATTATAACTTATTATAGAAATGCAAAAAAATTTATAAAACTGAAACTAGTCATCTATTTACATCTTAAAATCTTCATTTAATATTTTTGTACTTCAAGAAACATTTCACTTTTCAAATTCTGCATAACACATTTATCACAAGTTTTAAAGTTTTGCAATCATGATGCAAATTTCACATGAATAAATCAAAGAGTAATTTTTATTCTCTATTTGCATCTTGAAAATTAAAATGTTATGCGATTGTTGATCTACTTGCTTATCTGAATTCAGGTGTCATAATGATTGTTTGGAATCGAAATTTTTTATCAATTTAAAAACATTTTGTAATTTTGATAGATATTGAAAAGGAAAATATGTTATTGGACTTATTATATTAACATTACTCGTTAAAACAGTTACATGTTATCAAAGGAAATTACTTTTTTTGTTTGAAAATTAATGTTAATGTAAAGAAAAAAACACAGTGGAGCTTTCACAAAGCCTTAAATTTCAAATATTTTTTTTAAATGAAATTTGTTAACAGCACTTCGCAAATAAAACTCTACTAATGGAAAAATAGCAAGACAGATTGAGGGTTCACTACTTAAAAGTATAAAAACATTCTTACAATTTAAATTCAAGCAAATGCGATCAAAACCTGCAACTAAAATATATACATCTACTAATACTACCAATAGTGCTTATTCCATAAATTATAGATATTTATTTAGACACTGTCAACTGTTCATGAGTTTCAAGATCAGATTTTTCTATCCTCCAAATTGAATTAGTAAGGGATATTTGTTTAAATAATAACTTAAATGACAATCATGTATCTGCAATATTTACAGTTGTGGTTACTAATGAAGACATGATAGATTCAGTGTTTATTTGTGTGTTTATTTGCTTATATATATATATATATATATATATATATATATATATATATATATATATATATATATATATATATATATATATATATATATATATATATATATATATATATATATATATATATATATATATATATATATATATATATATATATATATATATATATATATATATATATATATATATATATATATATATATATATATATATATATATATATATATATATATATATATATATATATATATATATATATATATATATATATATATATATATATATATTATATATATATATATATATATATATATATATATATATATATATATATATATATATATATATATATATATATATATATATATATATATATATATATATATATATATATATATATATATATATATATATATATATATATATATATATATATATATATATATATATATATATATATATATATATATATATATATATATATTATATATATATATATATATATATATATATATATATATATATATATATATATATATATATATATATATATATATATATATATATATATATATATATATATATATATATATATATATATATATATATATATATATATATATATATATATATATATATATATATATATATAGATAGATAGATAGATAGATAGATAGATAGATAGATGTTAGTACCCTTTCTCTCATACACAATTCTCTATGTGTCGACAAACTCTTAGATTATTCATTTTCCTACTCTTTCATTTCATTTTCTTTTTTTAAAAAAAGGGAAATATTTCAAATTTCTAAACATAAAATTTACTTAATGTATTTTTTTCATTTTCTACATAAAGTACTCGCTATTTTCTTAATGCTACAAAAAAATTCAACTATACAAATCTATTTTGAATTATTTGGGTAAAAGGGAAACAGATATAGAGGCGCATTATTATATGTATTGAGTAATGTTAAACGGAGACTTTTAACAAAATTGGATTTTACAGGACACAGGAAAGATTTACAGATTTTAATAGTGGTCAGCAAAGAACTGACTCAATTAGGGCGTCCTTAAAATGACTTCAAAGTCTTTTTTCGATTTCAAACTATCTATTCTCCTTAGAATTTATACAAAGATGAAAACAATTTAATAGACTTGTGACAAGGGATCAACTCGGCAAAATCCAAGGCCAAGTTTTTACTTCAAAAATGTTTTTAATTTCCCTAATTCCTACTTCTTTTTTTTTTCTTCTGTATTAAAGTTATTTATTTAGAGGATTATATTTTGTATTTTACTCTGTAGTGGAAAAGAGATCGTGTACTATTCTGTACAAAGAAATTTATATTTCTGAAAAAGTTTGATTTTCAGAGTTTAGCCTTCTTTACACTCCAAGAGCACAAATAAACTGGCTAATATCGCTCGACACTGGTCAATCCAAACTGAAAGTAGTAAACTGACAATTGCTGTGAATCTTGGCCAATCTCTCCCAGTTATGGGTTACATATACTGGAAGTTTTGAAATGTTAATGCAGAGCTTTAAAATTGAAATATATTTTTATAAGAAAAGACGTAGGACGTAGAGGTATTTTTTTTAATTGTGTATTTTGGAACGATGCTCGAGCTTCAGTGTGGACTGGCCAATATTCCTCGAACTTCTGTTTCCGATATTGGCCAATACCACTGTGCCAGCTGGATAATAGTCTATTTTATGCATTTCGGGGCATTTAAAGTCTTCTTTTTACACCAAGCAATTAATAAGTGTTATATTTATTGATACGAAATATTAATAGGTACTTACGTATTATGCCGTCGCGAGACAAAAGTTTCTTTAAATTGATTCCCTTTGGCCATCGAAACGGTCAGTCCCGATGGATGCCCGGTCGATCACGAAGATGAGGCATTTCACGGGAAGACCCCGACACTGGTCCTGAATGTACCGAACCTCTAAGAAGGCAAGGTGGTTCGAACTTTTTGTCACTAAAAAAAGTTCATCAACTATCGATGGAATAAAACGTAAGTACAAAATATCCTTTTAACATCAAGAAAACAGTAAGTGTTCCATTTTTTCATATGAAAAACTTATGTCGTTATCTATTTTAAGACAATAATTGACATGGTTTTAAGTAATAAAAGTCTAATATTTATTCCAAACACACACAAAAATCATACTTTAATGTTCAGTTAGTCCCTCTAAAAACCGCCAAACAGTCCTATTCAAATACATCAGGTTGTCGCTGCTGGCGCCACCTGGACGGCGCCGAATCGCCAGAATCCATACCTAAGGAAAAAGGTTTTCTCCATCTATTTTTTATTGGCCACTTTGTCGCTGCGGTCTATGGCAGGCGAATGTCTAGAGCTGTACAAACGACAAGCTCTTGTAGACCGAGACACTTAATCAAAAGCATATCACTTGGCGATAAGGTTTCCATTACATTCTGTTGGATGGTTGGCACACAAGAAGTCGGCCAGTTATTTCTTTGTTGTTTTAATGCAACGGAGATTGTTTTGGTAAAAGGGCTTCGTAACTTTTAAATACATTTTTTGCTATTTGTGTGTTTATAACGTTACGATTTCTTGCTGAAATATTTATTGAATAACCATTTAATCTAAAAGTATTTTATTTTATATGTTATTTCTGCACAGTGTATTTTTGTGGCGATCTCTTTTTCCCCATTTATATAAAACCAAAATCGAGAAATGATTTACCAATTTAAAAGCAAAGACCTCTGATTCAGATGAATAGTTTATTTACAAATGCGCATTGAATTATTTGTTTGAAAATCGAAGTTTAAATATTTTATTTTAGTATTTAATGAAGAGGAACTTTATGTGGAAGAAACTCTATGAGAAGGGACTCTTATGTATTTTGGGTCACTATTAGACTATTTATCATCAGACCGAAAAGCTACTCTACCGAGTTCTGCTGTCGAAATCAAACTCCATTATATCTCTCAGCAGCTGAACAATAAAATGATCAATATTTATATTTAACTCTGATTAATTTATAAAAAGCACTACAAAAAATTAAAACTTTAAATCGATTTTTCTCTCTGTTTGTTTTTATTGATATTATGTATTTTGAAACATTAAGCTTTTTTTTTTTCTAATAATTAAAAAAATCTTAAATTTTCGAAACATATTGTCAAATATGTTTATTTTATAAATTGGCATTCTAAATAACAACATATGCTGTAGTTTTCATTTTTTAATACTAAAGTAAAATAATCGCAGATTTCATAAATATACATTGATATTATATTCATTTACTATGGCTATTCCGAATTTTAATGAAAATTCTTATATAATATAGTTCAAAGAATTTTTAAAAAAGAGTTTCGGTAAAAAATTTTACTGTTAAAAAGCCTAGGAGTGTTTAAAATAATGTGTACAAAATTTGAAATTTTTTAAAACATTTTAAAAAGAAAAGGTATTTATATTTGTTTTGTTAAATATCGTTCTTTCATATAAATTCAAATAAGGGACATCTATTTTTTTATTTAAGAATGCAAAAATAAAATTTTAAGTGGTAATGTGTCTTCTTAAGCACTAAATACAGAAACTACGAATGGGTCCACCAGTACAAAGTATATTTTTCTAATATTAACGAAGTTGCCATGAAGAAACTAGAAATTACTTTTCTCACATTCTTTAATAGAAATAATTAATAAGTCACATTATTTTTTATCATTCCATATTTAAACTTTATTCCTTAAACATTAAAACTTTTTTCATTAGTTCCCGCATTAAGAATTTTCTGAAAATTTTATGTAGCCAATAACTTACAATCCCAATATAAGATGTCATATTGTAAACGTTTCGAAGTTAATAGAGGATCAATTGCAGGATAACCAGAAATAAAATATTGCAATAGATTATTATTATGTAGTCATATTAGTATTAACAACCATAATAAATAAGGATACGTTTTTATTGATAAACACATTAAAATAATACACCTTTAGAAATGTATCCTTCCTTTAAATATCATAAGTTCTGTAATATAGATATTTTTGTCAAGCTTATAAAAGATGTTTCAAACTGAAACTAAAGCACCGGAAAAAAGCACAATACTTTCTAGAAAGTTATTTTTCTGTGAATATGCGATTATTACGTCTACTTTACCTTCACATAAATTAGACGCAAACAGTTTGAATATCATGGTATTCTGAGGTAAAAATGTGTAAAAAACTTGATTAATGAATGAGAATCTATGGATTGTATAATTTAATAAGAAACTTAATAATAAATGAGTATCTAAAGAAATTCCCATCTCTTATTTGAAAATGTATAATTTACTTCCTCTAAAAATATGATTTTTGTTCATTCTCATTTTTCTGAATACTTATATTTATTAAAAAACTATTTAAATATTATATAAACCATTTATTAAGATTCAAAACAATGGATTAAATTTATTAAAATTAATTATATATTTTGCAATTTTTTTATTTATATATGTATATATATATATATATATATATATATATATATATATATATAGTCAAATTAAAACCTGTTTGCTAAACAGATATCATTACACTTTTTACTAAATATATTTAATCCAAAGATTCTATAATTTGTATTGCATATATCTACTTAATGTTGAAACGTAGAAAAGTTTCAAACAATTATGCCTTATATACAATGAGAAATAGTATATATATATAACAGAAAGTAAATTTACATTACCAACTTTAAAATAATATACACTAAAATAACTTCTCCTCAATCTAACATATGATTCTTTTTCTATGTTCTTCAGTTCTAAACTTTTTCTTAAAAAGTCAATCTATAGCTTTCTTAACATTAATTTCAAATACGCCTAACAAATGCGTAAGTGATGAACATTGTATTGTCCGAATTTGCCTATTTACAACATTAGAAACTTGCAATAAACACTTTAATGATTGTGATGCATTCATTTGTTAACAGAAGGGTTGGTTCATTAGGCATAAAATACCCAAAGGTTATTTGGTCGACATAATGCAGCATAGATTATTTTCGGAAGTTCAAACAACAAATATGCTAACTTTAGAAAAATAGCTATATTCTCTTGAAATTTAAGAAACAATTCATTTAAGAAATATTTATTGGTAAAAGTGATATGCTTTTTTCTACTCTGAAAAGAATAACCGATTTAGTGAACAAATGATTTTTAAAAATTTTGTTTTGGATATTCTTACTTATATAGGTATATACAAATGTTATATATTGCAAAAACTAAATTGTTGAAAGATAGAAAAAATTAATTTTTAAAATTAAAAATTGACTTATTATAAAAAATAAAAAATAAAAAGTATGACCATTCTTACAAAGCTCTCAACATGGACTTTAATAATTTCTAATTTTTAAATATATGCAACTTATTTTAAAAGAAATACTGATTAATATAAAAAAAAAATATTCATTTTTATGTTGTAAGTATGAATGATAACTGTCAGTGATGATCGTATAAACAATTTTCCGATTCTCTCTTCATGTATAAATAAACTAAGACAATTAAGAACATTTTCGTACAATTTTACGATAGATATTTATCAAAAAAATTTAAAGTCTAAGAGAGATATTTTTTTAATAAAAACAGCTTTCTAAAATTAAATATTACCATGAAAACGCCCGAAATGTCGGTGATACTAGGAAGGAAAAGTAGAAAACATTCAAACTTCGCTGAACAATTCCTCAGCCGAAAATTTTGTTTATAACATGAATTTTCCCGAATATAAACAAGTATTCACCTTTTTAATCATTCTACTGTATTAAAATAGATAATTATTTTTGTCTAATCAATATTTGACTAAGATAAAGAACTTGAAAAAACCTGCCTGCTAACCTTTTTAAATGAGAAACAAAATAATAATAATAATAATAATAATAATAATTAATAATGATGATGATGATATAAATGATGATGATGATAATAATAATAATAATAATAATAATAATTAATAATGATGATGATGATGATGATATAAATGATGATGATAATAATAATAATAATAACAATAATAATAATAATGATGATGATGATGATGATGATAATAATAATAATAATAATAATAATAAAAACAACATTAACAATAGAAATAGTAATAATAATAGTAATTGCCATCAAATATTATTATATAAACAAAAATAAATCCTCTAAATTCATCACAATTTTGCTGTTCTAATATCTGTTTACGAATAGAAAAGCCAAAACATCCCAAGAATGTCCCATCTGACAATCCTGCAATTCGGAGATTTTTTTTTTATCAAAAAATATCACCAAGTTGGCAAGTTTGACGAACTTCAAACACTTCTGGGTGAATTTTATGAGAATCTACAAATCTTACCAATTTCTTACATGCACGTCACACACCTCTTAAGAACTTAAAGTTTATGATTATAGAATATTGAATTACAAATTCACATGTGTTGGAATTTCTGTTATTTCCGGTTGATTGTTGGATTAATATTTGGAAGTTAACGTTGAGATCTTTCATATTACATATCACACCTGTCTTCAGCACTTGTCATCTTATCTGAGAATATTCAGCCCAGAAAAATATCGGTTTTATAAGCTTCTTTCAGTGGTCTAATGTCACATATAAAATAGATACCTCTTTCGAAAATTATTCACAATAACATTTACTCATCAAGTGTGTAATAAAGAACATGGTACAAACGATCATTGACAATAATTTTTAAAAGTGATAATCTTAGTAAAATATAAGAGACTGCAATGAAGTATTTTGAAAGTTTTCCAAAGATTTTAAGTCAAATATATAAGTCCATTAACTTATTTCGATTTTTATTTTAATGTCTGGCTGGTTGGTTGGTTGTTTTCAGATCATCTGGCGCAGTTAGTACACGAGGGCTATAATGCGCCTAAACATTTGTCATTAGACAAGCCAACATACATTTACAAACACCCATGCCTAACACGGGACACGAACCAGCAACCTCGCGGTCTAGAAGCTAGCACGCTAACCACTATACCGTTTGGTCGACTTTAATGTCTGGCAGTTTTACACTAAATATTTATGTCATCATCAAAAGTTGGTACCATTTCTTACACATTTAACAGTTTTATAATTTTACTATATTTGTTTAATTAATTACATAGATTCAATTTTTCTACCGTATTTTGATAGATAAACTTCTTTTCCTTTATGTTTACTTCTAAATTCATTTGAAAATATTAGAATAATTGCTTAGCACGTGACTTCAGTTTTTTAACTTTATGTTTAGGAGACTTTAGAGGAACTAGCTGAACTTATCTCAGAGAATTCTAGATATTGACTTTGCCTTCGTTTTAAGCTAGTGGAAGAAATAAACATGTTGATTCAAACATTATAAAATAAGCTTCAATCCATTATCTATGGAATATTAATAGATATTTTGTGTTATAAGAAGTCCAGAAGAATGTAATTCAAAAACAAAAATGTTTTTTGGTTTTATTTTTTGTATTTTATGTACGCGACAAAAAGTTTTTTTAAAAAAATCCTTATTTTCATTAAGATAATTAAGAAAAATGTCACAATCATGGATCTAAAAAGAAAAAGCGTCAAAAGAATGAAGAAACTCTGAACTTATAACACTTGTCTCTGTCACGGAGACTATACTTTAATTCATTAGTTTATTCCCTTTGATATATGACACTTAATTTTCAACCTGTCAGATTTATGTCAGTTTTTTAACTTAAATACATGATAATAATTTTTAATATTTTGATTGAATATAACAAAAAAATATTCAATAGAATAATTCCTTAAATATTTAATAAAGAGATCATTATAAATGTTAAATACATATTTGAATAATTTTCACCTATTCAAAAAATATTTCACTTTGTATTGCTTACCTTTTTAAGATAATTAATTAAATTTATATAAATATAAATATATAATAACGTTTTAGATTCAATCCCTTTTTGAGCTCCTACTTAATTTTTTCATACAATAAAACTAACTTTCAAATCGAATCTTGTTTATTTCATATAAATACATTCGTATTGATATTAACAGGGGACATTCTTAATTATTTAATTTCAAATAGCAGTATAACTTTTTATTTCCTTAAAAAAATTTGCATCAATGAAATACTTGTTATCATACATTAACTTATTAGTTTGAGTCTGGGATATTTCTTATTAATTTGTATATGGTATATTTTTATTAACTTGAATCTGCTAATTTTTTATGCTAATTAGGTTTACTAAGTTGCATTAGTTTTAAGTTCAATTTAAACAGTTTATTGAATGTTAATATTCTAATAAATTGTAATTATTTAAAACTCACCATTACTGTCAATTACCTAATGTGATTATGCTTCATATATATATGTAATTGTGTATAAATTAACATAATGAAATTACACTTAACAATGCAATGTTTTCGAAAAGTAATAAAACTAATACATATAAATTTTTTTACTATAAATCTTTAATAATGCATTGCCAGTTTGTAGGTGAAATCGGAACTTATTTCAGTGATTTTGACCTCAGACCGAGTTTTCATAGTGTTTGACCATTGCAAAGAAAACATCCATTCCATGCTATTGACACACTTTTTTTTATCTCTGAATTTGATAGAATGCATTGTCATAAACAAAGAGGGTATCTGCCAAATTTCACCTTGTTCGGAAGTAATAATTCATTTTCAGAAGATTTTGACCCATCCAAAAAGCACACACAAATAAACAATGTTTATGTTAACATGGCGTTTATGTCTGCATAGCGCAATGCAGAAATTTGTAAAACACTATAATGACAGTGTGAACATTTGAAAACACTGTAGTGAAATTGCGGAAATTTGTAATTTTATTGTGTGTTTTTTTAAAAATAACGTTATAGCAACGTTGCAGAAATTTGAAAATACTAGAGTGACATTGTGAAAATTTTTACAATACTATAGTGACTTTGCAAAAATCATTACAAAGTTATAGTTATAGGAAATTTGTAATATTATTGTGTTTTTTTTTTTTTTTTTTTTTTTTAAATAACGTTATAGCAACGTTGCAGAAATTTGAAAATACTAGAGCGAGATTGTGAAAAATTTTACAACACTATAGTGACTTTGTAAAAAATCCTTACAAATTTATAGTGACATTTCTGAACGTTATTGCTTCGACATTAATCTTTATTTTTTATCTCGCCTTTTTGCTATCAGAAATCTTCTGTAAAAAAAAAGCTTCATAAAAAAATTAGTTGAACAGTTTTGTTGCAGCAATGTTTTTTTATTTATTAAAAGTCATTGCTTAACAACATGGGTTTTTTTATAATACAAAAGTAGCATTACATTGTTTATAATTGGAAACATAATTCCTTCTCTAAGTGTTTGATAAAACTTCTCCCAAAAAAACAACAAGTATCCCCTGTTTCCTCTCGATTAACATCGAATGTCCTAAAACATTACCTAAATCAGATTTTTCTTTCTCCACTTCCCCAGATTACCAATCTCGACATTTCGCGTTACTTTTAATCTCTGCGACTGAATTCTCGAAAGCGATTCCAAACAAAGGACCCCTTATTTTTCTGCTCCAAAGAAGAAACATCCACCCCCAAGGCTCTTGAAGACAGTGCTTGTCTCGTAATTTTCAAACCCTTTTCTTTGAATGATTGATTCGATTTTCATACCACAAGAGCTAAACGGAGACTACATTGAGCAAAAACATCGTTGCAATATGATTCTGAGTTTTAGTGGAGTATTTATTGCCTTTCGGAAAGGCTGTAGGAGATAGGAATGGTTTGAGTATTGCTAAGCTGAAATAATCCACAGGGAAAAGCCTAATTTCAAAAACTTTTAAATGACTAGTTTATTGGGTAAATTCCTAGTCTACGTGTGTGGGCAGTCGCGTTTTTGAAAAAATTGTCGCCAAGGCTAAAACGTTGCGTCAGCAATTCAATATTGTGGTTGATTTCAAATCCAAAAGAAGGAAACTGATTAAATATAAACAAGATGGAGTGCAATTGAAAATCTACCAAATGACAATAATGAAAAATTGCCGTTAATACTAAATGATGACTGAAAACAGAAGGAATAAAAAAATAATCAATAAATTACGACATAATTTGCAAATTATTCACAAAAAATAGAGTTGATAAAAAGGATATTGTTTGTGGAGAAAATTTGAGGTTATCATAAAATTGCTGTTGCACTTGAGCGGCAAAAAAAAGTTGCCAAATGTGAAATTTTATCATCTACAAAAAGACGCAAAATTCGCTGGGTGATATTTACACACACTATGAAATAGACCGTTTATCCAACATAGGGAGACATTGAATAAGTATGAGATAATAACTTAGATATCGCATTTACAATGGCTATTTTATTTTTATGATTGTACATGGTATGGATTCAGCAACTTTTAGAAAATTAAATATAAAACACTAATGTGCGTGTTCTCAACCAACACATCTAATCATTGATGGTCATAGGAATGGGCGAAATTCTATAGTTGTTTTCGCTGCAACAATTTTTAAATTATTTTTCTAATTCAAATACATATTTTTTTATTATTATTTTTTATTTATTTTGTTTTAGATAGGTTATAAAATATCACCCTAATAAAAATATTTAAAAAATATTTTACTTTAAATTTTATTTATAAATTTAAAAATGTTGTACATTGCTGGAAAAACTGAGTAAAGTTAGATATTGCATATTATTGTTAAGAGGTATTAGCAATTACTGAAAAACATGTTGTTTTTTTTCAATGGCAACTACCTTATGCTCATGTGCAAATTTGGTGAAAACCTTTAAGGTAGGTCATTATGCCACCACCAACCCTCACACCAAATTTGCACATCGTAGGTCAATTTGTTAGGGAGTTATGCTGACTACATACACACAGACATAATTTTTTTTTCTAGAGCACTCTTTTGAAATCGGGATGCTCCAAAACGTGGAGAAATTAAAAAAAAAAAAAAAAAATGTCCCCCTAATACTATACTTTTATTACCCTATGTATACATATGAGTAATTGAAAGTAAAAAAAAAAAAAAAAGCTAAAATAACTTAAATTGAGGACATTTAATCGAGGTCATCCTCGAACTACTGGTGTCTCTCAAAGATGTCCACTACTCGTAATTGATCTAGATTTAATTTATTAATTAAAACTTAATTTACTAATTAAAGCTTTATTGCACTAGTCATATTTCAACTTTTAACTTATTTAGAATTTTATTTGTTTGTAATAAATAATTATTTTACACTGAAAACCTATTCGAATTGTAAGTATAACTCAAATAGTCTTTTTCACGGAATTTTATTTTGAAAATTATCCGCTTATCCATCCCCACCAGATTAAAAATTAAGTTAAATACTAATTATTGCATGGATATATAGATCCTATTAGGTTATCTGTCTGCATAAAACACTTTTACATTAATGCATTTCATTAAAATATGCATTCCTGATTCAAACTGAAGTTATCTCTAGTGAAAAATGGTTTTATAATGACAAAAACTTGTTCTTTACAAATCGAACTAAAACTTTGCAATGGTGATCTTGTAACACTGTGTAAATTCATAAAAATGAACTCAGTTTGAAGTGTATTTCAATATTATTAAGTACATAGTACAATTTTTAAGCTACAAAGATCAAGAATATTTTAAGTAAAAATGATTAGTATCACCAAATTTCCCAATTTCCAATGTATACTGATACCTAAATAGGAAGCGAATAAGGAAGAAAAGACGATATAGAATAAGAAAAAAGATAAGATGGAAGATGAGAACATGATGAGGAAGATAAATACGATAAGGAAGAAGATAATGAACAAGACAAAGAGGTGGAGAATAAGGAAGAAGATAATGAGCAAGACCACGAGATGGAGGATAAGGAAGATGAAAAGGAGAAAAAAAAAGTTACGAGTACCAATTCCATTCCATCAAATATCCTTAGGTTCGCCGAACTTTTGATCCCCACAGCCTGGCGGCGCCCCCTTTTCAAGTCTGCGCATGCGTAATAGAGGGGGATGTTCTACACCTCTCGGTCGGTTGAGCGAACGGGATTCTAGCAGACGATCAGCCGAGGCATCAGCTCTTCGCGCTCTCTTCCTCCCCCCCAGACAAAAGAAAAGTGTGGATTTTCATCACCCTCTCGAAATCAATCGATGATCTATCGATTCATCTTCATTATATCAGATGATTATTTCGGATTGATTAATTTTTTAATTGCGATGGGTGATGAGTAAGTCGAGAATGAGATGTGGATGGTGATGTAATTCTTTTACTTAGTTTTTATTACTTTTTGAAATGTGGTTGTTGCAAATATCAGAGGACTATGAATAAAGGTTTAGGGAATTTGTTTACTTCTAAAACTCTAAGGGACCAATCTATAAGTAGATTGTCTTTATTATAACTGTTT
The DNA here is from genome assembly GCA_963978545.1 of Linyphia triangularis. Taxonomy (NCBI): domain Eukaryota; kingdom Metazoa; phylum Arthropoda; class Arachnida; order Araneae; family Linyphiidae; genus Linyphia; species Linyphia triangularis. The sequence goes on along the minus strand of OZ021723.1, from coordinate 3,116,046 downwards.
TAATATAAGTACTTAATTTCAGAAGTAATTTTTTATATATCTTTCGGTTTTTAATCTTTATTTGCATGAAAAACTTATATGGAAGATATCAATGTGTCAAAAACTTTATGATAACAAACTCTGTTTCATATTTAATAGTTATTCATATTGTCTTCAAGCAATATATTTGTCAAAATATTATATTTGCCTAGTTAATGGGGTTTTTGTGTAATGAAATATATGGAATTTGCGCTTAGTAGTATATTTAAAAAATTAAATAAATAAAATTAACTATTGTTTAAGAATACTTAGAGCTTTTCCATAATTTGTTACGAAATGTACCGAAACAAGTTTTAAAATGAAGTTATTTAAATAGCAATCCTATTCAGTCATAAGTCATAAAAAAATTTCTAAAAATGTTTGTTTTAAATAATATTCTTAATAAACTTATTCTAATGATACAAAATGTTGATCTAATATTATTCAAGAGTACCCTAAGGTTTTATCTTGTTAACTTTTAAGAATAATAATATACTTTTTATGTTTAATTTTTTTTTTTAAGTATAATATTTTTTGATTCGTATCTCAGCTAATAATCCGAATTTCAAGAAATTTTGCAATTTTCGTTTGTTTATCTCTCACAAGCAGAAAAAAATTGAAACTGTTTTTTAATTTGAAATTTTGAATTTGAAATTCTTCAGTCGAAGAAAATACAGCATAAGTCTGTAGAAAATGCTAAAATATCTTACATATAAAATATGTTAGAATTGCTAAAACCTCTACTTCTATAAAATCTCTAGTATTTAACTTGTTTCTGAAAATACTATTATTATGAAATAATCCATCCACATCTTATTCCAAGTCTTCAAGTGATAAAATATACAGTTATTTAAAAAAAAAAACTTTAATTAATTTTGAAGTATTTTAATAGTAGAAAAACTACTCTATATAAACGCAAGCAAGGTTCAACTGTGGGTTCCAAACATCAGTCGTCCGACGACAAAAAGCTCTTGAAAAATTAATTCTGACTGTCTACAATTTAATTTTTTAAATTGTAGGGATAATATTTTGTAACGCAATTTAAGAGCTTGAAATATAAAAGTGAAATTTTCAGTTTAATAATGTTCTAGAATGTTTTAAGTTATGTCAAGTTTTCTTTTGAAATACAAGTGATGTAACCAAGTGAGTGTACCTCTAGATGACTTTCCATATACTTGAAAGGCTACAACCATTTCTAACAATGCTATTGCTGCTACTGAAATCGTCTCTAAAACTGGCTTATCTGAATTCACAAAGCAATTTATTTCAGAAAAGTGGTTGTTACTCGTGCTTTACAGCGTATTAGCAAATATAATTTATAAAATATGGCATTCACTACTTCTAAACTAGAGAAACTCATTGACAAGTGAAAAAAGCCTCTGGATGACATTGTATATACTTGTCAAACTATGATACTCAAATCGTATTCAAAAATGTGTTATCTGAAGCTACAAGAAAATTTATTGCGCAAAAATGGTTACCACTCAGACTATGCAAAGCATTAACAAATAGTGTTTAGAAAACGTTGCAACAGCTGCTGGTAAGCTGCAGATACTATTGAGAATGAAAGGAATCAGTGCTGGGACTTGATATTTATGATACGAAAAAGAAAAAGTTTAATTTCGCAGGGATTGTGTATGGCGCTGGTTCCACTATGGACTGTTTACATTAAACACCCACCTGGATAACACAAAAGTAAGTTTTTATAAATTTATTCTCTATATACCTATTAGACTATCAGGTAACTGAAAGTTTCATTGAACATCATTCTGAATAGGACGTAATATTTACCGCCATTTTTGCTCACTTTTAAAAGATACAAGAACTTAATGTCCGGGAAGTGAAATCGTCTACAACCTTCAGCTTTAAAAATTAACTGTTACCAAATAAAAAATAACGCTTATTTTGGAAAAGCTAAGACGTATTCATCTATTGGATTTGGTTCAATACAGTAAATGTTTATATTTTGAATAGTTTTGGCCATTTTTTCCCATCAAACAAGTTTATTCATAATCTACACGCATTTCTTTGCATTCTAAAAAAAAAAAAAAAAATCATAATGTTGTTCAGTGAGAAACTGAAACTTCAGTCACCTCTCAAACCATATATATTTACATTTTCTCTTATACATTTCAGAGACATGAAATATTTTATTATATTTATTTAAAATAGCTTTACATAATGTGATGCGATTTTATAATAACGTTGAAAAAGTAATATTTAAAATTTGGAAAAACTGAGTTTATGAAAAGCTTGACATTTAAAGGGCCTTTACGTTTTCCCTGAAATTAATTTCTTACTTTTTGTGTAAATGCTGAGGAAGAGGCGTTTTTAGAATTTGAAACCAGATTTAAGTGTCCTTTATTTGGGGTGTGGTAGCTTTGCTAATGGTACCATTTGAAGTTGGTCTCTTTTAATAGTTATAAAAAAAAAAATTCCTTTATTCTGAAAAATCTCAAATCTCTTAAAATCCCCTTTTATCATTCCGCATAAAGTTTTTCAGAAATTGATTCATATACAAACCGACTCGATAAATATTTTTGGTTCTGAAGTTAATAATGCTCCAGGTTTATAAGTTTGGTTCTGAAGTTAATAATGATCCAGGTTTATAAGTTTGGTTATGAAGTTAATAATGATCCAGGTTTATATTTTTGGTTCTGGAGTTGATAATGCTCCAGGTTTAGATTTTTAGATCTGAAATTAATAATGCTATAGCTTTATATTTTTGGTTCTGAAGTTAATAATGCTCCAGGTTTACATTTTTGGTTCTGATGTTAATAATGCTCCAGGTTTATATTTTTGGTTTTGAAGTTAATAATGCTCCAGGTTTACATTTTTGGTTCTGAAATTAATAATGCTCCAGGTTTATATTTTTGGTTCTGGAGTTGATAATGCTCCAGGTTTAGATTTTTAGATCTGAAATTAATAATGCTATAGCTTTATATTTTTGGTTCTGGAGTTGATAATGCTCCAGGTTTAGATTTTTAGATCTGAAATTAATAATGCTATAGCTTTATATTTTTGGTTCTGAAGTTAATAATGCTCCAGGTTTACATTTTTGGTTCTGATGTTAATAATGCTCCAGGTTTATATTTTTGGTTTTGAAGTTAATAATGCTCCAGGTTTACAATTTTGGTTCTGAAATTAATAATGCTCCAGGTTTATATTTTTGGTTTTGAAGTTAATAATGCTCCAGGTTTACATTTTTGGTTCTGAAATTAATAATGCTCCAGGTTTATATTTTTGGTTCTGGAGTTGATAATGCTCCAGGTTTAGATTTTTAGATCTGAAATTAATAATGCTATAGCTTTATATTTTTGGTTCTGAAGTTAATAATGCTCCAGGTTTACATTTTTGGTTCTGATGTTAATAATGCTCCAGGTTTATATTTTTGGTTTTGAAGTTAATAATGCTCCAGGTTTATATTTTTGGTTCTGAAATTAATAATGCTCTAGATTTACATTTTTGGTTCTGAAGTTAATGATGTTCCAGGTTTATATTTTTGATTCTGAATTTAATAATGCTCCAGGTTGATATTTTTGGTTATCATAAGACAAGTATAACTAACCATAGTAATATTTCCCCCCTAAATCATTCGAAAGCTAATGAACGATTTAAGTTATTTCGAAATGTTTTTGAGAAAACGTAACTGAAAGACTTGAACACGTGTAAAAGTGTAAAAACATCTTTGCTTTTTATGCCTCAGATCAAGAGATAATTGAAAAGATAAATGAATGAAAACGGTATGCAACAAAAAGTAGTTTTTGAGTTATTTTCTCTTAAAGTATTTACTTTTGTATATTTTTTTATAAGTAACATGCTTCTTTCCTGAATCAAAATAAATTCCTCGTAGCAGTTTATAGTTCCAAGTTAAGTGTCAGAAGTTTGCCTATAAAGCACCTCTTTATTCATTGTGAAAATTCACATTTTTAAAAAAATTCTCATTCTCCCTTCATCCACTTACCACTTCAATTACCTCTTGATTTATGACGATTTTCCCCCTTGATGACTGACCATCAGTTGGCGCTGGCAAGTATCCAACAGGTTGCTCTTTAACCTTGATTTTCATAAATAGGGGATATGTATCGTTCTTCAACTACCATTGGAAAAATCTGACTAAGTATCTATATTTAAATTTATTATATATTCAAATCTCTTACGTCATTGTCTTGGAAACAAAAATATTGGTCACATTTCTGTTTATTTTCCAACCACTTCAAATTCCAATAACAACAACAACGCCGCATAATGTCGAAATTAAAATTGATTTCATAAAAAGTTGATTCAAACTATTTTACTTCAATATCAATATGGATGTCCAAAAAACGTAAGGTTTTATTTTACTATTTTTGTGTTGAAATGTGTTTAGAGGAAGCTCAATAAAATGTAATTGATAAAAGATTGTATGTATATATATATTAGATAGATTATATATATATATATATATATATATATATATATATATATATATATATATATATATATATATATATATATATATATATATATATATATATATATATATATATATATATATATATATATATATATATATATATATATATATATATATATATATATATATATATATATATATATATATATATTAGATAGATAGATAGATAGATAGAGAGATTTTATAGAGAAAATATTAAAATAAATAGAGGATCCTTCACTTTTTTAAACTTTTTTGTTTTATATCATAAAAACTTTAATAATTTGTATGTTTTCAAATGCCACGAGGAATATTTCACCAAATAAAGTGCTTGGAGTTTCTTGATACTCAAGCAAATTTATTTTTTATTATCAACAATATTTCTTCTTAACATCTGCAAACCGAGAATAATCGGTTGTATAAAATAAAGCTCCGAAATGAATATTATATTACGCATATTGTTAAGTATTTTCTTCTCGGAGGAGTGATGATTCTGTTTTACAGAAAATAAATTATTTTAATCTTCACAAAGAAATGTACAACAACAGCAAAACGCATTCGAGCTCAAACCTGAGCTCCCAATCGTTTCAACTCAACAACAGAAAATACAAGTTTTCTGCCATTTGGAAAAAAACAGAGCTGTATCCACAGCAGCTCAATTCCAAAACATTAATAAATGAAACTGGACTAAAATATGATTGATTCACAAACGAGAATTTTTTTTATAGTTTAGAAACATCCATCAAAATTCTAGAAATAACCAGATAAACCTAACCGATCTCACTACCTTAAATTTCTGTCATTACTTTTGCAAGCTTGATGTTATTAACGATGTTTAAAATAATTCAAATAAATAAGATAAAGAAAAATAGAATTAGAATTTACTATGCATTAAGTACAATTATTTACAAATACTTGATCGTAACAATATATTAATATTTCAATATATGTATTAACTGTTTTTCAGAGTAAACAGTTTTTGGTGCATTATTTATTGGTTAAAGGACGGTTTGAACTAATATTTATTTAACTGCAAGTTTAAAAATATGAAGCTTTGATAAATTTTTGAAATAAACAGAAGTCAATAAACTTAAAAGGAAAGTTGAATATTCGCTTCAGGGTGCTATAGTTTTGTTTGTTTAAAGCCCTCTGAATGAATTTAAAAATCTGAAACTTCCCGGCATATTATCACTTTTTGTTTTAAGACCTAAACAAAAAGCAATATGATTTCTGAGTAGTGTAACCACCGCAAAAAGTAAATGATTGCCATTATGCAACAACAGTTTTGGAAAGATCAGACACATATTTTTATTTGAACAAAAATACCAACTATTTTCAAGTGGGAAAAATACAGGATTTGTCAGAAAGGGATAGCTAACTTTTAAATTGCAAAACTGGTAAATGGTGAAAAACAAGAGAGAACAGACAAGTGATCTGTTGCATGCACAGGTATGGAGTTTTACTGGAATATAATGATTATCAAAAATGATCGAAGGAAATAAATTTGATTATTGCTGTATATGTTTAACCTATAAGGCCCATTTTCATTTAAACAGATTTGTCAATAAGCAGAATTGGAATATATGAGGTGCTTAAAACCAGTCTGCGTGTCTTTCAAAACTATTACATTCTACGTATTTATAGAGATTTTTCTTCCTTGAGAAAACGATGAATTCATTTCTGTATAATCAGATATTTAGAAACTTGTTATCTCACTTTAATATTGTAATTGGTTTTTTAAACCTATAATTTTAAGAAGGTCTAGTGCCCAAATATTTTCAAAATTGTAACAAAAAAAAACAAAAAAAAAAAAAAAAGCTTTAAGAAATAATAAATTCAATTACGATCATTTTGATACCTCATTTATAATGTTATATTGATACCTCATTTATAATGTTATATTGATACCTCATTTATAATGTTATATTGATACCTCATTAATACCCCTTTCCGTTGACTTGCAGCTGCCAAATTAAAGTCTGATAGCTGACGCTGACATAGTTTCTGCCTGAACTTTAAACAGCTTTTCCTCAATGATGATTATTTTAGCTTTTTTTTTTTTCTTTTTTTTTACATAATTGGCAATAACTCCATTTGTAATTAAGTAACATGCACAAAATTTCCCATGCATATTGTATCTACTCTTTAGAAGATATTTACCAAACACTTTTATAGTTAAATTTTTTTATTTTGATATCCGCTGTAATTATCACAATTGTGTTTGGTAAATTTTTGTTTTATATATTTGTGAACATGTACATATAATTTTTAAGTTTATTAAGATATTTTTTTATTAAGTTATGTCAAAATATTTAATGCGTTGTTTTATAGTAATTATAAAATTTTAATACAAAAAAAATTGAATAGATTTTATAGACCAGTGCACTGTTCTACAATTACATAAAAAATTGTGTTGATCCACCAAATGTAAAAGTAATTAAACTTTTGGGCCCAGGGCCCCTTAAAATTCCATACCTATCTGTCCAACACTCCACTAGTACCTTCTTTAAGCACCTCAACGTTTCTAGTCTCAGTTTCGATGTTATGTCATTTCAAAGTTCATTTGTATACGGCCTTGTATCAACTTGGATCAGTCCATTTGAAAGTATTAGATGAAATACTATATTTGATGAATCAGTAATAAATGAAATAAAATATAAAAAATATTTGCTTCTTATGTATTCATTTCCTGCATTGATCCTACTAATATAATAAAAATTAATAGACAAAGTCAGACCTTAAGTAGCCAAAAAACAGATATAAAAATATTAAAATTTGAAAATTGAAATCCCGCCTGAGTTTCTTGTCAGGCAGCTTGAACCCAGTCGGGATTTCAATGGATGCGTTTCTGAAATACGATTGTTATATTATATCAATCGCATTCAAGCCCTTACGCATACAGCTGGATAGACAAGAAGTATATACATATAATAATATTCATAAATACATACAATATTCATAAATACATACAATAATATTCATAAATACATACAATATTCATAAATACATACAATAATATTCATAAATATTTCTAATTGCTTATATATTTCTAATTGCTTATATATTTCTAATTGCTTATATATTTCTAATTGCTTATATATTTATAATTGCTTATATATTTATAATTGCTTATATATTTATAATTTCTTATATATTTCTTTTCAGTATAATAGTTTTGAAATTTCTGCAATAGATTTTTATAATTTTCTTGATTTTGATTCCCTTAACGGTCATTAAGGTGTTTTTACCTTGATATTGTAATCATATTAAAAGGCTAAATAAGTTAACGTCAACGAGATTTCCTCATAATGTGATTTTAGGGTTTAGTTTTTAAGTAACTTATAATATGCTTCATTCTTCACACTTATGAGATTGGTTTCGTGTATTTTTCAGCTAAAAAAAAAAAAAAAAATTTAAAAGATGTGCAACCTTCAAAGCATAAAGTCAAATACTAGAAATATATTTTATGAATTTCTCTAAAAACCATATATATATAGCTGGATTTTTTTTTTTTATCAATTATGGTTCATGCCTATGGTTGTGATATTCGTGTAAGAAATTCTTATCCAAGATATTAATATGACTCACGATATATAGCACTTGATTATCAAGGATTGTGTATTTGACTTCTATTCTTCAAAGAAGTGTACTCGTTACATATTATTTTATACATTTTCTTTTCATTATATGATGTTTTAATAGAACGGTTAGAAAAATAATCGGAGAAAAAGAACACAAGTTCACTTTTCAATTAGAAGAAATCTTTGTTCTAGAAAATATGTTTTTTAATTTAGCAAATTAAAGAAATTTCTTTCGACAATATTTTTCTTAAAAGCGGCCTCTTTCGACTTATTAAAAAAATCAAATTAAATTCCTTTTCTAACATTACATTGATTAAGAAGTTTTGAAACATTAATTTTTTATTTAATTTGATTAAATGATGTTTTATTATGGGCTACAGCTAAAAGGGTAATTTTCTGTATAATTATGATCCACACACACACACATATATATATATATATATATATATATATATATATATATTGTTATGAATTTTTCCGCTGAGGTAATGATGGCACAGTTTTTAAAATAAAAACTACTATTTATTCACTCTTCAAAGACACAAAATTTATTCACAGGCAGCAGTTTAATCACCCTCAAGCTTCAACACAAGCTTCAGTAAGAACAACTTCGAATACAGCGATTATACAAGTTCACTCTAGTAGGTAAACAAAGCGATCAGCTCACATTTAAGTCCGAAGTCAATCTGAAAACTTTCCCGACCTCCAGTCTTATTTATACTTGGCGCGAGAGAACATTCGCGAAATTTCCAGCCAATTCATCGGAAAAGAAACATCTCGAAATTTCTCGATTGCTTTAGGTGTTTCCACCCTTTTCTAACCTGTTTAATCGCTGTTAATAAATAAAATAAGATAAAAATAAATTACAATAGAATTGTAAAATAATACGTCACTATTTACACTATATACAGACAATTTGTGCAACAATATATATATTATAATTAAAAAGTAGAATAAGTACAGGGCAAAGTTAAAAGAAACTCAATAGTTTGCATTTTAAATAAATGAAAAAATCGCGTTACCATTAAGCACAATTTTTTATAACAATTCAACACAGCTTAAAATATTGTATCATTTATAGGTATATTGTCTTTTTGTACGGCATCTTTATTCCTATAACTAGCAAAAACTTTAATATCATATTAAACATAAATTCATAACCAATTTTTAAATGTGTAAAAAAGTATATTACAGGCTAAAAAATATATATTTTATTTTTCAATCTGATAATAATTCTTTTTGAAGTAAATAGTTATAAAAATTAAATAGTATAAACACTATTTTTTTTATATATATATTACAATTTCTAAATATACCTGAATAATTTTCTTATTAAGAACTCTACCTAAATAATAATTAATACACCTTAATACTGGATAATAATTATATATTAATAATTTCCCGGTGTATTATATATCTAAATAAATCCAGCATCAATAATTATTTTCCGTGTTACATCTTTTACCATTTAACAGATAAATATCCTATTTAAAAAAAACGAACAATCATATAAACTAAATGCAATCAACACATCTAAATTTTGAAAATAAGTTGTATAAGCAATAAATGGTAAATGATGCTAAATGATTCTTCCCATTTTTCATAGGAAGTCCAAAAGAAGACTTAGAGGGGAGAATGCCGGAAAAAAAATTGAAGCATTATGCAAATGCAATATAAATGCTAATGATGATCGTAGGCATTTCAAAAGACGAAAGCAATGTGCGACAAATTTCTTTGAATGTAAGAAGTGTCCCGAGTATCACAGAAATAGCCCAAAATAGATTGAGAGTACTTTTATTACAAATAGAAAGCATTTGGACGGTAATTAAAATACTTATAAGTCACAATTCATGCGTAAACTCACTTTAAAGCTTGAAAAATAATGAGTTGTCAATGACCTGATGGTGATGGTTTGAATCTTTAAAATTAAGATTCAATTTAGTAAGCAGTGTTATAAGCCGTCGAGATTGAAATAAATTACCATCTACAATACAACTTTTCCAATAATAACTTAAGGGAATATAGGTAGGGGTGTAGTAGGACCGGTACGTACCGGTACTTTTTTAATAGCTGGTACTGCGTATCACTACTTTTTTTAAACAAAATAAAAATAATAACTCATAAATCTTCATGCTTGTATTGTGATATAAGTTAGCGAGAAAAAATAATACGTATTAATTAAGTGTATTTAGTTTTTTTTTTTGTATGGTAAATTATGTAAAATATTGGGATTTTGCATTTTAAACTTACAAAATCACAGCTAGAGTTGGGGTTAAAGCCATGATCGGGAAGCTTGCGGGTAAACAAATTTTTAGCACTACAATCCTGAGTATAAGACACTGAATTTGCCATTTAAAATATTTTTTACTGTTTTAAAGAATAATAATGATAAATTTGAGTTGTAATAAATCAAAAGGTACACTATACATGAATAACAACTTTTAATATTATACTTTTTTAAATGGTTGCTTTTTAACCATTGTATTCTAAAATATTGCACCAGTTATATTTGCGATGCTATTTTCCCCATCCATAAAAGTCTGAATCGATATTATTCTTGAACAGTATATTTTAAAGGGGTGAAAACGTTTGCAGGTATTTTTTTTAAAAGTATTTCTTTATTTTGTCTGTTTATTTTTCAAATTAATGAAATATCATTGAAAGTCTTGGAGTTTTTAACTTTAAAAAAATCAACTAATCATTGGGAAAAAATATTTATTTTATAAATCTTTAAGAATTTTTTTGTGTAATTACCTACTTAAATACACATTATTGACACGAGGAATTGCATCGAAAGAACTGAGTCAAAATATAAATCCGTGTCCTACAAGATTAGAAATTGGAACCAGATGGTGTTTTTTGATATTTATATCGCTGACTTATCTTTTTTAATGTAAAGAAACGTTAAAATGTTTTCATTCTTTTGTAATAGATCGTGCATAGAAGCATGTTTCATTTCATCCTTTAGATTTTGCTTTTGTTTCAGAAATTAGAATATTTAATGTGTCTTGAGACTTAAGATACTAAACAGGAATAAGTCTCCTTGGACTTAGATTATATAACTGTGTTGACAATATTCAAAATATTTTTCAAAAATGCGTTTTTGAATATGACAATAAAGGAAGTAAGCAAATCGAAGTGAAGGTTGGCATAGTTTATTCAAAAGTATGTATGTTCAATATCCTACAATTTTTAGATAATGGTGTTCACTTCAAGTTCTTAGTTAAAACTTTATATAATCCAAACAATAAACTGAAAAATGTTCAAATCTAATTCAAAATAACTTTTCCTAAATAAGATATTATTAAAAATAATGCACATATCGCTTTGAATTAAGAAAAAACCTAAATCCATTTGAACATAAAGGTTTCGTGTAATTTGTTTGATATGCTCAAATTTTTTAATTTATTTTAAACAAAAAACATGTTAAATTCAAAAAATTTGGAGGAATCTCATTTAATTTCCGATTCTTCAATCCTTATGAAATTTTCACAGTATAATATTTTAATAGTTTTAAATACTTTAATACGATATTTTCATTATATTTTAAAAATTAAAATAATTGTGACTTTCTAAAAATATATTTTCAAAAATTGTACAAATTTTAGACTAATTATTTTTTAAAGTATGCTACTTACCAATTATTCCTTGAGTTGAAGTACTTAAGTACAATAAAGAAATATGTATAAAAAAGTTCAAGCATTTATGTTAGATAGGTTTTAAGCTATGTGCCCCTATACATAAAAAAAGGCATTTTAAGATATTCGACTTGAAATTTAAAAAATAAGCATTAAATATCTATAAATTTTGTTTACTTTAAAAAATTATTAAAAGTATTTTAAAATAATATATAATTACCAATGGAGGCAACGCATTTTAAAGAGAAGAATTTAAAATTTAATGAATTCAAAATTTATAATCTGAATTTAATTTTTTTTTGTGCCGGACCCCCTTAACTCACAATATTGTAACCTTTGTGTCTACTATATGCCTATAAAAATGAAGTATTGTACATAAATTATGATTTCTGATGAATTTGTGGATTTATTTGCTTAAATTTCATTTTGTCTCACTATATTCTCAATATCCATTCAGTTTGTAGAATTTATTCTATTAAGAAACACAAAGATCATATATTCGAAGAGGGCTTTATACGACTGATATTTTTTAAAAGGTTCATACACCATCCACCTTTTTAAAAAATTCTTTCGTAAGTCCTTTTGTGAAGAATTTTTCACGCAAGCACTATGTGAAAAGTTTTTTTTTTTCTTTTTTTTTTTTCCTCTTGGCTGTCAAACTGAATTCTGAACATTAGCATCGAATTCTTTTATGTCCCATCAGACGCGGAATGTATAGCAATTCATCAAATACAGACAAGATTACATTTTCCTAAACAAGCAGAGTCACAAAAACGAAAACATGTATTTCTTTATTTTTACATCATACTTGTTTTTCTGTAGCGAGGAAAATTTATATCCCCCGTATTCGGGATTAAATATGTCGTCTCTAATTTAAGTTCTATACATTCATCATGAAAATAACCAAGTATACCTTTCGTTCAATTTACATTTTTGTACAGTTCATTTTATTCAACCGTCATACCTCAAGCTGAATTAACCCATTAAAGACGACTTTGAAAAAGTTAAAACAATGATTTTTGTTTTCCTATACCTTGTTTATTTAGATTATTTAAAGTATATTTTAAATTTTACAGATTTTTTTCAGAAAATTGTTTTTATGATTTTTAAAAAACGCAATTGTTATTCATTTTGCCACAATCGCAATTCATTAGCAAAGAAAAAAAAAGAAAATGTAGGTTGGCAAATTTTCTTACCACCCGTCCTTAATGCGTTAAAATTAAAACTAGGGGGCTTCGCCCCCTGCTCGCTAACGCTCGCCAACCCCCAAACACCTCGCTGCGCTCGGATTAAACGGCTTTGCCGCTCGAATTTGTGGTTAAAACATCTTGCTGCGCTCGAATAGGTTTGCCAGCCATAAAAAATGTAACCAAATTTTTATAACTTTAATGGAAGGCCTAATAGAGAAAACACCCAAATTGCAAGTTTCATAATAGAAAGTTAAATATACTATCCGCCAACATTCTGACTTAAAACTTCATTAGTTATGCCCTTACATTGAAGTCCCAATATCTTTTATTTATTCTGATAAGTCGCCCCGTAAGAGAACGACGTCCAACGCGAAGCATTTTCTGGATAGAAATACTTAATAATTACTCTAATACAAAAATGCTTCAGAAAAACAGAAAAAATCTACTTTGAAAAGAAGAGTTTAAAAAGAGCTTTAAAATTAGCAACGGTTGGTTGGTTGAACTCCCGAGCAGCTGGTTTGTTTACTTAAGGATGTTGCCATTCTTATATTCAAAATCATTGAGGCTTTGTAGTAGCTTAATGATGAAAAATATTGAAATTTAACTAATTAATAAAATGTTAATAAATTATTTTGGCACGTTTTGGCAAATCTACAGCTTATTTCCTTTAAAATGACACCTTGATCATTGAAATTGGTTGAGTAGTTTAGGCGGACGGACTAACCCCAAAAAACGTATTGCCTATTAAATATATAGATATTCATTTATTGATGATAAAATACAAGTTTATTTAGATTCAATCAATGAAATTTATTTAGATTCAATCAATGGAGTTTATTTAGATTCAATCGATGAAGTTTATTTAGATTTAATCGATGAAGTTTATTTAGATTCAATCAATGAAGTTTATTTAGATTCAATCAATGGAGTTTATTTAGATTCAATCAATGGAGTTTATTTAGATTCAATCAATGAAGTTTATTTAGATTCAATCAATGAAGTTTATTTAGATTCAATCAATGAAGTTTATTTAGATTCAATCAATGAAGTTTATTTAGATTCAGTCAATGAAGTTTATTTAGATTCAATCAATGAAGTTTATTTAGATTCAATCAATTAATAGATGATCCTTTTACAGCCTCTTTGATAGAAACATCCGCCATTCATCGTCATATCAACAATGATTATTCTGTACCAGCCCAACATATTATTAGATCTGCATTATGATATGTATCCGAAAATGGTCAAATGACACAATCACAGGAATATCAGTTCACTATCCTTGAAATGAAGGTTTTAAGGAAGATTCTAAGTGTAATGAATACTAATGGTATATTCAGGAGCAGATATAGCAATCAGTTGTACAAGATTTTCCAAGAGACGCATATTCCTCAAATACATTAACGTTAATCGCGTTAAATTTCCCGGACACATCTGCCGAATAGATTTCTCCTCCTTACGCTTCCATAATCTTCGAGTTTATGCCAATGTGATCCCGAATTAGAGGAAGGTCCAGACTGAGGTGAGATAATTGTATAGACGAAGACTTTAAAAATGTAAGTACCAAATGAATCACATTTTTGCGAAGAAAATATCAGAAAGCAAGAAGATTCTGAGGAAGACCCACAAAGGACTGTCGAGTCAATACAACAAAAAGGAAAAGGAGAATCATCAATCCACATGTATTGATTTCTTGTTTAGATCATCATTAAATCATCGTGATAATGGCCTACGATGACATAGAGGCAATATCATCATGCTAAAATATGAAATATGATGCTACATTCGATGCATTTTATTTCCTTGAAATGATGGGCAAACATAAGGAAAACAAAATTTTAGACGTTATACATAAGTAAGTTAAAATAGGTTTTTAATAAGTTATTTATGTGTATTAATAAAACTAGCTCCTTTCTGTTTGGCTTTGAAAAGCGTAAATAATGGTACCGCTTCATAGTAATGGACAATACCCTCATTTTTTTTATTCAATTCTAAAGTTTCGAAAAGACCATAGAAAAAAAAATTCTGTTCACAGAGCTTTGTCTTTTTTTTTTAATTTGCAACCTAAGTTCCCTTGTTTATTTTGGCGGGAAAAACGACACATTCCCCTCGAAGCGAATTTGACGTTACTTCATCTGAAACAACTTGGCTTGAAACGCAGCAACGGAAATCAGTTTTGCAAGTTTCTCGCCAATTGCACTAACCGGTATGGGATTTGGCAATTATTTACCAAACACACACCAACTATTTGGTATAACACTCAAGATAACCATAGAAACGGAAGGATGTCGTGACGTCACAGCTACTGCGGATTGTTCGGGGATTCGGAGCAGTTTATTTTCTTAATATTTAAATAATTATTTTTTAAAGAACTTTTGTTTGAATATTTGGAATCAGAAAGAAAATCTTCATAAATATATAATAATTTCACTCGTTTTTAAAATTTAAAAAATGCGAGAATTGTCTTTTATTAGAAAAGTTGCAAATGAAAGACGAAAACATAAATTAGTCGTCAAGAACTTTTAATGTCGCAATAATTAAGCTGTTCGAGTGCATGTAGGTTTATTCAAATGAAACACTAAAAAATGTATTTTGTTTGCCTCTAATTATAAGAAAAACAGAAGGTAAAGATCGTTAAATAATGTAACTATATAATTAGGATGCAACAGACATTTAAATAGGTAGCTTTAATGTCGAAATTGGTTTCTACATATATAGAGAAAATGTACGGAAACTTGAATAAATTGGTTTTAAAATGTTGCAATCTAAAGTATAGATATAATGAAGAGGTATTTCGTAATGGAAAATTGCTGTTACCATATTATAAATGGAGTAGTTAACAAATTAGAACCATTCAAGCCATTATTAAGATGAAAACTATGTATACAAGAAGTCGTTATAAAGCCTTTTATTCAAATTTTGCAAATTCTGCACTAAATACAAGTAAATACTGTAATATAATAATAGTCTGGATTTTTTAGAGAAACTTTAGGATTTTCTCCGATACGATTTGCAAATTAATGGTATTATTATATTTATTTCTTCCTAGAGTTGTTTATTCAAATATGAGACATCTTCTAATTTTACACATTTCTATTTGTGTAAATCAGAGCTGTGTTTTGGGAATGATATGCTAAGTCATAAGCATGATTAATCAATAAAACATTTATTTTGCATTGAATATGAATCTTAGTCCCAGTTGATGGGTTAGTAATTGAAAAAAAATATATAATTTTATATAAAAAAACCTATACATTTTGTATATAATAAATTCTAACAAGACATTAATATAGGAAGTAAAAAATAAATTGAGTATGGTAAATAGTAAAAGAAATACCACTGGCAAGTTACAGTTACTGCTTCTGTAAATTTTAGAAATATTTTTTTACTGTAATTTTAAGAAAAACTATGCTGTGAATTAGTTTTTACTTTTTTAATTATGTTTTTATACAGTATCTATATCTTAACATCCATATTCTTAGGTTTCGATAATCTATCGAATTCCTCCCCCATCCCCCGAAAATTAAAAAAAAAAAAATAATAACTTGGATTTCTTAGTTTTATTATATTTTATTACCCTGCGCAAGAAAAGCATCATGTAGACATGCGCCTGATCCACCTGTTTGTATCAAAAGAGATGTATGCTTTCGTTATTAAGTTGTATTGATATTTTATAAAACTCAAATACAAAAAAAAAAAAAAACTTGTGGTAGACTTGAACCCAGGGTAAACTATTCATCGGCTCTAAGACGATTATTTTTAGTAATTGCATGTGTTTTTATTTTATTTTATTTCTGATATGCTTTACACATATGTATTCAATTAATGGAAAAGTTTATATGTTTCTGTTTAGGGTAACACATTATGACTAACATAAAATATTAGTTAAACTTTTAAAATGTTAATAGTATAATAACGCTACTATCGTATTTGAAACTGTCTTGAATTTGTTAAAATGTTTCACAAATATAAACTGTTTTTGAAAACAACCGATCTTTTTAGTGTTTCTCTATAAATGAAAAAACTTATTTTTATATCTTACATTAATTTTAACCAACTCATGTAAAGGAATGTTTAATTTCTTTGAATAAAATCTTATTATGGAAACAATGACATTATAGATTACATTTCTTCAATTTGACATTAAAATTAAAATCAAATTATGCATCAGATTTTTTTTAATGAAAATACCTCCATATATTTTTTTATTTTCTAGAATACCAAGAGACTGATTTGATTAAATAAAATTGGAATTTTCCAAATCAAAAAAGTATCTTAGATCCTTTCATTATTGAAATGAACTTAGCAAAAAGTTACTAAATAAATAAAAATTTACGTATCACTCTTTGAAAAGATTATTATTCCAATACTGCGTAAATTTCTGAGAAAAGGTTGATCATGTTGCTAACTGATTTGACACTCTAGTTTTGTAAATAAAAATAAAACTACTTAAGTTATTCCAAAAGTTCATTTTAAAATATCAACTTATTTAAATATAAAAAAATGCAAGAAATTGTTGGTTATCTTTTTAATAAAGGTATGCTAGATTTAATTACAGAATAAGATATTAATTATTGATGGAAATTTAATAACTAGCTAAAGTATTAATTACTGTTCCATTTAATAATTGCATGTTTTCCATCAAATAACAGTATGTTATATTTGTTACAATTATCCAAACGATCAGCTAAGTAATGCTTTGAATGATATTTGAATTATACAAGATTAATCTTTAATGGGATTTAGGCAAAAAAAAATAATAACTGTAAAATTCAAAAGAACATAAGAGTGAAAAAGAGTGGGAGGACGGGGGAGGCTCTCTTAAATTGCTTACGCTTTCCTGACGATATAACAAACCAAAACATATTGTTGCGTGGATGGGTTTGAAAGATTTGAAGCCAAAGCAGATCAAAACTTGCAGAAATTTCTTCCAATATAACTCTTCACAGATTCCTTTACAACTCCAGAACTTCTCGTTCTAGTAGACACAATACAGCTCTTTTCACAACAATAGAGCACAAAACAGCAGTTAAAAACTTTACAAGACAACTGCTAAATCACCTCAAAAGACAATGCAATACAGTTCGCTTTAGAACTACTCGGAATGTTCACTGAGGCTCAGTAATTCCAGTCAACTAACTGACTCAACTAACAACTACTCAGTCAACTAATTCAGTGACTCAAAATCAACTAACTCCATCACCCGCTCTCTTGAGCTTTTATATGGGAGGCGAACATACGTGAATCTTCTAGAGGTAGATATTTAGAGAACTTTCCAGATCATAGTCGAAAAGTCCTATACATGTACATGGGGACCGAAAATGTCGCCAAATGGTTGCCAAGTTTGGCGACATTTGGTGATTTCTCGCCAAATTTTTCGACAAAAAATAGTCACCAAAACCGTTGCCAACTTGGCTCTATCTCGCCAATTTGGTAAGATTGCCATTACCATAATGTTAAATGCCCTGCTCCTTGAAAAACTCGCTTCCCAGCGTTACCTCTGTAAAACTCGTTATCAAGCATTGAGACACACATTGCCAGGAAACAAACTAACGACGAACTATTGCACTGCCTTATGCGAAATGTACATACATTTTTCTATTTACAAAATTAACACTACGAAATATTTACAAATATACAAAAACAATATGTATCTACAATCTCAGAAATATGTGATATTTTACAACTGGTGCAAAAGTATCTCATTAATTAGTTCCACATCATTCATATTTTTTTTTTCTAAATTTAGTAGCTTAAAATACCAATGCTTTTAAAAAGATTGAAACGATAATATTAAAATGGCCAAATACTTTTCACACATCTTTTTAAAACAAACTAGAAGAGAGGACCATCACACATCAAGCAAGAAATGCAAAAAGACGATTTTTTTACTGTATGCTATACTTTCATTACTCTATGTAAACATATGGGTAATTAAAAGTAAAGCATTTAGTTTAAAAATTTCTGAATGGCTTTAAATTGATATGAAGCACAATAGTAATTTACTAAATTACTTAGTTACGTTTGAAGATCAATAAGTAATTTATTAAAAAAAAATGTAATGAATGTAAAAAATGTTGAAATTCAGTAATTTATTAAAACGATAATCTCAAAACATTTAATCGCGTAATAATTTTGATGTCTACAACATTTGAAGAAGTTTATTTCCTTCCATTTTTAAATAAATCCAATAGTGTATATCAATTCAAACACATACCACGAATATAGAACAGTTTGATACTAGGAACGTTTATTTTTGCTCAATTTGGCCAGAAAGTTGGTTCGTTAGCATCCAGTTTCCTGATTTTGAAGTTATGCGTTTTCAAACCTGATTAATTTATTCCTATTCTGACTGAACTTAAGTTTTTTCTTATTACTGGAAACTACTTCTTCTTTCTCACAGTAAAACTAAAACAAATATGCTCGTCTGCGCACATACGAAACATCAAAGTTTTGTATTGAGATTTGTACGCTGAACATTAATAAATCGTTCACGATTAAAACGAAGAACTGTTCATACGAACTACATTTGCAATACCCGTTGCATTACATATAATTTTCTTAATGATTTTTACTTCTTGCTGTTTTATAGTCCCCCCCCCCCCCACTGATGCATAGTTTTAGTATATATTTAAAAATTAGAAGTACGTTATATTTTATGTTAAAAAAAGCAAATAAGCAATTCACAACTATACAAGACTTTTGATTATGATTTTTCTATACGTAATTTTTCAAACTTTAATGTACCCTTTCTAACTAACTAGTAAAGGTATATCATTATTTTTTTATGAAGTTGCTGTAAATGACTTGCATATTATTCTGTGGTTGGTTGTTTTCAGATTATCTGGCGCCGTCATCAGCACGAGGGCTATAATGCGCCGAAGTATTCGTCATTAGACAAACTAACATACATTTACAAACACTCATGCCTAACACGGACTCCAACCCGCAACCTCGCGGTCTAAAAGCTAGCACGCTAACCACTATACCGTTTGGTCGGCACATATTATTCTGTGATTCAAAAGATTGCTGTTATTTTCATAAATATTTTTTCAAATCAGAAACATTTGTAAAAATAATAGGTTTTTGTAAAAAATAATCGTGAGAATGATTAAAGTTTTTAAAAAAATGCTGATAATACTTCTTTGAACTTTAGTATCAATATCTTGCATTAAGATTTACATAACCAGCATAAAATTGTCCAACTCCTTTATTAAAACTTCGCAAGGTTAAGTGCGTCGGAAATAAGCGATTTGACATTACGGGTACAAGGGGTATTGAATCACATTAATTCCAATTATCGTATGAGTCGAATTATGTTCCTTCAGTTCGAACTTACATTCATTAAAACATACAACTCATGTTTCACTTGTCACCAGTTGAGTCCCCTTCCACAAAAGGTCATCCCGTCTTTTGTCCAGTTTACCCGATCTAATGAGCACGACTGACCCATTTTTAAGTGATGATAAGGTTTCAATAAGGTAGATCCCTGATAAAACTTGAATAAGGTAGGTGATGAGAGGGACTATTTTGACTCCTTCAGAAGAAAAAAGATAGCAAGGGCAGAGCAACAGTTAGGATGAGTATTAAGTTCTCAAGGCATGTGGTGCCAATAACGGGAAACTATTCCAAATTTCGTAATTAATCACTATAAAAATTATCACTAACATGAAAACTTTTCTGTTTGGCATTTTTCTTGGATTTTATTTAAAGACAGAAGACGTCACAACACAATTATAAAAAATAGAAAATTAATTATTAAGCATTTTTACAGGTAATTTAATTATTTACTTTACTTCTAAAGAGTTTTTGCACCAATTCTATAATGTAATATACAAATCTGAGAGCCATCTAAATTTAAGAGTTACGGCATAATTTAAGAGTTACAACAAACTGTCAACGAGTAAGCGAGGCAACATGCACTGCAATTACCGATTTTTTACTCTTGGAAACTCCGGCGTCCTAAAAGGGATTCGCCGACTAAACGGTATAGTGGTTAGCGTGCTGGCTTCTAGACCGCGAGGTTGCGGGTTCGAGTCCCGTGTTAGGCATGGGTGTTTGTAAATGTATGTTGGCTTGTCTAATGACGAATGTTTCGGCGCATTATAGCCCTCGTGTTGCTGACGGCGCCAGATAATCTGAAAACAACCAACCAACTAACCTAAGAGGGATTCTTCAATTAACTAGGAATCATACATTTTCTTGTCTCCTTATTTCCTTAGAATGGTACTTCGTTTTTCAGTTTTTTTTTTGTCCTGTGGCTGTGAGGTTAGAGATCTTGTCTCGAATTTCAAAGGTCCCGTGTTTGATTCTTGAGATAGAAATGGTTATTCGTTTGTGCTTCGGAATCCATCTTAAAATGCAGGTCCTAGGTAGTCTCTAATGGATTTTTTTATTAATTATTATTGTACGCAGAAATAGGTAATTGAGCGTACAAATAACACTCTCAAATTCTATAAACTACAACTGCTTCCATTGTTATGTCATTGCAGCATTCCGTTCCGATTTGAGAATAGTAACTACTTGTCTTTCCCTTGCCCTGTTCATGTCATGTGGTTTAAGATTTGTATGTATATTTTAGAATAAGTACTGAAAATTAATTTTAAAAAATCTTAATACTAGAAAAGAATATGCCTATCTCAACGAACCTGAAGATGGAGTTGATAAAAATAAACTTAAACTGTAACAAAATTTGGAAATTCCAAATAGCACATAGTCTGCAGAAAAGAATCTCAAAAAAATATTAAATCGCCAAATCAATTTGAACCAAAACGGAAGTTATGAGATCTACTAAAATAATATATATACCAATACATATAAATGTATTATCTCTGTAACAATCAAAGTCGTTTTTTCACTTTAGTTGAAATACGTAAATGTTTCATAAACTTCTATACCCTACAAGTTTCAGAATTACCGTCAGTAATTTTGCTGCTTGATTATGAAGAGAAGCAATCGAAGAAAATTCTTCTCATTTTAAACTAAAAGTAATATATTAGTCCAATTTAATACTAAAATGTATTTTTAAAAAATATGCCTATAATTTTGATGCAGGGAATTATACGATGTATTATAAATATTCAACAATATGTATAAAAGCCTTTTATTCAGGCAGATCATTCTCATTTTGTTTCATTAATGAAAATTTGTTATTCGTTCATTCTTTTAAATCAGTACACTTGTTTGAAATAAATGCTTGTATGCAATTATTTTTGTAATAAATGAACAACAATTGCAGAAATGTGGTATCAAAAAGTCTTATATAGGGAATATTTGCGTACCTAGAGCCACCCCCCTTTTATTGAATAATATTTAGTTCTAGGTTTTTTTACTCACTTGGGTAAGTGACAGCACCCAATTGCTCTTTTGGCAGCCATTTTGAAATTTTAGAGGAGAAATCTGTGGCAAGTTACAAGTGGAAAACGTTTTTATATGGTCTGCAGTAACATTTTGCAGCTTATGTATTTTATTGTTTTACAAAGTTAAGTCAAATACTTTTCTTTGAATTCTAGTAAATAATTTTATTTTCAACATTAAGTACTAAATGAGATGTTTAAATAAGTCCTTTTTCCATGAGCATTTTTAGTAGAAGACATTTTATATGAAATTACCAAGTCGTGTACCTAGGGCCACATAGCTTCTTCTTGTGTTTAAATTGACAAAATCAAAATCTGTTGGTGCTTCAAAGCAATAATACATGCAACTCATTTTTTTTTGGAATCAGTTTTTCAAGTTATGAAAATACTTGTAATTCACTAATAATTTGATACATTGCAATTTATTATAGTTATTATATGATAAACCCAATGACTAATAATTACTTGATATTTTTTCTTTTATAAAATTCATCTGTGTATGTTTGTTTTCTATTCATTATGGACTGAAACCTTACTTAAGGTCACCACAATTGAGATGATTTTCTTTAATTTTTAGGTAATAATTTCAAACTTTTCGGCAGTATATCAGTATTAAAAAGGATGCATTTATATATATAAACTTTTTTTCTGTAATTTTTTTAATCAGCTAATTGCAATTAAAGTGACTAATTAGGACGTTATTAGAACATACATATATAAACTTGTAATTAACTTAGAGGTATGATTTTTACTGGAAATAAAATATATTATATTGGCGCATGTTCCTATGGAAAATTTTGAATTTAGCTGCAATATTTAAGTAATTATAATTTTTTAAATAAAAAGTTTTAAAAAAATACTTAGTTTTTAACAAAAAAATTATAACAATATATGTTAGATTCTCCATAGAAAACACATTCACAACTTGTGTCTTCAGAACAAATTTCGAATTTTGCAAATTGGACAATTTATCATGAAGTTATGACCGTTGGCGTAAAGTCATATAACACCAAAATGTCATTCTTCAGAAAACGCTTTTAAATTTTGCTACACTAATGAACGTGATACAAAACAGGTTCACAAAACTCACTGTAATTTTAAAAAGTAAATTAAGTCTCAAAAAGAAAATGGTATTATTTTAAAGGTAATGAATTCGGAAATATTTTAAAACAAAAACCAAAAATGCAGACTTGAGTCAAATTTTGAAATTCCTAATGTATATGTATACCTTAAAGAGAATTACCCTAGGTACATCAGCTACTGGCCCTAGCTACAACGAGGTCTTGTATCTAAGACCATTCGTGAAATTTCTTTAAAAACCTTCTATTTGACAGAATCTATTATTTTAAGTATTTATATTGATCCCAATGGGAAATACTTTCTATAACGATACATGCATATCAGTTTTACATTTTTAAACGGCTCAGTGGCTCATTGTTTGTGCATTGAAAAAAGGCGGTCCTAGGTACACAGGTCTCTCTAAATATGGAAAATTAAATTTTGAAAAAAGCATTTGTTATTAGATTACAAAATTATTAGTTAGTAAAACAGTATATTTTTATTTATCAAGCAAGTATATTACATTAAAAAATAATAAATTACTTTCAACTTAAAAATGAACAACATTTAATAAGCAATTCTCTTTCATCTTTCTTGTAACAGCCGGACTTTCAGAACTTCATAATTTAGATTAAGATTATGCATTAAGTATTTACTTTTTAATGTACTTTGTATGAAAAATTACGAAAAGTTGTAACGCCTTTCTAAATTTAAACAGTTTTTCAATGCATAAGTTACAGGAACCAACAAGTAGATAACTTTCTTAAGGTATACATATACAATTGAGATGATTTTCTTTAATTTTTAGGATATAATTTCAAACTTTTTGGCAGTATATCAGAATTAAAAATGATACATTTTTATATAAAAACCTTTTTTTTCCCATCAATTTTTTAATCAGCTAATTGCAATTAAAGTGACTAATTAGGACATTATTAGAACATACATAAATAAACTTGTAATTAACTTAGAGGTATTATTTTTACTGCAAATAAGAGATATTATAGTGACGCATGTTCCTATGGAGAATTTTGAATTTGGCTTCAATATTTATTTAATTATAAGTTTTTAAATAAAATGTTTGAAAAAATACATAGTTTTTAACAAAAAATTAAGATTAAAATATGCATAAAAAATGTGTTTACAACAATAGATATTAGATTCTCCATAGAAAACACATTCACAACTATTATCTATAACACAAAATTAGAATTTTGTAAATTAGACCATTTATTATGAAGTTATGACCGTTGGCGTAAAGTCATGTAACACCAAAATGTCATACTTCAGAAAACGCGTTTCAAGTTTACTACACTTAAGAACGTGATACAAAACAGGTTCACAAAACCTACTGCAATTTAAAAAGTATTTCGAGTCTCAGGAAGAAAATGGTATAATTTTAATGGTAATGAATACGGGAATATTTTAAAACCAAAAAACAAAAACACAGATTTGAGTCAAATTTCGCGATTTCTAATGTATATGTATACCTTAAGAGCAAGTAGACAACTTCCTTATCTTTGGTCTCCATTCGATTGAATTCCATTACCACAAGGTAGAAGAAGTATAATGTCGCTTTAATCATTTATAAGACAGTGGGAATTATACTTCCCATACTTTATTATCCCAACTTCATTAATCTTTAAATGTCGATGTGAAGCTATTTTCCCACCTATGATTTGTGCCGCCATTCGACTTCTAGTTGTCTCCTTGCTCATAAGAAAATTTTCAACTTGTTAGTTTCTGTAACTTATGCATTCAAAAAGTGTTTAAATTTAGAAAGGCGTTACAAATTTTCGTAATTTTTCATACAAAGTACATTAAAAAGTAAATATTTAATACATAATCTTAATCTAACTTATGAAGTTCTGAAAGTTCAGCTGTTACAAGAAAAAGGAAAGGGAATTGCTTATTAAATGTTGTTCATTTTTAAGTTGAAAGTAATTCATTTCTACTAGAGAACTCATTTCTAGATTTTCAAATCGTAAGCGCAAAATACGACCTGTAAGTTTCCTGAGCAGCAAGAAAACTGTTCCAGATGATATGAGATTGACTTAAGTTGGTGACCATATGCTATCTTTACAAATAAAAAAAACATATAGACGTTGCCGTTTGTGCTTTACTAAAGCATATGAGAAGAAAACAAGATACGTTTGTACAGCTTGCGAAGTCCCACTAAGTGTTGATTACGGTTTTCTGAAATTTCATGGAAAGTGATAGGTATAATTCTTAAATTTTTTGTATACAAAATATGTTTAATTTAGAATTCCTATTGTAGATTTTAGTGCTTGCAAATTATATTTTATAAATATCATGTAATGCGATATAAAATTAATGAAAGACACAAGATTTCCTACCTTTGAATAGCTCCGAGTTGGTGATGGAAAACATAATTCCCACACAAAAAAAAGCGGTTTTATAAACCATATTAATTTTAGGTAATAAGCTAAACTCTCTATATTCAAAAAACAAATAAAAAAATATTTATTAAACATGGATATAAGGAAGTTTCTAAAACCTACAATATAATTTCAAAAATAATAATAATCAGTAAGAAATAACTCTAATTTTTAGAAACGTTTTAACTAATGATGTAACTCACTTTATTCTTATATTGAAAATTGAACTGTGAAAAAAAAAAATTATGTATCGTTTCATAAATCAAATAACTTAGATGCCTGTTCCAGGTGTGTGCCAGGATAGTGTTGCCAGACTTTCATTTCTTTTTCTAAATCCTTTATATTAACTTCGATTTTGTGTGTATATATATTTGCCGATTGGAACGGAATCCTCGAAAGCCTAATTAACCCCCACGTCGTCATACAATCGGTCTGAAAATCGGTAGATAGATTCGATGCCGATTA
Source organism: Linyphia triangularis (assembly GCA_963978545.1). Classification (NCBI taxonomy): domain Eukaryota; kingdom Metazoa; phylum Arthropoda; class Arachnida; order Araneae; family Linyphiidae; genus Linyphia; species Linyphia triangularis. The sequence goes on along the minus strand of OZ021723.1, from coordinate 3,089,905 downwards.
CAATGCATTCTATCGAATTCTTTAGCTGTTACTGAAAAAAAAAAGATCTCTTTTACGTAATACAAATAAATCAATTTGCCTTCATCCAATCGCGTTAAAAAAGCAATGAACCGACCATTGTTGAAAACCTTTCCTGTTGGTAGTTTAATAAATAAATAAAAAAATCACTTTAATCAGAATAAATAAATGATATTTAGATGTGAGAGCATAAATTCACGTTCATTTTAATTAAATAAATTTTGAAACGTAGTTTGCTGCACATTTTGCTGTTAGAAATGCTTTTGATATCGGCACTGTGTTAATGAATACAAAAATGGACAATGCATATAAATGATTTTTTAAAAACTTTTCTTATATGGGTAATAATATTTTCTCTTTGTTTATGTTTCTCATAGACTTGTATGTGATTTTCCATTTTCTAATTTTTCATTATTCATTTTTGTGACTTATTTTATGCGTTGTTTGGACGGGCATGTGTCCCTTAACATTCAATAACCCACATTGTTTAATAAAGTTCTTGATCTTGCTATATAACATCCAAGATAGAGAGAACTCTCGCTTAAAATTTTCTTTACAAACCAAACTTTTGTCTTTTCCACTCAAGTCATGATAGGGAGAGTCTTTTCATAAAGATGATGAACACAAGGAGTAAGACAGTCTTCAAGACCACCATTCGAAACCTATCTCATATTTCTTTGTGAAAACTCGCGATAAAAAGCATTTGAAGACAGCTTTCAACCCGAGAAATGTCCGGATATCCAGAAGGAAAATTGAAAACAAATAAAAATACACCCTGAGGAGTGTACATCCGGACACAGGATTTTATCGATTGATGTCATCCCAAGTTTTATGCCCGCCCTCGAAAGTGTCGGACATTCTTTTCCTAAATTCCTATCTAAAATGACGTCCGCTTTTAATAAAACTTGGCCATAAAAGCTTCCCTTTACGGCCTTTCCGAAACCGCACCATATTGGTCAAAGGCGCCACGATTTCAAGTCTGACGAATTTTGAATCTGCAGATTGGTATAAACATAAGTTGTGGGAATGTTTTCCATCATTTTAAGGTAAAATGCTGAATATAACATAGATTTTTCCTAAGTAGTTTTTTTTTTGTGACAATAACTTTTTCTTGGTTGGTAAATGAAGTATTAATGTAAAGGATAACATCCCCGCTTATGACTAATAGTTCAATTATAATTACTCATTGTTTCATCAGTTTGGAAAACTAAAAAGGTTTTTAAAAGAATCGGAAATTGTCCAAAAAGTGTGGATTGTACACAAAAGATGCCAATACTAAAGAAGAGAAAATATGTAATTTAAGCACGTTGCGAAACATATGGTTTCTTATATATCTCAGTAATAGAATACAATATCTAACTCGGTTGAACTTCTAAGAAAGTTATTCTTCTAAATAATCTCAAATGCACTGGCCCTCTAGTATACACATATCATATTTGGATCACTCACCGTAAAACACAAAAAGCTTGCCACAGCAATTTTTTTTACACTAAAAAGGTTGGATATTTCTTTTTACTATGGAATATATTTTCGTGCAATCAAAACTACTAAAAACAAGTACTATAAATTTAAAAATATTTTTTATACTACAAAAATTACGTCCACTGACATTATTTGTCATGTCCGTGAACTGCCGTAACCTCAGAGTGTTTGCTTAATTGATATTTTAATTTGAATTCATATTTCCTTGGTGTCTTTAATTTTTTTTAGTTATAAGGTATGTTAAGAAACGTTATGCCTGAATGTAGTACTTTTATGAGAAGTAATTTCAGCACAATTATTGTAATACTTCTTTTCGCAAAACTGATACTTCGTGTCTGTGTATAGCAGTTAATAAGTAACAGTATACTTCTTTTTTTACGGAACTAATTTTATATTTATTACTTATTTATATAGAGATAACTAGTTTTAAAATGTTTATAGTTCATAATTTTAAAACTTGCCACACTGTTAAAAATTTTGTTCCACCTTGCACCAAAAATTGGTTCCCATTTAGCTGCCACCAACATTTGGTGCTTAGTTTCACGATTTAATGGTGCAACCTCGGACCGTAAGCACCACTAAATCGCGAAACTAAGCACCAAATGTTGGTGGCAGCTAAATGGGAAACAAATTTTGGTGCATGGTGGACAAATTTTTTTAACAGTGCAGAAAACGTCTCGGGGTAAAAAGAGTAAAGTATCATTTTTTTTGGGTACTTACTTATTAGGTAGACGACAGTTAAGGATTTTTTGGTTAGGCGCTAACTACGAGCGCTATACCATTAGTCGACTGCTTTAACTTTTTAACTTAAATTATTATTTGGTATTAAAAAAGTTTAAAAAAAAAAACATTATCCGCAATGTACAATCAGCGGAGAATTACCAGAGATTTTTCTAAGAAAGTTCAATTTACGGGACCACAGTCCATGACACATTTATGCATTCATCAGGAATGATGATGCTATAACTTTATTTTAAATATACAGTTTATTCAGATTTGAGTCTTTAAAATCTTCTAGTGTAAACCCCTCACCCCACCATACCTACAAGTAGACATTGAGGCCACAACATGTTTAAGGGGGTCCAGTACCGAAATTTCTTCAAAAATCCCAATTTTTTTTTTCTGATTTTAAAAAATAGTTCATACATTCCTGAAGAGAATGATGTTTTTATCTTATTCCTCCGGTGATTAGAACGCCACAAAATTACCCGTGATTTAGACATCACTAATGGGCGTAACACCTTGAAGCGTCTGCTTAAAATGCGTTTTTCGAGCACTAGTGTTTTTCACAGATGTTGCATATTCAAATCGATATATCTCCAGAACCATTAACAATTGGCTATTCAAATTTTTGGACCATTTAATTTATATAGTTTTAAATATTTTGTCTTCGCAGAATTTTATTTTTTTAATTCTGTTTTAAAATATAAAATTTTTCATAAAAGATAACGTAAAAAAAAGCAAAAATTTCAATATTTTAACTTTGAGAATTTTTTTAATTTTTTTTAATTCACCTATCAAAATTCTGTGAAGACAACATTTTCTTTATATAATTATGTATTACAGAAAGCTTTCACTTTGAAAAAAAAATTATTTTTTCTCGACTTATATCAAAATACGCAAACATCAATTATTATGGATTTTTCTTGGTTTTTAAATTTTTTTTAAATAACGAAACACAATATTTAAAAAAACATTTTCTCAAAGATATATAAATAGTATCTCATACATAAAATAAATTTTTGACATAAAAATGTACATAAATAAAGTTTTTTTTTATTTTCGGTACCGGACCCCCTTAATGTGCACCTGCCCCAATTAGGTACACACCGATATTTGGCGGACTGAGGACTGAACCCACAATTCTCCCATCATGACGAATCATCCCACGAAATGTGCAGATATGATATGTCAAAATACTGCTAAGTGGCTTCAGGTAAAATATGGCAGTGAGCTTATCGGGTGCACTACCGTACACCTACAACTCATGCTTTCTATGGGAAAGACATTTCAGTGCATTTTTTTACAAAAAGACTACTCGACATTTGTGTCACCTACAGAAAAATACTTTTCACATAGTAGTGTAAAAATAAGTCACTAGGCAACAAACATGACGAGTTTGAGTTTTCAGAAGAAAAGCATTTCCAAGTAAGCAGACAAAACGCCAACTTGCATTTAGTGCCGCATTTTGAAGTGAGTACGTGTAGGTGCGTGTCACACAAATAAACGAAAAACGAAAGACATTTAGAAAAAAAACAACTTAAAAATTAAAATATTTGGTGAAAAAAGCTGGAACATCTTTATAGATTGTCAAGCGCAGGTGACAGAAATACTTATGAAACATAGTAATCAAAGACGACGAAATATGATTTAAAACAATGATAAAAAGGAAAAATTCATTTTTAAGACTATCAGATGAAAAAAAAACTAACACTCGTCTTTGTTATGAAATAAAATAATATCAACCTTTTCAGGTATAGTGCAATATTATAAGAAATATGTTATTAAACTTATTAAAGTTACAAATTATTTGTATAGATAACATTCAATTTATATTGGTTATTGTAAGGATACAATATAAATGTACTTAACTTCAAATAGTATTTTGAGTGACAAATGTTGAACTCATCAGTAGGAAGTATACAAAGTACAGTAACATTTTGTAATTTTAAAGATAATCTGTGAAAATATATATATACATATATACATACTATGTATATATATATATATATATATATATATATATATATATATATATATATATATATATATATATATATATATATATATATATATATATATATATATATATATATATATATATATATATATATATATATATATATATATATATATATATATATATATATATATATATATATATATATATATATATATATATATATATATATATATATATATATATATATATATATATATATATATATATATATATATATATATATATATATATATATATATATATATACATAGATACGTATGTATCTTTGCCTGCCGATTTTATTCCGCAAGAAAAATATAACCACGCCAAATAAAAAACTTGAATATTTCCAGACATGCTGTTGACGTTGAATATAAAAAATAGAAGTAAAACTGCAGCAACGGTGGACCTGTTATTGACTTGGAATGGTAAATGTTTGTAAATCACAAAATTTAAACAATGCCATGAAAGTTTGTTCGTAAGTATCAACTCTGCTTCAAACAAAATTGTTAGAACTTTTTTTTGGAAAAGTTAGAAACTTATTTAGTCTGCTCACTTCCAGGGGTAAATAAATTCATTCGCGTCTCCATAGTAACTTGAAATGACAATATATTTTGCCGTCACCTTGAAAGCAGAATATTTGCTTGACACTACTTCAAATGATGCCAAATTACCAAATTTCCAAAAACGCTAATGTTCTTCAAAAGTATTTCCAGAGACTTGCCCTAGTTTGACTCATGCAGAAATGAACGACTGAAACTGTTCAACAAACAATTATTATATCTAAGATCTAGTTTGTATATAAATTCAAGTTATTTTAATTCTTTGAACCAATAATAGTAATTCATTTCTAATTCCACCAATAGCATTAACACAACAAATATTAGTAAAATGTGCTACTACCACTGACTTCGAACAACTATTTCTAGATCGCTTATAAGCAATTTCTGATCTACAAGCAGATGAAGTCAGTTGGACACTTCCCCCATATATACTTCGTAATAGGTTGTCCATGGTAGCAAACACATTCTAACTAGTTTGGGAGGATGTTGCTAATATATATCTTTATGATTATTGTAAAACCTTCTTCAGCTTCAACACAATAACCATGATGCACTACCCAGAAGTATATAGAGATCAGTGAGTATACCACCTATAAGCGAACAATTTAACATAGAATATTTGTAATATAAGTATATAAGTTACAGATAAAAATCTAAAGAATACAAAAATTGAAAACTGATCAATCAAAAAATAGGGTTGTGGAGCATCGCACAGCTTTGGTTGGTTGTTTTCAGATTATCTGGCACCGTCAGCAACACGAGGGCTATAATGCACCGAAACTTTCGTCATTAGACAAGCCAACATACATTTACAAACACCCATGCCTAAAGCTTGGCGTCCACTATCGCTAAGCAGAGCAGAACATATCAGAGAGTTGTCAACGTCCATTATAGCTCGAGGGTCATGCTATAGTAGGCATTGGCAGCCTTGTAATTGGCTCTAATCCACTCGATCTGATCTGCTCTGCTTAGCGATAGTGGACTCCAAGCTTTACACGGGACTCGAACCCGCAACCGTCGCGGTCTAGAAGCTAGCACACTAACCACTATACCGTTTGATCGGCGACACAGCTTTCAATTACACTATTATACTGACATGGACTAGTATTATTTACCGTTTTTATGTTTTCATCATTCATTTAAAAAAAAAAATTGCCAATTTGGCTATATTTCCTATACAGCTCATTTTTTCTAGACCACTTTTTTGAAGTAAGGATATTCCAAAACATGGAGAAATGTTTAAAAAAATCATTTTTTTTTAAACCGAAAATAATACTTTCATTTCCTTATGTAAAAATATGGGTAATTGAAAGTAATTATCTTATTTAGGAAGTATACTCAACATTAATTTCAGTGATTGCTTTTTAATCTCATACCTAACATTAGTAGAATTTGCAGGTAGCATCTCCTTCCTTAAAAAATCCCAACGCAAAGAAACGTGTCGTAGAGCTCCATTAAGTGTTCCACTTGCCATGTACGATATATTGACCTGTCCTGTAAGCATGATTAAAGCTATAGACATGTGTTTTTTCACTTTGGATGTAATTTATTGCGTTTGGGGAAGAGTCCATCAATTGAGAACGTTCTTAAAAGAACTATTTAATCGTAAAATTTAAAAAAAAAAATCGATTTTACATTTTTTATTTTTCGTTGTTCTAGGTTTTTTGCCTCTTCAGTGATATATTACTTTTGTTTCTATTCAAATTAGAATTCTTTTATATTTTATTTTAAAAAGAAGACTATTAATATTAATTATACAAGACTTTTTTCTCTAACTATAAATTTCCCTAAACGAGATATATTTAAAGTTCAATTCCCCATTTCTAATTAACTTGCAGAGACACATCATTACTTTTTTATGAAAATTTAGTACATAACATACAGATTAAACTGATGTTAAGGTTTGATAAAAAAAAAATATCCTTAGAATTTTTCTTAGAAAATTGTAATAATTTTTTTTTTTTTTTTTTTTTTTTTTTACAAAGTAGTGTCGTTTTATCAGTAGGTTATCAACTACAATTTAATAAAAAAAAATGGTATACATTTACTAGTTTTTTAGAAAAAGTACATTGAAGCTTAAAATATCACGTTTAGAGGAAATCAAAGTCAAAGGTTAAAGGCAAAATAATATAGAACAACATATGAAATAAAAAATATCAAAATTGATTTTTTTTTTTTTTTTTTAAACTTGCTGCGTCCTTTTAAGGGATAAAAAGATTATGTTTAATTATCATCTAATAAATAAAAAATCATGTTAAGTCTGACAATTCAAAATAACGTAAACAATGATGTTAAAGGAGATCCTTATTAGATAAACTTTACAATTAGTGATGTTTTCTATTTTGTGGGGTAAAGATGAATTAGTCTGAAAGTTTTCTAATTTAATATTTCATTCTTGTAAATATACTACACTACACAATTTCCATTTAATTTTGTGCTTGGGTCACTTTTTTCATTTTTGGTTATGATGATATATATTTCGAATTATATTTCAGACATTTCAAGGAAAAACAATGATAAACTTTTATTTTCAATGTAGTATATTACAATTATCAGCGACCAAACTTCATATTGACTCAAGCCGACCAAATGATATAGTGATTAGAGTTTTAGCTTCTAGACCGCAAGGTTGTGGGTTCGAGTCCCGTGTAAGACATGGGTGTTTGTAAATGTATGTCGGCTTGTCAAATGACGAATGTTTCGGCGCATTATAGCCCTCGTGTTGCTGACGGCGCAAGATAATCTGAAAACAACCAACCAATCATATTGACTCAAAATAATATTAAAATAAAATTATACGTTTAATTAAACAAATATTTAGAAAAAAAAAATTAAAACACTGTCGTTGAAAATAATTGCTAAAAGAAATTTTTTGCGATAAATCTTTTAACTTATTTATTGAGATCAAGGTTACGTACCTCTTGACAACTACAAAAAAAAACATCAATTCCGTGCCATTTACTAACTTTTTTTCCTCCCCCCTACCCTTCTCCCCCCTCCCCCTCTCCCAATACTTATCAAAATGCATTATCATTGGCAACAAAGCGATCCACCAAATTTCACTTCGATTAAAGGAGGACAAATGAGTAAATTAGCTCTTCAAGATCTTGCACACCAGAAACAAAATCAAAATTAGTCTAATAGAAATATGAAAATTATTTTTTTTTTCATCATATCAGCTATTAAATATCGCCAAACTGTATTAAATATTGCTTGGTATCTCAGTCGGACGTAAAGAATAGAAATTTGAGAAAAATCGGCCTTGTAGTGTTAGCCTCCAAAAATCAATAGAGCATATCGACAACGCGTCTATCTGCTAAGTTTCAGCTTGATTAGATGACGGTAACGAGGCTAATTCGAATACTTTCCCCGATTCTAATCCGAACATTTTCCCCGCTTCTATACGCAAACAAAACCGAAGATAATTAAAAAAAATTAAAAATCAAAATGACACTTTACCTTTTAATCAGAATTCGAAGTCCATCGATGAAATACTGCCTGCTCATTATCTGAGATAAAAGCATGGCCATTGCACTTGAAAGCTAAAAATGGATAAAGCTTAAAGAAAATTAATATAATTGATTGGTCCACGTGACATGTCATTTGCCTTAATTAATCATTTTCTCTTTGAAAAATAAAAAGCTCCACATTCGAAAGCTAATTGGAATTCAGAATGTTTCACAGAGGACCGAATTTTCGGTTTGTTAGCACTTGTTATCATCAGGTATTAGTATTTTTTATACATATATACATGTAACAAAGAATCGCTTTCTGAGTGGCAATTAAGATTTTGTCTGTCCGTCAAGTTCCACATAAAATAAATTACTGTAATTTGAATACGTTACGCTATATTGCAGCCATTCAACACCAAGAACCGCACACTTGATCCTTTATAATTTGAATCATACATTTAACATCAGTCAGATTATGAAAAATAAGCCTAAACTGAGTAGATTTTCCAAAACTCTTTTCCTACTATTTATTGTTGTAGTGCAATTCTCTGATGTACGCAAGGGGCATTTTAGCTCTTTTTTCTATTCTTAAACGTATCATAGTTTTAAATTTATGGTGAATCTAACTAATTATGTTTCTGCTTTATAAGATACTTTATAAAATAAGTTTGTGGAATTTAATTATAGTTTATTGGAGATTTATTTAATATTATATTTATTATTGATTTAGTATAGTATGTTAAATGGGGTAAAATGAGGGTTAAATGGGGTAAAATGGGACTTACCTTTTAGATTAATTTCGTATGTCCAATAACAGAAAAGCGTTTTATCTTGATGTTTCGGCTGATTGTGCCCCCTGATGAAGTGATCAGTCTCTTTATCCTTGCCTTCTTCAACTTGGCTCCTAGTTTCCTTCTTTAAATATTTCTATAAATATATATCTTTATATCTGAGCAGCGCGCATGTGTGTGTGTGTGTGTGTGTGTGTGTGTGTGTGTGTGTGTGTGTGTGTGTGTGTGTGTGTGTGTGTGTGTGTGTGTGTGTGTGTGTGTGTGTGTGTGTGTGTGTGTGTGTGTGTGTGTGTGTGTGGTCAGCATAACTCCCGATCAAATTGACCTACGATGTTCAAATTTGGTTTGCGGTTTGGTGGTGGCCATGGGACCTACCATTAAGGTTTTCGTCAAAATCGTCCATGCGCATAAGGTAGCTGCCATTGAAAAATCATGTTTTTCAATGATTGCTAAAAAACGGCTCTAACGATTTGATCAAAATCGCTGTGGTAATGCCTCTTTAGGTGTTTAAAACATCCCCACCTCCGAAACTTCCGTAAAAATGCTTTAACGGCGTAAAAAGTGGAAAAACGAATGCCCTCAACCCAGAGTTCTCTTTGCTTGAACATAACTCACCAACGATCTTTTTCTCCTCTCCCCAGTTTCACTTATAAGAAAGGATAATATAAGAATTATCGAAAAGTATATCGCCAAATGGGGCCGAATAAGGAAAATATAAAAACGATAAATGACGCAAATCCACATTAGTAATATAGTGTAACTGAAAGTTGTGCGATGTTCCACACCCCTAGTTTGTTTTGACTCAAGACATTTTGTAATTCACTTTATGCTTTTGGGAATGGCAAAGACTCGGTTGCCTTTATTGTTATGAATAATGGCGATGTATTTAGAAAACATCGATATAGATAAACAACTGAATAGACTGCTCCAATGGCAATACTATGGAAAAAAACGTGCCGGTGTTTCATGTTGATGAGTGGACTATTAACCAATCACAGTTCACTTTCATAGTTTGGTAGGAATGCGAGAATTATTTTTCCTCCAAAAAGGTCCTCCTCCCAAAGAGGTCCCTATGAAGTCATTCGGAGTCCCGAGGATGTCCTGGGGACTTCCTAGGGACATTCGTGGGAGGATGTGTACTACATGGGTTACATTAAGGGGACTCAGTACCCTAAAAATAAATAATTTATAGATTTTGAGATTTTTATATCATGTTACTCTACGTATTTTTGCCATTCTATTGATGTATTAGTTTTGTTTCTGCTCAAATTAAAACTATGTAATATTTTATTTTAAAAAAGAAAATTATCAATGTTAACTATACAAGCTATTTACCTTTAACTTCGATTTTCTCTAAACATGGTGTTTTAAACTTCAATGTGCCTTTTATAAGTTACTAGTAGAGATATACCATTAATTTTGTTATGAAATTGTAATACACAACCTACAGATTAATCTGAGATTAATGTTTGGTTAAAAAAAAAAATTTGGAAAGTTTGGTCACTTTCCAAACTTTTGTAAAGAAAACCTGATTTATTTTACAAAGATTTGTCATTTAAAAAATAATTAAGAAAAAAACAGGGCATTTTTTAACCTGCGTTTAATCTGAAGGTTATGTACTACAATTTAAGAAAAAAAATTACTGGTACTAGTTAGTAGTTTACTAGTTAGTTAGAAAATGTACATTGAAGTTTAAAATATAAAATATCACGTTTAAACACAATCAAAGTTAAAGGTAAAAGGCTTATATACCTAACATTGGTAATTTGCCTTTTGAAACCAAATATAACATACTTCTAATTTGAGTAGAAACCAAACTAATACATCAATGGAAAGACACAAAAAAAAAACATAGACTAACATGAAATAAAAAACCTCAAAACGATTTTTTGTTGTTGTTGTTAGGGTACTGAATCCCATAAACAGCTAATCAAAAACTACGGATAGCATTTCAAATCATTATTCAAGCCTTTAACTGAAATGCATGCTATGATAAGTAAACTAAATATTATTTTTTGAAAAATATTGTAATTAATATTTTATATATCAAGTTAACCTACATTTATAATTATGACCTTTTAATTCAATAAATCTGATAATCCACATTATAATAATTATTTTATATTTGGCAAGTGGTGTTCTAAAATATACATGTAAAACTCTAAGATAATCATTTTATTTATATTGCGTGGAAAATTATGCTTCATTATTGCATCGATGTACAGGGTGGTTATAATTAAAGTTACCCTGTTTAGAGCCACGCAGAGTCCGTTCTAATGAGCAGATTTTAATGAAACTTGGAATATACACTATATGGACCATGGGGAAAAGATATCTGCAATAAAAAATTGTAGTTTATATTTTGACCACCAGGTGAAAAAGTGGCGCATAAAGAACAAAAATCACAAATTTAAAACACACATTTTTATTTAATTACAGCATATGTTCAATGTGCATTCCATTTACGTCAACCACATGCTCGAAGCGTATTATAGCGTGTTCAACAGTAACGCGAAGGGTTTCTCGATCAATTGCAGCAACATGACGTGTTATGCTTGCTTTCAATTCAGGCAGAGTTCGTATGCTGTCTCCATACACACGATCTTTCAGAAATCTCCACAACCAGAAATCACAAGGATTTAAGTCCGGAGAACGAGGAGGCCAGACAGTCAAAAAACTTCTCGAAATTACCCGATCATTTCCAAAGTGGGCAAGAAGTAGTGCTGTCACTGGTCGTGCAATGTGAGGTGATGCACCATCTTGCATAAAGACAGTAGCCTATAAACATTCTCGTTCTTGTAGGGCAGGAATGACTTGCTGCAGAAAAAGTTCGCAGTAGCATTTCCCAGTAATCGAACACCTTCGAGGGCCACGAAGCGTGCTCTCCTCAAAGAAAAAGGGACCAAGAATAAATTCAGCAGTAAAACCACACCATACAGTAATGTAATCAGAATGCAAAGACTGTTCATGCACAACATTACGTTTTGCCGTACCCCATATTCGACAGTTCTGAGTATTCACAGCTCCATCTAGTGTAAAATGCGGGTAGTCCGACCATAAAATATTTCCAAGGCCATGCTTCATCAACCATTATTCTGGGTAAAAAAATTCTACAAAATTGAGTGCGCTTACCCGAGTCAGCAGGTTTCAGTTGTTGCACAACATGGAGCTGATATGGATACCATTTTACAATGGATTGAAGAATCTTTCTAACTGTTGACCAAGGGATAGACAAAAAAGGATAGACCACTTTGGAGATGATCGGGTAATTTCGAGAAGTTTTTCGACTGCCTGGCCTCCTCGTTCTCCGGACTTAAATCCCTGTGATTTCTGGTTGTGGGGATTTCTGAAAGATCGTGTGTATGGAGGGAGCATAAGGACTCTGCCTGAATTGAAAGCAAGCATAACACGTCATGTTGCTGGAATTGATCGAGAAACCCTTCGCGTTACTGTTGAACACGCTATAATACGCTTCGAGCATGTGGTTGACGTAAATGGAATGCACATTGAACATATGCTGTAATTAAATAAAAATGTGTGTTTTAAATTTGTGATTTTTGTTCTTTATGCGCCACTTTTCACCTGGTGGTCAAAATTTGAACTACAATTTTTTTTATTGCAGATTTCTTTTCCCCATGGTCCATATAACGTATATTCCAAGTTTCATCAAAATCTGCTCATTAGAACGGACTCTACGTGGCTCTAAACAGGGTAACTTTAATTATAACCACCCTGTATATTAAATAATATATTCAACTGTTTTTTATAGACATAAGCATATAATATCTATTTCACTGCCAAAAGTAACATTTCATAAATAGTGTATTCAACAGTTTTCAAACATACTGCCCTTATTTTATTTTTCAAAGGCAAAAGTTATGAATAAGCCAATCATCAATTCAATTTAGTTAAAAGTTGTGGATATTCAGTTTAAGTTTCTATAGTATTGTTACAAAATTTTCATGTAGGAAATGATGACGCACCCTAATAGCACACATCCTCCCAGGGAGGTCACTAGGAAGTCCCCAGTCATCCCCGGGACTACGAATGACTTCCCAGGGACATCCCTGGGAGGATGTGTGCTATTAGGGCAGTTTTTACAAAATAAAAACTATAGTTTATTCTTCCTTCGAAGGCTCACATAACTTCCCCAAACAACATAGCAACTTCTATCAAGCTTCAATACAAGCTTTGGTGTATAGAACTTCGAACACAGCGATAATTCAGGCACAGCTAAAGTAAACAAAAGTGCCGATGCTTACCAAAAAGATTCCAAAACTCGTCTGCTCTCTCGATTCATTTTTTTTACTCCTTTTATAGTCTCGTGGCAGAACTTTCTAACAAAATCCAGTTAACCAATCACGTAATTGAAATGCCTCGATATGTCCTGATATATTTAGGTGTTGCAATCTTTTTTTAACTTGTAGTATCGTTGTTAACAAATTAAATTAAATAATTCGCGTAAAAACTTTATTTTAACTAACTATTTTTACGTATTGCACACTTGTTGACAAAGGTTAAAAATGTATTTTTCTTAGCTTCACTTTTTCAAATTTTGCGTACGCTCGAAAAGCTCATTGTAATTCATTTTTTTATTAAATCTACTTTATTTTTTGTATAAATAATTTTTAATGTACTATCAAAATATTCACTAATTTTTTTTTTTTTTTTTTTTTTTTTTTTTTTTTTTTTTTCAAGTTGGGAATATGAACTATGTGCATTTTTTAATAAAAAATCACTAGTGCCAAGTTTGAAATTTTATTTCTGTTCAACTATAGTATCTAAAGATAAAAGCATGTGTGAAAATGTTTATAATATATTGATAAGCAACTTAAAATTTTATTTCATGTTCGTTAAAATATTGTGTCGCTTGAAGCATTTTGAAAAAAGTTAAAATTTCGTATTATTTTAATGAATTTTTCTCAATAATTTACTATCTATTTTATATTATCTGCTCAAATTTTGTTGTTGTATCATAAGTCACATTTTCTATGTTTGTGCCAAATTTTATTTAATTCAAAGCAAAACTAAAGAATTTGGGAAAAAGTGTCCCATGTGCTCTTAATTAATGTAATCTAATTAGTGTATGAAAACAGTTACAAAATGTGTAGCATTGTGTTTAAAATATCTTTTTTTTTTTTTTTTTTGGAAATTTGCTACATATTACAATATATAAACAGTGATGAAAAAAAAAAAAACCTAAATTTTTGCATGATATGCCTGACATGTGTTACCTGGAAAAACATTGAAAAAACGTAATTACTTTCTTTCTATCTTCTTAAAAGGAAAACAACATTATTTTGATGAAGTCTTTCAGGATGTGTATTGAAAAATTAATGAAACGTGCTTTCTTTTTTAAAGAACTGTTAGTACAAAAAAACAAAAACAAAAAAAACAAAAAAAAAAAAAGCTCTTGTTTTTTCGAGTAAAAATTATAAAAGAACTTTAAGAAAAACATAGCGACGCTTTAAGGGAATCAACTATAATTGGATTAGAAAAAAAAGCTGAACTTAAAGCTTTTCCCAGATGGTCTTAGAGTCGATTCAGTTTAAACTAAGCAAAGCAAGAAATTTGATTTACCTAAGGATGGGAGCTAAGTTTTCAAACCTCTACGTTTTTTTTTTCCTGTTTTTTCCCCCTTCTTCTTGCATATTGATTTATATTATATTTAATAAAGTTACAACAACATAGGTGCATCTTTAAGAAGACAAACCTTTACCTAGTAAAGATTGCATTGCAAGTAAAATCCTTAAAGAACTTACGAACAGTCAACAAGGTTCAATGTCTTGCAGTTGACAGTTAAATCACTGGCAAATTAAATTTTAATAGTAGAAATTTCAAAACCACACCACTACCACACCACACGGTTCAATGTCTTTCAGTTGACAGTTAAATCATAGGCAAATTAAACTTTAATAGTAGAAATTTCAAAACCACACCACTACCATACATGCCGTAGTATAATTATTTGACATCAATTTTTATGTCGGAGTGAACTTTAAATGGAATTGTGTAAGAAATCGATGATATAAAAAAAATGAAGCTTATAAATATGTTTTGAATTTAAAACCTACCAAAAAATCTATCCCTTTTCTCCTCCATCAAAATAGTAACTGGTTATTCCGTCAAAACACTTCGTTTATTAATAAATTATAAATGTAGAGTGTTTATAATTAAAGTTCAACTTTCAGAAAACTGTATAAAAGCGCTGGTCATCTGGACCTGACATTTGAATTCACCTTCTTCAAGTATATATATGCCGGTCTAATTTCATGTCATTCTAACCAATGTTTTTAACAGCCTTTTGAAATTTGAACTTTAACTATAAGACCATGATTATTATACAGACCTGCACAAAAGTTTAGACACAGAGACATTTCACGAAAAAGCAATAGTGTTCATTTTTTTTTCACTCATAAGAAAAAAGTGTAGGGTAAAAAATTTCAAGGAAAAATTAAATAAAATTGTTTAACATCAACAAGTTATAACTTTGCAAACTTTCCATGCCTCAAAAGTATAAGCACAAACCTAAGATTTATGTAAATTCTTAAGAGGAAGTGATCGCATCATCAAAGGGGAGTGTCTTTAATTTGCTATAAAAGGTTTAAAGTAATTTTCACTTGTTAGAAGGATGCCGAAATCTACGCAATTTTCTTATGTAGATATTTTTTTTTCAGAATTTGAAAGTTAAAGCTCGAGATAAATTTCTGATAATTCTGATATTTTAATTGCATTAAATCCTTCCAAAAGAGATATTTATGGAGTTAGCCTAGATGGTCCAGAAAGATTTTCCTAGTATGATTTTCTTAAGGATCCTGTAACTCAATTTAGCAGACGTCAAGCTGGAAGTTCAGTCATGGTTTCGGGAGGATTTGGATTCAACAGAAAAATGTCCTTAAAGTTTTTAAAAGGAAAGCAAAACTCTAGGGCCTACCAGGCTACTCTAGAAAGTAACTTACTACTATTTAGTAAGCTTTTAAGTGGACCTAACTGAAAATTTCAACAAGACAATGCTTCCATCCACACATCTAGGTCAACAAAAAATGGTTTGAAGCCAAAATAATCATGGTTCTCGATGGACCAGCTAATAGTCTTGACACTGTAATCCTATCGAAAATGGATAGGGAATTCTTACAAAAGTTGTATACCTTCGGAAAGCAGTATTCCACCATTTTTGAACATAAAGAAGTCGCTGAAAAATTGTGGTACGAAATCAACCCTGAAACCTCGCAAAAGCTTGATCTTTTAAAGAAAAACCGTGTTTTTGATTTGATAAAACAACTTGAAAGCTTAATTGATTACTAAAATATTTGGTTTACTTATAAAAATTTAAAAAAAAAAAAAAAAAAAAAATTATTTGTGCCAAAACTTATGTGCAAAAGATTTTTGTCGTTTTTGTTATTTTTGCGACTAATTCTCTACAGATTGGTTTTCATATTCAAATTTCTTTTTTGAATGTAATGCTTGCATATTATTAAGTGATAAAAATCTTAATGTCTTAATACTATTTTATCAAATACCAATTTTATGTTGTATCTAACTTTTGTGCAGGACTGTAGTTAGAAAAGAACTGAAAGTACATCATTCAGTTCAAAAGATAATAACTGAAATATATAATAAGTGTCAATTTTGGCCAAATAAATTTAATTAAAAAAATTTATCCTATCAGGGACTTCCTAATTTCTTTCTTTAAATTCAATACCAAGTGTTATCTATACTTCCATACTTCAATAAAAACCATTCGGAGATTATATTACTCTAGGTCTTCCCCTGTGAATTCTTTGTATTCTAATACATAGAAGCAAGAAAGCCCACTACTAAGGCTTCATTCTAACGATCCCCTAGTTCCAATGATCAGCTTCTGGGCTTTGAGTAGATAATGAAATCAGGCGTCGTCTATAACTTCTATTGTCTGGTAAAAATGTACGCCGAGAACAAAGAGTGGTCTTTCGTGGAAGCTTTCTATTGTGATACACTTTCGCAATCCTGAGGAACGCTTTATCTAATATTGTTGAAAGAATTAGATATATTACGATAAAAGTCACGCCCAGGGATAAGAAAGTATTCCATAACAATGCAACATTTGATTAGAAATTTGCATAAACTTTTTGGGATGATCTAGAGATGTAAGAGAGGTATCGTTAACTTGTATCTTTCGACCTAATGATGCACTTTTATGGCTAAGCTATCTGTCAATATCTTGCTCTTAGATATATGATTTTTTTTTTAAGAAGTATAACAACAACAAAATGTAATACATTGCCAATTTTTATATTCATTAACAAAGCACCGATTCTGTTGGCATCGTGTGCTTGGTGTTGGCATCTAATTTTACATATTAAAAACATCTCTATCAGCAAAATATGCGGTAAACAACTTTTCAAAATTTATTTAATAAAAATGATCGAGAATGTATGCATTTACACACAAATGTTTTTTATTTAGTCTAATTCAAACAATTTTATTATTTATTTATGAAAAAATTTTGTCAACAGGAAAAGTTTCATCAATGGTCGGTTAAGTGCTATTGTAACTCGATTGGATGACGTCAAGTTGGTTTATTAGAATTCCATAATAGGGACCTTTTTAGTGACAGTGACATCCCCCAAAATATTTAGAATGCACTGTCATCGACATCGAATCGATCTGTAAAGTTTCAGCCGATTGAATGTCGGCAAGCGGGTTGATTAAGCCGCCGCAGATTTTTCCGCTATCGACAAACATACAAACAAAATCGAGTTAAATATAATGGATTTAAAAACATATCCCCTTATTTCCCCCCAACTTTTTGTTAGTGAGATTATATTACTTTTGTTTTACCTGATTACAAAAATTGATTTGTTTTAGAGCAACACTTAAACAGTTATTATAGCCAAAAAATTAACCAATTAAAACAAGGTCCTTTACAATTATCAACTTTTATGAGCAATTGCAACTCAAATTATTTTATACACTCTTATCAAATTATATTTAACACACAAAATCAAATTTAATATAAAGGATTTAAAAACATATCCTCTCTATTTCCCTCCGAATTATTGTTGGTGAGCTTTTATTGCTGTTGTTATACCTGATAACAAAAATTCATTTGTTTTAGAGTAACACTTTGGCAGCTTTTTTGCCGAAAAATTAACCTATTAAAACAAAGTCCTTTACAATTACTATCTTTTATGAGCAATTGCAACTCAAATTATTTTTAAACACTTTTATCAAATTATATATAACACACAAAATCAAATGTAATATAAAGGAATTAAAAACATATCCCCCTTATTTCTCTCCTAATTTTTGTTGGTGAGCTTTTTTTACTTTTGTTATACCTGATAACAAAAATTCATTTGTTTTGGAGTAATACTTCGGCAGCTATTGTGGCCAAAATAATTAATCTACTAAAACAAAATCCCTTACAATTATCAATTTTTATGAGCAATTGCAACACAAATTATTTTTTATAGTGTATGATCACTACGAAGGAAGTTGTCGATACCGTGCCATGGACTGATTATTTTTTGTCCCAAAAACTTACTAGAAAGCATTGTCATAGGCAACTAGTATAACCGCCAAGTCTTAGCTCCATTGGATGAACGCAAGGTAGTTAATTTGTCTTCGGAAATGATAATAGAAACGTTTGCAAAATCGGTCTGTTAGTGACAGCCACCAAAACTGGATAGAAGGCATCATCTTCAACAACGAACCTATGTACCAAGTTAAGCTTAATTGGATGGTTATTTTCCCTCTCCCCAGTAGCTCAAATCCTCTGGCCAATATCGGTTCAATGTGGACAGTTGTAGACTGGCCATTGCTACAGATCTTGGTCAATCTCATCCAGTTCTGGGTAAAATACACTGGAAGTTTCAAATGTTGATGCTTTGTTTTAAAATTGAAATATAGTGTTATAAGAAGGGACGGTAGGATTAAAAAAAAAAGGTTTGTGATGTTTTTGACATGTTTTTTTTTTTTTTTTTTTTTTTTTTTTTTTTTTAAATCATGTATTTTGGAACGATGCGTGAAATCAATGATGCGTGAAATCGATGATGAGTGAAATCATTTCCTGTTAAAGTTGAAAACATCCCAGATGGCACAGAGGTTTTGGCAACTGTAGGAAACAGGAGTTCGAAATATTGGCCAGTCAATATTCGGCATGGACTGGCCAATCTTTCGAACTCCTGTTTCCTACAGTTGCCAAAACCTCTGTGCTATCTGGGATGTTTTCAACTTTAACAGGAAATGATTTCACTCATTATATATCGTCAAATTGTGGATGCTTGAATAGAACTTGGTATCTGGATCTGACTTACAGTATTAAAAACGTTTGTAAAAATTATATTTTAGTATCAGCCGTTAAAACTGGATACAAAGCAATGGTTATCGACAATAAATCTATCTACCAAGTCTTCGATGATGTATGCAAGTGAATAAATTAATAATCCCCAGATTTCATCCTCTCCAAACACAGAAACAAAACTGAAGTCAGTATAAAGAAGTCAATTAATACGTGATTTTCCCGTATCATCAGCAAATTTGCAATCCGCAAATATCCTAGCCACAAGCTCACACATAAACAAAAACAAAAATTGAAGTTAACATGAAGGATTTAAAAACTATGAGATTATGTCTACTTTTAGACGTATCAATAAACATTAATCAAAATAAAGTGTTATGGTATCAATACATGGCAAGTTATTTTGTTCTAAATAAATATTTCACCTTCTATTTTTATGTATCAATAAAAAATGTATGAATTTTACCCACCTTTTTCCACTTCAACAAAAATCCATCAAAATAACCAACTACTCCCCCTTTTCAAACAACAGAATCTATATTTTTCCATCCACATCAATAGCTCTGACCACACAGTTTATGCCTCCCAAAAGTATCATCGAAACCCATGTCCCTCCTCCAAACCCTAAGTTTACTTTGTCTCCTACTCATCCTCCATTTATTTCTATTTTCTTCCCTAAGGGGAAAAGTAGACTAAAAGAAAAAAAATCCCTCTTTTTGCTCAGAGAGGAAGAAAATTCCCCATCCGCATACCGCAGGCCGATGATGAATAGAGCAAGATCTTGGCGACCGATGATGCTTGGGAAAGGGAAGGAAGACTAAGAGATCCTATTTCATAGGAGGCAGCTATGAAATTCATAGAAGGCATACCCGGAAAACGGAATTAAATGAACCGTATTGAGTTGAGGTCTTGAAGGCGTATCGATGGTTTTAAATTCCTTTGGACGTGGTTGAATTTCATTGAGATTGGTTTAGGGCAGTGATGATTAATTGTGGAAACTCTTTTAACTAACTAAGAAATAACTTACGTTCCAGATATTAAACTACATTTTTAACGATGTATAGCAAAGATTTAAAGTATGGATAATTATTGATTGTTGAAGGTATAGAAGCGAAAATGTAAATTTTAAAAACAGGTTAACTATGAATACCTACACATATATTATTTCATTACAGAGGAATTAAATGACGCTGTAAGCAATATAACATATTTTACACACTGTTATTAAATTAAATTAACCAGGTGTTAATTAAGTTAATGGTTAACTTAATATAATCAACGACAAATAGTTTCTCACAATGCAAAAGGTTATTCAAGTATTTTGTTGTTGATACTTATACTTTTAAAATATATTTTCTTTGTAACTATATGTTATTTAATCTTTATGATTAAAGTATGTTTATTGACAGAACTTTGGAGTGTGAAGGAAATACTTTTTAAAACATATCTTTTATACAATTATTCTTCAAAACTATTTTGGAACAGTAATTTAATTTCAATAAACAAAAGTTAGTCTCATTACGACTAAATAAAAATTCGTTCTAATTTAATTTAATTTAACTTAATTTGTCGTTAATAAACATACTACTGAAATATCATTATCGTTCAATGTCCTTTTCAAAAATTAATGCCTTTCTAACCCGATGTACACTGTATACAATGTAATGTATGTTATGTTTTGAATTATCATTTTTTATTAAACATCAAACATTTCCTTTTCAACTATGGGTGTGTAACATCGCACAACTTTCAATTGCACTATATAACATTGATCATTGCAGAAAAATTTGACATTGTTTTACTTACCATTTTCTTATTTTCTCTCATTTGAATAAAAAGGACCCAGTTTGGTGATATTTTTCCAATAATTTTTTCATGGTTAAAAAAATACATATAAATAAATGAAAATAATAATAATAATAATAATAATAATAATAATAATAATAAAAATAATAAAAATAGTAATAATAAAAATAATAAAAATAGTAATAATAATAATAATAATAATAATAATAATAATAATAATAAAAATAATAAAAATAGTAATAATAAAAATAATAAAAATAGTAATAATAATAATAATAATAATAATAATAATAATAATTATTATTATTATTATTATAATAATAATGATAATAACAATAATAATTATTATTATTATTATTATTATAATGATAATAATAATAATAATAATAATAATAATAATAATAATAATAATAATAATAATAATAATAAAAATAATAATAATAATAATAATAATAATAATAATAATAATAATAATAATAATAATAATAATAATAGTAATAATAATAGTAATAATAATAAAAATAATAATAATAATAATAATAATAATAATAATAATAATAATAATTATAATTATAATTATAATAATAATAATAATAATAATCCAAAATGCGAAATTGGCGATGTTATTCGATAAACATTAAAATGTCCTTGCTTGTGCGTGAAACTTAAAAAATTCCATCGTTGATGGCCAATGCTCAAGGGCAGAGAGCACACATTATATGTCTTCTATTCTATAAAAACAGAAATTATACAAACTTTTCATTTATGTTAAAAACAAACTGAAAAATAACTGTTTGTTATATTTATCTTAAGTTATGACTAGTCCATAATTAGAACTTAAAAAAATGTAAGACAATTCAATATTTATATTATTTCTGCATGATTTAGGATAGTAATAATACTTTCTTCTTAGTTTACATGTTTAAAAATAATTGTCTTCAAAATAAATTCACGCGCTTTGTAAACTTTCATAACTTTATAAAGATACAGTTCTTAGCTTCCTACAAATTGCTCAAATGTACCTAAAACGAAGCTTTAAAAATTTTTAAATTTTAAAGCCTAAAACGACCATTGAGGGATTATGACCCAAATATAACATATAAATACATAAAAGTTTTTAAATATCAAGATTATTAATCACAATTTGCCATGTATAAAAGTTAAACATGAATGAATGACTTTTGATTGGTAAAAATGAAGTTAGTAAAACTGTATAGTTGAACACATGTATTAAGCTAGTATCAATATATTTACCATACCATCTAAGACTTAAGGATATTCTTATAGCATCACAATTACGAATTTATCCTAGAATATTCTCCCGAAATTGATCGGAATTGATTACCGCACCCAATGGTTGAAATATTATCACAGTAAGAAATAATTTTATCTTCAATAACATAATTCAATATGCTATAATTATATTATTATGAATCTATTCTTTAAAATGTTCTCCATTTTAAAATTCGTTTATGCAAGAACTATTTGTTTTTATGTAATTAAAAGGGTGAAATGTTTTCAAACTTTGAAGAACGAAAAGTAGGGTCTCGATACACCTGATCATCATTAATCAGAGATAGAAACCCCATTATGTTTTAGAAAACCTAATCTCACTGAAGTACCAAATACATTAATAAAAATATCTTTCAAATTAAAATTCGGTTTTGTTCAAAAAATACATCTCAAATATTAAATATATTCCTGATAATCAAAGAATTATTTTTACGTATGGATAGTTCCTACTGGTATGCAAAAAGTACCCATCAGATATCTAATATTTTATTTTTGAGTTTCGATGATCAAATGTAAATTAAAATGAAACTATCAAACTCATTACATTAATATCTTTCTTCTCAGCATTAACTTTCTTCATTCAAGAGGGAAATAAATATTATTTAAAATGTAAATATAGTCATAAAAAAAACAATCAAAATTCTTGGGATTTATAAGCTACATTAATTTTTAAAAGTTCGAAATTATTTTACGATGGCATTAAACGAAATTTTTTTAAATGATTTGAAAAAAGATGGTGGTTGAAATATTTTGTACAAGTAAATATATGTTCGGAATCAAGAGGGTACGTTTTTAAAGAATATTTTATCGATTTCTTTTTTTTTTTTATTAAAAATATGTAAATATGTAATGGAAGGAATTTTTAGCATATAAATGACACTTTTATTTTTCCAGTTAATCATGTTTGTCATCTAACAAGTCTATTAAAAGTCTGTATCAAAATTCATGAATGAGATTTAAAGAATTATATAAAAAAAAAAAATTTCTCGTATTTTTATTGTTTATGACTTCATATACGACTTCAAATAAACAAAACTTTAAAACTTTTTTTTCGTTTAAGTATAAAATATGAGTTTCTTATGCTCGTTCTGAAAAGTAAAAGTATATTCGACATTTAAAAGGACATTCTAAATTTTGTATGCAATTTTAAAAAAGCATATAATTATTAGTTTTTTCTTAAATCTTTCAAACGGCTTGATTACCATTATAAAATTCAACAATGTTAGAATGTAAGGACAAGTAATTAATGAATGTTTTGAAATTATGTAATATTATAATTATTGTTGTGCGTCAATAACAGATTTCGGTTAAGCAATAAGAAACTAGTACGTCATGCTTTTAAAGCAAATAACAGATCTAATTAACTGTAACTATAGTCTTTTTTCTACTTAACTTTCTACTTAGTTTAATTGCTTTTTCTGATGCAAATTGGGGATGCAATTACACAAACCGACGTTCTGATAGTGGTTATGTAATTTCTTTTGGAGGAATTCATTTTACATGAAAAACATCGAAACAGAAATGTACCGCTTTAAGTCCCATGGAATCGGAATTTGTTGCCACAATCGAAAGTATTAAAGAAGTTATGCGATATTCTGGAATTTTTTGTGAAATGAATTTGTGTGTTTGTATTAAGCCTTTGCAATATTGTGATAACCAATCAGCTATATATTTCTTACCAAATAATCAAGAGAATATAACAAAAAACGTATTGATATCAAATATCAATTTATAAAACAATGAAAAGATGATAATTTATTTGATGGTAAGTATATTTGTTTCAAGGAGAATGATTGGGATTTTTAACTAAACCTCTGGCTTAGAAATAAGTTTGAAGAAATGGTGTGCAAGATTTGTACAGTGGTATTAATTTGTGTGAATCTATATTTTTGTTTGTTTCAAACTTATCTTGGTTTATTACCGATGGGGCCGTATTTTGTGCGTCAAAAAGAGATTTCGGTCATGGAGCAAGAAACTATTACGTAAAACTTTTACAGCAAATAGCACAACTAACTAACTGTACCTGCAGTCTTTTTTTCTACTTTTAGTTGGTTGGTTGTTTTCAGATTATCTGGCGCCGTCAGCAACACGAGGGTTATAATGCGCCGAAACATTCTTCATTAGACAAACCAACATACATTTACAAACACCCATGCCCAACACGGGACTCGAACCCTCAACCTCGTGATCTAGAAGCTAGCACTCTAACCACTATAACATTTGGTCGGCTTTTCTACTTTTAATTCACCTTTCTAGTTTTAGTTTGAATTTGAAGGATTATGTAGGCGTTGTTAGGTCACGTGATAGAGAGGGCATGTTTCGTAATGTCTCGTTAAAGTTTCTATAAAAATTCAATGGCTCTGTCTCAGTTACAGCGTTTAATAAAAGCTTGAATTTTAATAAAAATTTAATAAGGTTAAGAAGCAATAAAGAAAAGTTTGAATTGTAATTATATGTTTAATGGAATAGTTTGTATCAATTTAAGTACAGTCAAACCCAGTTAACGCGAAATCGCTTGACATGAAATCTTGTTTAACGAGAAGTTAAAGCCGTTCTCCGTACTTAAAACTTAACGTTAATTTATTCGTTTAACATGAAATTTGATTAACGCAAACAATTTCGGCGACCCCCATCGACTTCGCGTTAATGTGGTTTGATTGTATATAAAATAATAGCTTAACTGTAATTGGAAAATTTCAAAAAAGCGTATAAAAGAAAAAAAAATCGGTTAAAACGGGCTTTCGTTTATTCAAGGTAAATGACATAATATCTTAAACTTTTGTCAAATTTCTATTAATAATTACGATTCTAATATATATTGTGAATGTTAAAAATGTTTTATAAAAGTAATCAAATATATTATATTTATATAAATAAAATAATGTATGTGTTAGCATCAAATTAACGGTCATTATGACATTTAAGGAAACTGTTATAAAACAAAGAAAATCATTAAAAACATGTATTGTTTTTGATCGAGGCAAATTACATAACACTATAAGTTTGAGTCATATTTAAAAAAAAAAAATTAAGAATATAATATTTATACTGAATGTTTAAAGTGTGTTTATAAGTTTAATAGAATAGTTAATATTGATTTAAATAAACAAAATAATAAATTTATAATTAACAAATTAACTGCTATTAGAAAACTGTTGTAAAACATTAAAAAAATCCCGGGTGATTATAACACAATATTTTAAAAAAGTCCTATTTCTACTGATAATTAAGATTGCAATATCAATAGTGAATGTTAAGAAAGTTTCATAAAGTTGATTGGAAAGAATCTATCAATATAAACAAACAATATACTAATATAACTAATTAAATACTGTTATGAAAATTTAGAAAACTAATACAAAGAAAATCATGAAAAATTAATACTTTTTTATCAAGGAAAAAAAAAACTCTTAGAGGTGTGTCACATTTCTACTAACAATTAAGAATGTAATATATAACTTATTGTAAACATTTGTTTTTTTAAGCTAAAGGTTGTAATAGAATGGAAAAGTACTTCATCTTATTGAATATCAAATTAAAAAAAAATTAAATTACCAAAAATAATACATTTAGTAAACATAGATCAATTTTAACATTAGAGTTTATTTAACTTATCCTCTCCACATTAGTAATAAAATAAACATGTTTTACACTTAGTCATCAATCTTTCCCAACCTGCAAGGAATTTATATGAAATATAATTTCTTACTACCCATGTAAAAAAAGTTTCCGAGCTAAATTGAATTAGATTGCTCATAAGCTCATGGCTTGCACATAAATATGTGCAAGCAATTTCCAATGGTCGTCTCCTAAGCAAGCCCTCAATGAATTCGTATTTTACGGCCCTTTCTACTTGACCTTGCAACCAAATGGATATTTATGACGTCCTGTGGAATCTTCTCCAAGGCTCTACCGATATCAAAATCAGAATATCGAGCCCAGTAATGGACGTAAATGTCCTCTGTTTATCTTCATTTTCAACTTGTACCTTTACGTCATTCCTGCATTTCCTTGAATTTCGCACTTTTATTACGAACATATATGGGATTGCATGGTATCCTGTCTAAGTCTCTAAAACATATAGCTTACTTTTTACAGCGTTTATGTTGAAGGGAATTTCTTTATGTTGCAATATTTGAGTGGAAATGCTGTGTGATTTATTTTTGTACATTTATAAAATGTTAAATTATATCAGGTTTTTTTTTTGTTTCTCATATTTATAAAGTAATAAATTCACTAAAATAAAGGCGAATGGGTTCTTTCATAAAGGGATGCATAACTTTGCAATGACGTAACTTTAAAACAGTAAGAGACAGAAAGAAGAGACCAGTAGTATGCTGGAAAGACAGGTGCGGAATTTAAACGCACTAGACAAAATTATTTTCAAAATCGAAATGTGGCAATAAAATGAGGTAAAATCTTAAGGAGACATGGGGCACTGAAATTACAAAAATATCATCAAAAATGACGTTTTTTGTTTTCATTCTATAAAAATTGTTGGCGTCACTAGCATTAATTTCGCGTTTGAGTTTTTGAAATCTGATGACTTTAAGTGGAAAAATCTTTATTTAAACTAACTATTTGAACGTATAGCACAAATGTAGGCAAAAGTTAAAGCTTCGCTTTTACTTTTGCCTACATTTTTTTCATTAGTTCGAAAAGCTGCTTGCGATTCATTTTTTGATAAATCCACCTAATTTTTTGTAGAAATAATTTTTAATGTATTATAAAAAGATACACATATGTTTTTTATGTCACATATATATATTTTTTCCATGTTTAAAAACTGAAATATGTGCATTTTTTAATGAAAAATCACTAGCACTAATTTCGAAATTTTATTTCAGTTCAACTATAGCACCTTAAGATAAAAGCATGTGTGAAAATGTTTATAATATATTGATACACAACTTCAAATTTTTCTTTAATGTTCGTTAAAATATCGTGTCGCGAAGAGCAGTTTGAAAAAAGTAAAAATTTCGTATTATTTTAATGAATTTCTTTCAATAATTTACTATACATTTTATATTATATG
Source organism: Linyphia triangularis (assembly GCA_963978545.1). Lineage (NCBI taxonomy): Eukaryota > Metazoa > Arthropoda > Arachnida > Araneae > Linyphiidae > Linyphia > Linyphia triangularis. Next base: position 3,062,461 of record OZ021723.1, on the reverse strand, counting down.
CTCCAGTTTTGTTGTTGTCTTAATTGAATAAGTTAATCGTTTTTCTCAGGAAAATTCCCTATATTCCTTTTGCTGGTAAGTGCATCCCTTACGGTCAATTTTGTAAAATGCAGTGCTTTTACAACTAAAAAAAAAAACTAATTTTCAGTACCATATATCCACCAGTTTTGTTTGTTGATATATCCATCTAAATTGAAATCGGCCCCTTCGACAGCCGTCATAAATGTCCATGCCTGTCATCAAATTTAATCCCTTTTTGCAATTTTGGAAATCAGTGTACTTAACATTCCATACATATTTATCCTATGTATCACTTGTCTCCTCTTTTTGTCTCTTACTGCTCCGCCATTATACCATTTTAAAGTTAGTACTGACTTTCTGAAAGACCATAATTGAATGCGAAAATTATACTGTAGAACCTCGATTAACCGACCTAATTCGGACGGATGGTAGGTTGGATAAGCGAATATTCCGGATAATAGAGATTTGTAAAAATAATACAAAGTAAATGATTTTCAATTATTGAATACAGGACTTTTAATGTTTTCTTATGGCATAATTATTGGAAATGAGTTTTTGCTGTCGTAATCTTGATAATTGTTGTTTCGCGGATCTATCAGGGAGTCTTTTTAAAAGCATTAGTTCAGTTTGATTTGTATCTGAATGTTGCTCTAACCATATCTGTCCTTTTGAAAAACTGTCAAAAGCCTCTTCATTACTTATGTAACTTTTGAATAAGGGAAAAGATTTCGGTTTTAAAAGGAGCAAATGATTTATTACTCATTTGGGAGATTTTTGATGTCGACTAAATGATTGCCGGTTAACAGAGAGTTCCGGATAAAAGAGGAACGGTTAATCGAGGTTCTACTGTAATTACAAAAAAAAAATCAATCAAGGACTAATATGGAAAATTTTAAGAAGCTTCATAAATCGGAAATTAAGTTTTTGTCGAAGCAAGCATTTGAATGTTAAAATTGAGTCAAATGAAGTTAGAAATAATACTAAAACAAAAAACTATTTACATAAAACTTTATAAAATGTGTTTTATTTGTCCGCAATTTACAATAAAAGAATATTTATTTTATATAAACCAATTAGTGTGGATACACATCATTGCAATTATATTTATTTATTAAAATGTTGGTGCACCATAAAGATTTCAATAAAACAGTTGCGAATAAAACAAGATATTAAAATTGTGCATTCAAAACAGATGACTTTTCCTTCAATTCCACATAAAGTAAACATTTTTAATTCTAAAAACCAATAACAACTTTAATTAAAATAAAATGAAACATCTGCAATATGTTAAACTCAATAAAACTTCAAATAAATAATCTATACCATCTCTTCATCTAATTATTATTCATTTTCAATATCTTAAATCCACTAATTATATTCTTAATTTTCCGCGAAAACAGAGGGCTGAAATCAAGTATAAATGACCAAGTTCTTAATTATGAAATGAAAAACTGGATTTAAAGAAAATAATTGTTTGGGGCTTTTAAAAGTTACGCAACTGGTTTTAAAGTTTAATTAACAATTAAAATGCCAAACTCTGTTATTTATAGCAGTGTCAATTAAATTTTTTACCTATTTATATCAATCACGCTTAAATGCAAATATATAAAATGGAAAACAATATATCAACAGTAAATTTTATTATTTCTTAAGCCTAACGTAAAAACTTATGCAAACGTTTTATATAGAAGAAATATATAGTAGATTTTGTAGAAAAATTGTTTATACAGTATAGAAAAAAGTTATGGCTATGTGTCGTGTCTGTTAGTCTATCTGTGTGTATGTGGTCAGCATAACTCCGGAACAAATTGACATACGATGCTCAAATTTGATGTGCGGATTAGTGAGGATCATGAGACCAACCATTAAAGTTCTCGTCAAAATCGCACATGAGCATACGATTAAAAAAAAACATGAAAAAAAATGTGTTTTTCAGCAATTGCTAAAAAACGGATTAAAAATGTCTTTAAGGTCTCTTAAGGTGTTCTAAACTTCCCCACTTCCGAAATTCCCGTAGAAATACGACAAAAAGGTAAAAAGTTGAAAACGAGGGCCTTTTACTCAGAGATCCAGGGCCCTTCAGCATCACCCATCAACGATTGATTTTATATGTTTCACGCACAAGAAAGGACAATGTAATGCTTATCGAAAAACATCGCCAACTTCACATTTTATTTATTTATTTATTTATTTATTTATTTATTTATTTATTTATTTATTTATTTATTTATTTATTTATTTATTTATTTATTTGATTGATTGATTGATTGATTGATTGATTGATTGATTGATTGATTGATTGATTGATTGATTGATTGATTGATTGATTGATTGATTGATTGATTGATTGATTGATTGATTGATTGTTTGTTTGTTTGTTTGTTTGTTTGTTTGTTTGTTTGTTTGTTTGTTTGTTTGTTTGTTTGTTTTTTACCATGTAAAAATTATTGGAGAACTATAGACAAACTGGGCCCTTTTTATTAAAATGAGTGAAAATATGAAAACGATCGATAACTCCATATCAAATTTTAATGAAATGAACAATATAATAGAGTAATTGAAAGTTGTGCGATGTTCCAAACCCCTTGTTTCTTTTGTAACACAAAAAGACTTTTTCTTTAAATATCTCTAAAAAGCCATTACCTTTTCCCTCCTAAAAATAGTTATTTCGCAAAAGTCCATTCTCTTTTGGAAAAATCCACTTCATTTGCTTAATAGTTCATGTCAAAAGCCAAAAGGAATCCTCCTTGTCCCTGAATTTAAACGAAATCGATTTCAGAAAGTAGAAAAAGAGAATGTTTAAACAGAAAATGTCCTATTTAATCCAAACTGAACAGAAACATCAGCCATTGCTTCGCGGTAAGTAGATGATAGAAAAAAAAAGAAAAATTAAAAAACGAAAATCGAATCTGATCAGATGAAGAACAGACGATTCTGCCCTTTCTGTTGCCAGATTCTCGACATCGTATTTCCAAAATGTCTCTTTCTTCTTGAAAAAAAAAAAAAAAAAAAAATGCAAAGATACTTTGAAAAATAAAATCTGAAAAGATGTCCACGTCGGTTGATTCATTTCGCTCAACCTGAGCGAAATGTTGAGTAAACAGAGAAAGAAATGCGCTCTGAAGCAAACAAAATGGTCTCTCGGTGTTTGTTTGCTTTCAATAAACAGAAATCTCTCATAGAGTTGCTTTAGTTTCAAAAACATAAGTTTCTGTAACAATTTCCTTAGAAAAAGGAATATTTCTTGCGGCTATGGAATGCTGCAACGTTACGTTTTCAAGCGTGTATCACAATATTTTATATAAAAAAAATAAAAACTTCATATAAATATGTTATTTTATTTTTTCTATATCTATATTTTTTCTAGATGGTGCTTTTTGTAACGATCGCCTTTTCTCCTAAAAAAACAAAACAACTTTGATAAATGGTACACCAATTAATTGAAAGCCCAATTACAAAAATTACGAACTGACGTATAATTTACCTATAATTACACATATGTCATTTATTTAAAAATCGAAGTTAAAAAAATTAGTATGACAGAGAAAAATATGTAGATGGTATTTTTGAACTGTACGAGAAGGAAACTCTATGTATAAGGTTGTCTACGTAGAAGATACGTCGACTCGGTTTGGCAATGATCTTTTCTTCTTTTTTTGCACTTTTTAAATTACCTAATGAAATTTTAATCACATTACTGTTTTTCTATAGGAATCAATAATATTTATAAGAAAAAAATCACAAGTTAACCCATTGTGTATAACTTAGAAGCAGGTAACCAGTGTTCATTTTATAAATGGTCTCTTGGTGAGTTTGTATATCAATATATATAAAATTAAGTTGTCTGTACGTCTGAACCTTATAGAAATCCACAATTTTGAACCTAGAGGTACGAAATTTGGTACATAGAAGCTTTAGCACATAGAGATTGTAGAGAGCACCTTATAAATTCGATTAAAAGTTGCTTTCATTAAAAGTTAGACACGAAAAAAATTTCTTAGAATGGCAACGATATTTTTTATTACATCAGAATAAAACCAAAAGTTATTTTAATGTATTCCCCTCATTTTTCAGATTATTTTTATGTATTAAAATCGTCTGTCCAATAAACAGTTCCAATTTTATTGTAATATTTCAATATATTTACTGTCAGTTAATGCCTTTAACAGCTTCTGTACTTGTGCAGTTTTAAAGCATTATCTTTTTATGCATCGTTTTCTAGGTATTCAAATTAATCCTGCTTTTGTTTACATTTTGTGCTGTAGTCAAAGATGTACTGTGCTCAGCGGGTATTGACATTTTGATTTTATTTAATGAGAATTAATAACATTTAAACAAAATAAATTCGTAAAATTCCTTTGTATTTCATTAGCGAATATCTTCTGCATTACAGTTGTCATAAATATCTAACATTTAAAGTTCGTTTACTAGCATAATTTACCACTAATACGTTGGTGCCGTTATGAGATGTTTTTAGGCGGATTTTGATCATCTTAATAAATCTATTGTATCTTTTTTCCAGGATGTGTCCGCCGACCAAACGGTATAGTGGTTAGCGTGCTAGCTTCTAGACCGCTAGGTTGCGGGTTCGAGTCACGTGTTGGCATGGGTGTTTGTAAATGTATGTTGGCTTGTCTAATGACGAATGTTTCGGCCCATTATAGCCCTCGTGTTGCTGACGGCGCCAGATAATCTGAAAAAAAAAATCCAGGATGTGTCCATTAAAAAATCAAATATAAGAAGTCCAACTATTTTGAAACACCTACGTATATCATTGTGTTGAGTGGCACCGCGTTAACCAATATTGGTATTATTACGTTATATCCATGACACTTGGCGAAAAATTTTCAGTTGGTGAACAATTTGTAGATAACACTATTGTTTCAATGCCAGTTAATTTTACTCTTAATTCAGATTTTGTTTTATTTTAAAACAAAAATTAAGAACTTGGTACAATATAGTTTCATGATTATTTTTAAAACAGAGGCTAAAGCTTTACTATAGACACCAGTCATATTTTGATATTATTTATATGGTTACAAAATTTTAAATAATTTAGTTTTTGAAGCTGGTTTAGTTAAAATTATGAGTATAACTTCATTTAAGGAGAGTGAGTCAAAATACCCATATAATCTAGCATAGCAAAGGATTATTTAGACTCAATTTGACTTCATCACTTGCAGCCTCAATTGTAGATTCGCCAAAGATTATTGAAATTCACTGAAAACTTTCAAATCCTTCGACATTTGCAAATATGCTGCCAAAAAGAAGAACGAATATAGATACTAAGTATAGAGCATCTGTCGCCAAGAGAGCTAGGGCATCACCGCTGCAAAAACAGCATCGACTGGAGTATGACCGAGAGCGATATTACAAAATGAACGAAAACATTGATTTGTTACAGTGCATTGGAAGATGATCACAAACAACAATTAATCCGAAGAAATTCCGCGTCTATGTAACACAGAACTGATAGATGTCCTACAACGGGTCCCTAGCAGCGCCGGGCCACACATCTAGTATTCAATAAGCAGAAATATACCTTACAGTTGCTTTAGTTTCAAACATACAAATAAGGAAAACACACAGATATGTAAGCAAGTAAATGCACAAATAAGTAAACTTAAGGTAAGGATTAAAAATTGATTTTAAAAATGCTTAAACCAGAGTTTAGGAATAAAAAAAGTTAATCTATTTTTCATGATGGATTTAGTTTAAAAGTCAAGGATTTTAATTTGCATGTGAGAAAAAAAATGACTTTCAAAAGTATCATGAAGTTAAATAGCATTAAATAAACATAAAAATAAAAATATTCATATTTTCAAAAGTGAACTAAATAGGACGCATTAAAACGTGACATGCACGACATTGTAAGAGATCTATGATAAAAAAAAAAACTAAGTACTACAACTAAATAACTATATTGAATATTTATATCTAATGTAAATAATTTGCATCTTAAAAATAATGCATTACATTTTTCAACAGAAATTTAATTCAACGTGAAAACAACGGAATAAATTAAAACAATAGCAGAAAATATTTTATAACATTGATACCAGCACATAGAAATTATTATTATTATTATTATTATTATTTTCATTGGTTGGTTGGATTGGATTGTACGTTCAACGACCTATTTTTATGAGCAATGACGACTAATTAGGTCGAGACCCACAGCTTGACGTAGATTCTGAATCACAACGAACATCCATGCCTAACCAAGGATACGAACTCTGCAACTTTGGCATGCGAAGCCAGAGCACTAACCACACAGCCATAAGGTGGATTTTTTTTCACTAAAAATTTTTTGCTAAATAAAAATGCGTCCTCTCAAATTTAAATATTTTCAAATTCATTATAATTCCACTTTAGGAATCCTAACTGAGATTTTTTCCTCCATAGCAGAGGCGTGAAAATTGAAATTTCGCATTTTCAGTGATGAATTTCATAGAAATTACACTAACGGTCTATGATACCGATACATGGTCGATGTTTTTTTTTTTTTTTTTTTTTTTTTTGCATTTCTTCGAATACTGATTTCAAAAAAGTGGTATAGAAAAATGTCTGTGTGTGTGTACGTAGTAGGGTGGATCGTTCTTCTATGGAGAAAAAAAAATTATTATTAATCAAAACCTACCTATGGGGAAAAGATGTTCTATGATATAGAGATTAGGGAAATAATAATAAAAAAAAATTATTTAAAAATTTTGCACTGCCACAAAGGGGTTGAATTTTCGAAAAAAATGCAAAAAGTCCTGATTTTCGTTAAATGATTTTAGACTAAAAATAATTGTTTTTTACTATATAAATCCTAAAAAAGTGATGATTACTGAATAATTAGTAGTACAATGTACATTTCAACCTTTTTTTACCCAACTTCCTCCCCCCATATCACCGTTAAATCAACCCTATAGTGCAGTTGTCAGCGGCTTACGGAATTCGACGCCTAATCGGTGAGAGCTGTTCTTGTAAAGTAAATTAAATTACAATTTTATTATGTGGCATTTGTTTGCTTGTGTACTTGGACTAATACTGTACTGTGACATTCTTAAGAAAAGACATGATTTGTCCTATATTTGGGTCAGGCTGTAATATGCCCACGATTATGCTTCCTACGTGCGAAAAACGTAATAAGGTGCGTATATTGTCATTCAAAAAGAGAAGCAAAGTACAGTGTATTTAAATACACTTTTCTCCGCATGTCAATAAGTTGCAAGTAAGTTAGGAGAGACCTGGAAACGAACTTTAATACCAATAAATTACCACTACAGCATTTTGAGAAAAATAAGTTCATACTACGACAAATATCGCGCTTTCAAAGCTAGAAAATTAACGGAAAGCTATCTCAAGGAAAGCACATCGTAAGTTTTGTTCATTCGTCGACTTGGTTGTTTTCAGATTATCTGGCGCCGTCATCAACACGTGGGCTATAATGCCCCGAAACATTCGTCATTTGACAAGCTAACATACATTTACAAACACCCATGCCTTACACGGGACTCGTACCCGCAACTTCGGGGTCTAGAAGCTAGCCCACTTACCACTATACAGTTTTGTTGGCTAGGTCATGCGTCGACAATGACATAGATACAACAATGTTGGTTGCGTTAATAGGTAGTCTGTAAACACAGGTATCAAAGAAGGTGTTATACGAAATATGGAACTGATTCTGAAGCGTTCACTAAAATGGTTTGTGTACCAGTTACAAGCCAAAGAGTGACCGTATGCGAGATACTACCTGTAGTTTCATTCACGTAAACCCAACCTATGCGAACTGACTAACAAGAAAGACTTAAGTACTGATCAACAGTGCTTAATGGAAATTTGTGAAGTCATTACTGCGGACAAAGCAGCGAAGGGCTGTTGAAGAGAAACTCTGGAAAGATTCGTCACTCAAGGTGGTTTACAACCCCCAACAGAATTCTCATGTTCTATTTGTCTTAGAAAAAGTCCAACCAAAGTTTTATTGACATTAATTACGTTCATCGTAAGAATCTAGGCACCTATGTGATTCAAGATCAAAATCAAACAATCTGTAATCTATGGTGCAGAGCATTGGCATTAATCAATCTTTCTATCGCGTTATTTCTCAATTAATTTGAAGAAAGTCATTGATCCAGTAATTTTTGAAACGGGGGTTTGGGCTTTCCTGAAAATATCCTGATATCAAGGCTAGCTGACGACAAAAATAACACAAAGGAATCGGTCCTCCAAAGAATTTTGAATTTGCGCAAAGTCAAACGGTCTGCTGCAACCCAAACCCTTTTAGCGATTAATATCCGTATCTTAAACATACCAACTTTTGACCCTTGTGTGACAGATTATGTGAATTTGATTAAGTGGGAGAATGTGACAGAACGATTTAGTGATGACATGATTTCAGGAGCAATAGTAAACCCAGCAATCATTTCTACGGCAATACTATAGTATTACCTACTATCAAGGGGTATCCCTGTCGTACTCAAGCTACAAAACGAATAGTCACAGAAGCATTTTCTGCTGTAAGCGGATCATACAGAAGAGATGATTTAAAAAGAAATAGCCTGGAATCACGAAACCTCAAGCCAGTTTTCAACACCAAACGTGATTACCGTTCACTGTAATTCCGAAGATTTTTTTTGTTTTTCTTGATTTAATTCTTAAGAAGTTGTAATATGTTCCTAAAGCTTTTTTTTTTTTTTTCTGTAACCATTTAGTATATGTCCTCTCATTCCAATAAACATTTAAAAGTACTAAAGGCCTGTTTCACTTAAACAAAAATCACTTTGACATTTTACCATTAAAAAGCTTAAATACCAAAACTTCATCCCCCTTGCAAAGAGCTTAACATAAAATTTATTATTTTTATTTTATTTTTCCCTCAATTAATGTATCTCAGAACATCTTTTCCTTACAGGTATGTTTTGAAATTCTTCAGAAAAAAAATTCAATTGAATTTTACTTTTTGCTATAAAAAAGCTCAAATACCTAAACTTCATCCTCCTTGTGGCAGTACTGAACTTAAAATTTAATTTTTTTAATTATTTTTCCATGTATCTATATACCATAGAGCATCTTTTCCCCATAGGTCGGATTTGAAATTCTGAAAAAAAAAATTTCGATCCACCCTAGTACATAGTCAGTATAACTCCCGAACAAATTGACCTACGATGTTCAAATTCGGTGTGCGAATTAGTGTTGGTCATGGGACCTACCATTAAGGTTTTCGTTAAAATCGCGCATGCTCGTAAGGTAAAAATCATGAAAAATCTTATTTAAAAGCAGTTGCTAAGAAACGGCTCTAACTATTTTGATTAAAATACCTGCTCTAATGCCTCTTAAGGTGTTCTAATTATCCCCACCTTCGAAATTTCCGCAGAAATGCGATAAAAGAGTAAAAAGTTGAAAAACGAGTAGCTTTAACACAGAGATTTCTGCCCTTGAGCATCGCTCATCAAAGATTGATTTTTTTTTCTGCTTCATGCACAAGTAAGGACAATGTAATGTCTATCAAATAACATCGCCAATTTAACCATTTTGAGGTTGTTTATTTGCCCATGTAAAAATTATTGTCAAAAATATCGCCAAACTGACCATTTTTATTTAAATTAGGGAAAATTTAGAAACGGTAAATAACACCATACATTTTAATACAATGACCAATATTATAGTGCAATTGAAAGTTGTGCGATGTTGCACACCCCTAGCTTATAACGAATTTCATAGAAATTACACTAATAGACTGAGAGGCGACTGCAATTTTTGGACCCCATCGAACATCATTCTGAATTTTTTATAGAAATTAGAGAAAAGTGAGTAGATTAAGAATCCACTGGTCTGCCGTGGCGTTAATGGCCGAAAAGAATCAAAAATCGACTTTTAATAAGTTGAACTAAATCCAATTGCCAAATGCGTCATAACTTGCCAAATAATGAGCATTTTTTTTTATTTGGTAACCCTCACTCTTTTAATTTTCAATTAAGAAGGTTGCAGACGATTCAGATTTTTGGCGACGGTCTACTTGCATCTATTAAAAGAGAGCCAAGTTAGCAATAAACATTACGTCACTGATGACGTAATTAATGTCGCCTATTTGGCTTTGTTTTAAAAAATAAAATTTTCCGAGCCCGAGATCAGAAATCGTTTGCGCTTTTTCTGATTGAAAATCAAAACGCAGAGGTTAACAGACGAAAAGTTTCTTCTCTTTTTTGTAAAGTTATGGCGCCTTTGACAATTGAATTTAGTTCAACTTATTAAAAGTCGGTTTTTGATCAGTTTCGGCCATTTTTTCCACGGCAGACCAGTGGATTCGTAATCTACTCACTTTTCTCCAGTTTCTATAACAAATTCAGAATGATGTTCGATGGGGTCCAAAAAATGCTGTCGCCTTTCGGACTATAACGGCTCATAATATTTTGCTTTATTTTTAGGTACTTTTCCAATTTCACTGATGATCCATCTTTAAGAGGGAATCCTAGTAAGGATCATTCCCTATACTCTCTATATAACACGATTGTAGCACAGTGCATTTCTACTTTGCAGAAAATGTAGACGATGTTCAAATTTGGTGTGCGAGTAGGTGGTGGCCATGGGACCTACCATTAAGGTTTGCGTCAAAATCGTGCATGCGCATAAGGTAGCTGACATTTAAACAATCATGTTTTTGAATGATTGCTGAAAAAAGGCTCTAACGATTTTGATAAAAATCGCAGTGGTAATGACTTTTAAGGTGTTCTAAGCATCCCCACCGCCGAAATTCCCGTAAAAATGCTTTAATGGCGTAAAAAGTTGAGAAACGAATGCCTTCAACCCAGAGTTTTCTTTACTTGAGCATACCTCATCAACGATCGTTTTTTCTTCTTCCTTCAGTTTCTCTTATGATAAAGGATAATATAAGGAATATCGAAAAGTATATCGTCAAAATCATCATTTTGTTGGAGATGTTTTTTTTTTTATTATTATTATTATTATTCAAAAGTTATCGTAAAAATATCGCCAAATTGGCCATTTTTTCTAAATGAATGATGAAAATATAAAAAAGTAAATGACACAAATTGACATCAGTATTATAGTGTAATTGAAAGTTGTTCGATGTTCCACACCCTTATTTTTTTGGTGGGTTTAAAGAGACAGAGAGAGAGCAAACCCCACACATACACTGAGCCAATTTTTCGTACATTATAAACCACGCCACAATGCTATAAAAATGTACGGCGATTCGTATAACAAAAAATGTATCTTGAGTAACTCAAAATAGATTCCGAAAGCAGTGATCATTAAATATCCACAAAGTGGCGACTAAGTGATTTCGCGTTCAAAATGACAATTAAAGGCTAGGAAGGAAGAACGGTTTAAGCCACTTCACAGTGCCTTTAAGAAAACGCATTGTATACATGAATGCATATGAATGGAAATATATGGAAACAATTTATAGCTTTAACTCGTGTCAGTGAATTATAACTGGGAGTTGTGTTATTCTTCCTCCTTGATGACCTAACATCGGTTAGTAATGTTGATGTGCCAACATACAGCACTTTTAGCAACATTTTAAGTAAAACTTGACTTACTCCATTCTTCCTCCTTGGCCTGCAATTGAGTTAAAGGTCCTTGGAGACTGTCTGTGACCAGAAGGAAATAAAAGGCCCTAAAGTGATTAGGTGTTGTTTTTCTTAAGGAATAGTGTAATCTTCTTTTGGAACGGAGTACACTCAAGGGGACGGACGGACGGATTTGTCTTGCGTCTTTCGAACAGACTGATTACTCGATAAGGAAGGATAACCTACAATTAGTTCAGGAGGGGATTTTTTTTTGTGTGTGTGTACAAGATGAGCGTAATTCGAAAGAAATCGTACGGTTTAATTGTATTGTATTTGTACGTCGGTCTGTAAGATTTAAGTAGAAAGCAATTGTGTTGTTAAGACTGATCCCTAGAAGTTGTTCTCTTGTCGATGTTTTATTTACATCTACAGACTTCTTGGTAAAAAACTAGCTTAGTCTCAATTCATTGAAATACCTTTCGCCTCATTACAGAGATTGAAGGAGCTTGTTGATGTAAGATTATTATAAGTAAAATGTGATAATAATTTTAATTTTTGTACAAGTTTGAACTTATTACTTAATGTTTGAATGTAAAATCCAGCAGAGTGGAACATCGCGCAATTTTCCCTTACACTATAGTTTTGGTCATTTAAATGTGGCATGATTTGGTGTAATGTTTCATTTTCTGATTCTATTTTCATTACATTACTACACTGCGAGAAGTATTACATTAGCTAAAAGAACATTGCCAAGTTGGAGAATTTGGCGATATTTTAAACGATAATTATTACATTATTGCTTTAACTGAAACGGAGTTCTAGCAGTCGCTGATGAACAATGTTCAAAAGAGAACTCTATATTAAAAACATTCGTTTTTCAGCTTCTTATTTTTTTATTGAATTTTTAGGGAAATTTCTGAGATGGGGGATGTTTAGTGCACCTTAAAAGGTATTAGTACAGCAATTTTGATTCAAATCATTCGGGACATTATTTAGTAATTGCAGAAAAACATACATTTTCAATGGCAGTTTCCATATGCACATGGTTTATTTCAGCGAACACCTTAATGTAAAGTCTCAGAGTCACTATTATCCCAATAACCCGAATGCAAAAGTTGAACTCCGTAGGTCCGTCCACTCGGGAGCTATACTGACCACTGACAGACAAACACAAATGTTTTCTAGAAGTTCCAAGACGTTTCAAAACGTATAGAAATATTAAAAAAAGAAGAATAAATCTTTTCGATCATATGATATATTTTCATTATCCTATATTATATATAGGTTAACTGAAAGTATAAACACGTAGACACCATAACTACAAAATAATTACAATTGGTGACATGTTTTTTATAGACAAAGAAGCTTTTTTCTCAGAAATAAACCACATCACAAATAACAAACCCTAGCTTAAAAAATGAGCTGGAACAGATATAGTTCTTAGAAAAGCTCCAAAACCTTTACATTTGGAACTTATAAAGCTTCTTATGTTAAAGCACTGCTAAGAACTGTTTCAAAGAAAACAGGGAAGCCGAGGTTAATATATAGATTGCAAAATATTCTCACATACACAAAAGGGGTGAAATTTGTTCTGAGGGGGAATTCTTGGAACATGAATAACCGCTAATGGACTTGTTTACTTAAGGTTAAATTATAAATGATTCATCAAAAGTGAAAAAAAGAACAAATAACAATCTTTATGATTCACAAGAATCTTGCAAATGAATTGTGAAAGACGGATTTTATAACTGCATTTATACTTTAGGAACTAATGAATATGAAGCCATACTTAATTGCCACCAACATATTGATGTCATAATATTACAAATAAACATTAATGTGAAAACATTCTGATTTATTTAAATCTTTGTAGATACAGAGAACATGTTCTCATACCCTCAGATGTCTACTGAAAGGATAATTGCATAAAGATAAAATTTTACGATACAAATGCACATTTCTAAGAAATTACTTAACATCGTTTACTTCTAAAATTAACAGGGCTTCTTAAAAAACATATTTCATAGAAGTTTATCAAACGATAGACTGAATAAAAATCAGCAAAATTATCACTGTATAGTGTATAGTCATAGGTGTATAGTCATGTAAGTGTATAGTCAAGGTTGGTGTATTGTATAGCATTTAAGAAACAGGTATCCTGAAATGTATTTTATTCAATAAAGATAAATATACACTATATGGCTATTTATCTAGTTACGTTTTAAATTAAGAATTTTAAAAAATTAAGTAAATCATCAACACTTACAAAATTATTTGATTACGTTGCTCAAGTTAGTTTAAAGAGGCTAAAGATTTTTTTTTAATTAATATTTCTAAAATTATTTTCTATTCAAATGTATAATTTAAAACTCAATTTTGTGAATTTTACAACTTTCCTCCATTTTAATTTTAGTTTTCAAAATGCCATTGGGTGCAAACATGATATTGACCCTCTCTGCTGGCACTCATGTTTTTAATTATGTTAGATATTTAATTGAAGACAAATATTCGATAAATCGTCTGCGAATGTTCTCTCTTAAATGTGTCTGCAAACTATTGAAAAATAAGGATCCTTTAGCTGAGTTAATAAAAAAAGAAAGAAGAATGAAGCCTTTTCTGAATTACTAGATAACAGTTGTAATGATGTCACAAAATCATAAACAAATCTTTTATAAAGGAACATCAACAAAAGCGTTCACCACTAATTTTTTATGTGGACCGTATGACTTATGTAGTAGCCTTTCGCGGGACGAATACACCAAAATATATATTTTTAATTATTGTCAATTTAACAATATGTAGCATTTCTGAAAACTGGAGAAAAAAATATTAATTTTTGATCTTAATAAAATTACAATTGATTTATGTTTTCTTTTTTACAAATAATTTAGAAAAAAGTAATAATTAATATTATTAATAAATCAAGTTCTAAAAAAGAAGTTAATCTTTTATTTCAACGTAACAATGCCACTTGACCTAACTTTTAATAAAAGTATTCAAACTGTACTTCCAGATTACTCCTTTTTAGTCGATATCAATTATGAGACGATGGCGGTTAAAATTGTTCGGTTAAATTTATAGTAGAGTCGATGTCTATCAGAGTATTTGTTGCAGTCAATTTTAATAAATTGCCCAAAAGAGATTCAGTTAAGTTTTTCCTGTATTTATTCTTGATAAAAATCACCTTATTGAAAACTTCGTCGTAAGTTAATCTTTTATTTCAACGTAACAATGCCACTTGATCAAACGTTTAATAAAAGTATTCAAACTGTACTTCCAGATTACTCCTTTTTAGTCGATACCAATTATGAGACGATGGCGGTTAAAATTATTCGGTTAAATTTATAGTAGAGTCGATGTCTATCAGAGTATTTGTTGCAGTCAATTTTAATAAATTGCCCAAAAGAGATTCAGTTAAGTTTTTCCTGTATTTATTCTTGATAAAAATCACCTTATTGAAAGCTTCGTCGTAAGTTAATCTTTTATTTCAACGTAACAATGCCACTTGACCTAACTTTTAATAAAAGTATTCAAACTGTACTTCCAGATTACTCCTTTTTAGTCGATATCAATTATGAGACGATGGCGGTTAAAATTATTCGGTTAAATTTATAGTAGAGTCGATGTCTATCAGAGTATTTGTTGCAGTCAATTTTAATAAATTGCCCAAAAGAGATTCAGTTAAGTTTTTCCTGTATTTATTCTTGATAAAAATCACCTTATTGAAAACTTCGTCGTAAGTTAATCTTTTATTTCAACGTAACAATGCCACTTGATCAAACGTTTAATAAAAGTATTCAAACTGTACTTCCAGATTACTCCTTTTTAGTCGATACCAATTATGAGACGATGGCGGTTAAAATTATTCGGTTAAATTTATAGTAGAGTCGATGTCTATCAGAGTATTTGTTGCAGTCAATTTTAATAAATTGCCCAAAAGAGATTCAGTTAAGTTTTTCCTGTATTTATTCTTGATAAAAATCACCTTATTGAAAGCTTCGTCGTAAGTTAATCTTTTATTTCAACGTAACAATGCCACTTGACCTAACTTTTAATAAAAGTATTCAAACTGTACTTCCAGATTACTCCTTTTTAGTCGATATCAATTATGAGACGATGGCGGTTAAAATTATTCGGTTAAATTTATAGTAGAGTCGATGTCTATCAGAGTATTTGTTGCAGTCAATTTTAATAAATTGCCCAAAAGAGATTCAGTTAAGTTTTTCCTGTATTTATTCTTGATAAAAATCACCTTATTGAAAACTTCGTCGTAAGTTAATCTTTTATTTCAACGTAACAATGCCACTTGATCAAACGTTTAATAAAAGTATTCAAACTGTACTTCCAGATTACTCCTTTTTAGTCGATACCAATTATGAGACGATGGCGGTTAAAATTATTCGGTTAAATTTATAGTAGAGTCGATGTCTATCAGAGTATTTGTTGCAGTCAATTTTAATAAATTGCCCAAAAGAGATTCAGTTAAGTTTTTCCTGTATTTATTCTTGATAAAAATCACCTTATTGAAAGCTTCGTCGTAAGTTAATCTTTTATTTCAACGTAACAATGCCACTTGACCTAACTTTTAATAAAAGTATTCAAACTGTACTTCCAGATTACTCCTTTTTAGTCGATATCAATTATGAGACGATGGCGGTTAAAATTATTCGGTTAAATTTATAGTAGAGTCGATGTCTATCAGAGTATTTGTTGCAGTCAATTTTAATAAATTGCCCAAAAGAGATTCAGTTAAGTTTTTCCTGTATTTATTCTTGATAAAAATCACCTTATTGAAAGCTTCGTCGTATAGTTTTTTCGGGCACGTAGTTGAGAACTCTGTTCTACATAGTAAACACATATTATTTCGGATAAATTACAATAATGTAAAAAAAAGTACATATCTTAATTTTTTTTTATCTTTTGTGGTGCAGGCGGGCCGCAGAAATATCGGTCGCAGGCCAAATCCAGCCCGCGTACCGCGTAGTAGCTAACGCTGATTCACAATATCTAAGACGAATAGGTGCGAGTCATTTCCTTTGAAAGCTTATGTAACGCCATCTTGAGGACAAAACCATAATAGCTACATATTTTTATTTCCTTATTCTCTTTTACCAGAAGTCTATCGCAATGACAGTTGCGGATACGTTTTTCGATCATGTCCTTTGATATTATATATATTATACAGAAGAATTATGTTAATGAGGTCGAACACATTTTATTTTTGTTTAATGTCATTTTAAGTTTAAAGCGAAGAGTTTCATTCAATTACATTACATTTTCAATCACAAAATATTTTGTGCGTATGTTTACGAAAATATTTTTTAATATCATAGCTAGTTATGGTAATAATCGTTGTCATTTACCGTGTTTTATTTTTTTAACTAACTAAAGAAATGCGTTTGTAGGAATGGGTAATATTTGAATTTAATACAAATTTTAATAAATACTTTTATGTAACGAAAAATGCGTATAAATGTTGACTTAGTAAATAATTAAGATAGAACCAAGACAATATCCAGAGCTCTAAAAGAACTTATTTCTCTTTGGATTTTCAGTCAATGAAGTAATTACCTGTTTAAGTATAGCTTATCTAAAACATATCAATTATCGTTTTTGAACAGTTTTATCTAGAATTATCTAGTAAGTAGTAGTTATCTAGTAGGGTTGTTCATATTAACAAAAGCTGATAAAAAAAATATACTATAAAATTAACGATTAACGGTTAGATTCTGGACATTTTTAAATGCGATGATATTTGAAATTAATACAAATTTTGATAAATACTTTTATGTAAGGAAAAATTTAAATGTAGGAATATGACATCACTCAACTTTTCCATCTAGATCATGCGCTGAGTGTCGAAGAATTAAGGCTTTTAGTGGCTGCCATTTTGTTGGCAATGCGTTGCAGCATTACAATATGCCACATTCAAAAAATTTATGATTAGTTTTACAGTAATATTACCTTAAACTATATTAGTTGTTTTGTAATCCCTTAAGGTGTATGTAATCACTTGAAATATCGCAAAACTAGGTCAAATGTGTTTTTTTTTTTTTTTTTTTTTTTTTTTTTTTGCTTTAAAATAATCTCTAGATGAAATTTTTGAAAGACACAAAAGACATGAAATTTTTGTATAACCTGAAAGCTGGAGAGTTATTTTATTAGTTAGAAGTCCTATTTTGTTCAAAAAATAAATTTGAAAATGTTTAACTTATTATCTAAAAAATCGTGTTTTGGCACGTTAAAATTCATTTAAACTGTGATAACTGAAGTTTGATATCAGCAGATTAAAAAGTGGTTTGAGAATTAAAATCTGTATTAATTATTAGATGTTGTGAACCTCAGTCAAAATGATTGGAAAGGAAAACGAATTTTACCAGATTTTTAAATACAAAACTTTTCAGAAAAATTGTGATTTTTTCTACTTTCAATGTTACAAAAAAACTTTATTAAAAAAACTAGAAACATGATGGAGGTTCGTAGCATTAAGAACGATGTTACAAACAATTTGCAAATAAATAAACATAATTTTACACTTGACTATTTTTAATCCCTGATCTCCAACTGCAACTTGTGAATAGTACATACTTGATTATTGACTTGAAGCGTAAGAAGGCTTGTTAATCAACATAGAGAGTTGCAATCCCTCCCCCAAGCTAGTTAGAATCTGTTTGTAACCATGGACAACTTTTACAAAGAATTATGAATCGGGAACAACGTTCAGTTGGCTTCATCTGCTTGCGAAACAGAAACCATTTATAAGCATAAGCCATTGCGAGCTATCTAGAAATTGTTGTTAAATATGTTCGGTTAATATATAAAAAAGAATTAGGTGGAATAATAAATAGGTGAATATTATAGTTAAATATATAAATTGTTGTTACTAACACGCAAGTTAATTTTTTGCCTTTGAATTAAAAGGAAGGCGATCAATTAATATCAGAAAAATTCACAATGGACTTTATGCATGAGATTATTTGAGGTTAGTCTGTTGTGTGATAATCCTATCAACCAAAATGTATAAATCAACCATGGTAACTTTTTTTTAATTGAAGCTATTTTTCAAACTAGTTAATTACAAATTCGTAAAATTTTCCTTAATTGTGACATCGCAATTCATAATGCTACGAATTTTCTTTAGAAGCCAATTAAGACGTCGACCCAAACAAATGAATTATTAGTTTCTCTAGAAGAAAAACCTTTCACAATAGAAAACTCAACTTCAAAACTTCACAATGTCTTCAGTTTTTTTCCAAAATAAAGTGTTTCAAAGCCAGGTCTTGTAAGTGATACTTTTTTACTTGAAAATCGATCTAAAAACGATGATACTTAGCTACAGATGCGAAAACTGTGGTTCACCTTTTAAAAGTAAGAATCTAATAGAAAACAAGGACATTTTGTTAAACTTTTTTCCCCATTTAATGGTTCTGATTCATTGGTTCTGCTTTCAGTTTTTGAAAGGAAGTAGAAACAATAAAATTGTAATTAAAATATTTTCTTGCTTGTTTTAAAATATAATCTTACACACAGAAATCAAATTTGTAAATTTTCCATGTTTTTACTTTGGTTGGTTGGTTTTTACGCTCAACGACCTATTTTTATGCCCAATGACGGCTAATTAGGCCGGAACTATAGCTTAACGTGGATTCCGAGCCACAACGAACATCCATGTCTAATCCGGGATTCGGAACCGGAACTTTTGGCATGCGTGGCTAGAGCTCTAACCACATAGCTATCATGTAGGCTCCGTGTTTCTAAGAAAATGTGTGTATTTATTCTGGTATGAAAAATATTGTTGTTTTTCACCCTACTTTTAAATCCGAAAATCATATTTTGTACATTTGTTTGAGAATTTCTAATAGAAATTCCTAATTCGTCACTCCAATAACAGAGAACCTAAGTATGCAACTGCAAATATTGAAAATAAGTAAAAAACGCATACTGTTAGATAATGTATACATAATTTTATTTAATGCGTGATTTTTGTTTCATGTGATTAGAAAATATATTGAAAAAAATATTTTATCAAGAGTCACCTTATGTACAGGGCTCGTCCTGAATCATACAGCTGAATGATAACACAAGAGAGCAAGCTCCGCAATAGGGTGGTTCGAAAAAGAAAAAAATATATTTTTTAAACGCATGAGGTGAAAAAAGTTGATACACATCTTGATAAGAAAAACTGTAAAAAAAAATTTGAAAAAAAATAATATCTTCCGATCGCGCATTCACCTCAAAGTTTGAAGAAAATACAAAAAATAACTATTTTTTCTAATTTTTTTTATAATTCTAAACGTTATATATTTGAAAGGCAATAATTTGCAATGTATAGTGAAAGGGTGGTATAACACAGGGAAACACTATTGCATGTATTTTTAAAACGTATATTAATAATGAAAAATATTCAAAAATACATTTTTTTATTAAAGAAATGATTTTTCTATAAAATGGATACTAACGTTACTTTTTACATATTTTTGTTAAACTTGTTTTATTTACTTCAAGCATTCACTTCAAAGTTTGGAATAAATCCAAAAACACCCTTTTTCCATCAATTTGTAGAATGCGCTAATCACTAAATTATCGAGGTACATTAGTTTGTATTATGTGGAATGAAATAGATAGAACATGGAAAAAAATCAAATTAGTAATTATTTAATAATAATTATTCACGCATAACCTTTGAAACATTGATAAAAATTGGGTTTTGGCGGGTTTTAAACTGGGTGGCCTTTCTCGTGGTGCCTTCTCTTTCTTTGAAGCTCATAAACTTACTTGGATCAAAACGCATTCTAACTTAGTCATTGGATCATAACGCACGTGGCTCTGATTGGGTCAGCCATGAATACTGGCTGGAAATAATCTGACAGACCAAATTGCACGCTGGGAGACCACTACATTGGGATATATACCTTCTATACTCCAATGAACTACCATTCAGACACATATTTAAACACGTAGATAGTACTACAACTGGACAACATCTTTCAGTGAGATAAAAAAATTGAAGAACCTTGAAATATTTCCAGACTGATTTTTTAAGTGTTGAATGTCTAATTCCTCAACTTGAGATGAAAGTACTGAACACAACTCAGTTCTTCTTGATATTATTACATTAAAAAAATTAATTTTCTGAAGGACCTAAGAACATATATGTGGCAATATATATGTGGCAATTCGATTGTCTCGATACCTCCCTGAATATTTACTATAAGTTTTAAACTCAGTTATTGGACGAAATGTTTCCTTCCCTCACTCAAAAAATTTGATTTCGGCAGTGATTTTGTACGCAAGGAGAGATGTAAGAGAACTGAGGGATCAGGTTCTGAAATCGCGAGAACTTTCCTAGAGAAAGACTATCAGGCATTTCAAGACAACTAAACTTAACTTTATTGTAGGTATCATGACTGCATTAAGTGGGCATAATTAATTGGAATGCTCGTAATAGGACCAATCCTTTGTTAAGAGAAACAAACGGACATTAGTTAGCAAAGACTGGCGCATCCGAGGTAGCACAGCTGTATTGGTGGAAACAGGGAGAGACTATAAGATTGACTAGTCTGACCGAGCATAATTCCAAAATACACGATTTTTTAACAAACAAGTAAAAACCACCACATAGTTTTGTTTCTCATAAATACAATATCCCAAGTTTAAAACTGTACATCGGCTTATCAAAACCTCTTCTATATTTTATCCAGAATTGGGCGAGATTGGCTAATATTGTCTCCAACGACCGATTCACATCGTTTCACATCGGGATTGGCCTGTCTGGGGAAATTGGTCAGCGTATCTATGTTACTATGGACCATTGAAATCAGACTTCAACTCGTTTCCTTGTCACTCACAAGCTGTGGAACGCTAATGTAGAGAGACAAGACAAAAGTAGGTGGCACTGACGCAAAAGACGTTAGGACAGCACTTTTTTTTAAAGATCCATAATGCTCGACTTTTCAACAAAAATTTCCTTCAAAGTGCATCACTGGGATAGAAAGTTCGAGAAAAAAGTGAACCAAATGAATAATAGCATGTTTAAAATTTAAAAAAATTTAAAAATGTAAGAAATAACATTAGTACAAATTTTACAGAAAAATCATTATTTCTTACAAATAATGTAACTTTTGAGTATTTTTTATTATTAATATATGTTTTAAAAATGCATAAAATAGTGTTTTCCTGTGTTATACCACCCTTTCAGGACACATTGCAAACCTTTTAATATATAACGTTTAGAAATTTTTAAAAATTTAGGAAAAATAGTTATTTTTTGTATTTTCTCCAAACTTTGAGGTGAATGCGCGATCGGAAAATATAATTTTTTTTCAAATTTTTTGTACAGTTTTTCTTATCAAGATGTGTATCAACTTTTTTCACCTCATGCGTTTCAAAAATTAAAAATTATTTTTTTTCGAACCACCCTACTCCGCAATTTCGGGACGGCCCCTTTTTACTTTCAATTACCATTATGTATATATACATAGGGTAATGAAAGTATAGCATTCTGTCAAAAAAAAGAAAAATGTGTGTGTGTGTGTGTGTGTATGTGTGTGTGTGTGTGTGTGTGTGTGTGTGTGTGTGTGTGTGTGTGTGTGTGTGTGTGTGTGTGTGTGTGTGTGTGTGTGTGTGTGTGTGTGTGTGTGTGTGTGTGTGTGTGTGTGTGTGTGTGTGTGTGTGTGTGTGTGTGTGTGTGTGTGTGTGTGTGTGTGTGTGTGTGTGTGTGTGTGTGTGTGTGTGTGTGTGTGTGTGTGTGTGTGTGTGTGTGTGTGTGTGTGTGTGTGTGTGTGTGTGTGTGTGTGTGTGTGTGTGTGTGTGTGTGTGTGTGGTCAGAATAACTCCCGAACACCTATCATTAAGATTTTCGTCAAAATCGCGTATGCGCATAAGGTAGCTTTTATTGAAAAATCATGTTTTTCAATGATTGCTAAAAAAGGGCTCTAACGATTTTGATAAAAATCGCTGTGGTAATGCTTCTTTAGGTGTTCTAAATATCCCCTCCTCCAAAATTTCCGTAAACATGATTTATTGGCCTAAAAAGTTGAAAAATGAATTTCTACAACACAAAGTTTTCTTTCCTTGAACATACCCCATCTAAAATCAGTTTTTTTTTTTTCCCTTAGTTTCGCTTATAATAAAGGATAATATAAGGATTATAGAAAGGTATATCGCCAAACTGGCCATTTATTCTAAATGAAGGATTGAAAGATGAAAATATACAAACGGTAAATGGCACAAATCCACGTCTGTATTATAGTGTAATTGAAAGTTGTGCGATGTTCCACACCCCTAGTTGAAGTCACGAACTGTCCAAATATTCAATTAAGAATATCTCCAGGAATTTTACAGATAAGTTTATGACACTTTTTCCTAAGGTGTTGTGATAATGCAACTGTACTGTGTGATTCCAACTGGACTCCTTCGCCTATCTCCTTTAGTTTTTTTAATTACTTTTATAACTTCCATAAATTTCCGCTTGGCGCGTTGTAAACCGTCTCAAAATATTTTGCATAGTCGTTTTATTATAGGTATACATTACTTCCCTGGCTATACGAGACTCCGTTTCAAACGTAAAGGGTTTAAAACGATATTAGGTATCATCCTGTATAATGCAAATGCTATATTATATAAATATTACTAAAAAAAAATTAAATAATAAATGTAGGTGAATTTTATTTCATCAAAGAATGACTGTAAGTATTTCCTGTTAATAGGATATCTGTAATAATAAAGTGTTTTTTTTTTTTTTTTTTTTTTTTTTTTTTTTTAAAAAAACCTCAACAAAGTATTTTTAGAAGTTATCATACAGCTGTGTGATAACATTGGAGAACACGTTTCTCTATTTCAGAATTGCCTCTTTTTGAAGTCGCGAATAGTCCTGATTTTCAACCACGAATATCTCCGACAATTTTACAGCTAACTTTATGAAATTTGTTTCATGTGGTTTTGTCATATTATTGCCAGTGTGTAAAATAAAAAGGTGTGGGAACTAGAGGTCGGCGATATATCGATACGACGATATTTTTCAAAAAATATCGATATTAAAAATATCGATAAAAGTCACCTATATATCGATATTTTCAAACATTTTTTTTTTTTTTTTTATGATCGTTTTGTAGTTCCATGTATTTTTTCGATGTTCTTTATTCCTTTTTCAAAAACATCAGAACTAAAATTTGGACTTGGCTGATAAGCAATTAAAATGGTACCAATGATCAATATTTTGCCATACACTTCATAATCATGGGCGCCAACAGGAAGCTTCAAGGGGGTGCACCTCGCTGGCTTTTTGAAAATTAAATTAAAATTGGAACAAACGTGTTAGTTATACATATATTCATCCCTCTGTTAATTTTTCAGTTATGTACATTGTAAAAATATTACGCTAAATATCCAACGTTGCCATTATAAGCTATTGAAAATTATCTAAATTTTTCTTAAAATTATTACACCAATTAAGCGATAATGTAACTTTTTTTTTTTGTAATAAATCCATTCCAGTTGGAAAAGTAGTCACCTTACAAAAATAATAAAAAGTAGTAATTTGTTCTGAAAAACTTCGTTTCTGGCAAAATTGAAAATCAAATAAAAAAAATCATGTATCGATAAATCGATATTTTATCGATATTTTTTCCATGCAATGATATAGTATCGATATTTATTTTGATCGATATTTCCGACCTCTAGTGGGAACGCTTTGTTGCGTCGTTACAATAAACGTGCCCTTTTTTCTGGGAGGGGGGGGGGAATAAAAATTTACAACTAAGAATAAATAACTTTATTAATACTACTTTAATAATCTCAAAACTGATTATGAGCACCTCAAAAATTTAAAAGAAAAAAATTGTGTTTAAACATTTTTGAATTAAATGATTATTTATACTATTAAGTTATATGGATTTGTAAACAATTTGCTTTGCACAGACCATTTTAACAGATTATTTAACACTTTATAAATGGACTAGCTGAATACCCGTGCTGCGCTACGAAATTTTACCATTAGCATTTTAGCGATCAAAAGACATTCATGTATTCTACACTTCAGACGTTTGCTCCCATTTCGATCCCGACAAATTGATTTATCAAAATAGGAACTTTCCTTTGTTGACATTTTAAACGAAATTTATAATTGTGAATAGTAAACTGGTATAGTTTATTGTGTTTATGTTTGCTCTTAGTTCTAAATTTCAAAGTAGTAGTTGTATTGGAATTGAGACATTAAGTTAATTCTCGTATAGTTTCAATGTTGCGTCGTCTTTTCATCCCTTAAAAATTCGTTAATCGATATTGGAATGACTTATTTTTTTAACATTTGCAAAAAAATATCAGAAAAATGACTACATTGGAAGAGGAACATTCGGATATCCCTCGTTTGGAACATTTAACCCCTTTTCGACCCCTTAAAGTTGGTTAATCGAGAACAGAATAGCTTACTTTTTCTATGTTTAATCTTTTTTGACATTTGTACCAAATTTCCGAGTTGTGACCATATGGGAAGTGGTACATTCGAATATTCCTCGTTTGGAACGTTTAACCCCTTTTCCACCCCTTAAAGTGGGTTAATCGAGATCGGAATAGTTTACTTTTTCTATTTTTACCATTGTTGTTATTTGTGCCGATTTTCAGAGTTGTGACTATGTGAGAAGTAGGATATTCGAATGTCCCCCGTTTGGAACGTTTAACCCCTTTTCGACCCCTTAAAGTGGGTTAATCGAGATCTGAATAGTTTACTTTTTCTATTTTTACCATTGTTGATATTTGTGCCGATTTTCAGAGTTGTGACTATGTGAGAAGTAGGATATTCGAATGTCCCCCGTTTGGAACGTTTAACCCCTTTTCGACCCCTTAAAGTGGGTTAATCGAGATCTGAATAGTTTACTTTTTCTATTTTTACCATTGTTGATATTTGTGCCGATTTTCAGAGTTGTGACTATGTGGGAAGTAGGATTTTCGAATGTCCCCCGTTTGGAACGTTTAACCCCTTTTCGACCCCTTAAAGTGGGTTAATCGAGATCTGAATAGTTTACTTTTTCTATTTTTACCATTGTTGATATTTGTGCCGATTTTCAGAGTTGTGACTATGTGGGAAGTGGGATTTTCGAATGTCCCCCGTTTGGAACGTTTAACCCCTTTTCGACCCCTTAAAGTGGGTTAATCGAGATCGGAATAGTTTACTTTTTCTATTTTTACCATTGTTGATATTTGTGCCGATTTTCAGAGTTGTGACTATGTGAGAAGTAGGATTTTCGAATGTCCCCCGTTTGGAACGTTTAACCCCTTTTCGACCCCTTAAAGTGGGTTAATCGAGATCTGAATAGTTTACTTTTTCTATTTTTACCATTGTTGATATTTGTGCCGATTTTCAGAGTTGTGACTATGTGGGAAGTAGGATTTTCGAATGTCCCCCGTTTGGAACGTTTAACACCTTTTCGACCCCTTAAAGTGGGTTAATCGAGATCGGAATAGTTTACTTTTTCTATTTTTACCATTG
Source organism: Linyphia triangularis (assembly GCA_963978545.1). Lineage (NCBI taxonomy): Eukaryota > Metazoa > Arthropoda > Arachnida > Araneae > Linyphiidae > Linyphia > Linyphia triangularis. The sequence continues at coordinate 3,036,436 of OZ021723.1, read as the reverse complement.
TTGATATTTGTGCCGATTTTCAGAGTTGTGACTATGTGAGAAGTAGGATATTCGAATGTCCCCCGTTTGGAACGTTTAACCCCTTTTCGACCCCTTAAAGTGGGTTAATCGAGATCTGAATAGTTTACTTTTTCTATTTTTACCATTGTTGATATTTGTGCCGATTTTCAGAGTTGTGATTATGTGGGAAGTAGGATATTCGAATGTCCCCCGTTTGGAACGTTTAACCCCTTTTCGACCCCTTAAAGTGGGTTAATCGAGATCTGAATAGTTTACTTTTTCTATTTTTACCATTGTTGATATTTGTGCCGATTTTCAGAGTTGTGACTATGTGGGAAGTAGGATTTTCGAATGTCCCCCGTTTGGAACGTTTAACCCCTTTTCGACCCCTTAAAGTGGGTTAATCGAGATCGGAATAGTTTACTTTTTCTATTTTTACCATTGTTGATATTTGTGCCGATTTTCAGAGTTGTGACTATGTGGGAAGTGGGAGAATTAGTGATGAGTGAGTCAGTGAGTGAGTGAGTGAGTGAGGGCTTTGCCTTATATATATAGAGATTATCAAGACATTTTCAAACATATTACTGACACAATACCTACAAAACATTTTAAACAAATTATTTACTTGATTTTTTTAACTATTTTCATTCAGAAAAATTTCCATGAGAGATCGAGTTTCTATTCAGACATATTTCACTTAGAACTCCCTCTAATAGGGTCATCACCTCATCTGTGTTTTCGGGGCAAAGATTTAACATAATCATCTAAATTCCAGAATTTCAGAGATGCCTTTACTTGCAATGGGTTTGGATAAATTCCCAGATTCTGTAGCTCCTCGAAATCTGTTTTCAAAATGAATTAAAAAGATTGCGATCGTTGCAGATGTCAATTAAGAGTTTTATGGTTTTTCTCCTTCTCGAGATGAAAATGTAGAGTTATTCATATTATAAATTAATATGAAATTTTTTCGTTTATTTAAATTCAATTACAAAAGACGTAATATTTTTGGTTAAAGAACAAACATCAATATCAGGTTGATTTTACTATATATTTTTGGCGCTTGAAATACAAGGACATGTAGCACCGATACATTAAATCGATTATAACAACGTTTGAAATATACACAGTTTTACATTTCTTTTAAACGACACTTTATATTGAATTCAAGTAGACAAAAAATAATGCTTAGTGATTTTTTGATGCTAGGAGATTTACAAATCCGTTATTTATTTCCAAGTTATTGGACGTAATAGCTACTTTAGTGTGATACGATATGCAAACTCTGTCGGGATAAGGAATAATGGTATTTTAAAAAGTATTATTTTGAAATTATTTACGATTGCTAAGAGTTTTTTATTTAAATATTATAAAACACCGGGATGTTAAGGATACTAGAAGAGTCTGACCCTAAGAAAACCCTCCCCAAGATGCACGTCTGCTTATAGACCCTTTTCTTCCTTTTCAAAACGTGTTCTATTAATTAAAATGAAATTAACAGCTAGAAGAAGTTCAATTGGAAAGTTAAAATCCGTTAAAATCCACCAGTCGATTTAAAATTTCTTGATAAAATATAAATTTTTGTACCATCCCAATCGTCTCTAATTTTAAGATTCCTATCGGGAGGCAACTTCCTCTCCTTATCGTCGCCAATGTATTTAGTGTTGATTTTGGTAAACTTGAGAAAACATATTTTTCTTAAAGAATGTCTGCTACATTTTTGGAATAAACTCTCAAATAACTGTAAATGTAAGCTTTCCCATTTCCAAATTGAAAAACAATTTTCTTCTACGTTTAAAAATAAAATACATTTGAATTGCTTTCCTACTATTTCATAGCCCAATTTTGATGTATTATACCCATTTACAAAACCATTAGAAATTTATATTAGGGGAAATGAAATATATAACATCAACAAATGTGAATACCTTCACTTTTTGGAAAATACAGACTCATTAGCATGGGTGATGACAACGTTGTTTGTAGTGCAAGGAAAACATTATTTTTTTATTTTTTTTTATCGTTTAAACCTTGATTTTTCAAAATATTTTGCTTCTCACAATGGCAAATATTATATTATTGAAATGCCCACAGTTGATTTTTTTCGGTGAATTTTGTCTTGTTCTCTACTTTTATAAAAGTTTAAGCAACTTGGAGAATGCCAAGCAACCTCCCATGCACCTCCCTGGCGCTATTATTCTATTATTTTTACGTATTCAATTAAAGTAAATAACGGTTAAAAAATTAATACAGTTTTGAATATATTTTGTCATGTTCAAACAACGTATCAGTTTAATTTTCCCAATATCTGGCAAGCCAATATAAATGCATAATTCCGTGAGCTCAAAACACCTTAAAAGCTCATACAAAATATCAACGTTCTACACTTACCTATCTGGATTCTTAGAGCGCTAGTAGTTTATTTCGTCAGAATCGCAGGTTTACTTCGCTATTCTAGATTGTCCAAAAAACAGATATTTTATTGTCATTAGTTTTATCCTCTTGTACGAGTTCATTTCTTAGGTACGAAATGAAGTTAACAAATAAATTATTAAGAGGGTGATATAAAAATAATAATAAATAAATAAATACAATTTAAAAAAAAAAAAACTACGTTACATCACTTTTGTTGATAAATTGGTTAGAGTTCCCGTTAAAATTAGAGGAGAAGAGACATTCTTAAAGTATACGTATAGTCTTCAAATCGCAAAAATCGGGAAAGATTTGTAAGGCCGTAAAAAACAGAAGCAAAATAAAAACAACACAAAAGAAGAAAACCCTATTATGGAGGAGCATACTAAAAAGAAAATATATAATAGTTAGAATAATAACAACAGTTTTTTATATAAAAAAAATACTTTTTTAAAAGTTATTCTCAGATTGTAGTTTTTTCTATTTTGCATTTCATTCAAACAATAATAACTCAAGTTTAAATAATCTTTTTTGAAATTTATTTTTTGCTATATAATCTGCATACATTTCTGAATGTTTTGACCGTAAATACTAAGTGATTTGTAAATAAATAATTTTAATTGAATTTTAAAGATAAGATTCTGTCTAAAAAGACTTGGATTTTTCTAATAGATTCAGTTAAAGCAAGATATCACAAAATATACACATGTAAAATTCTGTTAATAGGGTTAAAACATAGAGCAGGGTATTCCGCATTATTGAACAAAATATTGTATCTATAGATGAATTAGAATTTGTGTCATTACCGTTCGAAATTAGCCTAATTAGTTGATTAAATGTTAATTAATTATTAAAATTGAAGACATTTTTTTTTAAAAATTATTGGAAACAGTTTAACAAATAATATACTTTTCAAGGTGCAAATTTTTAATTTTTAAATTTGAAAATTAAAAAAAAATGTTGAAACCTATACGTATATCTTAAAGGAAAGGACTCAAAGAACTGCATGTGTCAGACCACAGTTCTTGTCTTTAAAAATGAAGATAGTTGACGTCAATTTGTATGCGGAAGTTTCTTTTCATGAAGAACTACACAAATTTAACGGCTGGAATTTCTCCACAAACACAGATCATTCGATGAAGAAGGCGATGATTGGCATTGGATGAATCATAGTTAGATGTAAACATACGTCATTTCATTTCTAAAGAAGTAGCAAAGATGCATTGAAGGAGAGGAGGGGGTGTAAGTCTAATGCAGCGTCAGCCACTAGGCGGCCCGTGGGCCAGATCCAGCCCGCGACAGCTTTTTCTCCGGCCCGCTGGCAGTACACAAGAGAAAAAATCAAATTTTGCGGAAATAATTTTAATTTGTCTACAATAGTATGTGTTTACTACCAAAAACCGCGTATTCCATTAAGTGGCCCGAGTCAGTAAGTCTGAAAAATCCTTTTTTTTTTCTGGAGATTGCCATAAAAAATAAAAAAAGCAATAGTTTGAATTATTACCAATGGCGCATTCTTTCGCATTGCTTAGTTTTGTACTTATGGTACCCTACCCCCTCGACTCGTGAATGGCACAATTCAATTTCTGCTTTTCTGAATGTGATGTGCAGGATTTGGGGGTTTTAATGCATACTGGCCTCTTTTGTTTTGATGTGAAAAGAAGTATCGCGATCTCTATGACTCCAGTGTAATAATGGCGACGAAGACTAGTTTTAAACGCAAAGTAGATAGTAAAAAGTGGAGCTGCCGTCATCATCTCACAATTAACAACGACTAAAATGGAAGATTTAGGAGGTATGGTTTAAATATCTATTGATTATGAGTTTATGTCAAGTCACATTGTAATATTGTCACTAAAGATTAACTTCTTTTATGACTTTGATTTACGATGTAAAGAAAATTATTGTTTTAATTATTTGAAACAAGAATCAAATATCAATTGTTATTATATTATATTAATATAATATAATATAATAACTATTATTAGATTAATATAAAAAAAGTTAAATTATTATTTCTTTTTTCAAAATTGTTTTATATAGTTGAGTCTTTAGTAATTATTACACTTCTAACATTGAACATATGTAATAAAGGAATATATTCAATGGCGTATTGAGGTATACATCTGCGGCCCGCGGAAAGTCCCAACATAAGTCATGCGGCCCGTCTCTATAAGTTAGTGGCGAACGCTGGTCTAATGCATGTATCGGATTGTTGATGGAATGGGCGTGTGCAGGTTACCGCGCCACTTTCAAATGTTTTGCAAATACTTGAACTTGCCTGCTCAACTCTGAAGTTGTGGATCGAAAACGAAAGTATAGTCCTTACGAAAGAAATAACTTTTTCATTTTCTTACTTGACTTTCCGTTAAGTGTCCTGTAAAGAACAAAAAATGCAAAAAAAATTACAAATTTAAGAAATTTTAGGGGAGGGAATGCCGTTCCTCCTTATAAAAAGGTAAAGGATCTCCGTTCCCACGCGTTCCCGTTCCACTACACCCCTGATTATTGCGAACAGTTTTCTTAATGGTCTTTTTGTCCTATTTATTTGTTATTTACAAGACGCCCTTTCAAATTTAAAGTTCCTAAAATGTTATTAGGGATCATCCTGTATAAACCTATGTACATCAATGTGAAAGTGTACAAAGACAAAATTCTTATCCAACTCTAAGGATTTATAACTAGTTGTGCGTCGCAACAATTATAAATACGCTCCAAATTTGAGTTATTAAAAATAATTATCATAAGGTCCAAAATGATAAACTTAAAAACAACGTTTTAATTAATATTATTTTTTGACCATTTTTGAAAAAATTATTAATTTTTATTTCTTAATAATTTACTTTCAAGTGGTTCAATCAGAATTATTTTTAAACACTTCTGAAATACACCTTACATTATATTCAAATTTTAAAACACAATTTAATACAATATAAAAATATTAGGATCCATAGAAAACAACGTTTCTTTGTTTTCATTTGTCGCTGGACAACTAAAAGCGTTTAACTATTTTTGCTGACAAAATTATTATGACAAACCTACCAATTTGTCATCATTTAACAATTATTGCCAAAATATTGCTTTTCAAAGTATCTCCAATGTATTAAATCGTCTATGTTTTTCAAGTAAACTGACTTCCACCACAATCTTAAGGTTTCTGTTTTAAGCATAAAATAATGTTTAGTAAAAAAACTAGACAACTATAAAAAAGAAAAAAGAAAGAAAAAAAAAATTCACCAATATAAAACATTTTCAAAGAAATTAACTTTTCGAATGATAACAATTAAATTGTCAAATCGATTGAAACCCAATTCAATCGATTAATGTCCAGAATAGTTAGAAACGCGACTAAAATCGATCAACAATTCGTTGCCCTTTTTATTTAATAAAATTGCGGTAATACCTTTAATGGCCAATTTGAAAGGGAAAAAAGAAAGAAAAAAGTCACGAACATCGTTACGTCTTTGAAAATATCTTCTTTAATAGCTCCCTTTTTTTTCCATTTCTTTATCTTTACAACACACAATTTTATCGTTGAACTCTTTAAACTTTCCTTTATTTAGTCAGTAAATTACTTTCGGTTTGATATTCTTTTCCTCGTTTTTTCTTTTCATGGTGGACTTAGAAAGATGAAAAGCCTCAAATGGTCATTGAAAAATTGAAGAAAACTTGTTCTTCTTCAAACTCTTATTCTTCATCCTTTGAGCAAAGAGTTAAATCCCTTCTCTATCATGTGTATGTGTAAGAACTTGGGCGATTTGCTTTATGCGGTTCACTTGGCCTATTAAACTGAGTGAGGCGGCAGAAGTTAACTGAGACGTGTTGATGAGCGTGAATTAAAAACTCTTTAACTTCAATATAACTGAAAAAATCCATATATTTTTACAGAATATTTCACTTAATTGGATTTATTTTATTTATTAAAAATCAATAAATTTATTTTTATTGTAATCTCTCTGTTTTAAATCCTTTAACTTCGATTTCGTTTGAGCTGACCAGCTGACTGGGCATCTGCTTAATTCAACTCATTGGATGATGTCATTTTATTGAAAAATAACTGAAAAATAACTTCAATAAATAACTTAAATATAACTGAAAAAATCCATATATTTTTACAGAATATTTCACTTAATTGGAATTTATTTTATTTATTAAAAATCAATAAATTTATTTTTAGAGTAATCTCTCTGTTTTAAATCCTTTAGCTTCGATTTCGTTTGGGCTGACCAGCTGACTGGGCATCTGCTTAATTCAACTCATTGGATGATGTCATTTTATTGAAAAATAACTGAAAAATAACTTCAATATAACTGAAAAAATCCATATATTTTTACAGAATATTTCACTTAATTGGATTTATTTTATTTATTAAAAATCAATAAATTTATTTTTATAGTAATCTCTCTGTTTTAAATCCTTTAACTTCGATTTCGTTTGAGCTGACCAGCTGACTGGGCATCTGCTTAATTCAACTCATTGGATGATGTCATTTTATTGAAAAATAACTGAAAAATAACTTCAATAAATAACTTAAATACAACTGAAAAAATCCATATATTTTTACAGAATATTTCACTTAATTGGATTTTATTTTATTTATTAAAAATCAATAAATTTATTTTTAGAGTAATCTCTCTGTTTTAAATCCTTTAGCTTCGATTTCGTTTGAGCTGACCAGCTGACTGGGCATCTGCTTAATTCAACTCATTGGATGATGTCATTTTATTGAAAAATAACTGAAAAATAACTTCAATAAATAACTTCAATATAACTGAAAAAATCCATATATTTTTACAGAATATTTCACTTAATTGGATTTATTTTATTTATTAAAAATCAATAAATTTATTTTTATAGTAATCTCTCTGTTTTAAATCCTTTAACTTCGATTTCGTTTGAGCTGACCAGCTGACTGGGCATCTGCTTAATTCAACTCATTGGATGATGTCATTTTATTGAAAAATAACTGAAAAATAACTTCAATAAATAACTTAAATACAACTGAAAAAATCCATATATTTTTACAGAATATTTCACTTAATTGGATTTTATTTTATTTATTAAAAATCAATAAATTTATTTTTAGAGTAATCTCTCTGTTTTAAATCCTTTAGCTTCGATTTCGTTTGAGCTGACCAGCTGACTGGGCATCTGCTTAATTCAACTCATTGGATGATGTCATTTTATTGAAAAATAACTGAAAAATAACTTCAATAAATAACTTCAATATAACTGAAAAAATCCATATATTTTTACAGAATATTTCACTTAATTGGATTTATTTTATTTATTAAAAATCAATAAATTTATTTTTATAGTAATCTCTCTGTTTTAAATCCTTTAGCTTCGATTTCGTTTGGGCTGACCAGCTGACTGGGCATCTGCTTAATTCAACTCATTGGATGATGTCATTTTATTGAAAAATAACTGAAAAATAACTTCAATAAATAACTTCAATATAACTGAAAAAATCCATATATTTTTACAGAATATTTCACTTAATTGGATTTATTTTATTTATTAAAAATCAATAAATTTATTTTTATAGTAATCTCTCTGTTTTAAATCCTTTAACTTCGATTTCGTTTGAGCTGACCAGCTGACTGGGCATCTGCTTAATTCAACTCATTGGATGATGTCATTTTATTGAAAAATAACTGAAAAATAACTTCAATAAATAACTTAAATATAACTGAAAAAATCCATATATTTTTTACAGATTATTTCACTTAATTGGATTTATTTTATTTATTAAAAATCAATAAATTTATTTTTATAGTAATCTCTCTGTTTTAAATCTGTGAAGGATTTTGACTTTGTTTTAATCTTAAATTAAAAAACGTTGCTATAACAACAAACAACGTTTATTAACAATTCCTTCGATCTTTACAAAATGCTAGGCCTATGCCTAAGCATTTCTCAAGCCAGTAGGTTCAGACGTCACAGCTCTAAAGCATGCGTCTTTCCTCTCAAAGGATCCGATGGCGAGTCTCTTTTTCCCTCTTCCACTAATGCCAGGCAGTGAAGTGCTGTGTAAGTGGTTTGGCCATCTGGTAAACATCCATGACACACTCCCCACCGATGAACAATCAGTTCATCAACAATACAACTTAAGGAATTTGAGAGAAAATAACGTATATCTTAATTTATCATACAATATTCAAACAATAGATTTTCTAAAATATCTTAACCATATCCAATACTGGTAAATGTAAAATATTCAAACATTAAATTTGTTCAAACTATTAATTATATAATAAAACATTTACTTTTAATTTCTGAAATAATAATACAATAAAGAATCAATTACTCTTACACACATCAGATTTCTAAATAATCTAAATTCAATTAAGTATTAAAACATTTCAAATGTATAAAATAACATATCAAAATTATTTATCAAAATACAGAACAAATACGTTAATCTTAAACTAACAACCACAAATTCTAAACTTATACTAAATATATCATGCAAAACACTATTTTAATGATACTTAATACTTTCATAATTTATATACAACTGTTGTATATGAAATCAAGCATTTAAAATTTCAATCAAAACAAACTTTTAAAGTGAAATCTATCTAATTCACAATTAATGCAATACTAAATATTTAATCATTTGCACCTAAAGTAACTTAGATTATATATAGTGTCCATCTATATAAATTGTCTCTAAATTCAAAGTTATTGCTTAGCTACAAATAGTTAATATCAAAATTCAACTACAAGTTTTAAAATTAGCCCTAAGTATTTAATTCAACTCTAAAGGATATAGAAGCTGGATCGGACGTCTGATCGTCCCAGACATCGTTTTCACCAGGCAGGATCGGACCTTTCCATCTCGCCCTGGGAAAACACTTTGAACTCTGCCGAGTCTCCACATGTTTCTGGGGCAATGCTCACCACCGATGAGGACAACGTCATCTGGTTTGAAGTTAGTGACAGGCTTCCCAGGTGAAGAACAGTTCGCACTTCGCAAGTTGAATAAATATTCTCTTCTCCATCTATTCCAAAATTGGTTTAGTAGTTTTTGATGATAGTTGTATCTATTCACAATAGCGTTTCTGTTTAGTTGTTGAGGCAGTCTAACGGCAGGTAATGTTGATGGTCTATCTCCGACTAAGAAATGAGCAGGTGTGAGGGGATTCGGTTCATCATGAGCGTGAACGTAAGTTATCGGTCTGGAATTTATAACACTCTCGATTTCTATAAGAATCGTTTCAAGTTGTTCTTGCGTTAGAGATGTTTTACCTACGACTTTTCGAAGACACATTTTCACTGATTTTATCATGCGTTCAAATATTCCACCCCACCAAGCCGCTTTTTCTACATTAAATTTCCATTCGATACTACGGGATCCATAAAACTCTTTTACTTGAGGGTTATTAAGAACTCTCCACATATGTTTGAATTCCAGATCACCTCTTTTGAACGTCTTCGCATTGTCTGAAATAATAACACTACACCAACCGCGCCTCGCAATAAATCTCCTGAAAGCAAGCATAAAGCTTTCTGTTGTTAAATTGGGCACAATTTCTATATGAATGGCTCTTGTCACTGCACAAGTGCAAATTAACCCGTAAAACTTTGAGTCTGATCCTTTTGTAAACAAAGGACCAAAGAAATCTAATCCTGTAACACTGAACGGAGGAGATTCCGTAATTCTGTATGATGGCAATGGACTAGTAATTTGATGTCCTGGTTGCGAGTTGTATCGTCTGCAAATTAAGCACTTTTTAAGAACGGATTTTATGAATTGTCTTCCTTTTAATATCCAGAAACGACTTCTAAGTTCAGCTAAAGTGGCCTCAACTCCAAAATGAAGAACTTTTTCGTGTGCATTTAATATTAAAAGTTCAGCAAATTTAGTTTTTGCAGCTAATATAAGCGGATGTTTTTCATCTACCGCACAATTAGATAATTGCAATCTTCCTTTTACTCGCAACTGATCATTTTCATCAAGAAATGGATTTAGTTGATAAATTTTAGAATTTTTATCTATTTCATCTCCACAATTAAGATCTTTAATTTCCTTTTCAAAAGATGCATTTTGAATTAATTTTACCCAATATATTTCAGCTTTTCTCAGTTCTTGAACAGTTAGAACTCCTGTTTGTTTTTCGGCACCAGCTTTAGAGTTATTAATGAATCTTTGTACCCATGCTGTGACTCTGTATAATTTAGAAAGTGTACTATAATTATCTATCTCTAAGATAGGACTAGGGGCAGGATTCACAACACATGAAAACTGTAGGGATTTTTCTGGATTCATTCTTCGCTCATCAGCAATAATTTCTTCATTAATTGGGGAAGAAATATCACGACTAAAGTTTAAATCTTTAACAAGCCAGTGTGGCCCGTACCACCAAATGGAATTGTTAATCATTGATTCAAGTTTTTCACCTCTAGTCAGTAAATCAGCAGGATTATCTTTTCCTTTACAATGTCGCCAATTTTGAGGATCGGTTAATTCTTTAATTTCAACGACCCTATTTGCAACAAAAGGTTTCCAATCTTTTGGATTCCCTTTAATCCAGGAAATAACAATAGTGGAATCTGTCCACATAAATATGTTATCTTCCGAAATTTTGAATATACCTTTTAAGTACTTAGCTAAACGTGCTCCGATTACTGCCGCTAATAATTCAAGTCGCGGCAAAGTCAATGTTTTTAATGGAGCAACTCTTGACTTTGACATAATGAAACTAGTTTTACTTTTACCCTCTTCATTTGTATATTTTATATACGAACAAGCTCCAAATCCACATAAAGAACTATCAGAAAATATGTGAATTTCATAATTTGATTTAGAGTTCGATATTCCAGAAAAGTACCATCTATGAATTGATAAATTTGTTAAATGTTTCAGTTCAGAGTACCATTGTTCCCATTTTATTCTCATATATTCAGGTAATTCTTCATCCCAATCCAAACCCATTTGCCATAATGATTGATATAAACATTTTATTCTTATCACATAAGGAGCAATGAAACCAACAGGATCAAATATTTTGGCTGATGTTTGGATAATAACCTTTTTGTATTTTGAGGATTTTTCAATCCCTCAATTAGAGATTTCATTTCTAATTTAAAGACATCTTCAATAGGATCCCAGATTATACCTAGAACTTTTAGAGAATTTTCATGCAACATGGCATCCCGAATAACATTATTTTTATCCCACAATACACGTAAATGTTCAGAGTTAGTTTGGAATTTTCGTAAATTCATCCCTGCATCTTTCATAATATCAATTGCTTCCATTGATAATCTAAACGCTTCTTCAACCGAGTTTGTCCCGTGATATAAATCATCAACATAAAAAGAAGTGTTCAGCATTTCGCAAGTGTCCGGATATTGAACTTCGTATTTTCGTACATGATATTTAATAGTAGCAGCTAGGATGAACGGTGAACACGTAGCACCAAAGGGTAATGAAGTCATCCTCATTAATTTAAATCTTTGATAATTTATCTTAGAATCGTCTTTAAACCACAAGAATTTTAAGTAGTTTCTTTCACTCTCGGTGATTCTAATTTGTAGAAAAGCTTTTTCTAAATCTCCAGCGAACACTACACGGCTTTTCCGAAAATTTAAAATTATATCCAAAACATTCGGATTTAGATTTGGGCCAGCTAACAAGCAATCATTTAATGACTTGTTATTTGTTGCACTACTGCTGCAGTCAAACACAATACGTACAGGTGAACTATTACTACCAGGTTTTATCACTGCACTGTGCGGCATATAATATCCAGATTTAGTATCATCATAACTTTCTTCAATTATATTTTTATTTAATTGATCACCAAAGACTGATCTATAATTATCTAATAACCAGTCATTTTTTATTAATTTATTGCTTAAGTTAAAAAATCTCTTTTTAGCAATATCAAAATTACTGCTTTCTAAGTCGCAGTTATCTCTCCATATTAATCCCGTCTCATACCTATCATCAATAAATTTCAATTTATCCTCGAAGCTTTTTACTAATTCCATATCATTCCGCGACATCTGTTCACTTTCATCTGTAATACCCAGAGATTCCAATTTCCAGAACTGTTTTAAATAACTGTTTGTATCCTCATTAGCGAATTGAACTCCTAACTTAAACACAACCGCATTTGATGAACACGTGTTAGAGAATTTTCCATATCTTCCCATTACCGTAAATCCAAATATAGTTTCAATAAGTACCAATGAAGAATTTAATTTTATAAACTTTCCTGTGTTTACGATATAATCGCAGCCTAATAGGATTTCAACTTTTGTATCTGAAGTGGAATGCGAATCGGCCATCTGGATATCATTTTCACTCATGTAAGTACGAATATCACCACATGGACTCTTGAGATTTGTTTCCGAAATATATGGCGTGATTAAAGCTTCTACGACCATTTTTTGTTTAGGGTTCTTAATGTTTGACAGTTCTACGCACACAACGTCATAAATCCTTTCAAGTGGATCTCGCTGGCCAAAAGTATAAACTAAGAGGGATTCTTTCCTAATTGGGCGTAATTTCAATTTCTTTGTTAAGTTGGAAGTAATGAAAGTTCGATGACTACCATTATCGATAAGCAATCTAGATATTTCTGAATAATTTACCATTACTGAACAAGTCTGTAAATATATTGTTCCTTTTGATTCAGAATCGTTTTGCAAATAATTCATCGTATTTGTGATAGTAGTTTCTGAACTTGGGGAACTCTGCTCTGGGATTTCTCTTTTCGTTATCAAGTTATAACATATTGATTTATTATGATATAGTTTACCATTACAGTTATCACATGGTTTTATTTTTGAACGACAAGCTGACGAATAGTGTTTTCCTTTGAAACACAAAAGACAAAGACCTTCTTTTTTTAAGATATCTCTTTTATCCTTAACTGTGATGTCTTTGCATAAATGAGATTCGTGCTCTTTAGAGCAAAACAAACATTTCTTAACAAATGGTACAGAAAAAACTGCAGCCGTTGGGGTATTATAACGAAATTTATTTTGCTTCTTATAATACGAATAATTTGATGGAGCATTCTTTTTACCTGTTGCGTTTTCATTTAGAGAAACTGTAGCTTCTCGACATTCTACTTCTGCACGAATAAACAGCAAAAGTTCATCGATATCAAATGTTCCTTTTTCACGTTGTTTTCGCGTGAATCCCAAAGCCAAATCATCTGGTATTACTTTTAACAATACCGAACTTAATAAGTTACCGTAACTTCCTGAGGTTACATTTAATGCACTTAAATTACGAATTTGAATTTCAATTTCATCGTATATTTTCCTAAGTGCTGCAATATTCGTAGAGCATTTTACTGGCTCAATATTAAGTAACTTATTCATGTGAGCGTTAATCACTAAATCTGAACGACCAAATCGTTCTTGTAGCAATGAGATTGCTTGCAAGTAATTTTCTTTAGACAGAGAAAATCCACTTACTGAATTTAAGGCTACGCCACCTAGCAGTGATTTAAGATAATTAAATCGATCTATTTCATTTAAAGATTCATTATTATGAATTGCACTTTCAAATTGATTCCAAAAATCTAACCATTTACTTGGATCACCAAAATATCTGTCAATGGTTAATTTAGGAAGTTTAATTGTATTTCTCCCAGATCCTGGGCCAATTGAATCATTATGAGAGGCTACTTCTCGCATATTTTGAGAAATATTTGAATTATCATTTTTGATAAGCCTCTTAATTCGAGATTTGATTTTGCATTTTATGGATATCAATTTCTCTTGATATTCCTGAGCGGATTCTATTTCTACAGGAATGTCCTTTTCTTCAAGAAGATTTTCAATTTCTGAATCTAACTCCTGCAAAAGGCGAGTTTTTTCCACAATCTGTTCTAAAAACTCTTCTAATAAATCGACTTCCTCAGAATTTTGATCGCTTAAATTAGTCTCAATTTTATTAATTAATCGTGTTGTAAGACCCCTCATCGAAGTTCTTTTCGATTTTAATTTCATTAATTCAGCCATGATCAAAGAAGAAAAGTACTTAATGTCACTTACCCCTTTCTCAGATAAGGGTATCGTCACCTTTGATCATTTGTCTTCGTTCAACTAGTAGGTAATCCAATTGAAAATATGGCACACACAAATGCTTTTCATTCATGACTTTCCGTCAAAAGAAAAGACTTTGTTTCGTTAATCACAATATCTAAAGGCTTACAAGACTTCTTCCCGGGTTTCGGCACCAAAATGTGAAGGATTTTGACTTTGTTTTAATCTTAAATTAAAAAACGTTGCTATAACAACAAACAACGTTTATTAACAATTCCTTCGATCTTTACAAAATGCTAGGCCTATGCCTAAGCATTTCTCAAGCCAGTAGGTTCAGACGTCACAGCTCTAAAGCATGCGTCTTTCCTCTCAAAGGATCCGATGGCGAGTCTCTTTTTCCCTCTTCCACTAATGCCAGGCAGTGAAGTGCTGTGTAAGTGGTTTGGCCATCTGGTAAACATCCATGACAAAATCCTTTAGCTTCGATTTCGTTTGGGCTGACCAGCTGACTAGGCATCTGCTTAATTCAACTCATTGGATGATGTCATTTTATTGAAAAATAACTGAAAAATAACTTCAATAAATAACTTCAATATAACTGAAAAAATCCATATATTTTTACAGAATATTTCACTTAATTGGATTTATTTTATTTATTAAAAATCAATAAATTTATTTTTATAGTAATCTCTCTGTTTTAAATCCTTTAGCTTCGATTTCGTTTGGGCTGACCAGCTGACTGGGCATCTGCTTAATTCAACTCATTGGATGATGTCATTTTATTGAAAAATAACTGAAAAATAACTTCAATAAATAACTTCAATATAACTGAAAAAATCCATATATTTTTACAGAATATTTCACTTAATTGGATTTATTTTATTTATTAAAAATCAATAAATTTATTTTTATAGTAATCTCTCTGTTTTAAATCCTTTAACTTCGATTTCGTTTGAGCTGACCAGCTGACTGGGCATCTGCTTAATTCAACTCATTGGATGATGTCATTTTATTGAAAAATAACTGAAAAATAACTTCAATAAATAACTTAAATATAACTGAAAAAATCCATATATTTTTACAGAATATTTCACTTAATTGGATTTATTTTATTTATTAAAAATCAATAAATTTATTTTTATAGTAATCTCTCTGTTTTAAATCCTTTAGCTTCGATTTCGTTTGGGCTGACCAGCTGACTGGGCATCTGCTTAATTCAACTCATTGGATGATGTCATTTTATTGAAAAATAACTGAAAAATAACTTCAATAAATAACTTCAATATAACTGAAAAAATCCATATATTTTTACAGAATATTTCACTTAATTGGATTTATTTTATTTATTAAAAATCAATAAATTTATTTTTAGAGTAATCTCTCTGTTTTAAATCCTTTAACTTCGATTTCGTTTGAGCTGACCAGCTGACTGGGCATCTGCTTAATTTAGCTCATTGGATGATGTCATTTTCTTGCCATCATCCCATGAGCTGATGCCGACTAAACGGTATAGTGGTTAGTGTGCTATCTTCTAGACCGCGAGGTTGCGGGTTCCGAGTCCCGTGTTAGGCATGGGTGTGTGTAAATGTATGTTGGCTTGTCTAATGACGAATGTTTCGGTGCATTATAGCCCTCGTGTTGCTGACGGCGCCAGATAATCTGAAAACAACCAACCAAACCCATGAGCTGATTTAAGCAAATAAACTCGTTGACGATGAAAATGCATTTGGAAGAGCACATACACATTTCTATGAATATTACACAAAAATTTAAGGGAGATCCTTAAATAAAAACCTTAAATTTGTATTAACGAATTCAGAGGTACCAGATTTTTTTATTTAAGTAAATCATCTATTTTTATATAAATATTAGTACAACTTTTTTTCATTTCATTTTTTTTATAATTGTTTTTTTAGTGTTTTTTGGTCGAAATATACGACTTTTTAAAAAGACTACTCCTCCATCAATTTTTTTAATTTCAAAACTAATTAATTATGTTATGCTATATTCTGAAGATGTATGGAGAGATTTTTTTTTTTTTTTTTTTTTTTTTTTTTTTTTAATTTGTCAGACAGGCATTTTTTTAAAAAATACTTTGTTTTTTTCACAAGAAATTTCTAGACTTTCACAAAAAATTTCTAGATTTTCACAAAAAATTTATACTTTTTTAAATTCTTGTATGTTTTAAGAACTTTAGAATTCAATGAAATAAAAAGATGTAACAGTTGCAACTAAAGAGAACTAAATCTAGTAAAGGTGTACAAAATTGGATTTTTCAAAATTATTCCTTAAAATATTTTTAACAAATAAAAAACATTATTTTCTTTTAAAATTTTTTTACGTTTTTTAATTTCTATTCTTATACAAATTGTAAAAATTGTTGTTATGCAAATTGTTTTAAAGAAATACTTCGAGGGTATTGCTTAAAAAAAAAGCATTGGTTGTTAGAGGCAAGCCGACAATACCTCTTAATGGAGTTCTACTCGAACTAATGTTTATTAAATTTACTAAAGCTTATTTTGCTGTCTCATTGAATATGAATTTCGTCCTTTTGTTGTCAAATACAATTAGAAAAATTCTCCACTCTTAAATAAACTCTTCTTTGAAATACACGGAAAATAAACTTAATTTTTACGTCCACTTCGACGCTATACTTTTTATAAAGCAAGTGATTTATGTCAACCCCCAAAAGGCCAATTATAATATAAACATTTTCTTTATAAAATTATCGATGCAATTGAAGATATTCCTATCGTCAATTATTTATAAATTGTATCATGTATTTTGATAATGAAACAATAGCATAAATTAAGATTTTACTTTTTAAAATTTAATTTATTCGATTTACGAATAATTATTGTGTTTTTTTACTAAGTATTTTGTGGGATTGTTTTGGTTTTGATTATAGTTTCTTATTACTTAATTTTCTTCATAATTATTATGTTTTCTCAATAATTATAATATTTCCTTAATAGTTTTTATGATTTCTTAATAATTATTATATTATCTTAAGAATTCCCATTCATTATTATATTATCATTACTATATTTTTCTGCTACGGCTTTCTTCTAACACCATATTTTCTTCTATAACATTACATATTTGCACTGATAAAACATAGTATATTATTAGTTCCGATATTTTCAAAAGCATTTACTATTTCTAATAAATTAACTCTGTATTTATATGTGTACTTAAAGATAAACAGTTGATTTACTTCCAAATCATTCGTAATTTTATGCGCTTTAAACCACTTATAAATAATCTTAATAACGTGTTCAATCCATTTCTAGTTTTTGGAAAATAAATACATATGCCATAGAAGTCCGAAAATAGTAACTACTCATTTTAATTATTTTTCAATCTGTTTTAGAAAAGGCTCCTAATTTTGTATTTTATATTCAATGATTTTATTTTAACTGCACAAAAAGAAATGTATTCTGCCACAAAGTTGCATATTTTTTTTTTATTTTTTTTTGCATATTTACAGAATGGGTTGAATATATATTTGAGTCTTTATATAATGATCTATACATGTAGCACATACAAAATCGGAAACCGGAGTCCTGAAAAATTGGTCAATTGTGGCCGAAACTGAAAATAAATAATTTTTTATAAATAAGAATAAATTAATTAATTAAAAGAAATAAAATAAATATTTAAAAATAATAATAATAAATACAAATAAATAATTTTCAATAAATAAATAAAAATAAATAAATTTTAATAAAAAATAAAAAAAAAATTGTAAATAAAAATTAAAAAATTTTAATGAATAAAAATAAAAAATAAATTAATAAATTTAAATAAATAATTTTTAGCAAATAAAAATAATTTTTTTTAAAAATAAAATAATTTTCAATTTAAAAAAAATTTCAACAAATAACACAATGTGCAGTTGGAAATAAACCCCCCGTCAGCCGAGGAGATCTTCGCTTTTAAATTAGTACATCATTTTGTTTTGATTTTGTATAAAGGGATAAAAAAGAGTCGTTTCAAAAAACACTGTCCAGAAATAATATAAATACATTCCAAACAATAAATTTAGCTCTAATAATTTTATTTTTTACCCTCCACACTTCCTACCAAACCATTGCAACAAAAATTCATTTCTTATAAGTGATTATAACTTAAAAGAGATCTACTTTTTTGCTAGAAAACCTGGAATTCATAAGATACCTCGTAACATCCAAACAGCTACATTGCATCACTGCCCTAAATTCAAGCTTTTTGTGTTGAAATAAAATGGAATGCTACTTTTTTTTCCTTTTGAGATTTTAGAATTCATCCTCTGAATAAAAGATGAGAAAATATCCCACAAAGCCAACGTCTTCATGTTCCCGCCAACTGAATGTAAAAGCAACAACTCCGAATCAAAAAACAGACCCCAAAGTGAATTGTTCACTGGTTCGGCTTTGCTGTCATATTCATTTGAATAAACAGAGTATACAGTATCATAATTCCATGATGGTTATTTTATCTCATATTTTTTACTATTATATCACCTCCTATAAACTCCAACTTAAGGTAGTAGTCCGGTGTGACGCCCGAAATTTCGACTTTTTTTCGTGACCTTTTTTTAACAAGTAAATAATATACGATCGTTTTGTAACTTTTACATATTTATTTTAGTACTTTAAACGATACAAATTTTTTTTTTTTATTTAATTTTCCATTTATTTATTTACAATATGTAATGTCAAAGTGGAGTCCTCTAAAGAATGATGAGCTGTTTCGGGGAAGCACACAGCCTTCCGTAGTCATCCGAAATGAAAAAATCAAAAAGATTATTATTGTGTAGACCTTATTCTAATGAACTAACCAAAAATATACGTAATAAAAAAATAAAAAAAAAAATAGCGGACTTGTGAAAAAAAAGTTATCAAAATGTAATTTTTTTTGTTGATAAAATGTTTAAAATAATTAATTTATTATTAAAAAATTAAATGTTTTAAAAGTTAGGTATTTAGATATGTGTATGTAGAATAACTGGTTAAATTTTGAGCCAAATCGGTTGAATATTTTTGAGTCAGTGCTTCCCCGAAATTTCAAAAACATGGTTTCGAGAAAAACGCGTTTAAAGTTTTGGCAACAAATAATACTTATATTATTTAATCAGCTATGCCCGGTGCATACAGCAATCCTTCTGTTTCCTCAAAATCGTCATTAGCAGCAGCTTTAAGAGCTCTACATAAGGTTCTGGCCTCTTTACAGTTGGCTTCTGCAGTTTTCTCCGCCCTTAAAATCAGTGCATTGTCAACAGTGTCTGAGTAGTCCCTGGCTGTCTGACCTATTGTGATGCCCATTACCTGGTTAAGGTGCCGTGGTAAAAATGGCCGAAACTGGTTAAAAATCGACTTGGAAATAAGTTGAACTAAAATCCGATAGTCAAATGTCATAACTTGCCAAAAAGAGAACAACCTTTTTCGTCTGGCAACCCGCTGTATTGTGATTTTCAATGAAAAAAAGGGCAAACGATTTCTGATCACTGGCTCGGTAAAACTTGTATCTTTTAAAAGTAAGCCAAATTGGCGACATCATTTACGTCATCAGTGACGTAATGTTTATTGCCAACTTGGCTCCCTTTTAATAGATGGAAGTAGACCGTCGCCAGATATCTGAATCGTCTGCAACCTTCTTAATTGAAAATTAAAAAGCGAAGGTTACCCAATAAAAAAAAATGCTCATTATTTGGCAAGTTATGGCGCATTTGGCAAATGGATTTAATTCAACTTATTAAAAGTCAATTTTTGACCAGTTTCGGCCATTTTGGCCACGGCAGACCAGTGGATCGTAATCTACTAACTTTTCTCCAATTTCTATAAAAAATTAAGAATGATGTTGGATGGTTAGCTTGGAAGGCCTGGAAAAGGTTAGCTTAAATATGTATACCTGGGTATCTTTAAATAATAAAGGTTGGAAGGACAATAAAAGAGGGAACGGTCAGAGCAGCTGCCGCTGGCTTGTCAACACACTTTCATACACTCTACGGCGCGCTCTCTTGTTTTGCCTATAACTTTCGAAATATTCTAAATTTTGGTCTGAAAATTTAAGAGCATATTTTTAAAATGTGGTTCTTCCGAAAAATGTAAAAAAAAAATCGATTTTTTTTTACCCATCACACCGGACAACTACCTTAACTTGACATCACTAGACGATAGATCTTCACCGTGCTCCTAGGCAATTAATCCATTTTAGCGGAGTGAAGACATAATTCTCACCAAACCTTATAGCCTTTTGTTCTCTACAAGGTTGCGGGGCTGATTTTCCTAACGTGATTTTTTCTTGAGGGATCGGAGAAGAATGAAAAGGGAATAGGGTGATACAGTATTCCTGTCCATCCCGTTTGTCGAACAAAAGGCTATATGGTTTGGCGAGCATTATGCTTTCACTCCGCCAAAATGGATAAATTGCCTATGAGAACTGTGACAATCTACCGTCTAGTGATGTCAAGTTAAGTTGAAGTTTAGTATAATAATACTTACGTTGTACTTGAGGACTTGACGAATTTGGGTTAGGCTCTTTCTTGACAACATTGTCACCTAAATTGCAATTTCTAAAGACAACAATCTACCTTCAGTAAAAATCTAGTAGTACTTCAGACCTTCAACCAAAATGTAGTCTATCTAGTGTTTTATTTTCTTTCTATCAAGGCTTAATAGATTTTAAATTAATTTGAAACAATACAATTAGGTGAAAGGTAGTTTTAAAGTACACAGGCCAAAGTAGTTTTAAGTGAAAGATATATATATATTTTTTTACAGGTGCTACAATGCAGCGTCTAAACTTATTAAAGTGCTCTATCCACAAATAAAAATAAAAATTTTATGTTCAAATAGTTATAAAAGGGTTGAATCAGGGCAGAATTCGACCAACTACAGGCACGATGCCAAGCAAGGTTGGCAAGAAAAATTAACCAAGTTTTGCTGTTCACCGTGAAAAAAAATACTGTATTTTCATCTACAAATGGTTCTGTAGATGTGTGGGAGATACTGCCCAATCTTAATTAGGCTGCGGGTTACCAATCATTTAGATTTTGAAGTAAAGCCCCATCTTTTGATAAAAAAATTAACTAATTCTTACTTAGTATAGGGGAAAGTATTATTTATTCCTAAGCATTTCTCTAAAATGGTATTGTACTACTCTTTAATGCTCGAAAATTGTTCATTTTTCAAATCTCATGATAGTTTTGGATTACAATGTATAACAATACAATCAATAATATTTGTATCGTAAGAGTAAAGCCCTCAACATAAGTAATTTTATTCAAATACAAAAGAAGTTGACCAACTACAGGTACGATATCCAGTAAGGTGGCTTCAACTAAAATTAATCAATAGGCTTTAACAAGCTCTAATGAAAATCCAATTTTCTCTTAAAATCACCCACCCCACTTGAACTCACTGTATCCCCAGGCAAACAATCCCATCTATTAATCTCCTTATTGTTAAAATAATGTTTTTTTCCTTTCTGTATTTAACTGCGATTTAAACCCATAATCTTTCATTCTATTATTTGTATTAATTTCCAAGTCTTCTCTTGCATTCTGTTTAATAATGTTTAATAAATGACTTAAATCTTATCTAGTTTTTCTTTCTCCTACAAATTCAATTTCCTTAATCTCTCACTCTATTCGAATGATACAAAACCCTGAATCCTGTGTTGAACTATTTCCAGAAATTCAAAGTCGTTTTTAAGATATGATGACTCAAATTGTGTTGCATACTCAAAATGAGGTCTAACTAATCCTTTATACAATGGTAGAATGATGTTTCTAGATTTAGTAGAAATATATTTTATTTTTAATGAATACTAACATCAGGTTAGCCTTTTTACTGGCTGCTCCACATTGATGAACCATTTTGAAATCTCCATTATTCAACATGACGAGATCTTTAACAACACACCGCCATTGTTGATTTTAACACCTTGTGAATAATAAGAGTCATTTCTATTATTGTGCCCAGACATTTATCAATATTGAATGACATACCCCTTCTAACAGCACATTCCGATATTTTGGTTAAATAACTTTGTAATTGCATTCTCTGTAGATATGTATTAAAAATTTCCATGATTTTTAAATTGTCAGTGAAACTATTATTAACTAACTTCTGCTTCTCTACTCTTTATTTTTAATATTATTACGGATATCATTAATGAAAATAATAAATAAAGTGGCCTAAGCACGGATCTCTGTCATGCCCCCTCCCCTCCCTTCCCGTTAATTACTGCCTATTTAGGATATTTACCCTTGATTTGCACTCGTTGTCTTCTGCCAATTAATTAACTTTTAATCCAATTTAGAGAAGCACCCCGAATACCAGTATTGTTTAACTTGTTCAATAATGCTTCCTGTAGGACTTATCAAAAGCCTTCAGAAAATCAATCCACAACGATCCTATTTCTACTCTCGAATTCATTAGTTGCATTTTCGTAGAGAAGTATCAGATTCATTGTACAATATTTTCCTTTTCTGAACCCATATACCCATACTGTAAGTACTCCCCCAGACTAAAAAATTTATAAAGCAGTCTTTTGCTAAAATTTAAAAAATCTTTTAAGTTATAGATTTGAAATTAGCTGGATGATAATTACTTGAAGCACTTTTCAACCGTTTTTCAAAAAGATGTGTAATATTGACAAATTTCCAATCTAATGGTATGATACCCGAAATAAGAAAAATTCAAAAATAGTCAATAAAAAAAAAACTCACAATTCTTCTTCATACTTTACTAGAACTTTAGGATAAATATCATCTGGGCCTGCGGCTTGAAAATGTTTAATACGCTTTAAATGATATATAACTTCCTCTCTCGAAAATTTACGATCCTGAAATCCTTGACCCATTTTTTCTGAAGATAAATGACAAACAACTAAATGAAGTAGAAACGCATTTTTTTTATATGTACCAATACGCAAATTATTTTAGTCGAATAAAAAGTCGACCATGTATGCACTTTTTTTTTTTTTTTTTTTTTTTTTTTTTGTATAAAAACTCTGGCAATACTGACAGGAAATTAGACTTAGGTTACTACCTTGTTATAGCTTAAGAATTAATCTTTAGATTAAACTAGATTTCAATACCGTTCTACTCTAAAATGTTTAACAAAATGAACATAAAGTAACAATTTTCAAATTGAATAACACGTTCCAATAACAATTTACAAATGAACAGCTACTTACCATGAATAAGTTTTATTAATAGACATTATTTCCCTTGAAATGCTTATATTCGCCATGGTAGTATCCAAAAGGGAATAATACTTCACTTCCAATGATTATTTCATTAGGGGTCATAGACTAAAAAAAAATATATTATTGTAAAAAATAATAAAAATAATGTTGAATAAAATAACATAAAAATTTTGTTTCTTTCATTAGTAGAACTTGAAATATTTAAGTTTTTGTTACATGACAACTGTATATAAGACATGCTAACTTGAAACTTTGAAACTGCTTTTCTCGATGATCGCTTTTTGTCCCTGTTTTGAGTTTAAATGGATAAGACTTACAAACTACTTGTTATAAATATATGAAACTATCCACAGTTATTTTTCATATATATTTCTTTAATTTTTCTTCAGGAATTGTGTATATTGACTTAACTTTTTTTTTAAAAAAAAAGGTTTTGGATCTGATTATACTATGGGCTTATGGGTTTTATACAATTTTTGCACAAAATATTTTTTTAAATATTTTTCTAAATATTCTATTAAAAAATCATGACGACAATTCATGATATAAATTATAAGAAGTAATTTTATGCAAAAATTATTTTTTTATTATTATTATTATTATTATTATTATTTTTTATTATTATTATTATTTTTTATTTATATATATATATATAAATTTAGAAATCGTCAAAATTTTGAAGTTCTTCAATTAAAAAAAAATTTATATTTTTAAATTTGAAAATTTGAAATGATTTTTCGAGTTTCAAATCACAATACAGTGCAGCATTAAAATTTCAGAAAAATAATTCTAAAAATAAAAAAATTAAAAAAAATATTTATAAGATAATAAAGAGACGAATCATACCATTACTACACTGACTAAGTTTTGTGATTTTAATGTGACATTTCACTTCATAAATTACATTAATTTTCATAAAAAAACCTGGCATTGTCATTTTTTTATACATTTCTTGATATTAATTACTTTTTCTGGTAACAATCAGTTCATACACTTTTTGTTATCTAGAAAAACACTTTCAACAAAACATTTTACCTTTAACTGCTGTGTGCGGTCTTAAAGACCCCGAACCATTTTATATAGAAAACTTTAACTCCATAAAATATTTCATCTTTGACTTTTATATAAATTTTTCCGATTCTTTGTTTCTTAAATTTTAAATTGATGTTCACTAATTTGTTTGGTGTAGTATGGACCACGTGTTGCCCTTGCACCAAAATTACCAAACCACCCAACCACAGCAGTTAAATGTTATTTTAAAAGACTTATTTTTGTTCAAACTTCATTTAAAAAACATTTATTACTTTCCAAAATATAAACGAACTCTAAACTCAATGTATGCCATTGAATGAAAGTCAGAAATTTATATTTTCTCTTTAAATTTCTTCAATTTATTTCGATATTTATTTTACCTTCGAATAATTATTAAATAAGCAGGTTAAATATTTTCTTATTTAATAAAATAATATAGGTTTTAAACAGCAACCAACTTTCAGATTTATAACGTAATTTATAAAAAATTCTTATTCAATCCCAACTACAAACTATATTTAAATAACACTCACAACTTTCTTGAAAATGAACGTTTCACCATTTCACCATTTCATGCTCGCTCTATTAATCTTTATACTTCGAAAGACTGGATTTAACTATTCTTTGGTTACCTGATTTAAAAATGTTTTCTAAAATGCTTGTCGGAATATTAAGAAGCCATTAAGTCGCATTCGCTGTTTTATCACGTAGACTTCTTTTCTTAAGTTTGAGTGAAAAACAAATATAGTAAGCGTTTTCTTTAGGAAAGTGTTTTAGGAAAGTGTTGATAGCAAAAGTTTTTAAGATCATTTTTCAATAATTTCTATAATTTTATGGGGGATAAAAAGACAGATTATTCTTCTAAACTTTAAATCCACAAAGAATCACGAATCGTTTAGTTAAATTTAAATAGAAAATAGAAATCAGAAATATTTATGTATATTTTATTGCTACTATAATAAATTACTCCAGATTTCTACTTACTAGTATTAATTCTAAGATTAAAAAAAAAAAAAATTAAATAAATTTTCAGTTTAAACTTATCTTCACCTTTTTTCAAGAATAAAAATAAAGATTAACAATAGATATTTTTCTCTGAGAATTATTATTATAATTCATTCTGAATTTATAAAAATAAATAAATAAAAATATCTTGTATTATTTATAAATGCTTTTTTTTTTCTTCTTTTTTTTCTTCTTCTTTCTTTTTTTTTAATCCATAACCAAAATTGATGGCCTGAGAAAGCAAAGGAGCCCAAGAGACTTTTCTTAATTTTTAAGGAAATACACTTTAAAGGGAGTTGGCACCCTAAAATTTATAAAAAAACTTATTTTGAGTTATTATAATTTTAATTCTTCCCTTTAAAATAATACGTCATTTGTAATAATACCTCATTTAGAAGTATTTTTAATAATTTTTGGAAGATAAAATTATGAACTATTAGTGAAAGTAAGCTTGTCTTTAAAATGCATTTATCTCAAAACGACGTTTTTCATTACTCATGTACCTTTTTCTCAGAAAATATTTGATATAAAGCTTAATTACTTCTTCATCTCATTTAGCAGACACTTGTTATTCTACTGAAGTTGTGTTTTAATTATAATTGTGTTTAATTATAATTATAATTACTTTTTATTTTTTAATGAATTATTGTGTAAGTCGCTCATATTTATTAAAAATCACAAGTTTTTTTTGACGAAATTAGCCTGAACAATAAATGTTTTTAAAATAATAACAAAACCTTACTTCAGTCAATACAGATACATAAATTGAATATGTGATAAAAATTTTAGGTAGATAGCTTGAGCAATTTCTGAGAAAATAGTACATGAGTAATGAAAAATGTAGTTTTGAGAAAACGCATTTTAAAGAAAACATTACTTACACTTATAGTTAAAAAAAAATGTCTTCCAAAAATTATTAAAAATACTCCTAAATGAGTTATTATTATAAATAAGTTGACATTTTAAAGGGAAAAAATCACATTTTAATAATCAACAATAAACTCAAAATTAATTTATTACAAATTTTTAGGTAACAACTCCCCTTAAACTTTCTTATTTATATAAAATTTGTATGAAAATTATGAGTTGTTCAAATACTAACCTCTGGGATGAAGATATCACTAGTTTTCATAGAATTTAATATAAATAAGAAACTTTAAAATGTATTTTCTCAAAAGTTAAGAAAAGTCACTTGGATCTCTTTGCTTCTAATGCCTTCAATGGATATGTGCTTTTACCAATTTCAAAACTAAGACCTTCTTTTATTACGTATAATTTATTTACACTTGTATATTATGTTGTTGCTTAGAAATCTAAATAAAAAATATGAAAATTAGTGACAATATGAAAATGTGGCAATAAATGATTGTAACATCTGAATATAGTGGAATGAATTCATTGGTTTCACTGACAGGTTTTTAGTACCTCATATTCACAAGTTTGGTTTAATGACAAATCCATCCATATTGCAAAGATTTATCTAAGCGAGTGGTAACTGTGACGATTTATCAAAATAATGAAGGCGAAATACAAATGGACGCGCTTTTATTACTTTTTTTAAAGAAGATGTTAAATTGAAAATTGCTGAAATCTATCATATCTTTTTTCTTGCAAACTACAATCTTTTTCTTGTCTTTCTTGACCTCTGTTTGGGTAACCATTCGGCTGTTGCCACTCGCTTAAATAATCTTTGCATTATGAAACTGGGCCCCATGGTAATACGTGTACAAACGTCACCAAATTGACTTCAATCAATCAATTTTTATTTTCACTTACCCATATGTTCACATAGGGTAATAAAAGTATAGTGTTCGGTCAAAAAAAACTTCATTTTCTCTTTCATTTTTTTTTTTCTTTCATGTTCCCATATGTTCACATAGGGTAATAAAAGTATAGTGTTCAGTAAAAAAAAACCTCATTTTTTCTTTCATTTTTTTTTCTTTCATTCCCCCCCCTCACCCCTTCTGTTTCCCACACTCTGATTTCAAATAAGTGATCCAGAAAAATGTATGTCCGTGTATATTTGTATACGTGGTCAGCATAACTCCCGAACAAATTGATCTATGATGTTCAAACTTGGTGTGCGAGTTAGTAGGGACCTACCATTATTGTTTTTGTTAAAATCACGCATGCGCATAAAGTTGAAATTATGAAAAATCAAGAATTTCAGCAATTGTTGAAAAAAGGCTCTAACGATTTTGATTAAATTCTTTGTGCTTTTACCTCTTAAGGTGTTCTAATAGTCCCCAACTTTAAAATTCCCTTAGAAATACGATAAAAACATAAACAGTTGAAAAACGAGTGCCTTTAACTCAGAGATCTCTGTCCTTGAGCATCGCTATCAACGATCGATTTTCTTCTGTTTCACGCACAAGAAAGGACAATGTGTTATCTATAAAACAACAACGCCAACTTCGCCATCTTGGCTATATTTAAATGAATGAAAATATGAAAATGGTAACTAGCATTATAAGTTTGAATGTAATAAGCAAAATTATAGTGTAATTGAAAGTTGTGCGATGTTCCACACCCCTAGTTCAACCTGGTGTATTTAAAATTCCATACCTGTTTGTCTGGCATACTACCTGTCTCTTCTTTCCGTCTCTCACTGTTTAGCATACCATGGCATGTGCAGATTAAAGAGTCCTATTTGAAATATCCTGTATGTATAATAGTGTTGCACAAATTGTCTGTATATAGTGTAAATAGTGACGTATTATTTTAAAATTCTATTGTAATTTATTTTATCTTATTTTATTTATTAACAGCGATTATACAGGTTGGGAAAAGGTGGCAACACCTAAAGCAATCGAGAAATTTCGAGATTTTTCTTTTCCGACGAATTGGCTGGAAATTTCGGGAATGTGCTCTCGCGCCAAGTATAAATAAGACTGGAGATCGGGAAAGTGGTCAGATTGTCTTCGGACTTCGATGAACGCTGATCGCTTTGTTTACCTACTAGAGTGGACTTGTATAATCGCTGTTTTCGAAGTTGTTCTTACTGAAGCTTGTGAGTGATTACACTGTTGTCTGTGAATAAATTTTGTGAGTTTTCTGAAGAGAATAAATTTTTATCTTAAAAATTGTGCCATCATTGCCTCTGGGAAAAATTCTTAACAATAGTGATGATGTGGGCATAATGTTGTTTGTTTTCCTTTTTTCAGGAGTCCGTGGAGTGTGGTGGTGGTGGCGTGATGATGGTCGATGGCAGTCACTCCACTGTCCCCCCGCCACCCCACCAAGAGGCCGCGTTCCAAGACAACTCGAAGACACTCAATACAACAGGTATTCATGCGTTTATGTTGTGTTAGTAGGAAGAGGAGTTGGTATCCACAAATGTATAAAATAATCGATTTTGAGTTCATTATTGGTTATCAAAATTTAAATTCTCTCCTCTAAAAGGATACCTCATTTGTAATATTACTTCAACTAAAAGTATTTTCAATAATTTTTTGAAGACAAAATTTATAACTATTAGTGTAAGTAAAGATTTTTTTAAAATGCGTTTTTCTCAAAACTACATTTATCATTATTCATGTATCATTTATCAGAAACTGCTCAAACAATCTTCCTGAAATTTTTACCACATATTCCTTTTATGTATCTGTATATACTGAAGTGAGATTGTGTTGGTATTTAAAAAATATTTTTTGTTTTGGATTTTTTTGGCAAAAAAAACTTGTGATTTTTAACAACTTTGAGTGACTTTCACTTAAATTTATTTAAAAAAAAAGTATATTAATCACCATCAAAAGCTAACTTCAGTAGAATAACAAGTGTCTGCTAAATGCACTGAAAACAAAATTAGGCTTCTATGTCAAATACTTCCGCTATAGAGGATACCAACTCCCCTTGAAAGAAAGAAGGTCATTTTTGTTTCTTTCCTTGTACGCAGAGTAGCGACTGCAAGTATAGGTATATCATCGAACAACATTCTGAATTTTTTATGTAATGTAGAAAAGTTGTTTGTAGATCATGAATTCACTGGTTTACCGAGGCAAAAATGCACGAAGCTATTCTAAAATTGACCTTGAAAGAGTTGAACTAGATCCGATTACCAAATACGTCATAACTTGATAAAAAAAAAATTAACAACCATTTCTTTCTGGTAACCATTCACTATTTAATTTTCAATAAGGAAAGGTGGAGGTGATATTGGATCTCTAGGACCAAATACTCGCATCTTTTAAAAGTCAGCCAAGTTGGCAATAACTATTGCGTCATCAGTGACGTAATTTTTAAAATATTTATCATAACTTGGCTCACTTTTGAACGATAGAAGTATTTTTTGCTGGATTATAAATATCGTCTGCACTTTTCCTCATTGAATATTAAAGAGCAGTGGGTTACTACATAAAAAAAGAATGCTCCTTTTTTGGCAAGTTATGGCATATTTGGCATTTAGATTTAGTTCAACTGATTAATGGTCGATTTTGGAATAGTTTCGGCCAATTTTGCCTCGGCTGATCAGTGGATTCATAATCTACCAACATTCCTCTACATTCTGTACAAAATTCAGAATAAAGTTCGCTGGAGAATCTGAACTTTTAGTCGCCTCTCGGACTACTATATACGAAATAAAATACTATAAATAAATCCATATCTTATATAATAAAAACTTAGAATTTATGTAATTGCAGTAGAATTATAAAAAAACCTGACAAATAATAACCGAGAGGATAAAATCCTGTCCAGATGAATCAAAGCTCTTAGTCCGAGAGGCGACTGCAATTTTTGGACCCCATCGAACATCACTCTGAATTTTTATAGAGATTGGAGAAAAGTGAGTTGATTAGGAATCCACTAGTCTGCCGTGGCAAAAATGGTCGAAACTGATCAAAATCGACTTGGAATGAGTTGAACTAAAATACGATTGCCAAATATGTCATAACTTGCCAAAAAGAGAAGAAACTTTTTCGTCTGGCAACCCTGCATTTTGATTTTCAATGAGAAAGAGCGCAAACGATTTCTGATCTCTGGCTTGGAAAATTTGTATCTTTTAAAAGTAAGCCAAATTGGCGACATCAGTTATGTCATCCGGGACGTAATGTTTATTTGTCCTATGCAAGTAGACCGTCGCCAGATATCTGAATCGTCTGCAACCTTCTTAATTGATAATTAAAGAGTGAGGGTAACCAAATAAAAAAAAAATGCTCATTATTTGGCAAGTTATGGCTCATTTGGCAATTGGATTTAGTTCAACTTATTAAAAGTCGATTTTTGACCAGTTTCTGCCATTTTTGCCACGGCAGACCAGTGGATTCCTAATCTACTCACTTTTCTCTAATTTCTATAAAAAAAAATCAGAATGATGTTCGATGGGATCCAAAAATTGCAGTCGCCTCTATGTTTATCTCTAAGTCTTTCTGGGCGTGTTCTGTGGTCTGGGCAGTAAAGTAAAATAAAAAATACAACCGGTATGCCATCTTCAACCACATTCCATATTTGGCATTTGTAACGTTGAAAATTGCGCAGTTATATAGGAAAAAAATATATATATTTTTACCTCAAAGGAAAATATGCACTTTTCTGTCGACCGATGGTGGTATCTAGCAAATTTGCTCTAAATTAAAAACCCCAGTCTACGTAATTAAAACTGGGGTGTTGTTCACTCATACATATGAAGCCATATGTTAATGAAATAATATAGCTATTCATTTCTAAAAAGAAACCCCGAAATCTGTTTCTGTCCATTTCTCTGAGCACTTAATTAGTTTACAATAATTTATTCGAAAACTGAAATTTTTTTTAAGTTTTCTATAAATTTAGAAACGCTCTTAATATAACACAGAAGATACATCATTCCGTATAAAATAAGAATTTTTTCGAAACTAACTTATTTTAAATAATCAATTTTCTATAACAAGCCCCTAGATGTCTTGACTATTCCAAATTATTGAGTACACAGTTTCGTTCACATCTTTTGTGGTTTAAAATGATAATAACGAGGTTTGGGCTGAAAGGAGGCGGAAAATGTGAGAAATAGTATAATTTTAACTTGTAATTGCTAAACCAATTTCAACCATAACTGCGTAAAAAAAATTTATGCTAAATAACTTAATACAAGTAAGTCATTAAAGGTAGAAAAAGAAACTGACATTTCTGTAATAGGTAGTGGTGTGACTTTAACATAGCGACATTCAGACGAGCGAGATTGAAAAATACTCAACTGTTGAAATGTTTACCTCCTGCTACTCTTTATTTCCGGTTTCGAAATGTGTTGAAAAAAAAAAAAATTGTGCCGTGGGATTGCAACATTACTTTAGTTTCAGCTTTTGAAATTCAACTAAGCTTGAGGTTGCTTAGTTGGATTGCTTATGACGCTTTCTCTGGTTGTTGTTGTTGTTGTTTTTGGTTTTTTCCTGAATTATTTTTTGACAGAAATTTTTCAGAAAATATTACCAAAGCTAGACTAGAAATTGTAATCTCAAAGACCCAAACCACTAGACACTAGATGGTGTAGAAGGCGGTGGAGATAAATGCTCTTAGGAATTGAAGGAAAATATATATTTTCCAGCGAATACCGATGGCCATGCTCAAACTTGCGTATGATTCATAGTTTGGTTCATATCAATGGTTGTACTGAGCCAAACTTTTTTTTTTTTTTGTTCATTTATTTATTCATATCGGATACAATAGAAAAATATCATTTATAGTGATGAAACAATGTGGAAAAAATGCAGGGGGAAATATAACTTAAAACACTAAAACACAAAAGTTAAATATACACTCACTTCAAACAACATCCATAAGTAAAATTACAAGGCAAAAATATTGAAGAAGAAGTATTAAAAAGAAATACAATTAATACATTCTTTTTTAACCTGGGACAACGACACACCGAACAAATCAGCATTATTAGAAAATATGTCCCAAATTGCCATTTGGGACATGAAATAAAATAGTTGAGATTATATTTGGGCAATCAATTAAATAATGTGTCAATTTATAAATGAAGATCATGTAGCTTTGAGCTCTTACTGGAAGTCGAACCAGTGACTTCATGATCAGTAGACAAGCGTGTTAACCACTAGAGAGAAGTGACCCACTGGTGAATAGACTTTATATGTGTCATTTGTACACGAGACCACCACAATCGTACCATTTTGAACAGCATACAGCTTGCGTATAAGGAGAAGAAAATGATAAATTAAGAGTTTATATGTCAACGAAAATTTAAGTTAAATTGTATGATGCTAATCCTTCGATTAATCATTTAACTATTAAAAGACTTTGACGTCATGTGCATAATCAATTGGTATGAAAAAAGTTAAGAGAGGAGAGATGGCAACATATTAAATGCTGATATGAAACAATCCTGTTTATTCTCAATTTCAGAAGGTTGACTAAGTATTAGAGCTATGTATTTCTAAACAGAGTCAATATTAAAAATGTTGTCAACTCAAAGAAATAAAAAAAATCGTTAGAAATGTTTCTTTACAGTTTGTTAGATTTTCTTTCATCTGCATATTATTGTCACATGCAATTAAGTGTGACGAATCTAATACAAATACAGTAGCTCCCAAAAGTCTTCGTACGGTTTAAACATTTGTAGAAAAAGTTCTGTTGTTTGGAGTTGAATTCAAATATTGACTTCAATATTTTTTGTAGAATGTTAATTTAGCTCTCAATGAAATCTGACATTTTTAAAAGAAGTATTGAATCGTTTTATTTTTATAAAAACATAGATTCGTAGATCCAGAGAAAAAAATTCCACAAAAGTGTTCGTACACCATAATATTTTCTGACAATCGCATTAATAATATTAGTTTTTACGCGGTTTTTTTTTTTTTTTTTTTTTAAATAATAATTTTTGCATTGTGATGACTTTTTAAAAATCGATTGCCTGTAATATTTACCTTCTCAATTTATTACATTCTTTAAAATGGTTCGAATCAGCAAACAGCAGTCTAAACTTGATCCTATTTCATCGCAAAAATAGTAAATTCTATATATGGCTATTATATTACATTTATTCCATTTAACTGTTTAGTATGTAATAAAACGTTTTAAACAAGAAATTAGAATTCAAAACCAGCCAAGAAAAGATTGCCCAACAAAGTTATATAAACGTGAAAAGGGATTTATTGTAAGAACATTTGAGAAAAGTCCACGTTTCTGGCCTATAAAAGCTTTTTCCAAAATGTAATTGAAAATTTCACTAGAAACTGTTTGAAAAGTGGTCAAATCAGTTGGACAACATGGGTGTTCTGCCCGAAGAAAATTTTGTAAAAGCTAAAAATACGAAGTTTCGTCTCTTTCTTAACAAAATTAAAGATAAATATGCCCGAAATGTATTGGAATCATGTCTTATTTGAAGATAAAAACACATTTAATATTTTTGGTTTCGATGGCCGCATTATTGTATGCAGAAGAAAAAATTATGAACTTAATCCCAAGAATTTGGTCAGCATTGGGACTTGGTAAATTGGTGTTTAATGATGAAATAATGAATCATGAGTTCTCTTTGAATATTTTGAATAATGCCTTTTTCAAACCAAAATGTGGGTATTACAAATACCTCCATTTTTTTCTAATCAAGATAATGATTCGAGCACACAGCATTCAATTTTATCACATCTGCTGCCACTATAATTGCCCTCAAAATCTAAAAAACACTACCTCAGTCGACAGATTTCAACAAAAAGAACAGATATGTAGAAAATAGGAGGCCAAAGTAAGAAGACATGACATTCAAACGAAAAAACAACTAAAAACAGTATAATCGAATGGAAGAACATTGATGCAGAAAAACATGATTTTTTCAATGTCAGCTAACTTATGCGCATGCGCGATTTTGACAAAAACCATAATGGTAGGTCTCATGGTCACAACTAACCCACACACCAAATTTGAACGTCCTAGGTCAATTGTTAGAATCAAATTGTTCTAGACAACCTTTTTGAAATTAGGATGTTCCAAAACGTGGAGAAATGAAAAAAAAATCGATTTTTTTTTTTTTTCGACTGAATGCTATGCTTTCATTTTCCAATGTATACATAAGGGTAATTGAAAGTAATTAGTAAAAGTTTTTTTGAATCAAAAATATTAATCTCATGTATCAAAAATAAGTAATCTTTCAAATTAAACAAGATCTTTTCTATGATAAAGAAATTCAATTTCTGAAAACACTAAAAATAACTACTATTGACTTTTCCTAGTTCTTTGATCTCAAAAGAAATTCATGAATCACAGTAATTAGATTTTTTAGAAAACACTAGTGCATAAGAGATTGTCCAACCAGCATAAAAAATCGATTTATTTTTACAAAGTTTTTTGCGTTATATTTTATCATTACTTCGAATTTTAAAATCTCATGTAGTATTAACCATTGACAGCACTTCTCATTACTTAAATGTGTAGGAAACCCCCTACACAATGCTTAAAAATTTATAACCGTTATCAGCATTAGAAAAGGGATTTTGTTTTAGCCTATTGCTAGTTGGAAACATTGGACACACAAGTTTAAAATAAGTGTCTGGGTACTTGTGAACTAGTAGGTTTTTACATAGAAATGTATGATCTTATGGGAAAAAAGCTGCAACCAAAGCGTTTGGCGTTTCTAATGTACGAAATATTTAACTTAAAAAAGTAATAATATACCCCATAAAAACATAGTTTTTAATATAAATCCTTTATATGCATAGCCAATTTTTATATTCATTAACACAGCGCTGATTCTGTAAACAGCGTGGGCTTGGTGTTTGCATCTAATTTTAAAATCAAAAACATTTCTATCAGCAAAATGTGCGGCAAACTACGTTTCACAATTTATTTATTAAAAATTAGCGTGAATTTAGGCACTCGCATCCAAATAATTTTTATTTATTCCGATTAAAACAATTTTATTATTTATTTATTCTAACAAGTTTGGCAACAGGAAAGTGTTTTTAAAATGGTCGATTAAATAATATTTCAGTTCGATTGGATAACCGCAAGTTAGTTTATTAGTATTCCGTAATAGCGACCTTTTAGTTACAGTCACAGCCCTAAAATTTGATAGAATGCACTGTCATCGACATCGAATCTATCTGGCAAGTTTCGGCCCGATTGGATAGCGTCAAGGGGATGAATTAGTCCTCCACAGATTTGCCCGCCATCGACAAATACACCCACAAACAAACACAACAAAATCAGAGTTAATATAAATGATTTAAAAATTGTATAAACTAACGAGAAAAGGGTACTTACGTATTAAAGCGTCGACGGTTGGTGAGCTAATTGTTAGCGACAAAAAGTTCACATTGCCTGGCATTCTCGGAGGTCCGGTTTGTCTTAGGCCTGAGTCGGAGCTTTCCCCTGGAATACTTCAGCGCATATCGGGCATCCGTCCGGACTATCCGTTTGCCAAAAAATTTGATTGTATTAGCCCTTTAAGCTTCTCAGGCGCCACATGATTGGATGCCGCAACTCGAGAGGACCACTAGGTTTGATGCGGAAATTCGATGCAAGGCCAATGAAGGCGTTTAGTTTCTATGAAGAGGATCCTTAACCGTGGAAAAGGCCTCGAGTGCGAAGTTTTAAAATCCGGGGAAATAAACTGGATTACTATAAAGAAAAAGCAGTCCCCAGTACATCACTTTCAATTTCTAAAACAACATTTACTAATTTCTTTGACAGACTTGGAAAATAAATTCACATGTCAAGAACGGGAAGCCTAATCTTTGTCAAGTTAGAGCAAAGCAATGCATCTAACACGTTGACTGCCACGGAATTTTTTGCAATTCTGGTCCACGATTGCCAAGAAATGGCAGATTGTTTTAAAAATTATCACAAACCATAATTATTATTTTTTTATTTTTTAAAAAACAACTTTGCATAATTGTATTTTCTGTTCATTTAAGCCAAGCCTGATTTTTTATTCTCTTTCCTGAGATCATATATTCATATTTACACTGTTATGCTATGAGTTTCCTCGTGACTGTACAAATACGGCAAGTAAATAAGGAGCGAGACACTTCGTAGTAGGCGTCCTGGGCAAGTAAATAACTTAGTAGATATCTCGTAGTTGTCAGTCAAAGTGTGAATAATGTCTTCTTCAATTCTTAGCTTTTGAAAATGTTTTTATTCTCAGATAAAACTAAGTTTAAAGGAAGGAGGGATCTTTAACGGATATGTACATATCCCCTAAAGATCACCCCATACACTTAGACCCTCTACACATAGACTGTATATAGCATGACCGTAGGAGCCAACTACATAGGGGCAAAGGGGAGGGGGCCATAGTCCCCGTATTTCATCAACAGAGAGGCAAAAGGTATCATTTCGCTCCCGCTCCAAAATCGTGTAAAATTCTGTTTTTCTAATATAAAATACTACGTAAAAAGTACTTTTTGCCATGTTCTAAGGAAAAAAATATCAACTTTATATATTTATTCTGAGATAGCCTTCCCTATCTGTTTATTAAATCCCCCATGTAAACTAAAATTTTGTTTGTGTGGTTTTTTCCTGTGGTAAAATCTTCGGAGGGCAAATTAACAAACTTGACATCACCCAATCGATCTCAAACTTGGCAGATAAACTCGTTGTCGATGACAAAGCATTCAATCCAGTTTTTGGGGGAATAAAAGTTGATCAATGTCGTGCAATGAATCTTTGCTGTAATCAAACACCATGAAAACGCGATCTGAGCTCAAAATCACTACAATTAAATACAAATGCATACTAACTCAATAAAAGTTAATTTATTAAAACAATAAAAAACGATGGATTTACAGTAAAAAAATACCTTTTGATGGGTTAGCTTTTTTTTTATTTTATCAATATGAGAATACAAGTCAGTGTTTTTTTTTTTTTTTTTTTTATTAAAATTTTCTTTGTTTGAAAAGTCTATTTAAATTTTAAAATATCTATTTAAAGAAAACTATTTAAAGATTTTAAAAATTCACTTTGTATTAATTACCGTGGAAACAAACCCTTATTTTTGTATTTGACAGTTAAAACACAAATTGCGACATTATGTACAGTTAAAATCTGATGGGTGTCAAATAATCCAAAAAAAAAAAAAAAAATTATTTCGTACAAGCGAACGATTTGAGAATTTTTTCCATTATAACATAATTTGCAAAACCATCACAAAAGGTACAAAATTATGATTTATTATTGCTTAATTTCCTTTTCCAACTTCTAAGTTCTGTTCTTTTTATAGAGTACAGCAGAAATAAAATAAGCTTTGTAATTATGAACTCCAATATTAAAAATTTTACAAAAAAAAAAACTTTACAGCCTCAGAAATGGGATCATAATGAGTCATTCTTAAACATACCCTTTCAATCTCTTTCCCAGCAGAGTCGAGCACCGCCACTCCTCCAGAAGCCGAGAGTTCGAGCGCAGCACCTTCGACACCAGGTCCCCCAACAACGACCCCCGTATCTTCTAGTGGCCGCTCTCGGTGGATGAAACTGCGCACCACAGTCCAACTCTCTTCAGCCATCACACAGGTCAGTCAGTCATTTTTTAAACTCACTTTGTTGATTCCATGTAAAAACTGTATAATACATTTTTCCATGAGTTTTTAATACTTCCTAAAATCAGAATAATGTATTCAAGTGGAATGCGTGATATCAAGCTGTTAGGAATTTTGAGTTTAGTTTAATAAGCAAATGTTTTTTAAAAAAAGGAAATTCGCTGTTGCAAAATGATAGCACCACTCCTACTTTTAAATGGGATAATCGGTTCCAGAGAAGCATACGCATTTGGATTTTAACAAACACGAATATAAAAACTTGGTTTGATGAAGTTAAAATAATCTTACTTAGCTTTTATTGTGTATAGGTCTTGTTAATTGATTTGAAAAGGTGTCATTAATTATGGATAGGAAAAAACCGTTATTAGATTTTGAAAAGGGGCAAATTGTAGCTTTCAACAAAGCAGAATTGTCCCCATGGAATATAGCAAGGCAAATAGGACATTCACCTCACGTGGTTAATAATTTTCTCCATCTTGGATTGAAATATGGGAAGCAGACTTGGATGACCTCAAAAGCTAACAATGCGGCAAAAAAGATTAGTTGTAAAGAAACTAAAAGTCGGTGAAACATTGACCAGGCTATCACAAGACCCTACTGTCAACGTTCACAAGTTTGCTTTACCAAGAGTAGATTGGAGGAAGGAACATCTTGTGTACAAAACTAAGAAAACACAGCCGAGACTTAAAGAATTTCACAAGCGAAAAAGAATGTAATGGAGTAAAGAACATATGACTTGGAATTACCAGTGGTTTCAAGTAGTCTCCAGTGATGAAAAAAATTCAATCTAGATGATCCTGACGGATTTGGAGGGACCTCGGAAATGAAGAAAGTGTTTTCTGTAAGAGACAGTGTGGGGGAGAATCGATTATGATTTGGATTGGTTTTGGAAGTGCTGTGTGCATCTGTAAGTCACCTTGTCCAGTGTATTGGTGACTTATAAATGCAAATTTAACCTAAGGCAATAAGGATCCATTATTTTTGTTTTCAAGATTGGCGTAGCTGGGCGCCCTACCATAGAAGCTAATATGAAACTCCGTCAACTAATTTTTTTCTATCTTTGGGTTGGGATGAATTAGAGCAATTAAGAAACGAATAGCAACCAGTATACAAAGAAATATGTTCTAAAAACGATCCTGGTAATAAATATATAGTACGAGAAGAACCCACATGCAAACAATTAATAACTACGTTGAAACATGAATTGTGGCAACCCATAAGACATAAGATGGCGTTCGAATTCGCCTCTCTATTTATAGGAGATCCAATTTAATTTACTTAAAAAAAAAATACCTGCCATATAGCTTTTTTTTACCAAATGCTGTAGCAAAAAACAAAAATATTTATTCTTATTTCATCGAAGTTTTGCCATTCTAATTTGTTTATGAGTAGAAAAAGAAGGGTACGAGTAGTAAAAGAAGATTAATGGGAAATTCCAGAGAATTGTCCATAAACCAATTTAAAGGTTAAGGATTGACTTAATGTGAGCTTCTTATGAAAAGTTTGCTTACAGTTATACATTGAATCATTTATTTGAAAATCGAAGCTAAAAAAAAATTTCCTTAATGAAAGTGTTTTCTATCTAGAGGTTACTTTGGAGTTCTATTTGAAGGGATTTTATATGAAGATAGTATTTTGGTTAAGTTATCCATGTGAGGGAACTATGTATGGGATATTTTAACACTGAAAGCTCTACTTTGTGAGGTATCGTGACCACGAAAACGAAGAATTAAGTCGATAGGGCAGTAAAAAGCAGACGACAATCTTAATTTTGAACGTATTGTCCGAATTCCATGATAAGTTAAGCTCATATCGTGATTTTGAATCGAATTTATACAGTGAAATATCTTACTCTAAAGTATAAATGTGTTTGTTGGCACACTTATACACATGCAAACTGTGTCAGCAATAGCTCCTATCACATTTTTTTGACCTTGCCTTTTGCCATAGAAACAAAACTATAATCCAAGACAATTTATCCTAACCTCATTGAATGTGCTACAGTGACGTGCGATCCGGTCTTAGTACGCGCTAATTGGCTACATAATAATCTTACATGTGACGTTTTGAACTGAAAGAAGACAGGGTTAGCCGTATTATCCAAAATGGATTCTCCAAGTTAGTGACATCACGAAATAGTTCGGCTAAAGTCATATGATTCATTATAACTCTTATAGTAACTGTGATTAGAAAAGAAAAGTATTAAGTAAAATTAAAATTTAAAAGCGCTTATTTTCTTTTTTTATCAACATATATTTAAGTTTAATACAAAACTATGGGAGCAGGTTATTAATATTGCTATATAAGTTGGGATTTTCTCGGAACTATATCTTTTATGAGGAAGGATACATCCTACAGCGTATGCAATAAGGTCAGGATAAGTAGTTTTAACTATAGCCTAAGAATTCCAGGAGAAATTTATACACTTTATAGACTTTGGATGTCATGTTCTTGCATGCATGTCCTGTATTCAAAATCGAAGAGATTGTTTCTATGGCAACAGTCCTCATCCAGACTTCTCAGCGGAAGCTATTCTCCTGAGAGAGTTCACAAACTAGTCGGTCAAAACAAAATGGTGTTTATGCATACTTTTTTGGTCATGCATGACTGTGAATAAAATTTAAACATAGTGAAATACAATAACTTTTGCCTTTTCATAAATGCTTGATGAAGCTTACTTTCGTTTCTCTGCAAATGTCCCATCGGTAAATTAGTTCTTGCCAAATGTTAGTGAGCATGTTAACTTGGATCAAATCAAGTATATAGTGGTCATTCATGATTTCATTTTCGGGAGTTATTTCAAAAGTGGTGGGTGATAAACATGGTCTTTCACAAAGCCCTATACATTGAAATCTTGGTCTGGTGATCGTACTGGCAGTATAAAAAACACCTCCGCGACCAATCCGAACTGGTATATCAGCAATGAGGAAAGAATTCACCTCATTGTAGAAGTGGTTCGGTGCCCCGTCTTGTTGAAAGATGAAGAGTTCAGAAATTGTTTCTTTCAGGATTGGCACTCGATAAATCTAAAACATATCCATGTATACGAATCCAATAACAGTTTTTTCAACAAAGAAGAATAAGGTCAAGCACACTAGACGAACTTATGGCGCAAAACACGTTTACCTTGGGACTATCCCTTTCCTACTCGTAGATGACATGAGGATTTTCATATTCCCATCAAAATCCCAAATTGCCATATCTACACGAACTCTTCCATCAATCCACAAACTTTAAGTATATTAACACTAATCTGCATTTGAACAGGTAACTTACAATTCATATTTCGCACATTATGCACTTACGAAATTGCCCAAACTAATTTGTGAACACCTTCTAAATAACATCGATATAGATAAACAACTGGATAGGCTGCTCGAATGGCAATGCAAGGGAAAAAATGCGCCTGTGTTTGATGATGATGGGTGAACGATTAACCAATCACAGTTCACTTTTATACTTGGGTGGGAATGCGGAAAACATTGCAAAATCCTAGAGTATATATATTTGTTTGTACATTATAACTAATTAAGGTCTGCTCTTGACAGTTCTGATGTGTAGAACCCAGGATTTTATTTTCAATCTTTCGCAATCCATGTTTGTTTTTTCCCCCCATCCAACGATCTTGCAACAGTTTCATTTTCCCAGTGTTAAGTAGTCTATCCAGTTGTTTATCTACATCGATGCTAAATAATTGCCGAATAAAAAGTGAAAAAAAAAAAAAAATGCTTGAAATACACACAACAGACTATCCTTTGGTGCAGGTGAAGAACAAACCCCCCTTGAAGCGAGAGGACTCCTTCCTGAAGCGCTTTTCGACTCGTCCCCTCCCGGATCCCAACGCCCTAGAAGGCTCTTCCCGTCTGGCGGGAGACGGGATGCTCAAAAGTCATTTTCTGGGCGTGTGGCGATCCGTCGTCAATCCTGACGAGAACATCCTTTTCTACTGGCTCTCGCTACTCACCATGTGTCTGCTCTACAACGCTTGGACCATCATCGTCAGGCAGGTAAGATATGCTTCTGGAGTGAATGCGCTTAAAGAGGAACTCATAGTAAGGATCATTCCCTATACTATACTAAACTCCAACTTAACTTGACATCAC
The DNA here is from genome assembly GCA_963978545.1 of Linyphia triangularis. NCBI lineage: Eukaryota > Metazoa > Arthropoda > Arachnida > Araneae > Linyphiidae > Linyphia > Linyphia triangularis. The sequence goes on along the minus strand of OZ021723.1, from coordinate 2,994,208 downwards.
TAGACGATAGATCTTCCCCGTGCTCATAGGTAATTAATCCATTTTGGCGGAGTGAAGAAATAATTCTCGCCAAACCTTATAGCCTTTTGTTCTCTACAGGGTTGTGGTTTGGCGAGCATTATGCTTTCATGCCACCAAAATGGATTAAATGCCTATGAGCACTGTGACGATCTACTGTCTAGTGATGTCAAGTTAAGTTAAAGTTTAGTATAGCTACGTTACAATTTTCTAGCCTAGTTTATTTAGAAGCTATTCTGTATAATACGTTGAAATTCGGGGAGTAGGTACGAAAATGACCACTTAACGAAATGGCATAAATTGAAAACTCGTAAATTGCGACTTATGTATTTCATTTTATAAATGAAAATTAAAAAAGCAAAAGACTATTGCAGTTGGAGCCACAGCATGTGCATTGACATAAGGATTTCAAATATATAATAAAATACATTAAACGCTATTTTCGAATTTTTAATTTATATCATTTCATTAAGTGATCATTTTCGTACCTACTCACCAAATATCAAGGTTCCTTACAAAGTAGTTTCTACAATAAATGAACTGGGCTAGAGTATTGTAACACAGTAAGTATATGAAATTATCCTTACTAGAAGTTCGTCTTAAACTAGGAATGTGGAGCATCGCAGAATTTTCAATTACACTTAAATGCTGGTCATCCATTTAAGTTTGAGATGGATTGGTAGAATTTACCATTTTCGGTTTTAATATTTTCATTAATTGAAAAACAAATGTTCAGTTTGGTAATAATAATTACGTTATATCTTTCGGATTAATGAAACAGACGAAAAAAAGTTGTTAAAGAACAATGCTCAAGATGAGATAACTATAGAATTTCCAGGAGAATTTTGGAAGTGAGAGTGTTTAGAAGAGGCATTACCAAAAGCATTTTAATAAATTCGCTATTGGTTTTTTTCAATTGCTGAGAACATAATTTTTTCAATGACAGCTACATTTTGCGCATGGTATGTTTTGACAAAAATCTTAATGATGACAGCACGAGACCCGTATGTAAGATTTGGAAATCGTAGATCAATCCGTTTGTGACCTATGCTGACCACAGAAAGAAACAAATATTTTTTTCTTTACAACTTTTTTTGAACTCGTGACATTTCAAAAAGCACAGAAAGGCAAAAAAAAAATTGTACTGAATATAACTTTTTTCGTCATTCGATTTTATATATAGGATAATTGAAAATGAAAATAAATGAGATTTTTGAAAAAATCCCATATGACAACTGAGATTAATTAGGTCATTAAAAGTAACCGATGGGAAGAATTAGTTTCTTAAACGAAAATTTCTATGACCTCCAATGCTGTACATCAAAATAGATTGATTCACTTGTATCACGCGGTTTTTTCTAAATTACCAGAATTAGATACTTCAGAAAACTCAATTTCTATAGAAAACTGCTAATTGTGTTTCTCATATAATGAAATTCAATTCTAAATTCGGCCTCTATCCCAACAGAATGAGCTACTTCTGAAAGCTCAAGTTGCAAATTGAATTTCTTAAATATCAGATTGAATTGGAAGAGTCCTGAGATAGGGTATCAAATACATGAAAAATAGAGCGTTACCAAAAGTAGAAGATATTATCTTCTGTTTCATCTTTTCCAAACTGATGGAAAAAATTATGCCGGTAGAGGAAGCTTGGCCAAAAATGATAAGCTAAACAAAAGAATGTCCTTAGCAGAGCAACTGCGCAGTACTTGCATCCACCGTTTATTCCGTGGAGCATATAGAAGGCGCCTCTAAATATACCTTCCAAAATAAAATTCACTTTCTCGATAAATACTATGTGTAATGGGGTAATGTTTTGAGGATAAGTATATGACATTGTGGCTTTTTCTTGAACATGTCTATTTCTATTATTGCACGAACATTTTTTGGAGAATGTCATCGCACTTGATTACCCAAAGCACCATTGATGTGACTTAGACTAGCCTCCATATTAGACATCAACCATTTGGATTTTTAAGTATGGAGTCCCTTGAATAATTGACCATGGTCTAAACGCAAAGTTCAACGGCTCTGTTCTACCTGAAAATGAGCTTTGAGCATTAGCCATCCCAACTATCGTTTTTATAAGGGTAATGAGGAATTTGCTGCATGTGTGCTAAAAGTCACAGAAGTGGGTAAGAAACACACATTGAAATTGTGGTTATGTAAATACAAATCATGTACATTGTAATCTGCTTACTACAACACGTCTAATTACTCTATATAATGTTCAATAAAGCTTTATTTCTGTTAGGTATATTTAGAACATCCAGCATAGAAGCGTTCCCGCGTTTAATTACAATATCAAAACGACAAAACTGTCAAACATATACCATGCTGATCGTGCTCAGATTCACGAGCTGAAAGAATAATAACAACAAAATTGTAACAATTAAACAAAGGAACATGACAAAATATTACTTTAGTTCTATTATTTGTGTAATATAAACTTCTTGCGCCCTGATGGTACTACAAACCTCTCATTTTTGTACATGCCCCTTTTCATAGGCTTTTCCGGAACTGCAAGAGGGCTGGTCCACCATGTGGTTCTGCATAGATGGCTTTACTGACCTGGTCTTCACGCTGGACATCGCTTTCCAATTCCGCACGGGATATCTGGAACAAGGGCTAATGGTATGCGAAAGCAAGAAGTTGGCTGGCCACTACATCAAGTCCAAGAGCTTCGTGCTCGACATCTGCGCCATAATACCAATCGATCTGCTCCAGTTGTACTTCGGCGTCTATCCCATCCTCAGATTTCCCAGGTAATATTTAACAAATGTTTAAATTGCTGACCTGAAACAACATTGCACACTGTGTTAAAAATCACTGCATACGAGTACAATTAAAGATTTAACTTGAAGAATTATTCTGTACAATTTCATGATCTAGATTTGAGAGCCAAATATCTGTACATTGAAACAGAAGCAATGTTCTTTATGGCCAGAAAAAAATCTGTTATCGATTCCAATGCAATAATGAAGCAATGATTTTATGAGCAGCATAAGAATCAAGAAAAAATGCATAAGTAAATTATAAAAATGTATCTGAAAATAATAGTTTCCTGGCATTTGTCATCATTGTATTAAAAAATTCCTAACTTTCTTATTTTGTGCATAGTTTAACTTGTTATTCTTGCTACGAGGTTCATACTCATTGGGTTATATCTTACAAGCTTATCAACACTAAATAATTTACTTATAATCCTGCGGCAAGTTTGGCAATCGATATTATAAAATTACTTTTTTCTAATACTTAAACGCATTGTGTTTTATGACCCATTGTCAACCCATGACTCCTTGTCAAAAAATACAAAGCCCACAAAATCACCTTTTTAAATAAATTAAATAAATAGCATGCTAGTGTTTCAGTCCTTTACTTAGCACATCAATTCCTTAGTGTTACGCCGAAGTCTAAACTCAAAACAGCGTTTCCAGACCTCGGACTTCAAATTCTTATGCTTACCTACAGACATTTTGGACATAGTATATTTGATAATATTTTTACCCATTGAAATATCAATTGTACTTCAAAAACTAAGACTTCTTGCACTTAAAGAAGTACTTAAGAAAGGCTCTAATTCGAAATATAAGTGTGGGGGGGGGGGGAACAGCGCAGAATTGAAAATACTACGCCTGGCAATACTGACTCAAAATGGGGACGTATATTGACTTCGCATTCTGATGCTGAGCAAGACTATGAAATAATTTTTTTTAGCAAAAAAGAAGGATGAAGGTAAGTGAAGGAAGGATGTATTAACAGAAATTTGATGATAGGATAAAGATGCTATGTGTATACATATTTTGCCCCCGCCCCCCTCACCTTTTCCTCAATGCTTGAAAAGAGTACTGGTGTAATTTCTGTCTGGCAAAAAACTAGAATCTCTGATGAACATCACTACTGAGCCTTCACCTTTTGCACAAGGAATGTCAGTAGGTCGGTGATCCAATGGCTTGTCCTCCACGCTCCTTGGACAATAGCATACAGGATCTATCAGAAAGAAATCCCTAATTTTCAAATGACATAGTTGCGAAACAGTGAGATATAGAAAGAAGAGACCAGTGGTATGTTGGATAGACAATTATGGAATTCTAAATGTACTGAATTGCAAAATTAATTGGATTATATTAGATGATGAGTGCATATGGTTTACCGATAAGGTCCATTTTCATTTCGACGGATCTGTCAGTTAACAAAACTTGTGAGTGGGTTACTAAGGGTACTTACACAATGAACCCGGGATGGATATTTACTCGCATGCTTGCATAGTGCGAGGTAAAATTAAACCATGTTTTTCTATGGGGTCGCACACAGTGGAGATTGGCCAGTTTACTGTTTAATTTTACCTCGCACTATGCGAGTATGAGAGTGAGTATCCATCCCTGGTTCACTGTTTAAGTACCTTAAGAACCCGTCTGTGTGTCTTGCAAAGCCACTTCATTATGAAGAAGTGTCCGTTTGGGCGACACTATTCAGTAAAGGAATCATTTGGCACTCTTTCATGAGGGAAACGATTAACTCATTCCGTTATATTCAGATATTCCACAATTTGCCTCTACACTACAATACTTTTAGTAAGTTTGCAAATTGGTATCTACCACCATACCACTAGTCTCTCCTTTCTGAATCTTAATGTTTCGCATTTGTATTATTTCAAAGTTAAGGAGTCCCTTCTTAAAGACCCTGTGAATCCTTTTTACTTCTTATTAGGAAATATATAGAAAAGAGGATTATGAAGAAAGAGATTATCTCCATGAAGGACTAACTACTTAAGCATGATGAAATAGACATGATTTTTGCCACATCAGAAGTCAACAAAACTATGTCTTTCATTCAGGTTGAGCAACAAGAGACAAGAGCACAATGCTATAAGTAGCTACTTTGAGTCTTTTTTTGGTTTTGTCTGGAATGGTTAAATCAAGTCCTAACTCATTAAGAATTAGGTCTTTATTCTTTAAAATCAAAGGATGATCGTGAACAACAAACTGTACCCTTTTCTGGCACTATTGGAGGTTTCATTATAAATATTGTTTTCTTGTTTACTCGCATCCCTCTCTTTTTAGACCTTAGATTCTAGATCATAAATAAATCCGTTGCTTACCTGAAGGGTTGGCTATTACTACGACATCGCTGATAGTTCCCAGTGAGTAATAAGAAAGTAAAAAAGAATAAGGTGCTGAGCGCTTTCCAAAGTAAAGAACATCTAAAGGGGTGAAGGCTAAGAAGGAGCTCGTATTAATGTAGTGTATAAGGGAGCATATAAAAGAATGGAGCACATTTTTCATAGCTGTAACAATAAAATAAATACATTTTTCAATATAAATACATTTTAGAGGCAAAATAAAATACAAGTTGCAAACTTGTTTGACCTATTATACGAGTTAAAATTCAGTATATATGTTTTAATCTCATCATAAAATGTTACAGCCATTTCTTAATGAGTTAATAAATTAAATTCTGCCGACCTAAGGGTATAGTGGTTAGCGTGCTAGCTTCTAGACCACGAGGTTGTGGGTTCGAGTCCCATGTAAGGCATGGGTGTTTGTAAATGTATGTTGGTTTGTCAAATGACGAATGTTTCGGCGCATTATAGCCGTCGTGTTGCTGACGGCGCCAGATAATCTGAAAACAACCAACCAAATTAAATGCTCATGACAATTTCCATGAAGTATCATGATGAATTGTTCTGGGTCTTTCGAACTTCTTCTCTACAATGAGATCTAATCAATTAGGGCTCTAATGTGAGGGTTGACACTATTTACAAATTTTTACTGATAATTGTCATGACATACTTAAAACAAAACTATCAATTGAGTTCAGGCCCAAGTCTCTTTGAATAATCTTATTACACATATACCAGGATGCGTTAGTCATTCTTCTAACAACTTTGTTTTGAAGGGTTTCCAACTTTTTCCGTTCAATTCTCTTAGATTCAGAATACACGACGAAGTAAATTTGCATGATATGTCTAAAAATAACCTGACCTTCAGCATCAATTGCTTTCAGCGTAAAAAATACTTTTAACGGTTCTAAAATTTATCAATTCAAGCTAATCATAAAAATCAATTACTTCCCTTTCACAAGCTGACGAAAAATTGTACCTCAAATTCAACAGCACTTGCGAAACAAAGTTTTCAATAAATTATTTTGTTTACAGATTCCTGAAACTTTACAGATCGTTCCGTTTATATTACATGGTGGAATCCCGCACCATTTATCCCAACTTGTGGAGAGTGGTGAATCTGATTCACATCTTACTGCTACTTGCACACTGGTTCGGATGCTTCTATTATTTGCTGTCTGAACTAGAAGACTTTGTCGGCGAGTGGTCATACCGGAAGCCAGTTGATGACTATGCGTTGCTGTCGAGGAAGTATCTTGGTTCTGTCTACTGGTCTACTTTAACGCTCACTACTATAGGCGACCTGGCGACACCTGCTACCAATTTGCAGTAAGTACTTTGCATATTTTTTTTCTATGTATCATATTATTTTAATTGGACATTCCATTTTTCATTAATGCATCCTATTATTTTTAATTTATGTATGTTATTTAACATTTATGTAAATCAATACATCCCATTCCCATACAGTAATTTAACTAAAACAATTTCATAATCACATCGCTTCGTTTTTAATTATCTGTACTATATTCATATTCAACAAGGATGATAGTAAGATACAAATTCTGATATCAGTTAATAAGAATATAATCTGACTGACCTATAACAAAATTGTTCCTTATAGAGCGTTAAAAAATAATTATACAACAAATAGCTTAAGTAATTAAATTCAATTTTAAGATTTTATTTTATTTTCTTCGTGATTCATGAATTTTTGGTTATTCAATGAAACCTTATTTAAAAAGCATGTTTTTGCATCTAACTATACAAATAGCAGTCACGTCTAGCTATATATAGTTTAGGACGATAATAATAAAGTACAACTTCAAAAAAGCTATAAAAAAAAAAGAATTGCTAGTCAAAAGCAATGTAAAAAGATGGACCAATGGTCCAATAGTTCACCTAAATATTCAAAAGAAGTAAGTGATATGGTATAAGAGAAAAAAAAATGGAATAATGTTTCATATGTCACGCCATTTCTTTCTTCTTTGCGTATATACTGCGTCCCCTGTAGCACAAATACGCTGAATAATATCTCTCGGCATTTGCCAATCCCTATATGTGCCGTTTGATATTGACCGTTGTTACGGATCTTGGTCAATCTCATTCAATGCTAGACAAAATATACTGAAGGTTTTGAATTGTTGATGCACAGTTTAAAAATTGAAATATATTTTTATTAGAAAGCACGGATGAATATAAATATGTTTTGGGGATTTTTTTCTGATATGTTTTTTTTTTAATACATATATTTTGGAACGATGCTCGAGTTTCGGGCAGGATTGATCCATCTTCCAAACCCTTGTTTTCGACATTAGCCAACACTATACCTGCGCTATCTGGTGTACTCAGAAGAATCATTGTTTTTTTTAAGATTTTTGAAAATTGAATAATAAATTCTCTAAATGTGTTACCGGCATTGTATGAAACTTCGATTATATTATAGATAGCCGATTACTTTTAGACAAATTATGAAATATACTCTTTATGCATTCTATAGAATGACTACTGTTATTTAGGCAAAATATGAACAAATCTAACGATAATATAAACGACAAATTTAAAATAAAATTGCATATTTTGATACTCCTTAACTGAGCTCAAAATGTACATGACAAATTCTGAGACAAGCGTAAAAAGTCACGTCCCTTGTCACTTGATATTCAAATTGGAGAAGTATTTCATACTTTGCCTTTTTGTCATTTTGGCATTCTATTGAATGCATAAGAAATGTATGAAATGTTAGCCGTTAATGTGCCTATAAACATCCAACATTTTATAAAATTGCTGGTTACATGTGTATATTTAAACTTGTAATTTAAGCTATGTATCTACTGTAATGAATGTATTTTAATACTCATTTATATATATTAATGTCTCTGATTCACCTACTAAAGTCTGCCTAAATAATTTTAATATGTATCGCTTCTTTTTAAATTATCTATCTCTTCACTATCTTATGGGTAATGGGTATATATACCAAGGAAAGTATGGTAAAAACAAATTCTTCTATCTGTAATACTTGAATATAGCCTGACTAAGCAAACCTATACCAACCATGATTATTATAGACCAGCGTCAGCCACTACGCGGCCCGCTACAGATTTTTCTGCGGACCGCCGACGGTACAGAAGATTAAAAATCGAATTTCATGGTATAGGCTTTTTTTTTTATATATAATTGTAATTTGTCCAGAATAGTACGTGTATACTACACTGTTAAAAAAAAATTGTCCACCTTGCACCAAAAATTGGTTCCCATTTAGCTGCCACCAACATTTGGTGCTTAGTTTCGCGATTTAATGGTGCTTACGGTCCGAGGTTGCACCATTAAATCGTGAAACTAAGCACCAAATGTTGGTGGCAGCTAAATGGGAACCAATTTTTGGTGCAAGGTGGAACAAAATTTTTAACAGTGTATGTAGAACAGAGTTCTCCTCTTCGTAGCCAAAGAAACTATATGAAGAAGCTTTCAGCAAATCAAGAATAAATACAGGAATAACTGAACTGGATTTCATTTGGACAATTTATTAAGATTGGCTGTAACAAATACTGAGACAGACATCGACTCTAGCATAAAATAAACTGAACGGTTTCAACAACCATCGTCTCGCAATTGATATCGACTAAAACAGAGTAATCTGGAAGTACAGTTTAAATACTTTTATTAAGAGTTAGATCAAGCCCCATTGTCAAGTTGGAGCAAAAGATTTACTTCTTTCTTAGACTTTAATTTACTAATAATGAAAATATTTTTTTAATTATTTGAAAAAAAGAATCAAACATCAATTGTAATTTTACTGAGATAAAAAAAAAATCAATATTTTTGTCAGTTTTCAGAAATGTCATATATTATTACATCGATAATAATTAAATAAACATATATTGGTGTATAGGGCCCGCAAAAAGCGACAGCATGAGTCATACGGCCCGCCCCAAAAAGTTAGTGGCGAACGCTGTTTTAGACTGTTAAAAATCAAAATGCAAAAGATTAAATATTTAAAATATTTTAACAATTTTTTATTGGAAATATATTTTTAAGATAAATTTTCCAGCCAGTGAAATAAAACTTTACTTACAAATGCATATTTTTTGCAACAAAACTATTCGTGCTTAATAGCAGCTATGTCTAGTAAGATAGTATTTAAAATATGAAGTTAAATGGCAATAACAATTACTATCATAATTATATCTATTAAAACAAATCCGTATCTTAAAAATGCAACAGCAACTGTGGCGAACGCTGTTATAGACCGATAAAAATCAAAATGCAATAGATTAAATAGTTAAAATACTTTTACGATTTTAATTTTTATTGGAAATATATTTTTAAGATAAATTTTCCAGCCAGTGAAATAAAACTTTACTTACAAATGCATATTTTTTGCAACAAAACTATTCGTGCTTAATAGCAGCTATGTCTAGTGAGATAGTATTTAAAATATGAAGTTAAATGGCAATAACACTTACTATCATAATTATATCTATTAAAACAAATCCGTATCTTAAAAATGCAACAGCAGCTGTGGCGAACGCTGTTATAGACCGATAAAAATCAAAATGCAATAGATTAAATAGTTAAAATACTTTTACGATTTTAATTTTTATTGGAAATATATTTTTAAGATAAATTTTCCAGCCAGTGAAATAAAACTTTACTTACAAATGCATATTTTTTGCAACAAAACTATTCGTGCTTAATAGCAGCTATGTCTAGTGAGATAGTATTTAAAATATGAAGTTAAATGGCAATAACAAATACTATCATAATTATATCTATTAAAACAAATCCGTATCTTAAAAATGCAACAGCAACTGTGGCGAACGCTGTTATAGACCGATAAAAATCAAAATGCAATAGATTAAATAGTTAAAATACTTTTACGATTTTAATTTTTATTGGAAATATATTTTTAAGATAAATTTTCCAGCCAGTGAAATAAAACTTTACTTACAAATGCATATTTTTTGCAACAAAACTATTCGTGCTTAATAGCAGCTATGTCTAGTAAGATAGTATTTAAAATATGAAGTTAAATGGCAATAACAATTACTATCATAATTATATCTATTAAAACAAATCCGTATCTTAAAAATGCAACAAAATGTTGCTTTCCATCAAAATAAATCCAACGAAATTCCTGAATTAATATAACTAATCCACATTTTTTTACCGATAGCTAAAAAGAATCAAAAACCAGAACATCTCAACATTGATCTCAAAACTATAGCTTATTCTCGGTAATTCCTTGAATTATTTTTTCACAAATTTTTCAATGTTGTTCCACATTGGAAAAAAAAGAGTTTAGTTTCCACCCCAGGAAAAAGAAAATTGAATACTCGCAACATACATCAACGGAAAATGGAGGATTAGGTCTTGTTATCTTTCAAATGTTTCGCATCAAGAAACTGTTATAACAAATCCTTTGTCTCGAGAATACATTCGCTTTAAAGGTTGCCAAGCGTTACCTTTTATTCGAGGAAACAACTTGCTTTTTTTTCAATGATCTTTTGTCTGTAATTGCCTTTGTTTTCAACAAATGGCCTCAGTTCACTGAGATATTCCATGGCAGATGGAGTTTAAAATTTTTTCAAGAGTACATTTGAATAAAATATAAGAGCATTTATAAATTCGAACAAGAGAGAGAGCAGGATGAACGTTTTTGTTGTCTCTACATTTATCGATAAACATTAAAATAATATAATTAATTTTTAATTAATGATATGACATACGTTCATGCTCGCTAAATTCTCGCTAAATGTATTATTTCTGTTTTTTTTTTTTTTTTTTTTTTTTTTTTTTTTAACGATTCATAGTTTTCCTTTTATACAAAAACCCAAGAATGATAAATGAAAAACCAAATATAACGCTAACCTTTTTTTTTGTTTTGTTATGATCCATTTTTTTATATTAGACCAAAATTGGTAAATTACAAATCAATTAAATTGCCAAACCATTTTTGGGATCATCCATTTTCTCGCTTTATACAAGACAAAAATTGATAAATAATAAACCAAATGAAAGCCTAATACTTTTTTGTGATCATTCTTTTTCTCCCTATTTGAAAAACCAAAATTGATAAATAATAAACCAATTGAAAGGCTAAAATTTTTTTATGATGATATTTTTTCTCCTTTTACACAAGACCAAAATTGGTAAATTATAAACCAAATAAAATGCTATACTTTTTTTTTTTTTTTTTTTTGTGATGATCTATTTTTTTGTTTTATACTAGACCAAAATTGGTAAATTATAAACCAATTAAAATGCAAAACCTTTTTTGGGATCATCCATTTTCTCGCTTTATACAAGACCAAAATTGATAAATAATAAACCAAATGAAAGCTTAATACTTGTTTGTGATCATCCTTTCTCTCCCTATTTGCAAAACCAAAATTGATAAATAATAATACGATTAAAAGTATAAGCATTTTTTTTTTTTTTTTTTTTTTTTTTTTTTTGTGACGATTCCTTTTCTCCCTTTATATAAGACCAAAATTAACAAATGATAATGCAAGTAAAAGGATAAATATTTTTGTGGCGATACTTTTTCTCCCTTTATACCAAACCAAAATTGATAAATAATAATACATTGAAAGGATAAAACTTTATTTTTTATTGCCGATACTTTTTCTTCCTTTATACAAGACCAAAATTCATAAATGATGATGCAATTGAAAGGATAAATCTTTTCTTTTTGTAGCGATACTTTTTCTCTCTTTATACGAGACAAAATTGATAAATGATAAACCAATTACAAGGCTATAACTTTTTTTAAGATCCTTTTTTACTTTTATATAAAACCAAAATTGATAAATGATGAAAAAAAATTTTAACTATTCAAAGTCATTATTGAATCATTAAATGTAGAAAGGAAACATGTCAGTAGGTTTACAATTGGCCATGACCCAGTTTTACATTTAGCGATTCATTTGAAATCATTAAAATGTTTTTCCAATAATTTTCAAGCATGCATTTATTTCTTCAGATTGATTCAGTTATATTAAAAAAGGTTTAAAAGGCCATAATTAAATACAATAGCAATCACAAATATTTTTCGAATTTGTGTCTCTTCATAGGCAATCATTATTTTGTTGAAACAATTATGTTCGCTGCTTTTAAAATAATTGCATTATCATGCCCTGTGGACTAAAATAAATATTAAGCTACATTTTGAATGGAAAAAAAATGCGATGGCATAAAATTATATTAAGCTTATACTTTCATAAATGCTAGAGTAATTAATTGCAAAAATATAGCAATAATTTCTAAACGTTTAAAGAGAAGTGCACTTTAAATGGGTAGCATCAAATTAGCTGAAATATATATATATGAGCACCTAGAGGTAAAATACTAAGGAAACTCAATGAGAAAAAATCGCGCAGTCGAACTTTTTTAAGATAATTTTCATCAATGTTTAATAATTTGTTTCCAAAAATTTAACTTGCTCAACGTACATTATGCATGCTTAGACTACGTTATAATGATTGCTTAGAGTAATACTCTTTTGGAAATTCATTAACGTTATACCGAGTGTAATTTAGACTATTTACAACAAATCATAAAACAAATTCAAGGTAAACTAACCTAGTTTTTCTTACACTAAAATAAATACTATTCATATTTATAACTGGAACTTATGGTATATTATATTGTAAAGGTGAAAGATTAAAAAAGATACCTTAGATTGCCTCAACATGCTCATATTGTTATTTTCTCTTTTCGATAATACTGCCATGTACTGTATATTATGGCAACTTCCCAAAATGTTCATACTATTTCTGATTATTTTTTATCTCGATTTCTAAACAAATAACGCAGTGGGTAATTGGAAGTAAACTATTCTTTAGAAGTAGATGTCTTAACATAAAAATTAGCGTATCATTTATCAATTTTGAATTTGTATAAATGAAGAAATAAAGATCTTCATAAAAAAAGCGCACAAATATAATATAAATAAGATAGTTTGAAAAAAAAATTCTTTGAAAATTGTATTTGTAATTTGAAATAAAACTTATACATTAGAATATAAATCAATTCTTTATAGAAGACATTTTTTTTGCAAAATAATTCATTGCATAAATATTTTAACAATTGTCAACATTCTCTAAAATAATATTATCAATACATTTTCTACTTTAAGCTAATCAAGTCAAGATATCCAAACAAAATATTAATAATCTAGTTTATATTTTTATACTAATAACAAGCTTCATAATTCCAATTATAATTACCTCTATTTCACATTACCACAGACATGCATTCGAATTTATTAAAGTTTAAATATATCTGTTGTTTCGCAACCACCAGTATATCCCGTCAATATAATTAGAAATTTAATTAAAAAGGAATTAAAGCTTTCCTAAATAAGATTCAAATCAGCGCAAAAGAAACACCAAATGAATTCTTGAAATGGTCTGAAGATTTTAATTAATCTTTCATTGGCCAATTAATGTATTTCTGAAACTCAACATTTGTACGGATACAACTTTTTTTTTCTTTATAAAAACGCAATGACAGTTTTTGTTGTTAGAAAACAATCCTGGCCTTATCAAAAAGCCATTAGCATAGTTATATAAGGTAAAATATTTATTCTTTATATATATATATATATATATATATATATATATATATATATATATATATATATATATATATATATATATATATATATATATATATATATATATATATATATATATATATATATATATATATATATATATATATATATATATTCTTTATTTATATATATATATATATATATATATATATATATATATATATATATATATATATATATATATATATATATATATATATATATATATATATATATATATATATATATATATATATATATATATATATATATATATATATATATATATATATATATATATATATATATATATATATATATATTCTTTATTTATATATATATATATATATATATATATATATATATATATATATATATATATATATATATATATATATATATATATATATATATTCTTTATTTATATATATATATTATTCTTTATTTATATATATATATATATATAAATAAAGAATAAATATTTTACCTTATATAACTATGCTAATGGCTTATATATATATATATATATATATATATTTGCTAATTAACAATTTATTTTTTTTACTTTAAACAGATATTTTGTTTTATAAAGTTCTCATTAAAACATAAAATTAAGTGTTTCTGCATGTAAAATGTTCTTATATTAATTTGTGCATTCAAACTATCTAAAAACAAATAATTTGCTTTAGAATTAAATTCATTAAACATATTTTTAAAGGATTAAAAAAAAAAACTCCGAATTATTTGTTTGTCCTAATACAATTTAATTAATTTTTTTTCAGCTTAAATAGACATTCGATTCAAATTCTTTAAAATTATTTTTACTTTTGATTGATTACCCATATGTTTATACAGGGTAATAAAAATATAGCATTCGGTTTTTACCATGTTTTGAAACACCCTGATTGCAAAAAAAAGTGTTCTCGTTCTCAAAAAAATGTAAGTGTGAACGTGGTCAGCATAATTCCCGAACAAATTGATCCACGAGGTACAAATTGTGTATGTAGGTTGGTGGTGGTCATGGGACCTACCATTGAGGTTTTCTTAAAAATAGCGCATGCGCATAATGTTGAAATCGAAAATCATGATAAATTCATGTTTAAGTTATAACGATTTTGATTAAAATATCGGTTCTAATGCCTCTTAATGTGTTCTAACCATCCGCACCTTAACAATTTCCGTATAAATGCGATAAAAGCGTAAAAAGTTGAAATTCGAGCGTCTTTAACACAGAGCTCTCTGCTCTTGAGCAACACCATCAGCGATTTTTCTTGTTTTCTGTTTCACGCACAAAAAAGTACCATGTAATGTCTATCGAATAAAATCGACAGTTTCACTATCACGGCGGGGTTTTTTCTGCCCATGTAAAAATTACTGACAAAAATGTCGCCAAACTGGCCATTTTTATGTAATGTGTGAAAATATATGAAAACGGTAAATAACACCATACATTTTAATGCAACGATTAATTTTAGTGTAATTGAAAGTTATGCCTCTAGTTTTTATTAAAATTCTTAAAAAAAAGAATATGTGTTAACTGTAGCCGATAACTATAACCGATATTCAATTCTACTATTTATTCAAACACTAATTATTAATAAGTAGTTATTTTAATATTAATAATTAAACATTTCTTTACCGAAATCAACACTTTCAAGTATTCTGTAGAATGCAATATATAAAATAAATAATAATTAAACATTACATCCCAAGAGTATAGGGCCAGGCTACAATTCAAAATAAATATGATTCTTCTAATAGAAACAATGATATCAGTTAGTGAATATTCAAAAGACACATTGTAAACAAGCTATGCAAGCAAAATGTATAAACAGTCCTCCCAAGAAAAGAATAAATATTTGAAATCCCTGAAGTAACTCAAAAAGGACATAATTCTAGCAAGGCCTAAATTGCATCACTCGGAGCCCAAAGCACAGCATAGTTTTCGAAACCCATAAAAAATTAAATAAAGGGACTGGTATTTGATTTGTTGGAAGGATTTTTCTTCAACCATAAATGGCCCTACACTACAATAACTCTAGTATTACAGGGCCCCAAGCCTGGGTTTTGTTGGCTTGTTCAGAAATCAGGCCTTGAACCTTTGAAAGCAAGATAAACTTTCTGTAATTAAAATTTATATATCATGATAAAATATATATATTTTCTACAAGGCAAATAAAACACTTTTTCATAAAATTTAACTTTTAGTCGGCACAAATGAAAAACTTTTCTTTTCTTCAGCATTTTGGAAACTACTAATACTTTGGTTATTTACAGGTACATGTTCACCATCGTAAGCTATCTCATTGGAGTTTTCATATTTGCTACAATTGTAGGTAAGTAACTGATATGTTATATGTAGATGTTTACATTATAATATATGGAAATCTGTTTCAATTTTTGCATAAAGATTTTTAAATATTCATATTTTTAACTACAAGTTTCAATCATTAATATCTATTGATTTATTTTGTATATGTGTACAGAACAATTCTTTAGACTTATCAACCTTTCTATGCAAACTATTTAAATTAAGTTAATTTAAAAAGTTCATGTACAGTTAAACTCCGTTAACACGAAGTCGAAGAGGACACAGAATATTTTCGCGCTAAGCAAATTTCGTTTTAACTGTCTAAAAACTTTTTCAACTATTTAAATCAGATATAAAACTACTAGCTTTATGAGTATTTAATAATGCTGTATTTTAGAACATTTACATTGCGAAACTTATATTAGTAAAATATATTTGAAAGTGAGTACATAAATTCAAGTTCATTTTTAATAAATACATTTTGGATCGTAGTTTGATACACATTTTTCTGATAGAAATATTTTTGATATTTAAAATTATATGCCAACACCAAGCACACGCTGACATCAGAATCGGTGCTGTGTTAATGACTTAAAAAATAGGTAATGCATATGAAAGATTTCTATTAAAAAATTCGCTTTTATGGGTTATATTATTACACAATACTTTAATTAAAAAATAACTAACTCAAAGGCCACCAAACATGTTTTTCAGTAGTACTACTGAATACTTAACCTTAAACAATTACCTTAAACAATACTTAACCTTAAACAATTACTAAGCAAATACTAATACTTAACCTTAAACAATTTAAGGTATACATATACGTTGGACAATTTTTTTTTTATTTATTTATTTATTTCTTATGCTACCCTTTAAAATTTTTGTGAGAATTACAAGAGTAAAAAATGTAATGTATTTGCAGTAGCAAAAAGTAAAAAAATAAAATATTTATTTAATTAATTGAATTTTAATTCACTAATTAAGGCCTAATTGCAACGACGATAAAATAATACCTAACTAGTTTTGAAACAAATTTCTTACTAGAAATTAAAGACAAGGTATTGCTACATGGGCCCAAGCAAAATATAATGCATAACTTAAATATTTTT
Organism: Linyphia triangularis; assembly: GCA_963978545.1. NCBI lineage: Eukaryota > Metazoa > Arthropoda > Arachnida > Araneae > Linyphiidae > Linyphia > Linyphia triangularis. Next base: position 2,977,043 of record OZ021723.1, on the reverse strand, counting down.
TAAATTTTAACATTTAACATGAAAAATACTAGAAAAAATTAAAAAATTCCAAAAATAAAAATATTCTAAAATACATAAAAAAATCTATTTTTTACCAAATATTTTTGTAAACAGGTAGATCCCGTGCTCTGAAATGTTATCTAAATTATACAGTTTAAATTTTAAAAATCAGTTAATTAACTCTTAAGATATCACCGTTGGAGTACATTCACTCAACAATGAAAAGCAGTTCTCCACAAATTGAGTTCAAAGTTTTCGACAATTTCTTTTTTCCAATATGTTTTAAACGTCGACCTTTACGAAATTGCATGTAATTAAAAAAGTATTTTAACTATAAGAAAGTTATCGGTATCATTTTAAAGATAATGAATTGGAGAACATTTTAGAATGAAAAAACAAAAATGCCTGTTTGGGGCAATTTTTGCGATTCCCAACGTATATGTACACCTTAAAAACAAATTATATTTCAAAGATTGTCACAGAAGCACCCATAGCTTACACATTCATCGTTCCCTATGCATCCTTCACCTTATTAACATTTTATTTCCAATAAACCAGCAACAAAACCATTACGTAATAAGACAACTTGATGACGGATTTATTCCGCCATCGACCACAACAATCCCTTTTATCGGTCTTCCTAATGGTCAGCACATAATGCTCTTTGCCCCCAAGAAGAACCACTACCGAGGCAGCAGGAAAAAAGAGAGAGGAGGATATTCCTTTATGAGGAGTCATCTTGATGTCCTTTTATGGGTGGTAAGTAAGGGGGGGGAGGAGTCATAGAATAAATGAAGGATCACTCCTCTGTAAGATAGGATGACCCTAACTTCCGAATGGAGGGAGCTAAAACTATTAGGACGAGGATTGGACTCCTCTGGGTTTTGGTTGATGAGAGAAGAAGATATGGATGATCAAGCTCATGTTATGAACTTGAAACGAATGTTTGGAGAAAGGGTTAGAAAGAGTTTGTATTGTTGCGTGGACGGGTTCGAAAGATCTGAAGCCAAAGCAGATCAAAAGTTGCAGAAATTTATTCCAATATAACTCTTCTCAGATTCCTTTACAACTCCAGAACTTATCGTTCTAGTAGACAGAATACTGCTCTTTTCACAACAATAGAGCACAAAACAGCAGTTAAAAACTTGACAACACAACTGCTCAAATCACTGCACAAAACAATGCGATACAGTTCGCTTTCGGAACTCTCTGAACGCTCACTGAGACTCAGTATCAGTAATTCCAGTCAACTAATGGACTCAGCAAACAACTAACTCCATCACCCTCTCTCCTGAGCTTTTATAGGGAGGCGAACGTACGTGAACCTTCTTGAAACTCCTAGAGGTAGATATTTGGAGAACTTTCCAGATCGTAGTCGAAAAGTCCTATACATGTGCATGGGGACCGAAAATGTCGCCAAATGATCGCCAAGTTTGGAGACATTTGGCGATTTCTCGCCAAATTTGTCGACAAAACCGTCGCCAACTTGGCTCTATCTCGCCAATTTGGCGAGATTGCAATTACCATAATGTTAAATGCCCTGCTCTTTAAAACTCGCTTCCCAGAGTTACCTCTGTAAAACTAGTTATCAAGCATCAAGACCCTTATTGCAGGGAAGCCAAGCTCAGACGAACTATTGCACTGCCTTATGCGAAATGTACATAAATTTTCCTATTTACAAAATTAACACTACGAAATATTTACAAATATACAAAAATTCGTAACAGTATTAACATGTTGTACCTCCCAGATAGCATACAAGCTTACGCAAAACCTTGCCTTCATTCAATCAAGTCGTTAGGCTTGCAGTGACAAGATTGTAGCATAGACCCTAATGACAAGATATAAAGGATTTGGTTAAAAGGTCTTACGATGGGAAGACCTCTGAAATGATTGATTCTAGACTGGCGCAAATACAGTGTAAACCTTGTAGAAAGCTTATTTGGAAAAAGTTTACATATCTTTTACACTGTAAACCAAGTTGTGAGATCTGTTGTGAAAACGATACAAAGAGTTTGTCAACTGTGAACTAAAACTCCTTTTTCAAGCTTTTTAAAAGGTTACTTCCTTATCATCTGAACCTTAGATCCTCTTTGTTTAAGAATTTTACACAAGGTTGGTTGGTTGGGATTTTATTGCGCAAGGCTTCACTAGGGCCATGCTGTGTCAATTTTACACAGGGTATTGAAAGTTTTAAGTTACTAACTGAGCTTGGATCCGATGTAGTTTGGTCTCTACATCGTTTATAGCTCACCCTGTTTTTGCTGTTGTTATTTTGTTTCTTCAGAGCAAATAAAAGAAGATAATAATCACATTAACAGCCATTCATCGCATGTTCATCAACAACAAACAGAGGAACAATATTGGATGTGAACAGCTTTTCTTATATTCATTTATCCTAAAATTTGCTTTCATTTCATGTATGTATTTTTGAAATTGGGAATATAATCTATAAGTTATTTCATCAATTTCAAAACAATGTTATAAATTAACTTTTGTATCACAATTGTATTGTAGCGCATTTGCTAGCACTGATGTAAAGAGGTTAAAATTAAATATTTTCGAATGATATGTGTAAAAATTGCATAGTTTTAGGGCAAGAAGTGCTAGAGTTCACAATTACTGCGAAATAATTTTCTATTTTATAAGATCATATATTATAGGACTTCAACACTTTAAACTCAACTTATTCGTTTTAAGGGCAAGTTGGAACTGTGATAACGAACAGGAACGCAAGTCGCTTGGAGTTTGAGCGTTTGTTAGTAAGTACATTCTTCTGACTAGTAATAATATGTTTCGTCTTGTTACCACCTTCGTAATAGAAAATTATACTTTCTTAATACCGATGAAAGATCTGTTCATTATCAAATCGCTCGTATCTAAAATGCTTAAAAGGGATCACCAGTCTGCTCATGCCCCATAGACCAGATGCTTCACTTTCTTTGGTCAAAATATCTGGTGAAGTATCGTTTTAAAACATATGAATCTTTTCTTCAGCAGAAATATAACTACAGAAATAAGGGATCATTAATAAATTTGAGGGCAATGCAACTAGAGTTTTCTAAATTAATTGTTTAATGTATATAAAACCTTTTTAACGTAGAGTAAGAATTCATCCATTTATTTTCCATTAAAAGAAATTTATAATTTTTTCCTCTGCAACAAAAATCTTCTGGCCAATATTATCTCGACACTGGCCAATCCTGATGTGAACCATTGTAGAAAGGCCGTTGCTATGGAACTTGGTCAATCTCACCCAGAGCTGGATAAAATATAGTGGAAGTTTTGAAATGTTGACGCAGAGTTTTAAAACTGAAATTCAGTGTAGTAAGAAAGGATGGAAGGGTTAAAAATATGTTTTGTGATATTTTTGACATGTTTTTTTTTTTTTTTTAATCGTGTATTTTGGAACGATGCTTGAGTTTGGCATGGTCTGGTCAATCTTCCCAGAACCCGTGCTGCAACATTGGTCAATAACGCTGTGATACCTGGTTTATTACTTTTGTTATACCTATTGTAAAAATCATATGTTTCAAAATTTTAAACAAATATTGTAGTGATCCAAAAAATGAAGCATCAAGTGTATATGGTAGGGAATGGCTAACAATCCTTCTTCATATATTTCGGAGGGATTTTTGTTACTCTTGTATAATGTGAAACGTCAAAATTGTTACTGCATGTGTTTATGCATGAACATATTTTCTTGATTTCTTATGGAATGACGTGGAAATATTTAAAATTATGTTGAACTTTGTTAGGACGGAGCTAAGCTCTACATGCGTCACCACAAAGTTCCGAGAAACATGCAACGCAGAGTTCAAAGATGGTATGATTACTCGTGGTCAAGGTAAGTTCAATAAGTATCGACTTAGTATAAAAAAATTAGAAAGTGTTAGATAATTGTCAATATAATATATGTGCCATGTAAAATTTTGCATGTGCAGACCAAAATCGATTGTATATGGTAAATGTGTTGTGTTAATAGCAGGTCAAGGTACCAAACTAGTACTTAAAACTTCTTACCGAACCCTTAGTTAAGTTAAAGAAGATATAATTTTACATTTTCCATTTAACATTAACGTTTTACACATAAATTACATAATATGATAAAAAATTACTTCGTTGTCAAATGTTTTTCTAAAAATATCAAGTATTCATCTAATTAAAAAAGCTAACTATAAGGGCTCACATGAAATATTAAAAAAAAATCGAAATGTACGTGAGTAAATTGAAATTCCCAAAGGAAGTTTACGATCTTTTAAAGAAGATTTTCTGAAAACTTAACAAATTGGTATAAGAAGGTTTACTATAGGATTATTTTTACGCTGTACAGTAAAATAACAAAAAAAGCAAATTTTATAAAAGAGATAAATAATTAATAGATTCCTAAATTTTGGTCTAAATAAGTGTCATTTATGACAGAAACGAAACTTTTTTTTTTTTTTTTTTTGCAATGTTTTTAGTCTTCATCCCGAATACTTTACTGCATAAGTATAATCCTTAAGCTTATAATATATTTTATTGATTTCATATTAATAGTTTAAATGTACTATTAACCATCCCGTACATATGCGTTGGCCTTAATTAAACTGCAGCAGTTTAGAGCTCGTTTTAATGAGCATGCTACAGTCAAACCCCATTAACACGAAGTCGATGAGGCCACTGAAATTGATCAAGTTAACCGAATTTCGTGGTAAACGAATACATTAAAAGTTTAGTTTTAACTATGGAAACTGCTTTAAAATCGCGTTAAGCGGGATTTCTTGTTAAGAGATTTCACATTAACGGGTTTGGATTGTATTTGGCTTACGTATAAGTAGAATAAATTCTGCAGTAAAAATTAACATGAGATAAAAAACACGAGATAGAAATATGTCGCTTTAAGGACTTTTACAGAAATTAACTTTACAAGCTAAATTTTATAGGGAAAGTTGTGAAGAAAGTTTTAAATCAAAGAGGAAAAACTATAAATATGTATAGAAGAAACGAATATTCTTAGAAAGTTTGTTGAAATGGATAATGTTAGTCACGTTGATCATTACATTAAAACGAAACATCTTCGCCCAAATATGAAGGAGAAAAATTCTACCGTCAAACATTCCAAGGGAATTTGTGTACATTTCTCTTCAGTGAAAGATAAACTGAAATGTGTCAAACATTATTCAACTTTATGTGATGGTAATGAATAAGTTATCACCACATAGCATTGACTAAAATCAATTTAATTTGTAACTTCAATTTTGTTTAATCGTGATCTTCATATTTTCAGTAAAGTTTTAGTTTATTACATATAAAATACCATAAATATTACGATCTTGCTCATTTGTTTCAAAGATATCCCATACCACTTTGTAAAGTGCAACTATAGTGTAAGGGTACAATTGAACAAAGTTAGGCTTTATTTAAAATGAAATACTTGACCTTGTGAATATTGTGATACCTTTCATCAAAATTCATAAGATACTCAGCAATATATCATAAGTAATAATGCTGAAAGTTTCATTAAAAAATATTTAACAAACGTTTTTGATTAAAATCTTATCTTGTCTTGCATTATAGTTATGAAGATGAACTTTGGTAATCTTTAAAATTATAATCTCTCTATATATAAGGCAAAGCCCTCACTCACTCACTCATCACTAATTCTCCCACTTCCCACATAGTCACAACTCTGAAAATCGGCACAAATATCAACAATGGTAAAAATAGAAAAAGTAAGCTATTCCGATCTCGATTAACCCACTTTAAGGGGTCGAAAAGGGGTTAAACGTTCCAAACAAGGGATATTCGAATGTACCACTTCCCACGTGTCCACAACTCTGAAAATTGGTGCAAATGTCGACACAGGCAAACATAAAAAAATTAAGCTATTCTGATCTCGATTAACCAACTTTAAGGGGTCGAAAAGGGGTTAAACGTTCCAAACGAGGAATAACCGAATGTCCTACTTTTCATTTCATCACAACTCTAAAAATTGGTGCGAATATCAATAAAGACAAACGAAGAAAAAGTAAGCTATTCCGATCTCGATTAACCCACTTTAAAGGGTGAAAAAGGGGTTAAACATTCCAAACGAGGAATATTCGAATGTCCCACTTTCGACATGGCCACAATTTTGAAAATTGGCTTAAATACCAACAATGTTAAACATAGAAAAAGCATGCTAATCCGATCTCGGTTAACCCACTTTAAGGGGTCGAAAAGGGGTTAAACTTTCTAAACGAGGGATATTCGAATGTACCACTTCCCACATGTCTACAACTCTGAAAATTGGTGCAAATGTCGACATAGGCAAACATAGAAAAATTAAGCTATTCCGATCTCGATTAACCCCCTTTAAGAGGTCGAAAATTGGTTAAACGTTCCAAACGAGGGATATTCGAATGTCCTACTTCCCATATATTGTTACAATTCTGAAAACTGGTGCGAATATCAATAAAGACAAACGCAGAAAAAGTAAGCTATTCCGATCTCGGGTGGATCAAGGGGTGGAAAAGGGGTTAAACGTTCCAAACGAGGAATATACGAATGTATCACTTCCCATATGGTCACAACTCTGAAAATTGGTAGGTTGGTTGGCTGATTGTTTTCAGATTATCTGGCGCCGTCAGCAACACGAGGGCTATAATGCGCCAAAGCATTCGTCATTAGACAAGCCAACATACATTTAAAAACACCCATGCCTAACACGGGACTCGAACCCGCAACCTCGTAGTCTAGAAGCTAGCACGCTAACCAACATACTGTTTGGTCGGCGAAAATTGGTTGGAATGTCAATAAAGATAAACGTAGAAAAAGTAAGCCTTTCCGATCTCGATTAACCCACTTAAGGTTTGCAAAAAGCGTAAAACGTTCCAAACTAGGGATATTCGAATGTCCCACTTCCCATTTGGTCACAACTCGGAAAATTGGTACAAATGTCAAAAAAATTAAACATAGAAAAAGTAAGCTATTCCGTGCTCGATTTACCAACTTTAAGGGGTCGAAAAGGGGTTAAATGTTCCAAACGAGGGATATCCGAATGTTCCTCTTCCAATGTAGTCATTTTTCTGATATTTTTTTGCAAATGTTAAAAAAATAAGTCATTCCAATATCGATTAACGAATTTTTAAGGGATGAAAAGTCGACGCAACATTGAAACTATAAGAGGATTAACTTAATGTCTCAATTCCAATACAGCAACTACTTTGAAATTTAGAACTAAGAGCAAACATAAACGCAATAAACTATTCCAATTTACTATTCACAATTAAAAATTTCGTTTAAAATGTCAACAAAGGAAAGTTTCTATTTTGATAAATCAATTTGTCGGGATCGAAATGGGAGCAAACGTCTGAAGTGTAGAATGCATGAATGTCTTTTGATTGCTAAAATGCTAATGGTAAAATTTCGTAGCGCAGCACGGGTATTCAGCTAGTTTTTACATATTTGGCAGTATTATTAGGAAATAACTAAATTTTGTTTAAAAAAAAAAAAAAAAGTTCACATAGTCCTATAAGTTTTCAAAATTTTAAAAATTCCTAAAATTTCAAATTCTATTTTATTTTTCCTTTAATAATATTTTTTCCTGTTTTGTTTTAAACAAATGTTTCTAATAATATATTCAAACATTTTTAGGCATCGGATTTTGAATAAGTAAAATAGTTTTCATGAAAAACGATAAGTACTGCTCCTATTGGTAGAAAAAGTGTAAAAAAGGATATTTTTCGACATTTAAATTTGAAAAAAAAAAATTATTTTTTATTCAAAATTATGTGCGTATTTTTGTGAAATAGATCTTTAGAATAACACACATAAGAATGTCACATCATTTCATTCATATTTGCTGAAGTTTTAGCTTTTTGAGTTAGGTGGGAATTCCAAAAAAAAAAAAAAAAAAAAAAAAAAACTGAGAAAAATGCATTCTAAACATCAAAGTAGCTATTGCAGCTATGCTAAATTCACCAAAAGAAATATAATTTTTCTGCAATTCAAGTTTTCGGATCAGCTCATAAACTTGTCAGAATAAGAAGAAGGTGTCATAGATTATAGAGAAGAAAAAAAAGAAAAGGTATTTTTATAATCTTTTGTAAAAACAAAGGGTACCAAGTTCCCTTAATAAAAAAAATCTATATATTTACCAAGCGAATTTTAAACTAAAACGTGTTGAAATGTTCTATACTGAACAGTTTAATATAAACGCTTCTAATTTGATACAGTGATTATAAAGTAGATCTTATGAAATTTTGTTGTTTAATCATCCAATGGTTCGAGACACATTTAACTGATAGGTAAATTTAGTATTGAGATTTGATTACAAATTGAGAATAAAGAAGACTTGAAGAAACTGCTTCTAGATTCTAAATGAAATTTTTATCCTATATTTGCCTTATATTAGATATTAATCTGAGGTTAACATTTTAGAAAAATGTTTTTTTTTTTTTTTTTTTTTTTTTTTTTAAGTATCTTCTTTTAAAAAAATACGATTTTCAGAGATTTTTGGTGTTTATCATTTGAGATTGTTTTTAAAAAAAAAACAAGTAAACATATTCTTTGAATGTTTACCTCAGATAAAAAAAGTAGGCTAAAGCGTTATTAAAAAAAAAATTCTTTCAGTATTGGATAATAATTAAGGATTTTAAAACTCAACACCAGTAATTATTTCCAAGCAACGGATTGCACAGTAAGCAAAAAAAAAAAATCCGAACGGTGGCTTTATCTTCGGCTCTAATTATCGTAGAATCTTGCGGTTTGCACCAAAATGTTTTGTATACGTTTTTCTATGTGTCTGGTGCATTTGTTTTTCTTAGGGGGCTGTGTACTAAGTAAATTTAACACTATCTTTAAAAATTTCAATACGAACCAGTATTTTTTATGTTTTCATTCGATTTAGAATACTTCGTTACATTTGTCCTAGATACCAAATTTCAGTTTATTATGTTGAGAAACACGTAACTGAGCAAAAATCTTTCGGCCGATCTTGAGGGCAAATTTCTTTAAAACGGTGAAGGATAACGCTTACGTGCTTCAAGACGTAATAATCTATTACATGGTCCCTTAAAGTGAGCTTTATTACATTTTTGATAAAATATTGAGAACCAAAAGTCAAAATGTAATGAAAAAAATGTGGAGGGGTTTTCAACCATGATAGTTGTAATGGAAGCAAAAAAAAAAAAATGCATGTTTCTATTTTAAAAATTTTGAAACTTGTTTTATTAATTAATAATTAATTATTAAAAAACAGTTTAATACAAAAGTTGCATGTTATTTATATTTGGGCTTTTATCAGCTATCGTTTGAAACAAAAATTGCTATTATATATTAACTATTTAAGAATAAATGACTAAAAAAACCAAAAAAAATTTTTAACATTATTTTGCCACTTTTTTAACATCATTTAAATTACTAACCACTCATTGGAAAATTATGAAATTTGGTATTTAGACGGGTTTTTTTTTTTTTGGATTCTAAATCTAAAAATGCTATAATATTAAGGTGTGGCCTTCCTACATTTTAAAATGTGGGTTTAGTTTTAATAAGTAGATGACCCCTCATGATAACAAAAAATTATATACAATTATAAAGACCTTCCGCGATTTACAATGGTACTTGAATTTTGTTATATCATCAATTAATAAGATATAGCCATCGTTCTGATTTTTTTTTTTTTTTTTTTTTTGCTTACACGTAAAAATTAACCGTATTGAAAAGGTTTTAAGCAATATATCTGTCATAACCTTTGTCATTAGATCAGGTGCGTAACAGAGTTTAAGTAGAGAAGAGTTATAAGTAAGTTAAGTAGAGAGTGTAGTTCTTAGAGAAGTTTTCTTCTTGAATTTTGTTACAAAAATGCGTTTGTTACAAAGGAATTTAAAATAAGTATTTTTAGAAAATTCAGTATTTCGCCGAATTCACTATTTTATCCCCAGTTAATTCAGTTCACTGAATTCAGTATTTTATCCCCAATCGTTCCAAAAATACACTCGTATCCACAATCATCAGAAATACCCAGGATGTAGACAGATCCTTAAATTATCACACATGAAGAAATACTTTGGCAAATATCGTAATCCTTTTTTATATATATATGATATAGGGATCCTATTTTCATGTTTTCTCACTAAGCCATCATATCGATAGCATGATGTTCGATGAACGATAGTCAGTCTGGCGTTTCCCTTTAGAGACAGTGCTTCCTTTCTTTTGGCCACAATATCTCACAAATTATTACTTTGGCATTTTTTACACTATATATAACAAAATAACTAGGGGTGTGGAACATCACCACAACTTTCAATTAAACAACAAATACTGACGTGGATTTGTGTCATTTACCATTTTTATATTTTCATCATTCATTTGGGAAAAAAATAGCCAGTTTGGTGATATTTTTTGCGATGATTGTTTTATGGATCTTTAAAAAAAAAATTCCCCAAAATAGGGATTTTAATGGTATACTTTTTGATAAACCATATACTATCCTTATATATTATAAGTGAAACTGAGGAAAGAAGAAAAACGGGTACTTGATGAGGTATGCTCAAAGAAAGAGAGCTCTGCGTTAAAGGCATTCGTTTTTCAACTTCTTACGCCCTTAAAGCATTTTTACGGGAATTTCGGATGTGGGGATGTTTAAAACACCTTAAGAGGCATTACCACAGTGATTTTGTACAAAATCGTTTGAGCCGTTTTTTTATCAGCTACCTTATGCGCATGCGCGATTTTGACGAAAACCTTATTGGTAAGTCTCATGGTCATCACAAATCCGCAAACAAAATTTGAACATCGTAGGTCAATTTGTTCGGATTCTAGCTATTTCCCTTAACCCATTAACGATGGTTGGTAAGAAAATTTGCCAATCGACAATTTAGTTTTTCTTTTTTGCTAATAAATTGCGATTCTTCGTAGTTTTTTTTTTTTTTTTTTTTTTTTTTTTTTTTAAATCATAAAAATAATTTTTCAAAAAATCTAAAAATTTAAAAATAACTTTAAATGATCTAAATAAAAAAGCTAAATATTAAAATCAATGACTTTTTATCCATTTCAAATTCATCTCTTTAATGGGTTAAGAGGACTCAGTAGTCATAAAATAAGAAAAAAAATCATCAATTTTTGATTTTTACTTTACGTTGTTTTAAGTTTTTGTGCTTTTCTATTAATGTATTACTTTAGTTTCTACTCACAGTAGAAATATGTTATATTTTATTTTTAAAAAGCAAACTATCAATTATTAACTATGTAAAACTATTACCTTAAACTTTGATTTTTTCTAAACGTTATCTTTCAAAGTTCAATGTACCTTTTATAACCAACAAGTAGAAGCATACCACTAATTTACTTTACTATAGTATATAATCTTCTGATTCGATTAAGCTTAAGCAATTTCCTGATATTTTTATGATTCTTTTTAAAATAGATAATTTTATTTAAAAAAAGGTTAAAAGTTCGTTTATTAAGAACTTTATAAGAAAAGGTACAGAAAAAATAGGCAATTGAAAATTACGTGTTAAAGGAAGCCTCCTTAAAATTTTGCGAATTATATTTCATTAATTTTGCAACATATGGTGTAAAATATCATGTGTTTCAAAGCAATAATTTGTCAAATATTGTAGCCAAAAACTGCAGCATTATGTCTTTGGGCCAGCGCCGGTCTGACTACTCCTCTTTATACCTATCCTTTGTTAAAGAAATGAGTTTGAAGCCTAAGCATCTATGTTCGTTACAGAAAGGAGTTTGAAGTCTAAGCATCTATGTTCGTTAAAGAAATGAGTTTAAAGTCTAAGCATCTATGTTCGTTAAAGAAATGAGTTTGAAGTCTAAACATCTATGTTCGTTAAAGAAATGAGTTTAAAGTCTAAACATCTGTGTTCTTTAAAGAAATCAGTTTGAAGTCTAAGCATCTATGTTCGTTAAAGAAATGAGTTTGAAGTCTAAGCATTCATATTCGATACAAAAATGAGTTTGAAGTCTAAGCATCAATGTTCGTTACAGAAATGAGTTTAAAGTCTAAGCATCTATTTTCGTTAAAGAAATGAGTTGGAAGTCTAAGCATCTATGTTCGTTAAAGAAATGAGTTTGAAGTCTAATCATCTATGTTCGTTATACAGAAATGAGTTTGAAGTCTAAGCATCTATGTTCTTTAAAGAAATGAGTTTGAAGTCTTAGCATTCATATTCGATAAAGAAATGAGTTTGAAGTCTAAGCATCACTGTTCGTTAAAGAAATGAGTTTGAAGTCTAAGCATCAATCTTTGTTAAAGAAATAAGTTTAAAATCTAAGCATCTATGTTCGTTACAGAAAGGAGTTTGAAGTCTAAGCATCTCTGTTCGTTAAAGAAATGAGTTTAAAGTCTAAGCATCTATGTTCGTTAAATAAATGAGTTTGAAGTCTAAGCATTCATATTCGATACAAAAATGAGTTTGAAGTCTAAGCATCAATGTTCGTTACAGAAATGAGTTTAAAGTCTAAGCATCTATGTTCGTTACAGAAAGGAGTTTGAAGTCTAAACATCTATGTTCGTTAAAGAAATGAATTTAAAGTCTAAGCATCTATGTTCGTTAAAGAAATGAGTTTGAAGTCTAAACATCTATGTTCGTTAAAGAAATGAGTTTAAAGTCTAAACATCTGTATTCTTTAAAGAAATCAGTTTGAAGTCTAAGCATCTATGTTCGTTAAAGAAATGAGTTTGAAGTCTAATCATCTATGTTCGTTATACAGAAATGAGTTTGAAGTCTAAGCATCTATGTTCTTTAAAGAAATGAGTTTGAAGTCTTAGCATTCATATTCGATAAAGAAATGAGTTTGAAGTCTAAGCATCACTGTTCGTTAAAGAAATGAGTTTGAAGTCTAAGCATCAATCTTTGTTAAAGAAATAAGTTTAAAATCTAAGCATCTATGTTCGTTACAGAAAGGAGTTTGAAGTCTAAGCATCTCTGTTCGTTACAGAAAGGAGTTTGAAGTCTAAGCATCTCTGTTCGTTAAAGAAATGAGTTTAAAGTCTAAGCATCTATGTTCGTTAAATAAATGAGTTTGAAGTCTAAGCATCTATGTTCGTTAAAGAAATGAGTTTGAAGTCTAAGCATTCATATTCGATACAAAAATGAGTTTGAAGTCTAAGCATCAAATGTTCGTTACAGAAATGAGTTTAAAGTCTAAGCATCTATGTTCGTTAAAGAAATGAGTTTGAAGTCTAAGCATTCATATTCGATAAAGAAATGAGTTTGAAGTCTAAGCATCAATGTTCGTTAAAGAAATGAGTTGCAAGTCTAAGCATCTATGTTCGTTAAAGAAATGAGTTTGAAGTCTAATCATCTATGTTCGTTGTACAGAAATCAGTTTGAAGTCTAAGCATCTATGTTCGTTAAAGAAATGAGTTTGAAGTCTAAGCATTCATATTCGATACAAAAATGAGTTTGAAGTCTAAACATCTATGTTCGTTAAGGAAATGAGTTTAAAGTCTAAACATCTGTGTTCTTTAAAGAAATCAGTTTGAAGTCTAAGCATCTATGTTCGTTAAAGAAATGAGTTTGAAGTCTAAGCATTCATATTCGATACAAAAATGAGTTTGAAGTCTAAGCATCAATGTTCGTTACAGAAATGAGTTTAAAGTCTAAGCATCTATGTTCGTTACAGAAAGGAGTTTGAAGTCTAAACATCTATGTTCGTTAAAGAAATGAATTTAAAGTCTAAGCATCTATGTTCGTTAAAGAAATGAGTTTGAAGTCTAAACATCTATGTTCGTTAAAGAAATGAGTTTAAAGTCTAAACATCTGTATTCTTTAAAGAAATCAGTTTGAAGTCTAAGCATCTATGTTCGTTAAAGAAATGAGTTTGAAGTCTAAGCATTCATATTCGATACAAAAATGAGTTTGAAGTCTAAGCATCTATGTTCGTTAAAGAAATGAGTTTGAAGTCTAAGCATTCATATTCGATAAAGAAATGAGTTTGAAGTCTAAGCATCAATGTTCGTTAAAGAAATGAGTTGGAAGTCTAAGCATCACTGTTCGTTAAAGAAATGAGTTTGAAGTCTCAATGTCTGTGTTTCAGGGGTCGCATGCAAGGCGGGGGTGATATCAACTCGGCACTAGGAATCCTACCCGATAAGCTGAAGACAGAACTCGCCTTGCACGTCAATCTCAAGACGCTGAAGAAGGTAATCCATACTTTGCACTACTGATTATAAATGATAAGAATTCCTCTAATGTTCTTTTAAACCCTTTATTTACTGACGGTTCTTAAAAGTCCCTTCAGTTTTCTCATGGTATTAATTTGTAACACTTTGAGATCCATTGGGACTTTGAATTCCCCTTTTATGAAGTTCGTTCATCAATTGTTGGAGGGCAGTGCAAGCTTATTTATTTCTCTTTGGAAGCTTGCTAGAAACAAATACAAGTATATATTACACAATACAAGTATCTTAGAGGACTGGAAATTGTTCGCCTGGTATTTGAATAAAAAGATAAACAAGCTGCAATACCAACCTACAATGGAAGAATGTACTTCATAGAAGTGGATTTCAAAGTCCCAATGGATCTAAAAGAGTTTAAATTAATACAGTCCCGTGAGAAAACTTATGTGACTTTAAGTCCCGTATGTAAATGAAAGGTTAACTGGTGAAAACTGAAAGATGTTTTGTAACAATTAGTAAAGATGATTTATAACAAAAAGCTAGTAAACGTAGTGGTGTATATCAAATATCGCCTTTTTCCATTTCTTCTTGTTTATTCAAACAGATCACTTTTTCCAATAGTTGAAATACATGTTGTCTTAAGGGGGTCCGGGACCAAAAATAAAAACTTTATTTATAAATATTTTATGTCAAAAATGTATCTTACATATGAGATACTATTTATATATCTTTGAGATAATTTTTTTCTAAATATTGTGAAGATTCATTTTTTAAAAAATTTAAAACAAAAGAAATATCTGTAATAATTGATGTTTTCGTATTTTGATATAAGTCAAGATTTTTTTTTTTTTTTCCAAATTGAAAGTTTTTTGCAATACACAATTACGTAAAAAAAAATTATCTTCACAGAATTTTGACGGGTGAATTAGAAAAAATTCAAAAAATTAAAATATTTAAATTTCCTACTTTTTTTAAAGTTTTTACTCTAAATGTTATATTTTAATACATACTTTAAAAAATAAAATTCTGTGAAGACAAAATGTTTAAAACTATATAAATTAAATGCTCTAAATATTTTAATAGCCAATTATCAATGGTTCTGGAGATGCATCGATTTCAATTTGTAACATATGTAAAAAACACTCGTGTCTGAAAAACGAACTTTAAGCAGACGCTTCAAGGCGTTACACCCATTAGTGATGTTTAAATAATAGGTAATTTCGTGGCGATCTAATCACCGGAGGAATAAGATAAAAACGTAATTCTCTTCAGGAATGTATAAACTATTTTTTAAAATAAATAATAAAAAAAAATGTGATTTTTGACGAAATTTCGGTACTGGACCTCAATTTTTCTGTATGATACCTTCTGAGGAAGTGAATATTTAATTCAAGTATATTAAGTTAAAAATGCGAGTTTCTTATGCCAGTTTTACTGATTTTTAAATTTTAAAAAATAAAAGATTGCGAGAGTAAGATTCTATTAACCATTACTGAATTACTAAGCAGTTTAGTTGCACAATGTGCAAGAGTTTTTTCCCCTCCTGTTTTTCACATCGAATAATGTGTGTTCTCAGGTAAGTATTTTCCAAGAATGTCAGCCGGAATTCTTACACGACTTGGTACTCAAGATGAGGGCATATATCTTCACTCCGGGAGATCTGATCTGCCGAAAGGGAGAAGTAGCCAGAGAGATGTTCATCATTGCTGATGGAATCTTGGAAGTCATCAGGTAAGAGTTAACTTTATTTATCAATTTCAACAGAAATTATTTAATACAGATTTCTTCTTCTTAGATGCTACTACTTAAAGCAGGCAAGAAAGTTCCAATAAGTTTTTGCCATTTTAATACAGACTAGTTACCTTATATATTGTTTTAGTATGATGGTGTTTTTTTTTTTTTTTTTTTTTTTTTTTTTTTTTTTTTTTTTTTTTTTTTTTTTTTTTTTTTGTGAGTGTTATGCTAACTTTTTTACACTTTATTTACTAAATTTTTAAAAATGTATGGTAATCTTTTTAAATACTTAATCTTTTGAAAGGAAAATAAGCAACGAACTTCCCAATGGGTCTCGAAGTGTTTAAATTAATACTGTACCATAAGAAATTCAGTACAATGACGGAAGATTTAAGTCCCGTCAGTATATAAAAAGGTTTATACTTCACATTTAATTATATGTGTATGGATTTGTGGAGACCAAATCTGTAGAAGGCAAAATAACATCTTATCGGGATGAAACTTGGCAGATCAACTCGTTATTTCTGAAAATGATTTCTATCAAGTTTTGAGAACTGTCACTGAAATACAGCATTTGCACATGCTACTATTACCTTTCAGCCTTTCATCTCTAGAGTGGATCGGTAAAATGAGAACCTAGCATATTTAGGAACTAAACACTGGAGGTTCCACGTCACACTGACCATCTGACCGGAACATTGCTGTATTACATCCCAGGATTCATGGTCAAGTAAGCTGGATTGAACACAGCAGGCCAAGGTCCCCCACGGGGCTGTTACGCCACTGAGTTTAGATTAGTTTAGTACTATTACCTGTTCTCAGGGAAAATTTACCCACTTGTAGTCTTTCAATCGAGCTTCAATTTGAGAGACAGATTCATTGCATATGACAATGTATTATATAAAGTAAAAATTATGAGGCTGTGATTAAATTGTAACTTTTCCAGGCGTCGCTTTGAAGGACTAATTAATTCACTTGGTGTCATCCTATCGAACTTAAATTTGGCAGATGCATTCCAGAAAGACAATGCATTAAATTTTTAAAAAATGGGGTGAGGGAAACGTTAGTCCATGGCACGGAATCGGGTTTTCTTCAATGTGGTGATGTTGATCTGAGCTCCAATTCATTTAAATAAGTTACAATTGCTCAATAAATAACACAACTTGCATTTCTAAGTAAACTATCTGACAGGTCTTAGCTTTTGAATTGGTTATAACATTTATTAATTTCGGAATAAAAGGAAAAAAAAAATCGGTATAAACCATAAAAACAATGATTTTAATGTAAATCCTTTACACTCATTGGCGACCAATGAGTGTAAAGGATTCACATTAAAATCATTGTTTTTATGGTTTATACCGAATTTTTCTTCCTTTTATACCGAAATTAATAAATGTTATAACCAATTCAAAAGCTAAGACCTGTCAGATAGTTTACTTAGAAATGCAAGTTCTGTTATTTATTTATTTATTTATTTGTTTGTTTGTTTGTTTGTTTGTTTGTTTGTTTGTTTGTTTGTTTGTTTGTTTGTTTGTTTGTTTGTTTGTTTGTTTGTTTGTTTGTTTGTTTGTTTGTTTGTTTGTTTGTTTGTTTGTTTGCTTGCTTGCTTATTTATTTATTTATTTATTTATTTATTTATTTATTTAATTTTGGTCTCAATGATGGAAGTCTCTAGGAATAGAACAATTTGGTGCTCTATATAAAAGATACTCTATGAGAGTGAGCAGTGGCGGCTCGTGCACTACAGCCAGTACAGCCGGGCTGCATATAAATCTATTAGTTCAAAACTAAAATTATTTATTTTACAATTTTCTAAAATGAAGATCCATTTCTACGGTAAGTGAAAAAATATCCGATAAACAGCAATCTTCTTGCCTGAATAATTTACGAGAAAAAACCCACTTCCAATCAAAGTGATCTTCCTGCGAACACAGCAGCCGTGTTTCCTGAAACGTGCTTCGGGCAGCCATGTTGCCATGGTAACCAATATAAAGCATTAGAAGCCTTCCCTCTACGCAATTTAATAGCGGTGCTGCCGATCAAGTATTATTTCTAACTTCGGCTGCCCTTGAGAATTCGATGAGCTGATTGGCTCAGCATATGAGAATCTGCTTGAGTGGGGTGAGTGTGTTACCAAAACAACGCCATTTTATAACGACATCATTGACTGATTCGCAAGTTTGATTTTGTTTTCAAAAAATAAGTAAGTGTTTTCTTTCTCATCTTAATAATTTTATAAAAATTGAAAGGAAACTTTGATTTCAGTTTGAGTATTAAAGATTACTAGGGGGCTTCGCCCCCTGCTCGCTAACGCTCGCCAACCCCCAAGCACCTCGCTGTGCTCGGATTGAGCGGCTTTACTGCTCGAATTTGTGGTTAAAACATCTTGCTGCGCTCGAATAGGTTTGCCAACCATAAAAAATGTAACCAAATTTTTATAACTTTAATGTAAGGCCTAATAGAGAAAACACCCAAATTGCAAGTTTCATAATAGAAAGTTAAATATACTATCCGCCAACATTCTGATTTAAAACTTCATTAGTTATGCCCTTACATTGAAGTCCCAATATCTTTTATTTATTCTGATAAGTCGCCCCGTTAGAGAACAACGTCCAACGCGAGGCATTTTCTGGATAGAAATACTTCAAAATAATAATTACTCTAATACCAAAATGCTTCAGAAAAACAGAAAAAATCTACTTTGAAACGAAGAGTTTAAAAAGAGCTTTAAAATTAGCAACGGGTTTGTTGTTTACATACGTAAGGATAGCTTTAAAATTAGCAACGGTTGGTTGGTTGGTTGAACCCCCGAGCAGCGGGTTTGTTTACTTAAGGATGTTACCATTCTTATATTCAAAATCATTGAGGCTTTGTAGTAGCTTAATGATGAAAAATATTGAAATTTAACTAATTAATAAAGTGTTAATAAATTATTTTGGCTCGTTTTGGCAAATCTACAGCTTATTTCCTTTAAAATGACACCTTGATCATTGAAATTGGTTGAGTAGTTTAGGCGGACGGACTAACCCCAAAAAACGTATTGCCTATTAAATATATAGATTAAGATTAAAGACTTAGCGTTCATGAATGATTGTGAAAAGTGTGGGGGGGACGCATGTTTCCGGCTGCACTAACATTTTCGTTCAGTGGCCGCTACTGAGAGTGAGGTATATGTAGAGGGTATTTTAGTACCCTATGTGAAGGGATTCTGCGTAAAGGGTACTCTAAAAAAGGAATGCGTTGACTCTGCCTAACAGTGATCCTTTCTTATTTCATTTCACTTTAAACAACAATAAATAAATATATTGCTTTTTTTTAACTCCTTTATATTAACTTCGATTTTGCTTGTCGATGGCGGCGGAATCTTCAGAGGCCTAATTAACCAGCTTGCCGTCCTCCAATTGGGCTGAAACTTGGCAGATAGGTTCGATGTCGATGACAATGCATTCCATCATATTTTGGGGCTGTAACTGCCATTAAAATGTCGCTTTTTCGGGATACTAATAAGCCAACTTGCCGTCATCCAATCGCGCTAAAATAGCATTCAACCGACCATTGAAGAAACTCTTTCCTGTTGCCATTTTTTTTTTTTTTTTTTTTTTAATAAATCAATAATATAATGCTTTTAATCAGAATAAATAAATGATATTTGAATGCGAGTGAATAAATTCACGTTCATTTTTAATAAATAAATTTTGAAACATAGTATGCCGCACATTTTGCTGATAAAAATGTTTTTGATATCGGCGCTGTGTTAATATGTTAATGTTAATATAAAAATTGGCAATGCATATAATGGATTTTTTTAAAACTTTGCTTTTAGAGGTTATTTTATTAAAAATGTAATGATCATTAGTTGCATATAAATCGAACTTAAATGTTAAAAAAAAATAAAAAAAAAATAAAAAAAAAAAAAATTGGGTAATTCTCTGATGAACTGATCAATACAACTGAACAGCTACACAAGCCGTGTCGTGGCGAGTTCTGTTTCCCAAAAATAATAAATTTCTTTCCAATAATACACAATTTCTTTCATTTTCTTTCTTACAAATTAATTTTTAAAGTATAAATAAGAAAAACTGATGATGAAAACTAAGGATTTAAAAACACGAATTTAAAAAATAATAAAGGAGTATATCAGTATCATTAATTTATCTTATTTCCACAGCTGCAGTTATAACCGTATAATTCACACAGAAGTAGACAGCAAATGAAATGAAATTTTAACACATCAATTCGAACCATATTTTAACCATTGTCTTTCTAATAAATACCCTAGTCCCCAAAGTACTGTTATAGATAAACTCTAATGTATCTCATATAACGCACTCATAGATAATACCGATTGTGCATACGAGATTATATTATTTGTGACTTAGTCGCCATCTACTAGTATATATAATCATAATTTAACTTTACACATTTTAATTATAGGAATAGCTTAAAATATTTATCTTTCTTCAGTTTAATAAGTATCTTAAACGTAACACAACGTAAATTTATTTTAAGATATGCTAACAAAAATGTTTAGTTAAATTATAGTTAATTATTATTTTTTTTTAATACTTTTTATGTACATTTCTCAATTAGTTTAAACTTGAACAATTAATTAAGTAACTTTCTAAAACTCTAAATTATGTTAAGGAATGCTTATTGAGAGATACATTAAACATAATTACTTTTCAAACTATTTCTTATATAAACTTTCCAATTGGTTTTATTTTAAATTGCATTAATATATTAATTGTTTGTAATTTGTTTTTTAAGGCTTTGTATAGATATTTATAATTTTTTATCATTAAATTGTACTTTCAGATAAACTAAAGGTAATAATTAAATTATTTTCAAATGCATTTTTATAAACTTTTCTCAATTAGAGTTATCTAACTTGTAGGTATCGATAAATTAAAGCTAATTAGTTTTAATAATTATTTATTTTACATATTTCATTTATTTTTATCTTTAGATTTTACTATAGAAACAGTTGGACAGAGGTCTACTCTTTTACGGCTCTTCACGTATTGCAGATGAAGATCTGTTACGTGTAGATCAGTTTTCGTGATAAAAAATTATCGTGTAAACAGATATAATAATTTAATCGGTGACGCATTCTGATAATTTGGGCAGCCTTTTGAAGTTCTCCTTGTCTCTATCTGGATAGTGCATAGTTAGTTACTATTCGACAAGCATCAGATGATTTCAATTGAATAGTTGCCCTACTTTATCTTACCCTTGGTTACCAACAGGCGCCAATTAGTTTGGGTTTTTGATATAGATCTCAATGGTGATTGTTAAGCCTTCTTCGGCTTCAAGTTTATTGCAAAGCAAGCACTATTCAGAAGTTGCAGTGAGAGATAAGTGGTAGTAGGCCACCCCATACTACATTTGCATAAATTTCCGACTAATATCAATTGAAAATCCCTTCTAGACTGAGAGGCGACTGCAATTTATGGACTCCATCGAACATCATTCTGAATTTCTTATAGAAATTAGAGAAAAGTTAGTAGATTACGAATCCACTGGTCTGCCGTGGCAAAAATGGCCGAAACTGGTCAAAAATCGACTTTTAATAAGTTGAACTAAATCCAATTGCCAAATGAGCCATAATTTGCCAAATAATGAGCTATTTTTATTTATTTGGTAACCCTCTTTAATTTTCAATTAAGAAGGTTGCAGACGATTCAGATATCTGGCGACGGTCTACTTGCATCTATTAAAACTGAGCCAAGTTGGCAAAAAATATTACGTCACTTACAACGTAACTGATGTCGCCAATTCGGCTTATTTTTAAAAGATACAAGTTTTCTCAGCCAAAGATCAGAAATCGTTTGCGCTTTTTCTCATTGAAAATAAAATGAAGTGCGTTGTCAGACGAATAAGTTTGTTCTATTTTTGGCAAGTTATGACATATTTGGCAATCGGATTTTAGTTCAACTCATTCCAAATCGATTATTGATCAGTTTCGTCCATTTTTGCCACGGCAGACCAGATGGATTCCTAATCTACTCACTTTTCTCCGATTTCTATAAAAAATTCCGAATGATGTTCGATGGGGTCCAAAAATTGCAGTCGCCTCTCGGGTTTTGTCCAGAGAAGTTACCCTCTTGGTTACTTTCAGCGATAGAGAATGTGATTACTCCAGTTTTTATCATGGGAAAAGCTCATAAAAAAACCATAAAAATCATTTTAAGTTTTAAATTCTCTTATAAAAGGTATATATATAAATTTTCTACAGTTTGCAAACGAAATAATAAATTTTATAATAACGTTTTCCTTTTTCAAATAAAACAAACCATGTATCAAAAACCAAATTGTGAAATTACTAATACGTAAAAATATCATATTATATGAAAATAAAATGTAAACTAAAATATGCCTACAACTCTAAATTCCCTGAATTCTGTACTAGAAAAAAAATTGTGTTTTCCAAATGAACCCCATTTAAGGCATAATATACTTTCAGATTTTAAATATTCTTTTATAAACATACATTCGGGAGCAAATATTGCTCTAATATTAAAAATAATAATTGCGAATAAAGATGGGGTAGTTGAAGTTTTCCGTCAATCTATGCTATAATAGATGACATTTGAATGTTTCTAAAGATATTACAAATGCAATATTCAAATTATTTGACAAAAAAGATTGAGCTAAACGTTTAATCCCATTTTAATGAAGCGATGAATAAAATATCAGTATGAGATCTCATACAAAATACGGGGAAGTTTAATTAATCCTTTTATAAGCTTTTATGGAAGAAAGACAATAAAACTGTTTAAAAGGATAAAAAACGCATAAATATTAATGAATGCTTTTGATATTGAAGAATAAAAAGGACAGTTTCCTAAAACACTTAAATATTTAAAGCTGCGCAACAATAAATTTCCTCCTTAAACTTTCAACACATTCTCCTAGAGATATTACAAAAAAAAGTTGATTGATTAATAATTCATTCTCTCATTTTATTTATGTATTTAAATACTCAATCGAAATCTACTGCCTTAATTTTTCGCAGCGAGGGATTTCTAAGGTTATAATCCGATCAAATGGTATAGTGCTAGCTTCTAGACCGCGAGGTTGCGGGTTCGAGTCCCGTGTAAGGCATGAGTGTTTATAAATGTATGTTGGCTTGTCTAATGACGAACGTTTCGGCGCATTATAGCCCTCGTGTTGCTGACGGCGCCAGATAATCTGAAAACAACCAACCAATCTAAGGTTATAAAAGGTCTTTCAGAAAAATGGTTGGTTTATGAGCTCAACTACCAAGCACAATGACGGCTAATCAGATTAGGTTGGTTGTTTCCAGGTTATCTGGCGCCGTCAGCAACACGAGGGTTATAATGCGCCGAAACATTTCGTCATTAGACAAGCCAACATACATTTACAAACACCCATGCCTAACATGGGACTCGAACCCGCAACCTCGCGGTTTAGAAGCTAGCACACTAACCACTATACCGTTTGGTCGGCCTAATCAGATCAGGACCAACAACTTAACGTGTATTCGATTTAGAATACTTCGTTTACCCTAGATACCTAAATTCAGTTGATTATGTTGAGAAACATATCACTTATGAGCAAAAATGTTTTGGGCCATCTTGAGGGCAAAAATCTTTAAAGTTCGGTAGAAGCAAACAGTGTACGTGCTTCATGACGTAATCTACTATACGGTCCCTAAAAGAGAGCTTTTTTACATTTTTACTAAGATATTGAGAACCAAAAGTAAAAATGAAATGAAAATAATTCTGGAGGAGTTTTCGACCATAATAAGTGTAATGGAAAAATAAAAAATAAAAAAAAAATAAAAAAACATTTTTCTATTTTAAAATTTTTTAAACTTGTTTTATTTATTAATAATTCATTATTAAAAAAATATTTAATACAAAAGTTGTATGTTATTTACGTTTGGACTTTTAAAAACTTTCGTTTGAAACAAAAGTTGCTAAAATATATTAACTATTTAAGAATTTATGGCTAAAAAAAACAAATTTTCTTTTTAACATTAATTTATCATTTTTTTTCACATTATTTAAATTACTTACCACTCATTGGACAATTATGAAATTCAGTATTTAGAATTTTTTTTTATTCTAAATCTAAATATGGTATAATATCATGGGGTTGCCATTGAGCTTTTTATTGTTTGGTTTAGTTTTAATATGTAGATGACCCCTCATGATAAAAAAAATATATGTACACAATTAATAAAGACATTCAACGATTTACAACGGTACTTGACTTTTGTTATTTCATCAATTAGTATACAAGATATAGCCATCGTTCGGATTTTTTTTTTTTTTTTTTTTTTTTTTTTTTTTGCGTTCTATACAGAACCTTCACATAGTACTCTAAATTTTCAAAAAAAAATTCAAAATTCTAAAATTTCAAGTTCTGTCTTCTTTTTAATTTTTCAATATTTTTTCCTATTTTTTTTTTTTTTTTTTTTTTTTTTTTTTTGCGTTCTATACAGAACCTTCACATAGTACTCTAAATTTTCGAAAAAAAATTCAAAATTCTAAAATTTCAAGTTCTGTCTCCTTTTTAATTTTTCAATATTTTTTCCTATTTTTTTTTTTTTTTTTTTTTTTTTTTTTTTTTTGCGTTCTATACAGAACCTTCACATAGTACTCTAAATTTCCACAAAAAAATTCAAAATTCTAAAATTTCAAGTTCTGTCTTCTTTTTAATTTTTCAATATTTTTTCCTATTTTTTTTTTTTTTTTTTTTTTTTTTTTTTTTTTAATGCTTTTAGGAATATACTCTAAGCTTCTAGGCATTGGATTTTGAATCGGTAAAATAGTTTTTTAGAAAAATTATAAATACTGTGCCTATAGGTCAAAAAATCATATGCAAAAAGATGTTTTTCAACATTTTAATTTGTAAAAAAAAAATTAATGTTGTATTTAAAACCCATGCCTATTTTGCTAAATAAATCTTTAGAATGACACACAAAAAAGTCATTTCATATATATTTGCTGGAATTTTAGCATTTTGAGTAAGGTGGAAATTCCAAAAAACTGAGAAAAATGCGTTCGATACATGGAAGGAGATATTGCGGCTAAGCTAAATTATCCATAAAAAATATAATTTTTATGCAATTGAAGTTATCGAATCAGCTAAAAAATTTTCTAGAATAAGGAAAATGTTTCAAAGGTTATAAACACAGAAAAAAATTGAAAACCGATATTTTTATTATTTTTTGGGAAAATAAGGGATACCAAATGTCCTTAACTTAATTGTACTTATACGTGCTTAAATTTAAAGATAATGTTTCTTTTTAATTTTATTCCTAAATTTCTGCTCTGCTTAATTTTTTAAGGAGGACTGTAAATAAGTGATTTTTACGCCTAATATTTATACTTTATAGTAGATGCTCTAAAGTTTTCAATTTACTTTTTTTTCTCTGTTAGTTTGTGAGGATATTTTTAGTTCTAATGTTCAGCTATAATTTTTTAGATATAATCAATAACTTTTACAAATTACCACTAGGATTTCTAAGCCTAATCTTATTTGATAATGCATTTTTGTTTTACTATAGATATTAAGTAGTTCCTCTGTTTTAGCTGCACCCACTCAAAAATTATTTACTTTCAGACTTTACTTGTAATGAAATAAATTAGAATAAATATATCATCACCCTGTATAAGAAATATATAAAAGAAAAAAGTTTTTATGGGTTTTGACAAAACTTGAAAGCATTTTTACTGTGATTGAGATGGTGTGCAGTGCCAGAAAGAATCGGGAAAAAAATTAATTATTTTTCTCTATGACAAAAAATCGTGTAGGATTTGCTTAAGAAATTTTCGACTATATCGAATGATATTTTGAAGCTTTTGTTGACATTTTATTCCATTTTATTTCATTTTGTTATTATGTTCCAATTTGAAACCAAATTCTGGCTTAAGTAATTGTCTTATAAAAACTGAGTTTTTATGAATTACTTCAATGTACAAATCAATTTATTTTGAGTTTGAAGAATTTTGTAGCGTATGAATAACGTTGCAGTCTCACTGTTGTAATGCTTTTAAATGCCCAAGTTTTAATAGATAACTACTAAAAACATTCTATAGTTTTCTTTGTGTCAAATAACGTGCACTCAGTCTCGTAAAGCAAACGTGTTTATTGTAACAGAGTAACGACGATATATGTAACACAAAACAAGTATTTAAATAGGAATATAATACAGTGACGGTTACAGTTAAGTATGAAGTAGTAGTCACTATTACGACACAGCTATTATTTATATGCTGTGACGTCATATACATGACACTTTAGTTTCTCTGAAGAAAAATAACATTATTCTATAACTTTCACTGTCATTCTGAAATGCAGGAAAGATTTGAAATCCAATACCGAATAGTTAATTTTACTTATTATAAGTGGTATTTTCTAGCATAACAATATTTTGATCTCAACGTCCCCAACTGTTTTATTTTATAAAACATTATTTATTTACTTATGCAGAAATCGTTAATGATCTTAAAATAACCAACCATCTTAAAACAGCAGTGGAAATAAAAATCTAACTTTTCTTTTAAAATATGTATTTCTTTTAAAATACGATTTTGAATTCTCATTAAAGAATTTCGAACTATAAATAATCCCCTTTTTTCTTTGGAGTTAGTTAATAGAAAAATTTAGCTTGCTTTCGATGTTTAAATTTTTTGTTTAATCAAAGGAATTTCATGAGAAAATTACCTGTCTTCATGTTTCCATTTTTTTTATCAGCTCTAATACTAATAGAGCTAATAATATTAATTATGATAACACTAACATTTGCAATAAATTTAAAAATAATGTCATGGATTATGATATTTTTTTATTTTTTTTCCATTATTTAAAATTAACCCTGTTATGGAATATGACTGAGTTGGGATATTTTTAATTAAGAGACCAACATGTTAGGGGTTATGAAAGAGTCTAAAGCGTTGTGACTTTCTTCGCGCTATCATGAGCCTTTAGGTTTCCCAGTTAGATACTCTATCACTATACTAAACTCCAACTTAACTTTACATCACTAGACGATAGATCTTCACCGTGCGCATAGGCAATTGATCCATTTTAGCGAAGTGAAGACCTAATTCTCACCACACCTTACAGCCTTTTGTTCTCTACAGGGTTGCTGGGCTGAGTTTCCTAGCCGGATTTTTTCTTGTGGGACGGGAGACGAAGGAAAAGGGAATGGGGTGATATAGTATTTCTGTCCATCCCGTTTGTCGAACAAAAGGTTATATGGTTTGGCGAGCATTATTCTTTCACGCCGTCAAAATGGATAAATTGCCTATGAGCACTGCGACGACTACCATCCTAGTGATGTCAAGTTAAGTCGAAGTTTAGTATAGATACTAAAAGATATCTCTGGTGTCTATGAGTTGTATTTGTTGTTTGCATATGGACCACCACATAGCCTCTTCTCAGTGAGTTGCAAGTAGTTTGCTTGCTGTTTGGCAGTGAGTTGCCAAAGATGATGAAATGATATTGTGGAAGTCATGCAGTATTCGTATAAGGTGCCGATATATTGCAGCATGATTCAGTTGTCACCAATAAAGCATTGTGGCTTTTTTTGCGGTCGCTGGGGATCGATCGTGGAACCTTTGGTTTCCCAGCTAGATACTCTATCTTGAAGACAAACGAGATCTCTGGTGTCTAGAAGTTGTATCTCTTATTTGTACATGAGACCACCACAGGTCTTTCTTAATTTAAAAACAACCATGTAAGAATAATGATTAGCTTATTTTTGTATTTAAGAGACAACCATGTCAGAGATCATAACATGTTGCTGCTGTTGTTTTTTAATTTAAAAATAGCAATGTCAGAGAAAGGGTCTTTCTAAATTTAAAACTGCCATGTAAGGGTTATGACTGAGATTACTTCTGAAATTAAAAAACAACCAAATCAGAGACCATAACAGGGTTTTTTTTTTTTGTTTTTTTTAAAGGTAACCCTGTTAGGTTGCTTGTTTTCAGATTATCTGGCACCGTCAGCAACACGAGGGCTATAATGCACCGAAACATTCTTCATTTGACCAGCCAGCATACATTTTCACACACTCATGCCTTACACGGGACTCGAACCCGCAACCTCGAGGTCTAGAAGCTAGCACGCTAACCACTATATCGTTTGGTCGGCATAATCCTGTTAGAGATTATTACTGAGTTTTTTTTTTTTTTTTTTTTTTTTTTTTTTTTTTTTTTATAAATCGACAACCATGTTAGAGATTATGAAAAGGTATTTCTTAATTTAAAAACAATCATTTATATTAGTTATGATTGAGCTTATTTTTGTAATTATAAGGCAATCATGTCACAGATCATAACATGTTGTTGTTGTTTTTATTTCATTTAAAGGTAACCCTGTTAGTGATTATGACTGAGTTGTTGTTTTTTTAGTTAAAAAACAAGCAGGGAATTATGGAAAAGTCATTTTTTAGAGTTCAGTCAGAGTAGAGTTTAGTCAAAGTTTTTTTTATTTAAAGATAACAATGTTAGGGATTATGAGATTTAGTTGTTTTGTATGTTTTTTTTAATTAAAAGAAAAGCATGTTTGGGATTATGAAAGGGCCATTCTTAATTTAAAAACAACCATGTAAGGATTATAACTGAGCTTATTTTTGTAAATAAGTGACAACCATGTCAGAGATCATAACAAGTTGTTGTTTAAAATTAAAAGATAATTATGTCTGGGAATACAACCTGGTATTTTTTTTTTTTTTTTTTTTTTTTTTTTTAATTTAATGACACGATCATGCTATTGATTATGAGTGCGTTGATTTCTTTTAATATTGATGAGTATTTCATGGGAAAAATGTTTCTTCCTCATGATGTTGCAGGCAGAAAAAAAGTAAAATTGTAATACTTTTCTGCAGAAGTATTGCTTTAAAATGTATATATTTATCGACTAGATATAACGATGTTAAAAAAAATATCGACAAGTTTGTAAGTCAAAATACCGGGTGTGGATTTTACACATTTTATTACACATTAAAAAGTTTTTATAAGAAGTTCATAAAATCTTTTTAAAAAAAAATCTTTTTCAAAAACCAATGAGCAATTTCTTTACAAATTTTGTTTATGATTTTTATTACCGTTGTTAGTACATGGTATAGAAAAATCATATATCAAGCAATAGTCGGAAAGATATTGTGGAAAAGAAATGCAAGCATTAGGTCTATGGGACAGAGACTGGCTTGTGGCTCTAATTCTGGCTAGCAAAAACAGGATTCCGCTGAAAAAAATTTCCTCTATAAAAACAAAGTTTTTTGTATAAATTCTTTATACGCATTGCCGACATTTAAGCATGGTGTTTGCATCTAAATTTAAACATTACAAATAACTCTATCAGCAAATTATGTGATAAACTGCATTTCAAAATTTATTCATTAAAATTAATGGGAATTCATGCATTCACATCCAAATATCTTTAATTTATTCTGATTAAAACAAAAATTTATTTGTCTGTCTGTCTATTTATTTATTTATTCATTCATTCATTTATTCATTGCCGACCAAATGGTATAGTGGTTAGCGTGCTAGCTTCTAGACCGCGAGGTTGCGGGTTCGAGTCCCGTGTTGGCATGGGTGTTTGTAAATGTATGTTGGCTTGTCTAATGACGAATGTTTCGGCGCATTATAGCCCTCGTGTTGCTGACGGCGCCAGATAATCTGAAAACAACCAACCATTTATTTATTTATTTATTTATTTATTTATTTATTTATTTATTTATTTATTTATTTATTTATTTATTTATTTATTCATTCATTCCTTCATTTAAGGAAAGTGTTTCTTCAATGATTGTTTACATGCTATTTCAGCGCAATAGGATGACGGCAAGTTGGTTTATTAGTATTCCTTAAAAGCAACCTTTTAGTGGCAGTTACATTCTCCAAAATTTTATAGAATGTATTATCATTGACATCAAATCTATCTGCCAAATTTCAACCTGATTGGATGTCAGAATGGGGATTAATTAGGCCTCCGCAGATTTTACTCGCTATCGACTTACACAGTCACCCACCCACACACACACAATCGAAGTTAATATAAAGGATTTAAAAATACACAATACTTCTACTTTAAGGTTATTTTCTTTTTTTTTAATTTTTCAGTGAAACTGGAAGAGTTTTGACTCAAATGAAGGCTGGGGACTTCTTTGGAGAAATAGGAATACTGAATTTAGATGGTTTCAACAGGTATTAAAGCTACTTTCTCCTGATATTTTTAACTTCTAACAATCCATAGTCACTCAAGTTGACATCAGGGTTGCTAAAAATTGAACGCTTTCTTGTAAGTGAGGAAAATATATTCTACTGTCTAAAAGCAAAGAGAGTGTTAACATAATTAAAGTTACAACTTTTAAAAACTTTTAAAAAAAGAACCACTATTCAGAATGACCAAAGTAAAATACGGGATCTTTTTTTTCTCTCCAATTTTGTACATTAGTAAATAGTTCTTACAAGATACTAAAATATTCGCAGGATGAGAGATATTTGAAAAATAGATAATTTACGAACATTTCAGGGAACATTACGATCAATATTGATCATAAATATTTAAAAAATAACTGTTTTTACGTCACAAATAATGTTAAGTTTTTCATCAACGCTTGTCGCTATATGTATCTGTAAGTATCTAACATGTACCTAATTCCCAGTTACACAAATACGCTGGTCAATATCGCTCAAAATTGGCTAATCCCTATATGGACCGTTGCACCGGATCTTGGCCAATCTCGCCAAATGTTGGGGGAAATATACAGAAAATTTGGAAATGTTGATTCAGAGTTTTAAAATTGAAATATATTTTATTAAGAAAGGATGGTGGGGAAGGGGTAAAAACATGTTTTGTGATGACCTTGACATGTTTATTTTGAAAAAAAAATAGTACATTTTAGAATGATGTTCGAGTTTCGGCATGGTTTGGACAGTCTTTCCAAAACCCCCGTTTCCGACATTTGCCAATACCGTTGTGCTACTTGGGATGTTATACAGTGCGACTCATAATTATAAGGACAGCATATATTTTATTCTCATCTTAAAACTAAATACAAGACATGAACTTAACAACATATACATTGTTTAAATTGACAATCAGAAATTTTCAAAATCTATTTTTATCATTTTACTTTAGGGTGAAGTAAAATAACATGAAAAACAAGATTTTTAGCATGTTCAGAAATATAAGGACAGTTTAGTTTTTCGTAAATAATGGAAATTATTCATGAAGTCTATTTTTGGTTGATCGGTCTTTTCTTTCGAGACAGTTAGCCATTTTCTCTGGCATACTGCTGGCCAGTGCATTCAAGTAATTATTATCGAACGCGCTATTGCACCTAAGCTAAAATCTCCATAAAAATACAATTTTTATGCAATTGCAGTAATAGGATCCACTCAAAATTTTGCTAGAATAAGGAAAATGTTTCAAAGGTTATAAACACGGAAAAAATGGAAAGCCTATATTTTTATTATTTTTTGTGAAAACAAGGGATACCAAATATCCTTAACTTGGCTGTACTTATACATGCTTAAATAATTATCTTTAATTTTATTCCTAAATTTCTTTTCTGCTCGTCTTAAAACTAAATACAAGACATGAACTTAACGACATATATATTGTTTAATTTGACAATCAGAAATTTTTAAACTCTATTTTTATCATTTTGCTTTATGATGAAGTAAAATAACATGAAAAACAAGATTTTTAACATGTTCAGAAATATAAGGACAGTTTAGTTTTTCGTAAATAATGGAAATTATTCATGAAGTCTATTTTTGGTTGATCGGTCTTTTCTTTCGAGACAGTTAGCCATTTTCTCTGGCATACTGCTGGCCAGTGCATTCAAGTAATTATTATCGAACGCGCTATTGCACCTAAGCTAAAATCTCCATAAAAATAAAATTTTTATGCAATTGCAGTAATAGGATCCGCTCAAAATTTTGCTATTATAGAATAAGGAAAATGTTTCAAAGGTTATAAACACGGAAAAAATGGAAAGCCTATATTTTTATTATTTTTTGTGAAAACAAGGGATACCAAATATCCTTAACTTGGCTGTACTTATACATGCTTAAATAATTATCTTTAATTTTATTCCTAAATTTCTTTTCTGCTCGTTTTAAAACTAAATACAAGACATGAACTTAACGACATATATATTGTTTAATTTGACAATCAGAAATTTTTAAACTCTATTTTTATCATTTTGCTTTATGATGAAGTAAAATAACATGAAAAACAAGATTTTTAGCATGTTCAGAAATATAAGGACAGTTTAGTGTTTCGTAAATAATGGAAATTATTCATGAAGTCTATTTTTGGTTGATCGGTCTTTTCTTTCGAGACAGTTAGCCATTTTCTCTGGCATACTGCTGGCCAGTGCATTCAAGTAATTATTATCGAACGCGCTATTGCACCTAAGCTAAAATCTCCATAAAAATAAAATTTTTATGCAATTGCAGTAATAGGATCCGCTCAAAATTTTGCTATTATAGAATAAGGAAAATGTTTCAAAGGTTATAAACAATTGAAAAAATGGAAAGCCTATATTTTTATTATTTTTGTGAAAACAAATACCAAATATCCTTATATCCTTAAATCCCTTAATATCCTTATATCCCTTAAAATGTATACCAAATATCCTTAACTTAGCTGTACTTATACATGCTTAAATAATTATCTTTAATTTTATTCCTAAATTTCTTTTCTGCTCGTCTTAAAACTAAATACAAGACATGAACTTAACGACATATATATTGTTTAATTTGACAATCAGAAATTTTTAAACTCTATTTTTATCATTTTGCTTTATGATGAAGTAAAATAACATGAAAAACAAGATTTTTAGCATGTTCAGAAATATAAAGACAGTTTAGTTTTTCGTAAATAATTTTGAGCTGATCCTATTACTGCAATTACATAAAAAATTTATTTTTATGGAGAATTTAGCTTAGGTGAAAAAGCTCCTTGCTACAAAGTTCACTCCACACAATGTAAACTTTCTTTTCAAGCTCTGCTAACGAGTCATATTGCTTTTCGTTTGCATGAACCTTCCTCGGCAGATATCTTCAAACGTTTTCTAAAACTTTTAATTCAGGAGAATATACAGGCCATGTTAAGAGCTTGATGTTTCTTTCTTCAAACCATTTTTTGATGCATTAAAAGTTTGGCATATTGCACCATTTTGCTGATAAATGAAATTTGCACCACTTCTAAAGGTGAATAATATGCTATAAGATGTATGTCCAGGATTTCAAGATAGGTCTGTGTGTTCACAGTTGTCGGATCAAGTACTAAATCTGTTTTACCCCTAGAAGAAATAGCACTCCAGAACATCAAAGACGGACCCTTAAAAGGACTATTCCATCTGATACTTTTCTCGGACTTTAAACCATATCAATAATATTCAAAACCGTCAGGATCATCCCAATTAAAAGGTTTTTAAGAAAACACGACACTTTTACAGTTCGCACTATCTTTTATCCAATTTAGTGCTGCTTTTCTTCGCAAAAGCTGATGACTTTTTATCAAGTACGGCTTTTTATTCATTTTTACGTATTAACTGTATTGCATTTATTCAAAACCCAAGTAACAGTTGACCTTGAAACCTTATTACTCAAAGCATCTGCAATTTGGCGAGAATGCATATTTTTTTTTTGACAGACATGTGAACAATTCGTCTCCGACCTCTTTGAGACAACTTCGGTTTCGCCCCTGATCCATTCTGTTCTGAACCATGTGTTCCCTTATGATAACATTTTCTACAGCACCTTTTTATCTTTGAATAACGTTACTAATCTAATTTCTAACATCACATATAGACTTGCCACTTCCATACACCTTTCACTCATTTCGAATTTTAATTTTAGTAAGTTCTTCTCCACGAAGCATTCTAAATCACTACAGGTCAAAAATGATACTTAAGGAAAAAAAAAAAAAAAAAAAAAAAAAAAACAGCTTAGATTTTTAGTTAAAATATTTGAATATCGACCTGCAATTGTGAGCATGCGTGGTAACTACAATAAAATATATCAGGTGTCCTTATAATTTTGAAACAATAAAATTTTTCAAATATGTTAAAACTATTTAGGAAATTAGCATAATTTATTCATGTATTTTCCTGAGAAGTATACTGAAAGTGTGTTGAAACAAAAAGTTATCATATTGTTTGCACATAACTCATTCGAAGTTGTTTTTGTCATTATTACGAGGAAATTACGACTGTCCTTATAATTATGAGTCGCAATGTAGAAGTAGGTTACGGGGTACTATTTATTAAGATGAAATAAAACGCCATCTGTTGATAGGATAACTAATTAATTTGCATTGTATGGGGGAACATATTTCTTTCTTATAGTTTTTCTATGAAAACCACATCTTTCTACTCTCATTGGTTCGCAAATTTAAGATTTTACTTTTGAAACTCCCTGTACTTTAGTTTGAAGAATTATTTGGGAAATATTTGTAATAATATCAACCTTGTACATATTATGATGCTAATGTTTTAATTTTAGGCGCACAGCCGACGTCCGATCCGTTGGATACTCGGAACTTTTCAGCTTATCAAGAGAAGACATTCTTGCAGCAATGAAAGATTATCCAGAAGCTCAGGTAAACAACCAATTATTCAAAAAGAGCTGCCAAATATATGAAGATAAGTTTAAAAAAAAAAGCTGTTTTAAATTTATCTACAACTCTCCTTTCGTAATAATCAAAAGAGATTTTTTCCACTTCTATAATTTTTTCATTCTTTTAACTTTTTATTAATTAAATATATTATTGCAGTGCAGAAATCTAGGAACACGGGTGTGTTCGAGCTCCAAGCCGTAATGTAAAAGCGAACCTGAAAGTGAATATTTTTCAGCTCAAGAGACCTGCTTTCTCTCACTCACAGATCAACTCCTGCTACTGTAGCTGAATCCCTGATTTTTATTTATTTATTTATTTATTTATTTATTTATTTATTTATTTATTTATTTATTTATTTATTTATTTATTTATTTATTTATTTATTTATTTATTTATTTATTTATTTATTTATTTATTTATTTATTTATTTATTTATTTATTTATTTATTTATTTATTTATTTATTTATTCATTTATTCATTTATTCATTTATTCATTTATTCATTCATTCATTCATTCATTCATTCATTCATTCATTCATTTATTTATTTATTTATTTATTTATTTATTTATTTATTTATTTATTTATTTATTTATTTATTTATAATTGTTAACATTTAAAAAGGGAACATTAAAATAATAACTTTATTGAAAATTACTGGATATGTTGGATTTTTTTTTCTGATTATGACCAAACCTTCAGCTTGCCCTAGAGTCGAAACGGCTGGATGGATTTTGGTGAACAAATAAATAACAACGGAAGTGACTGTGTCCCAAAGTTTAGCCAGAACTGGAACGGATGACTGAGTTTTAGTATTCTTTTCCTAGTTCGATTAGCCAGAATACCTTCGGCATGCCTTTTATTAATAACAAAGGCGTGATGGCACTTCGTATGACTGCTGTTACGATCCTAAAAGTTCACCACATTTGATAAATATAGACTAATTATAACAGGCTATAGCCGTTTTAAAACAATCATAACTTATTTATGGTCACTCTTATATACTATATAAAGTGGTCAAAAATAACTATAACTGTTTATTGAATTTCCAGCTGTATAGTATACAGTTAGAAAATCAATTAACAGTTAGTTATAGTTTTGGCATATATCCTGGATGTTTTATAATGGTTCTTCAGATTCCAAAAAATTATACAACCCATCTGCGTAATAACAGTCATAGCGGTAGCTGGTGCTTGGTTTATTCGTGATTACTCAACGGGCTCATTCTCTTACACCCTCCCCCCTCCCTTTCTCCACTCCCCACCTACCTTCAACTGTAAACAACAGGGCAATATTCAAAGCAGGGTTGCACAATGCAAACCACGATTAATTTCTACGACAGCAGGACTATGCTAGCTTGAAAAGCGCTAATTAGTGAGAAAGGATTGAACGCCGAAACCATTGGGCGATTCATTCATGCCCAACCAAAGAATAGGGGATTTATGCATGCTGTGAATACGTAGCTCATTATGAGAACTGGATTAATACCGCCCTCGCCTCCTAACTATGTCACTATTTACTGTTGAAGAGGTACTCGTCGCTAAATTAGAATTTAGGTGGATGAGATGGTTTATGTTAGAAATCACATTGCTCAAAACTGTTTCATGATTCATGACTTCGACTGCTTCAAATTGTGTTGGTGTCGAGTATGATGAGATCGTAGATGACTTTGGACAGGGTGACCTTCTACATTTGAGGGTTGATTGGAAAAGTTTACGCACACAAGAACTATTTGGATTAGTGTGATTCTCAGCCAGCCTATGTGAATTTCAATGACAGCAAAATGCAGAATATTTCAGAAGTTCATTCAATAAATTAAGCAAAAATGAAAATTTTATATCTCATTGAGAGGCACCTCAGGGAAAAGAGGATCATTTTGTACTTCGGAGACTTTTGCAAATTTAAAATAAAGTGCAGAAAAGTTTAAGAAGAAAAAAAAAATAAGAAAGGAAAAAAATACAGGTTGGGAATATAAGTTAAAGTTATTACAAGATTTCAGAAAAGATTTCAGGAGTATTCTTAATAGAAAATGAGTGAAAATTATTGACTGACATTTCAGTGGAAAACCTGATATCTAATTTTGTGGAAACAAGGTTTGAATAAAAACCTTGATCACCTTGCAATCCGCCGTGTGTGATTCTGCCATCCTCTACCCTTTAAATATTCCTTGAGGATATCATATTATATATGACAGTGGCGACAATATTGCAAGTACAGACGGGTCGCAACTAAATTTATTAATTTAAAAGCAAAATTATGTAATATACTAATTTTCTCAAATAAAGATTACAATTTAAAACAAAAAAATGGAATTTCTACGGTAAGTAAACAATACGTCAATAAATAGCAAACCTGTTGTCTCTATGAACAATTCAGGAGAAAAAAACCTTCAAATCAACCCAAACTGATGATCTCCCAGCGACCTACACTACACCAACGCCACCTAGAGAATCTCTGTAGGCGTTGACTACAGCCAGGTCCTAATATTACGATTCAGCTGAATCGTTGGTATGGCAACCATTGCTACAATTAGCTTTTTCTCCACGTTTTGAATACGGCGTTGTGAAGCATTTCAGCCAGAGAGAAATTTTATAATTTCGGCTTTACTTAGAAATTTGATGAACTGATTGACTACGCATAAATCTGCGAGGGGGGGAGACAGAGACACTTTTAAGAATATCTAAAAATGCCAATAGTTTTTGTGATGTTTACACGTGTGTCGTCTTTTATCAAATTAACTATTTTGAAACGTTGAGTTCTTCATGATAAAGTGGGCGTCTTACTTAAAATTCGTTTTAGAGGATAGAAAAAGGAGGGTAAACGCCAACAACTTAAAAAATATAGACCGACATCAAAACTGTCCATTCATAAAAAATAAAAAAGGTGTGGGGGGGGGGGGAGATACGTCTCAGCATGGTTGTAAGTTTCAATTATCTTGGTATGTGCTTTTCTCGTGGTTATGGGGTAGTTTTTACTTACAAAAAAGTGTTGTTGACCATGTTTGAGAGTCAGAATTAAAAAGGGCGTCTGGAATAGTGCTGAATATTATTGATAAACCACCATCACACGAGCATTTAAAACGCACGAGGGCTCAATAAACCTTTAAAAACTCTTTTAACTTTGAATTAATAAGAAGTGAAGCTCAAACAGCTGGTGCACTAAGGAAAACTCTACACTTTATATCGTGGAACTTAAGAAAAGAGTAGCTCTCTGAACAGAAGCTTCATGCAATTACCCGTCAAGGCAGTATTGTTTTTAAATAAACAAGAACTTGCATTTAGAGGTCATGAAGAGTGAGAATGTTTTTTCAATCAAAACTACACAAAATTATGTGATTAAATGCTCTTATTTTATAATGTTATTATTATTTTATACAAATTGAAATTAAACTTTGATTTGAGTATTAAAGATTAAAGAATTTGCTTTCCTGAAAATGATTGTGGAAAGTGCATGTAAGAGGGGGGGGGGGGGTTGATAGAGGAGTTGCATGTTTCCGGCTGCACGTCACTGATATCCGAGGACGCCTGATAAAAAAATGGCTTATTGGGAAACAAAAATGTTATGTATCGATTTCACATTACATTGACAGAACTAAAAATTATTTTTTTAATGATATAAGTGCATTCAAAATCATAGACTCAAAATGAATAATATTGAGTAGTTTCACTATTTTAGCAAAGATCCTTTGAACAAGAACAGCAAGTCTTGAAAAACAATAGAGGAAAATCAAGACAACTACCTTGATATTTTGATCTACCTTAATGCTATTTGATATTTGGCTTACCTTTTTATACTACCTTAATATATTTACGTAAATATTTTACAAGCCTATTGATGGGAATATGGATAACTTTTATTCCAACAGTGAAACTTTAACCACGGCAAAACTCGATCACGATGTCTACATTTCACTTATACAGCTACTACAATCGCTTAATACTCAGGAATCGGCATCCTTCTTCCGAGCCACTAGGTGGCGCTGAATGCCAACCTCACTTTACCCTTCTCATATTCAGGAAATATAAGTTGAAATAGTGGCAGATAGGTGGCAAGAATATAATTTTAGTAGTTTCAAGAACGAAATAGATTGTCTAGAAATGAAAATGTTTGAGCTCTTTTTTATTTCTTTAGAAAATGACTTTAGGTTTAATCCATGATTCGTGCAATCGATAGATTTACATTGACACAAAACGTTAGAATAAGTTAAAGTTTGCCTACTTATAAGACTTCTTTTTAGAAAAAGAAAATTCATAAAATTATTCAATAATAAACTTATTTTAACATATAAGCTATGTAATTGAAAGAAATTATTTTAATTAAAAAAATAAACCAACAATAAAATATTATCTAAGCAAATCGCACATTAATTTGTTTAAATAAACATTTGAATTTGCGAATGTAAATAAACACAAAATACCACAAGCAGTACTATCAGCATAGAGTGAGTGCAGTTGGCAATGCCCGCCTCGGCACGGATGAAAAGTGCAGAGGCGATTCCATCCCGACTGTGTTAAACTAGGGGTGTGGAACATCGCACAACTTTCAATTACACTATATTACTGACTTGGATTAGTGTAATTTACCGTTTTTTATATTTTCATCCTTCATTCAGCAAAAGTGGCCAGTTTGGCGTTATTTTTTGCAATAATTCTTGTATGGGCCTTCAAAAAAAAAAAAAAAAAAAAAGAATAATAATAATAATAGTAATAAAACGCCAAAATAATGATTTTTGTGAAATACTTTTCGATAATTCTTATATTATCCATTCTCATAAGTGAAACTGGGGAGAAAAGAAAAAACGATCGTTGATGAGGTGTTAAAGGCATTCGTTTTTAAATTCTTTCAACACCGTTAAAGCATATTTACGGGCATTTTGGAGATGGAGACGTTTAGAACACCTTAAGAGGCATTACCACAGCAATTTTGAACAAAATCGTTAGAGCCGTTTTTTTTAGCAATTACTGAAAAACATGATTTTTTTTCAATGGCAGCTACCTTATGCGCATTCGCGATTTCGACGAAAACCTTAATGGTAGCAAGTTATGAGCATCGTAGGTCAATTTGTTCGGGAGTTATGCTGACCACAGACCGACATTTTTTCTAGATCACTTTTTGGAGATCAGAATGCTCCAAAACTTGGGAAAATGCAACAACAAAAAATAGGAGGGGTTTTTTTGGGTTTTTTTGACCGAATACTATACTTTCACTACCCTATGTATACATATGGGCCATTGAAAGTAAAAATGTGATTACGGTTGCCGTATACGTGAAGTGTAGAGAACGTGATCGACAGTAGCCATGCCTTAATAAACCGAGATTTGCCTTAACAAAGCACAACTGAACTGTTTTTTACATCCATTGTTAAAATAACTTAATGATGTTATTATGGCGTAATTTGGAAGATCTGCTCTATTCTATTTCAGGACATTCTCCAGACGATGGGTCGCAAGCGATTGATGGAAGCCCGACTCGCAGCCAACATCGGCCGGACGACGGTCAATCCCAGCGATGTCCAGATTCCTTCCTCCACCCCTGGCCAAACCATCATTGAGCTTGGTGACTCTCCGAGGCCAAGATCCACCGTCTCCAAACTGAAACAAGACGTTCGAAGTCTCAAGAAGATACTCAGGACGCGATCACAAGCGACGTAAGATATTCTTAACTTGCCTCTCAACCTAAAATTGTAACCTTAAAAAACAAAAAGTTTTTAATATAAATTCTTTATAATGCATTACCAACTTTTATGTGCGATGGGGGTCCGGCACATGAAAAATTTTCGGAATATTAATTTTGAGTTCATTAAATGTTTATTGAAATTTAATTTCTCATCTTTAAAATGATGCCTCATTTGTAATTATATCTTATTTTTAAATATTTGTAATAATTTTTTGAAGTAAACAAAATGTTGATATTTAATGCATGCTTTTTAATTTCAAAGCCGAATTGCTTAAAATGCTGTTCTTTCATATTTGGGGGCACATAACCTAAAATCTATTTGACATAAATGCTTGAAATTTTTTATACGTGTTTGTCTGATATATTTAAGTACTTTAACACGAGTAATAAATGGTAAGTAGCATACTTTTGAGGGAAAAATTAGTCTCACATTTTAACAACTTTTTTAAACATATTTTTAGAAAGTCCTAATTATTTTAATTTTCAAAAAAGTAATAAAAATTTCAAATTAAAGCATTCAAAAGTATCCAAATATTATACTGTGAAAGTTTCATAATGATTGAAGAATCGATTATTAAATGAGATGAATCCAAAGTTGTTGAATTTAACATAGGCTCCTATTGATCTGCCAGACTCCCATAGTGCCTCCGATCGAGTTTTCATTGTGTTTGACCACTTTGATTAACTCTTTTTCCCT
Source organism: Linyphia triangularis (assembly GCA_963978545.1). Classification (NCBI taxonomy): domain Eukaryota; kingdom Metazoa; phylum Arthropoda; class Arachnida; order Araneae; family Linyphiidae; genus Linyphia; species Linyphia triangularis. The sequence continues at coordinate 2,936,208 of OZ021723.1, read as the reverse complement.
CCAAACTTAATAGAATGCAAACTTAGTGACCAACGAGTCTATCTGCTAAACTGAAGATCAAATAGATCCTTACTATTGAATTAATTTGTCTTCCGAATCTACAATAGAAGCGAGTGTAAAAGCAACCTTTTATTGAAAAAACCAAATACATGCATCGGTATGTCAGAATGCATTGTCTTCTGTAAACCAGTTTATCTGTGAAGTTTCAGATCGATTGGATCACTAAAGAGTGTAAATTTGCCCTCGACAGATTTGCAAACAAGCAAAATTGAAGCTAGAACAAAGGATTTATAAAAGCCTTAATTGAAGTCTTTTTTCATGCTTTTGGCCACTTTTTTTATTCAAGCTTTGAGAAAAACATTTTTTAAGAGTATCTTATCGCAAACATCCTCTTGTCTCATCCATTTTACTGATTATATTTAATGCAACCTAAATCAATTTAGTAGACCGTTTAGTGCCGGAGTTGGAAAAATGCTCATGAAAATCAAACTAAATATAATATTTAAGAAATTCAAAATGCGGCGTATTGTGGGAGAAAGGGAGAATAATTTCATACCAATTATACTTCAATACTTATAAAAAATCATAAAAATAACAGCAATATAAACTATGATAGAAAACATAAAGATGATTTGCTCTTGTACAAATAATATTTACACCGATCGTCGCTAGATCAATTTTGTGTAAGTCTCGTAGTATGAAGCATAAGAATTTGATATCCAATAATTTTCAATAAAATAATCAATATCAGTCTTGATAGCAAAATGATGCAATGCAAAGAATTTGAACCATTTATAACGTTTTATAAAGTTATTTTGAAATACAGAATTCTTGTTATGCGTAATAGGCGACGAAGCTTTCGCAACGATATATCGTCGTTGGCACTTTTCGCAAGTGTAGCAAAAAAACGATATATCGTAGTTCGGCACTAAAAGGCTTAAAACTGCGCAATTTCTAAGTACGTAAAAGATCATGTGAAATTAGATACTTAAATAACTTAAATTTTGGTTTATGGCAAATTAAAAGGTACTAATTTTTTTGGTTTATTTTAACTAATTGAGTAAGGTTACATTTATTTCATACATTTATGTAGGGTGAAGTGAAAATGATTAAACAATATGACCTAACCTCAGTTAAAAATATCTACTTCTGAAAAGTCATACCTGAAATTTTTAAGAAAGTAAAAATGTCATTGGAATAGTTCAGCGTCATAATTCGAGAGACGTTACAGTTTCCAATTCAATGTGCCTGATTATCATTACAGACATTTTAAAGATTTACGTTAAACAATTACAGATGTCTCTGGAATTATGACTTTTTTTTTAATTTTTCATGCACCTTTTCAATTGAGAAAGTTAATTGATCCTTCTTAAGGTAAGTGCATAAAACATTCGTGTCATATAGGAAGAAACCTAGGATGCATTTAATATCCGTAGCGTCTCAGGTAACAAATATCATCACCCCTCCCATATTTCACTTAAGATAATTTAGCAAAAAAAAAAATCAGCTTGTTTTTTTATATTTTAACTCTTGGACCATGCTGTTATCTCGTATTTATATGCCACAACATTAAAAAAAAACTGTACAGCTACCATGAATTGATCCATTTAAAATTTTATTGTGATACATTTTTGGATGCTGATACATCGTATTACGTATCATAACGTACATAATGCTGATACATCGTAACCAAAATGTACAAAAAAATCATAATTTCATACAGGTAAAGTCATTATTAAAGTATTTTCCAAGAGAGAATTGCTCCTCTATAGGAGAAAACGCAAGAAACTTCTACCAGGCATTATATTATTTGTTTGTCTACAGTTGCCTTTCCCCGGAACTTACTTTTTATTCTACAAGGATTAAAAAAATGAAATAAATTTTCGTTCGAAGCTATTTCTTGAGTACCGTTAAACCGGGTGAATAGGAGCAATTTCAATTTCAGAGCAATATTAATCTTTTTTAGACTTAAAACTATGGCTAACGCAATAAGTTTTCGGTGATGATCTATTCTTTAGGCCCTTATAGTAGAACAGTTTTAATGTTTTACTATAAGATAAACTATTTAAAGGGGTTCTGTAGGCCCTATATCAAAAATGTTAAAAGACCCATTTTCTATGAATCCTTTCTAAATAACTAACAAACGGAAACTTTTGAAATTTTTCATGAGCATTATTTCAACCTTCTTTTTTAATCTGAGGTTGGTTAACATTAAGAGAATATGTTAACTTTTTTTTTTTTTTTTGAAACAATATCAAATAATAAAACACCAAAAAATCTCCGAGAATCGCATTTTTTTAAGACAAAATAATTTTGAAAAAAAAAAAAAAAACATTTTTTTTAAAACATTCACTTCAGATTGAAATTTGATGCATGACAAATATAGGGTAAAAATTTCATAAAGAAGCCAGTAGCCGTTTTTTCAAAAAGGTACATAGAAGTTTGAAAATTGACATTTTGAGATAAATGCATTTTTATGCGAAATTGTAGCATGTCAAAAGTGGGTTTACGTATTTTAAAAATAACTTTTTTCCGGAACTAGAAAGAGCACAGGCCAAAACTATATCTTAAAAGAAGCAGAATACTTTGAAACTTAAAGAAAGACAAAATTCACGAAATTTAAAATTTTGAAATTTTTTGCCTACTGAACCCCCTTAAGTATTGCTAAATACTTACATACAAATCTGTACGAATAGAAAGAATAGTACAAGCAATTTTCCATTATGTTTTAATTCTTGTCTCTCATTAGGTTATATTTAAATGGAAATTAATTATTGAATTAACGTAAAATGATGTAAATACTACTTACAGGTTTTAAGAAATATTAAATGTGGCCAAAACATAAGAATTTCTAAATGGTACATATTAACTACTTCTGACGTCACAGTTTTGAAATATTTTCAATTGAATGGTAAATAATTTTGACCTTCATATAAGAGAGAATTTACACTGTACCGAGTAATTTTTACATTGAGCAGGATAAAACTAAAAGCCATAAAAACTTTTGGCGCACAAATTTTTCTATTCACTGTACAACATCAACTCACAGGGTTTATACCTTTTTTACGATGGTATAAATTATACAATTTGTATCATCGGAATATAAAAAATTAATAAATGAGGCATTTTTCTTCCTGGTTTCACTGAAACATTTTTGCAGGGATTATACGTCTAGTGGTCCGTCGGAGATCATTGAAATGAAGCCCATGAAAACTGGTGACGAAAGAGTCAACTCTGACTCAACCAGAAAAAGGAACGTCTCGTTCAAGACACTCATTCAGTAAGTTCTTTTCTCGAATCAGTTATGTTAAACAATGTTGGTGTCTTTTATCTTGTGAAATAAAACTTAATATTCTTCATAAGCAAATATCTATTTATTTCTAAATTACTTATTTAAAATTGAAGCTTTAAAAGGTTATGAAAAAGTTAAAAGTTATGCCTTTCTGGTCCTGGAGGAAATTGTTCTTTTCTTTACAAATTCACTTGCCACAGAAGTTATCCCCGCTCACTTCCCATGCAACATCGCTACTCGTTAGTTTTAGCATTAACATGGCACTCTTTATACAAATACAAATTTGAAGACCAACAACAGACTCAAGGCCCAAAAATTATGGTCGAGTGAAATATATATATACACGTATATAGAAATAGAATTTGCATACAATAGTTACAGGTTCATACATACATAATTGCCATGATTCGTATATGTAGGAGTACTAATTACGCATATATAATATAAGCAATAAATTTAGTGTCAAGCATTTACAGAACACCCCGCAATTAACACAAGTTCTTTAATTCAGAAACCAGTTTATTCAACAGTTAAGTATATGGTAGCAAACACATTTCCTCAAAACGCTCACCACGTGTGTGAGGTTGAAATCCAAAATAACAAATATTTAAAACAACCAAAAACAATAATTAAGAGTTAAACATATATCCTAACTTGACTTTCCTAGCTGGCTGAGTACTGAGTGAATAAAAGAGCCACTTACTGCTCATTGCTCTGGATGGGGCGGTCACCGCTTGCCAGCATCTTAATCTCCGATCCCTGGTATAAGAACTTTTCTTTTCTCAGAGGTCAAGTAACCCACTCCTTCTCTCTTCCAAACCTCAGGGCTAGATGCTCTCCCTTCTTCACATTGCAGCCTCCAAAAACCCCTCTTCAATTTCAACCCCCACGCGCAACATAAGTAAAGAAAACTGCCCGCTCATTCGTGCAATTCCCATTGACGTAGTCTAAAGTGTCAAAAGAGGCGGGCTATGATTGTTACACCAGGAGGTTTCCTTAATTATATCATAATAAATGTCATAATGAAAACACCTTATGACATTATCAATAAGGTGTTTTCATTATGAGAAATACACAATAGTTACAGGATTATACATAATAATACAATACAATATACAAAGTTGACACAGCGTTTGACAATCATACTGGAAAAATGCAACTTATAATGCAAGCTGACAAATTATATAAAATCCAACAGTACGCAAACATAAGTAACAAAATATAGTAACTAAATAACCTAAATTAAATATATACAAGTTTTGTAGCACAAAATATAAGTTACTTACCTTGCTAGTGTAATCCAATTATTGCCCATTGACGATCAGTGCATATCTAACTATTTCTACATAGTTCGATAGGGGACTGCAATTTTTGGATCCCATCGAACATCATTCTGAATTTTTTATAGAAATTGGAGAAAAGTGAGTTGATTATGAACCCACTGGTCTGCCGTGGCAAAAATGGCCGAAACTGATCAAAAATCGACTTGGAATGAGTTGAACTAAAATCCGATTGCCAAATATGTCATAACTTACCAAAAAGAGAACAAACTTTTTCGTCTGGCAACCCACTGTATTTTGATTTTCAATGAGAAAAAGCGCAAACGATTTCTGATCTCCGGCATGGAAAACTTGTATCTTTTAAATATAAGGCAAATTGGCGACATCAGTTAAGTCCTCAGTGATGTAATGTTTATTGCCAATTTGGCTCATTTGTGAAAGATACAAGTAAGCCATAGCCACACATCCGAATCGTCTGCAACCTTCTTAATTGAAAATTAATGAGTGAGGGTTACCAAATAAAAAAAATGCTCATTATTTGCCAAGTTATGGAGCATTTGGCAATCGGATTTTAATTCAATTCATTCCAAGTCGGTTTTTGGTCAGTTTCGGCCATTTTTGATACGGCAGACCAGTTTATTCGTAATCTACTCACTTTTCTCCAATTTCTATAAAAAATTCAGTATGATGTTCGATGGGCTCCAAAAATTGCAGTCGCCTCTCAGTCTAACATGATCTAACTTTAAAGGAAGTGTTTGGAAATGTCTGTTGCGAGTTCGCTAAATTTTAGGTGCGAAAGGCAAGTCACCAAACTGTCAAGTGCGCGTAGATCACACAGTAAATGAATGTGGGTACTCACACACTAAATGTACATGAAAGGTTGACACCAATAATTAGACAGCGATAAACAGTAATTGTATAAAACATAAAATAACCAAATAATAATAATAAAAATAAAAATAATAAAACAGCCGAAATGTCTGGCGTTGTCCGAGATCAAAAATATGTGGTCTGGCGTGGAAATTTCAATATAAACGTCACCATTTTCACCTCCCTATAACAAGGATAGCTTAATTTCACCTCTTAAACTGCAGAATATCGAAATGAAATTGTATTCCTGATAATATGGATTATCCAAGACATGTATAGAAACAAAAAGCGGTTCAAATGGGTCCAGTGCTGATTTCAAGTTATTATCATACCCCTTACAAGATGGGAAAGAGAAGATTTTTTGAAATTCCATGTAGATAACGATCTTTCCCTTGTTTCGAAAATAACCTGTGGAAAATTCATCGGGATCAGAATAAAACTGTATCTTCTTCTAAAAAAACACACATACCTCAGGATACTTTACTACTACTCCATTAAGATAAAAGAAAAAATGGCTTCAACATTTTTTGAAGAACTGAGAATGTGTCCGATTTCTGAACTAAGTATATAACTATGTCAGATAATTTCTTTGGTTGTGTAAAATTACCCAACTTATTTTTCGTACGAATACCATAAGGATTTTGTCTTTCTTCTGCGTATTAATAGCGTTGTTGATATTTATTAAATGAAAATCATGTTGTTAGTATTTGATTTCTATACTTATGAGACACTTACGAGATAAACTCCTAAGATAAGTTTATTGTAACTTCTTCTGATGTAATTTCAAACTAAAATCTAACAATAAATAACTCTTTTTCAGGAAGATTCAATTCAAAAGAGAGGATTCTACTACAAGCGTAAAAAGTAAGATCATCAGTTCTCTAGAAAAAAAAAATTCTTTATATTACAGTGTCTTAATAAAAAGCAAATTAGTGAACTTACGATTCAATAAAATGTTACCACTTGAATTTCATTCTTATAATGTATTTTCTCTACATGAAAGACATTCTTTTCCTAACTCTATTATAAAGTTCTGATATTTGTTTGCAAACAATTCGAACGAACACATTAAAATGAATAAATACCACATACAATAGTAAATGAATACGGAATACAATTCAACATACAAAAGTAGAATTTTAGATGTAAAATAAATGAAGTTTTCTAAATATAAATGCAAATAACGGATAACGACAATTCTACTGAAATTGAGTTTTTCGGTATTGCTTGATTCAAGTCGTTAATATATAATCATGTGTGGGGATTTTATTCCAATAGATAATATGTTTTACATTTTTAATGGTTATTTAGATAAGAGCTAAGCGACTCAGATAGGAGTATATATTCCCAAAAACTTTAAGCCCCTTTTTTTTTACGAAAACCATACGATCGTTGTTTACCTGATAGTTGCATAACTGTATAAATATAGTATGAAATTGCAAAAAAAAAAATAGCTGACGATTTCCTAGTTCGAGAGCAGAACAATAAATAGATGGCGTCTTTTAAGATATGTTTTTATACAGAACTATAAATACTTTTCTTTTGAAAATGCTTGCAGAGAGCAAGACAAAAAAAAGAAATTAAAGGAATTTTGGTGAAGAGATACTTATACGAAATCTGGATAAATATCTGGATTCAAACTCATGTTGAATTACTTTCGAGTAACGTAATGTAAATGCGACTTTCTGCTGGATGGCTTTTTAATAGGAACAAACAATTTATATGTACTGAAATAAAAAAAAAGCGTAAACAATTTGCATTAGTGCAAACAGCTCCTAAGACTTTTAAAACCAAAAATACAGTTTTGAGATCGTTTCGAGCCAACTCCACTTCTTATATACGTGCCATAATTGTAGCCTTGGTCTTAAAACTTAGTTGTAAAATAAGAGGAATACTTAAACTTCATTGTAAATTTACGGGATATTTTTTGCTGTAACTAAACTAGAACTGTAAAGAAATTAGAGACATCAAATCCCCATAGCTTTTCTCTGCATCATTTCGAACCTTTCCTGAGTATGTTCCGTGTTTCCTTTCAGCCGACCAAACGGTATACGAGGGTAAGAATCCCGTAGAAGGCATGGGTGTTTGTAAATGTATGTTGGCTTGTCAAATGACGAATGTTTCGGCGCATTATATCCCTCGTGTTGCTGACGGCTCCAGATAATCTGAAAACAACCAACCTGAAGCCTTTCAATGTGTATTTCAGGTTTCACGGAGAAGCTCACCAGTTTCCGCAGCAGCAAAACAGAGAAGAGTTTTGTCGAATCTTCCTCAACAGACGACAGTGCTGACTCGTCCACTCCCCTCAACAAGAGTTTGCCTCTGCTGCAGAGAGTCCGGATGCTGGGGGCCCAGGAAAAGAAGAACGAGATGCACCTGCAGGGTGCAACAAACAGTCCTCTGGTTACTGGGGGTGAGTCACACGCTGGTATTTGAAAGTTAACCCTTTGCACTCGAGGTCTTTTTTGAGCTGAGAAACCAGCAACTCGAGACGTTTCGCGGCATTTTTGGTCCGGTTCGTGGTTGTGGATCCGCTAAAAAAAACTAAACAGTCATTGCCTATCATCGAATTTCCGCATTAAACCTAGTGGTAAGTGAGAGTCACCTCTTCAGTTGCCGCATCAAATCATGTAGTGAGTGAGAATAGCCTCTAGAATACAAAGGGTTAATGTTTGAATTATTAGAGTAAAATAACAACTCATTCAGTAACTCATTGTTTTTAAATACTGAACGTCCACTTCATCACACAGTTTGGAAATAAACAATTTAAAAATGAGAATGGTGGCACACATTAAAATGAGGTGAATAGGTAAAAACTGAGGACTCAAATGAATCAGTGCATCATATACTGTGGGCCTCTGACATATTAAAGTCGATCCTTTGGATAAATAGGGACACAGCAAAGCATTACATTGACTACCCCGATAGTCGAAGCTCATCAGAACTTTTCGATCACCATTTGCTGAACAGAATTTGGTACGATAACTGAACTTATTTCCATCGTTTGCCGATGATAGTAATTCATAGAAGAAAATCATAGATACAACAACTTTCACTGATAACTTTTCAAATCTGGCAACAAAGCATCTTGTAATTACCCAGGTAGTACAACGGTATTAACCAATGTCGGAAATCGAGGTTCTGGAAAGAGTGGCCAATCTATGCCAAACCTCGACCATCTTTCCAAAATACACGATTTTTTGTTTAAATATTCATGTCAAAACTATCACAAAACATATTTTTTTACCCTCCGTCTTTTCTTAAAAAATATATATTTCAATTTTAAAACTCTGCTTCAACATTTCCAAAATTTCCAGTATATTTTACACAGCACTGGATGAGATAGGCTAAAATCCGTATCAATTGCCAGTCTACAGTTGTCCACATCGGAATTGGCCAGAGTCGAGCTGATAATGGCCAGCGGATTTGTGCAACTGGGATATTTTTATATTTATTATCATCGAATATATAGTCATCCAGTCGTAGTGAAAATTAATCAGCTACTGATGATCCATGGAACAATGCTCTTTTAGATTGAGATTGAGACCGTCCATGATTAAGGTCTGCTGTAATTTACTTCACAGATACCGTACTACCAACTTTCACAATCCATGAAATTCTTCGTTCATCCTATAATCATTAACCACTTAGTGACGAAGACAAGATCCAAGTCCTTTTCTGAAGTTCTAGTCTTGATTCACTTTCACTACAGCTGCTCGTGACCATTTTACAAAAATGGCAGTTTCGGACAAATGCTCCATGCTTCCAAGCTCGCACTATCATTCTATGTTCAAAGTCCATCAAATAATGTTTTTTTTTGTTTCCAATAATTCCCAAACAAGTAACCTGTACTCCCTTTGAAACTCAGTTTTTTTATACAACCCCAGGCCTCTAGAGGCAATCTTATAACGCAATAGCTCTCTTGCCTAAAATTATCAGGTGGATATAATAAAGAGACCGTTCAGTGTATTTAGTTTACATTTATTAGAATTCAAATACTTTAATTTTAAATATTCAAATAATGTAAGGAATTTTAATAATTTTGAAAAATATTTAAACAGTTTGATTCGTTAAACAAATATACTTAAGGAATTATAAAGATGTGAAAGTATATTTAATTAATTTGAATGATATAAAACCATAGAATGAATTTAAAAGATTGCATTACTAAAGTGGAAAAAGCTATCATACATACAGCATTTAGTGTCCTATAAAATGACATTTACTGTGAATTTCAACTTAAAATACTTTAGTTACAATACACACCTCTTGTTAAAATTCTATAAAACTTTGCAAAATATCTTAAACAATGCTATTTACCATTACTTGAAAAAACATTCAGAATCAGTCTAATTAAGTATTTACGTCATTTAATTGAACCTGATTGCAAGTAGATAAGGGGAAAAAAATCATAAAAAATAAACACAAAACCATTTCTATTATATATTTTAACCTAATCTTTTAGAGAAATAATATTCATTCAATAAAGTAAATTACAAAGTAACATAATTGATACTCAATAACTTATTTGTCGCTTCGGAATGAACAGAATTTTAATAATGATTAACTCATTTAAACCATTCCCTATAGGTTCTTTCAGAAGTCCTCCATGGGTATTAACTAAGGAAGGTAATCAAACAAGATTAATACCAAAACTGGATAACGAGGTTATTGTCAAAGAGACGCAGGTATGTAAAACATTTATAAGGTACTTAACTTCTCCTATTTACAGATTCGGATAGAAATTTTCAAAACGAGCATGTTAACATACGAGCATAAAGAGGGTCTCTAGAGTACACTCACATTTCTTAATGGTGGCATTATAAGATCATTATAATATTCTTGACCAGACATGTTCATTCCTAATCTGTCAGAATCAGGCCATCCTACTGTGCTGACTAAAAGTCAAACAAAAGGATGAATGAAATTGTAGTTTGCTGTATAGTACTAATCAATGCATTTTATTTTTTTTATTTTTGCAAAATACAAAAATTTCGTTCTTATTTTTACATATCGATGGCGCCATATCACACAAACTAAAATAAGAGCAGTTGAAGCTACATTACATGTTATAATCATACATCTAGTAGTCAGTTCCATCGGTGAGTGAATTTGCAGTGTAATGCTTGTCAAAGTAAATATTTTTTTATTTTTTTTGTAAAATACAAAATTTTTTGTTCTAATTTCTAATTATAGATGGCGTTATACCTTACAAACTAAAGTAAGAGCAGGTGTAGCTACATTATAAGTTATACTTAGCTATCTAATATTCATCTCTATCAATGCTTAAATTACATGTTATAATCACCCATCTAATAGCCAATTCCATCGATGAGTGAATTTGCAGTGTAATGCTTGTCAAATTAGATATTTTTTTTTTTTTTTTTTTTTTTTTTTTTGTAAAATACAAATTTTTTGTTCTAATTTCTACTTATAGATGGCGTTATACCTTACAAACTAAAGTAAGATCAGGTGTAGCTACATTATAAGTTATACTTAGCTATCTAATATTCATCTCTATCAATGCTTAAATTACATGTCATAATCAACCATCTATAATAGCCAGTTCCATCGATGAGTGAATTTGCAGTGTAATGCTTGTCAAAGTAGATATTTTTGTTGCAAAATACAAAAATTTTCGTTCTAATTTATACCTATAGATAGCGTTATACCTTACAAACTAAAGTAAGAGCAGGTGTAGCTACATTATAAGTTATACTTAGCTATCTAATATTCATCTCTATCAATGCTTAAATTACTTGTCATAATCACCCATCTAATAGCCAGTTCCATCGATGAGTGAATTTGCAGTGTAATGCTTTGTCAAAGTAAATATTTTTTTTTTTTTTTTTTTTTTTTTTTGTAAAATACAAATTTTTTTTGTTTTAATTTCTACTTATAGATGGCGTTATACCTTACAAACTAAAGTAAGATCAGGTGTAGCTACATTATAAGTTATACTTAGCTATCTAATATTCATCTCTATCAATGCTTAAATTACATGTTATAATCACCCATCTAATAGCATACCAAACGGTATAGTGGTTAGCGTGCTGGCTTCTAGACCGGGAGGTTGCGGGTTCGAGTCCCGTGTATGGCATGGGTGTTTGTAAATGTATGTTGGCTTGTCTAATGACGAATGTTTCGGCGCATTTATAGCCCTCGTGTTGCTGACGGCGCCAGATAATCTGAAAACAACCAACCCATCTAATAGCCAATTCCATCGATGAGTGAATTTGCAGTGTAATGCTTGTCAAAGTAGATATTTTTGTTGCAAAATACAAAAAATTTCGTTCTACTTTACACCTATAGATAGCGTTATACCTTACAAACTAAAGTAAGAGCAGGTGTGGCTACATTATATGTTATACTCAGCTATCTAATATTCATCTCTATCAATGCTTAAATTTGCAGCGTAATGTTGATCAAAGTAAATATTTCTTTTTTAGAAATACAAAAAAAAAAAATTCATTCTAATTCTTACTTATAGATGTCGCTATATCATACAAAAATAAAGATCTAATCAGCATCATTCAGTTCCATTTATGAGTAAAATTTTAAACTATATTTATAATTTTTCACTTATGATTACTGCAAAACCGCTCTTCATAAATTAATTTGTTTTATATTTAAATTTTAAACAAAGTCAACTCTTAAGTCCTCACTAAACTCAAAGTTCAAAATCCATCTCAACTCCAAGTCCGACTCTAAATATTCTTGTCTTCGCAACTATAAATTGGCTTCTACTATTTGTGATGTAGCACTAAATGTTTCTTCCTCACAGCCCCCATCTCCTCGATCCAAAAGTAATCCCTTCTCCATGCTGACGTCGGTCATCCCAAAGGGATCCACTTCCCCGAAATCCCCCAAGAAATCCCCCAAAAGGGAAGGTTCGCCTCCGGAGGGGAAAAAGTCCCCTGTGACCCTGAAGGGAAGATTAGCGGAACCTGCAACGGAATTACCACTCCTCAAAAAAGTACTCCTCAGGAAAGTGATGGACGACAAGAAACTGGAAGATACCAATGCTCAAGTAAATGGTTTTCTTCGTTTCAAAATAAAAACTGCAATGTGTCTGTTCGTTCCGATAGCTCTGTGAGTGGATAGTTGTAAAAGATGGTCACGGCGAGTTGTAATTGTTTCTAAACAATTTGAATCCTGTAAACTGTATGTAGGGGATTTCCAAAGCTGCATGTAATCAGTTAGATAAGAAACGCTCTCTTTACAAAACCAATCAGGGTCAGATCCAAAGATAATGAATATTAAATGAAAGGGGAAAAGGTTATGGGGAATGGGGTGGCACAGAAGGATTGCGCAGTACAATTACACAGGCGTTAAGGTATAGGCGACTACCTTAAAAAGTCGAATTTTCATAAAGTTTCACATTTGTTTCTTATATGATTTGGTGAAATCTTGTTTCTTAACGTTTCTAAAAATAGCTTCACTTTTCTTCTAAGGCAATTATGAACAAGGTTATGATAAATTTAATACAATCATGCCAACAGGTTTCCTATGCAACTTAGTACTTCAAACTCGTTTTCTACAAAATGAAATTTTCAACATTTCGTTAACACCATTAACATGATAACTTATAAAGTAATAAAGATATCGCTGTGAAATTTTCTGTGGAAGTTCTTTGTAATGCTCATCATAAAAAGACCTTTGATCTAAGTCCCAGGTGAAATAGTTATTAATTTATAACTGCATTTATGTAAAAATTATTTTAAAAAACGTTAATTTTTTGTAATATATATTTTAAACAACCATATCTCAGTAACTTTTAAATATATCTCTTATCTTGACTACAATTTTCAAGATAGTTAACTTATATGTAACTGGTTTCAAAGAAATTTTATTCCATCCATAATAATTGTGTTGCCAGTGTTAACTGTAAACATTAAATTTAACTTAAAATTATCATAAATGTATTCAATTTAAATATATATATATATATATATATTAATTTTCTCGAATTTTCACTCATTTTCCTCTTCTTGTAGGCATGAAATAGCAATTTCTAATAGCATGAAAAAAATATATATTTACATACTTTGTCTAAATATTTTCTCCGAAAGTAGTCGGTTACCTTTGAGAAGAATTGGAAAAAAAAGTTTTTAGGACAGTAGTTTATATTGACGTAGATTATTCTAGGTTTGTTTGGTATTTAATCTCTTTATATAATGTTGAGTGTATCGGCTTTCAGAAAGAAATCCCAAACTTTGAAAAAGCATAACTGCGAAAGAGACAGAAAGAAGCATGTTGGATAGACAGCTATGAAAGAAGCAATAATGTGTTGGATAGACATCAGCTATGGAATTTTAAATACATCAGTTTGTAATAATCAATGTTTATCAATGAAGCCGATTTTAATTTGGGCAGACTTGTAGATGGAACTTTGACAGCACTTGTACATTGCAATACCACTGTATTCTTCAAAAGTGACGGTCTGCGCTATCCAGCAAAAGGGCCATAGGGCCCCATTTCGTGAGGAACATGATGAACCCATTCTTCGATATTCAGATATTTCAACCCAGGTAGCACAGAGGTATTGGACTGTATCAGAAACAGGGGTTCTGGGAAGATTGGCCAGTCCATGCCGAATCCTCATTCCAAAATACATGATTTGAAAAAAAAAATATATAGCATACCAAAACCATCGCAAAACATATTTTTAAGTCTTCCTTTCTTTCTTATAACACTATATTTGAATTTTAAAACTCTTCATCAAGATTTCAAAACTTCCAGTATATTTTACCCAGCAATGGACGTGATTGGCCAAGATCCCGCAGCAACCGCCAGCCTACAACGGTCCACATAGGGTTCGGTCCAGTGTCGAGCCGTTATTGGCCAGTGGATTTGTCTTCTTGTTATTGCTACATTTCAATAATATAACTAGTTTTGCAAACCTTTATATAATTTAAAATTCCATACCTGTCTATCCAATATACCACTTGTCTCTTCTTTCTGTATCTCACTGTTTCTCACTGACGTCATTTCAAAGTTATGGACTCTTTTCTGAAAGATCTTATATGTCTTACGAAAGAGTGGTTGTTAAATGGAACAATCTGCGGACCCCACCGTAAATCGTATTAATTATTTATTTATTTTTCCTTTTCCTAATGGCAGATCCAAGTACTCACAGTCACTTGCAAGTTCGCGCCATCACTTGGCCACTACGAGGCCGTAGCGATGGCCACTTGTGAAGGGCCACTCAGTAGGAAGGCCATTGTTGTCCTTGACTTAGGAGATCCACGTCTTGCATTCATGTCTTATTCCGAATTCAAACCGAGGCCCACCAGCTTGATAATCTGATGCGTAAACCACTATACAAAATTGGAGACTATCGTATTAAATTAAATAGCGTTTATAAAAAAAAAAACTAGATCTGCATTGAGGATTGTTGAAAAGAATGAATTTGGACCTCGATGGTACTTGGGCCTGTAGTTGATTATCATATTTTGTTTTTATTTGTAATGATACGGTACGTTATTAATTAATATCTTTCGGTTTAAATAAATTAACGTAGCCTCTTTTAGCTTCAATGCTACATTAATGTAGTGAGAAGCTACAGTCCATCCGGACGCCTGTCTGATGTTCAAAATTGTGCCAGACACATATGATGATTTATCAATTGAAAGGTCTCATTAAGATGAGTTTCTATACCAAATTCCTATCTGAAGTTACGACTGGAAAAGCCGAATAGTGACTGGAAGTCGATTTGCAATTCCTGTTTTCCTGTCAATTTCCTGAACTACAAATTCTTAGAACAAGGGTTTAAAATCAGTTTGAATGTCTCGATAGGATTAGTAGGATTATGTAAAATTCAATAAAAAATTACAAAATTATATGCTTCGAAGTTCGACCGAAAATGTACCTCAGGGAAAATTCATAACTTAGATAATAAGGACTTAGGATTAGAACTTGGAAATTCAATAACATTTTATCGCCAAATTTATGCCCAAATTCGCAAATATGGCGATGTTTTTACTTTTAAAAAACTCAAAATTTTCATGCCTTGTAGGGCGTCAAACATAAAACCTGATAATTTTAACAGTGACACTTTGCGAAATGGTACTTGCTTCGTATCCTGCCCTTATATACCGCAAAAAAATAACCCGTGCAAAAGCGGTCTTTTAGTGACTGTCACAACTCCACATTTATTACAATTTCCAGAAATTCGTCGAAATTTCCAAATGCCTCTTGTATATTTCTGAAATGATATTTCTTCAATTTTATTTTCTAATGTATGTTTTAATATCCATAGGAGTCCGCAACAGACGCAATCACTGACGCTGATCAAGAGACGAATGAGAACGCCGAACCATCGCAAGAGACAGTTTCGAACCGTGTCTACTTGGAACAGTTTTCGCGAACCCTCGGTTTCAAAATGAGTGAGGAAGTGTCTCCGGCAGCGAAGTTAACCCCGAGACCTCGTCTCAATGCTTCGTCGCTGACTCCATCACCTTCGAGCGAAAATTTCGAGCCAGGAAGTGCAGATTCGAACCAAGAGCTTTTTACAACTGAAAATGAGGAGACTAGATCAGTTGAGTTTCACCATTTCATATTTTTATTTAAAATTTTACTAAATTCAAGTTATTTGGCGGAAGCGAAATAAATTGTTTATACCCGGAGAAAGACTTGTATAGCGGGATTTGGATGAAGGGAAATATTCTGGAGGCTTTAAAATAAGCTGCTCTCTTGAGTTCTGTTTGTTTTACTTATTATATATTTACAAGATTTAAGTAATTTAAGTTAAACTAAATCTATTTACAAACAATTGCGCAGCTGTCTTCATCATACCGTTTTCCAATTCAGTTTTCGAGATGTCCTGAAACGAAGGAATTCACTTTCTTTATTCCAATCCTCGTGCGGGTGAAGTCATATAAAAATATTTTTTTTTGTAAACCTATGCATTCAACTAGTGTGGCGTCACTAGTGGACCACATCAGACTTAGTGTTTCCAATTGCCCATAAATTCGAGATAAGTTCATTAACTTTCAGAAAATATGAAACTAAGACAAGGTACCAAAAACCATATCTCATTTCTTAACAAAGCATTTGAAACCTAATGAAATACAATAGACTTCAATGGGGAATTTTGTGTCAGTGAATATATATACCACCTTGGTTTAAGAATAATAACTGTAGTCAATACATATAAAAAACATATTTCGTGTCAGGAGGTGTATGACCAACGGAAGATTTTCAATCGAGATGAAATGGGGAAATTACATCTGTTGCGATTCTTTATTCCAAGAATTATTATTTTTCAGTAATTCTTTTAACTTGGACGAAGCCATGCAACATTGTTCTAACTCCACTCTAACAAAAGAAATATGCCAATAGTGACTTATTTCACTATTTTTTTTTTTTTTTTTTTTTTTTTTTAAGCAAAGGCAATTTAAAAAAGAAAAAAGAAAGAAAAAAAAGTTTAACAGTTTCATGTTGCTGATGGTTGAGAAACGACTGTTAAATCCACTCATTATTCATTATGTAGAGCAAATTTTAGAAAACCACCTGGTAACAACAACTTAATTTGGCTAAAAAATGCAGATACAATCATTGTGCTTAACACGGTAGTGTATAAAATAAGGCAAGTTTTCTAAATGCTTAACATTTCCCTTATAAATGTAGATAAATTGTCAAACTTTTTCGAACTAGTGTGAGGATTGTCAATATAAGAAATCCATCAAAAATATGTTCCTGAGCCCACATACATTTCTTTCGAAAGAAAACTTCAACCTCTCCAGTATGAATCAAAACCTCTATAGTACTGTGACTCACAATAACTCAGTTTGACCACAAAATGCAGATACAATCATTGTGCTTAACACGGTAGTGTATAAAATAAGGCAAGTTTTCTAAATGCTTAACATTTCCCTTATAAATGTAGATAAATTGTCAAACTTTTTCGAACTAGTGTGAGGATTGTCAATATAAGAAATCCATCAAAAATATGTTCCTGAGCCCACATACATTTCTTTCGAAAGAAAACTTCAACCTCTCCAGTATGAATCAAAACCTCTATAGTACTGTGACTCACAATAACTCAGTTTGACCACAAAATGCAGATACAATCATTGTGCTTAACACGGTAGTGTATAAAATAAGGCAAGTTTTCTAAATGCTTAACATTTCCCTTATAAATGTAGATAAATTGTCAAACTTTTTCGAACTAGTGTGAGGATTGTCAATATAAGAAATCCATCAAAAATATGTTCCTGAGCCCACATACATTTCTTTCGAAAGAAAACTTCAACCTCTCCAGTATGAATCAAAACCTCTATAGTACTGTGACTCACAATAACTCAGTTTGACCACAAAATGCAGATTCAACCATTCTGCTTAACACTGGGGAATATAAAATAAGGCAAGCTTTCTAAATGCTTAACATCCCCATCTAGATTTAAATAAATTTTAAAACTTGTTCTAAGTAAGTGCCATAGCCAGAATAAGGAACCAATCAAAAATACGCCATAATACTTTTTATTTCGTGACACAATTTCAACCTCTTCAGTATGGATCAATACCTCTTTAGCACTGTTGTGCATGAGGATATTATACTATATGTTGATATTAAGAAATCCCTATTGCTATAGCTGGAATTAGAAAAATAAAGACGAACTCTTCAGTTTTAACCCCTAGTACCTGAATCTGTATGGACTTCGTCAATAAATGATAAGGTAGAATCTAAGACATAATTTCCTCTGTCAATTCCTACTTAACGATGGAACCGTTCAATGATACCTTCATGGTAGAGTTTATTAGGTAAATTTTATTATCTAGAAGAAAAATCTATCGAAGATGGTAACTTTGCATAAAAGGGTATTGTGAAGTTTTCTTTCGCACTTGAATTCGAATGAATTCTCAAGAGTACTAAATCTTTGAGAAGAATTTACTTAACTATCCGTAGGCTCAAATTTCTTTCATTGTGAACATTTCTTGACACGTAAGTTAATGTAAAGAATACAATAAATTGACAGTACACACTTTTATTCGACTGTATGGAGTTCAATGGACCTGTTATGTTTAAAAATATACTCGATTTGTGTATTTCTGAGGAATTTGAAGTTAGTGTTCTATATGTAGATTCTATAAGGTTAGTTAGTACCATTCTCCGATGGTAGAGATTAATACGAGCGTTTTGTTGTCATTGCGCAATTCAGACTTGTCATTAAAATAGTAATTTATATGATTTTGAAATCAATATGTATGTTTATAAGTTTTAAATTAATTTGCTTCTAGAAAATCAATAATGACTCAATCGTTAAACACTGTTTGTAATTTTTAAAGCATAATCATCTGAAATGCACTCAATGTTTTAATTAGAAATTCGCTCAGAAATTAAGTACTTTCTTTCCTCGATTAGCTATAACATTAGAAAAACTTTTAAACGTATCCAAATTCATTATCTGTAATAAGTCAAAAAAGGAATCTGACTAATATAAGTCTACCACGAAAGAAATATTTTCGTAATCATTTAAACTTGAATGGAACATTGATATAAATAAGAGTGCCTACTAATCTACGTCCACTACAGAAGGACCGAATTTAGTTAAATAATACAGCTTGTTTTAATTTCTCAATTATATATTACAACAAGTAGTAAGGAAATTAGAATAAGATTCATCAATGAGTTCAATATTTCCTTAACTATGGGACCAAATTATACACAGTATATTCAGTTAACTTTATACAACATCTTACAACACCAAACACAGCAGTTTAATTATTTGAAAACGTCAAACACGCAAGCGTAATATTGCAATTAAAACTTTAAAATTGAAAAGTCATAATAGTTTCCTTTGGAGGGGAACAGATATATATAATGCTTCTATTACATTTCTTAACTCCACGAATTTAAAGGTACATGATCAATGAAACATAAGGTACTAGAATACAATAAGATGTATAAATTCTTTAATTTTTTTTTAACTAAAGTTTCAATTTTACTCCCACAATAGGTGTTAAATTACTAACTATAGAAAAAAAAATTTAAATTGGATAGTTTTTAATTAATTGATTACCTTATTAGTATCTAGTAGTCCGAGAGGCTACTGCAATTTTCGGACCTCATCGAACATCATTCTGAATTTTTTATAGAGATTTGAGAAAAGTGAGTAGATTAGGAATCCACTGGTCTGCCGTGGCAAAAATTGCCGAAACTGATCAAAAATCGATTTGGAATGAGTTGAACTAAAATCCGATTGCCAAATATGTCATAACTTGCCAAAAAGAGAACAAACTTTTCCGTCTGGCAACCCTGCATTTTGATTTTCAATGAGAAAAAGCGCAAACGATTTTTGATTTCTGGCTTGGAAAACGTGTATCTTTTAAAAGTAAGCCAAATTGGCGACATCAGTTACGTCATCCGTGACGTAATGTTTATTGCCAACTTGGTTCCCGTTTAATAGATGCAAGTAGACCGTCGCCAGATATCTGAATCGTCTGCAACATTCTTAATTGATAATTAAAGAGTGAGGGTTACCAAATAAAAAAAAATGCTCATTATTTGGCAAGTTATGGCTCATTTGGCAATTGGATTTAGTTCAACTTATTAAAAGTCGATTTTTGACCAGTTTCAGCCATTTTTGCCACGGCAGACCAGTGGATTCGAAATCTACTCACTTTTCTCTAATTTCTATAAAAAAAAAAATATCAGAATGATGTTCGATAAGGTCCAAAATTGCAGTCGCCTCTCAGTCTATAGTGGCACCCTTTTACTTTACTAAGAATATTTATTTTGATTGCAATGATGTACAATAATTCGATACAGGGAACATACTAGAAATAAAAGTACAACTTATATAACCTTTTTTTTCATAGAATTTTACTTGGAAATTATTTATATACTTTTTTATAAAAACATCAGGATTCAAAATTAAATTGAAATTCCATCAAGATTCAAAATTAAATTAAAATTACATCGAGATTCAAAATTAAATTAAAATTACATCGAGATTCAAAATTAAATTAAAATTCCATCAAGATTCAAAATTAAATTAAAATTTCATCAATATTCAAAATTAAATTAAAATTCCATCAAAAAATTCAAAATTAAATTAAAATTCCATCAATATTCAAAATTAAATTAAAATTCCATCAACATTCAAAATTAAATTAAAATTCCATCAAGATTCAAAATTAAATAAAAATTCCATCAATATTCAAAATTAAATTAAAATTCCATCAAAAAATTCAAAATTAAATTAAAATTCCATCAATATTCAAAATTAAATTAAAATTCCATCAAGATTCAAAATTAAATTAAAATTCCATCAATATTCAAAATTAAATTAAAATTCCATCAACATTCAAAATTAAATTAAAATTCCATCAATATTCAAAATTAAATTAAAATTCCATCAACATTCAAAATTAAATTAAAATTCCATCAAGATTCAAAATTAAATAAAAATTCCATCAATATTCAAAATTAAATTAAAATTCCATCAAAAAATTCAAAATTAAATTAAAATTCCATCAACATTCAAAATTAAATTAAAATTCCATCAACATTCAAAATTAAATAAAAATTCCATCAATATTCAAAATTAAATTAAAATTCCATCAAAAAATTCAAAATTAAATTAAAATTCCATCAATATTCAAAATTAAACTATTATTTGATCATATTCAAATGAAGTTAGTTAAAAATTAATTATTCCATGGATATATTTGACTCAGGTAAGCTCATCTATACTATATGTTATACAAATTAAATTGCGTCATTTTCTTTAGTTAAGTTGATTCATACTCAAAAAAGTCTTACACTGGCAAAAACTAGTTCCTCGCAAATCAAGTATCTTCGTAAAAACGAACTTAATTTAAAAAGATATTTGAATTTCATAAAGAACACAGCATCATTCCAAGTCAACCAATTCCTATAAGAGCAATTCTCTAGCTGACTTACTGGACAATTAGGATGAGTCTAATAGTTTTGTTTTCATTTTATACAGTTTTGTTTTCATTTTATACAGTTTTGTTTTCATTTTATACAGTTTTGTTTTCATTTTATACAGTTTTGTTTTCATTTTATACAGTTTTGTTTTCATTTTATACAGTTTTGTTTTCATTTTATACAGTTTTGTTTTCATTTTATACAGTTTTGTTTTCATTTTATACAGTTTTGTTTTCATTTTATACAGTTTTGTTTTCATTTTATACAGTTTTGTTTTCATTTTATACAGTTTTGTTTTCATTTTATACAGTTTTGTTTTCATTTTATACAGTTTTGTTTTCATTTTATACAGTTTTGTTTTCATTTTATACAGTTTTGTTTTCATTTTATACAGTTTTGTTTTCATTTTATACAGTATTATTTGGTGATAAAATTGCATGGAAAAATTATTACTGTAACTAAGTCAAATATCAATATTATAACCACCGACGCACGGGACACGGTCGTGTCGCGTGCGTCGATGGCTTATAAATGTATATTCACCTAGTTAAAATACTTATTTTTCAATATAACTTTGTCACCAACTATACTAAACTTCCATTTAACTTGACATCACTAGACGGTAGATCGTCACAGTGCTCATAGGTATTTAATCCATTTTGGCGGCGTGAAAGCATAATGTTCGCCAAACCACAACCCTGTAGAGAACAAAAGGCGTTTGGCGAGAATTATGTCTTCACTCCGCTAAAATGGATTAATTGCCTATGAGCACGGTGAAGATCTATCGTCTAGTGATGTCAAGTTAAGTTGGAGTTAACTATAGAGTTATATAAAACAAAAACATAACTGTTAGACTCATCATAATTTGAGAATTCTAATTTGTTTACGAGTAGAAAAAAAGAGCCAAAATGTCTCTTATGTACAGCAGAGAATTGCCCATAATATGTTAGAGGGGGAAATAAATCTTTTACTTTCACCAAATTTCATAATTTTCAATTTAATTGAAACCTCAATACACAGCAACTTGTTCCTTGCAATTTCTTATTCTTTTAAAGAAAAGAAAAGCACATTTTAGAATATTTGTGCTTACTAAAAATAGATACTTTATCGGATCATAATTATGTTCCTTTAAGTTTTTGTAAACTGCTGAAGTGTCAGCAATTTCCTTAACGTAATCTTCATGGAAATCGTTTTTTAATGTTGATAATAAGAAGCACCAAGAACTAATGACAAAACTCATCTTTTGGGCAAAAACTATTTATTTTAAACTGTTTCATACAGAGCTATCATAGCCAGAATATAGTATAAATATATTCTTTGAAGAATTTTAATTTTTCTAGTGAGTATTAATTTTAAACACTATATTTCTAAACATACGTTTTATTAACATTCACAGAGAGTAGGTTTGAAGTCATAGTTATAGTCCTAAAAATATTTTACCGGTACGCAAGGTTCCCAATCGTGGCTGTAACCCCAAATGTAATTTTTTTGTTAATTATAAAAGTGCAAATTCACAATATTTTACATAATTTACCATACAAAAAAAAAGCTAAATACTATTAACTTATGTATTTATTTTCTCATTAATTTATATCACAATACATGCATAAAGATTTATAAGTTATTATTAATTAGTTAAAAAAAAAAGTGACGGTACGGCGTATTAGCTCTAAAAAAATACCGGTACGCCATATTTACTCCACTACACCCCTGTTTGGAATGCACTGATTTAAAATATTAAAAAATGTAGATTTTTCACTCGATTGCAAATTTAATTTCTAAATTTGGGAAACTAAATTCGCTTTTGAATAATTAAATAAATGGAAGAGTCGGTATTATTGCAAATTAAGAAATTTTTTAAATAAATGGAATATGCTATCCCTTCTATGTTATATGAACCACATGCAGGACTTTATTGCCAATAAGGCCCACAAGTCCTGTCACGAGGATATATGTTTTAATAATATTTTGTTAGAGTTTAAAATCCCGTTGGCAACACTGTTCGCTATGCAATGGTTGTTGTGTTGTTTTGTTTTGGAGTTATGATATATGCATTAAAAAAAATGGTTATTCTAGAGATATTTTAAAGACTCCTAACTTGTTATTATATAAGGACACAACAAGTCCCGTGCAGAAGGCCACCGAACTTTGTAGATTCCCAAAATGCCTGAAATTTTTCAAATTACTGTGTAGCTGCCAACATTCTGTTCTGTGCACTTGTTCAATGCTCTAAAATATGAAATCATAATTTAATAACTCATTAGTTATATTAATATCTTGATAATAATTTAATGAAGATGATACTCAAAATTTGTATTAATATTTAAATAAATCATCATTGGATTACCCCATCATTGATGCTGTTGCTATAGTTAAAAGTTTTCTAAACTGAACCCTGAATATATATATAGAA
Source organism: Linyphia triangularis (assembly GCA_963978545.1). Lineage (NCBI taxonomy): Eukaryota > Metazoa > Arthropoda > Arachnida > Araneae > Linyphiidae > Linyphia > Linyphia triangularis. The sequence continues at coordinate 2,912,455 of OZ021723.1, read as the reverse complement.
CAACTAGAACATGGTAACGTTTCAGCTTTGTTTTACTTCCAGTAACGTGGTTCTTTCTTGTGGGTTTGGTTTTCGAAGTAAAGTTACTTCCTAGCTTCTTCTCTGTGATGGAATTCTCTTTATCGCAAGATCATGTCGAAAAGACGAAATTATGAAGCGTTGATGTAACAAACAAAACAACATTATTATTTACGATTCCTTCACGCCGATCAAACGGTATAGTGGTTAGCTTGCTAGTTTCTAGACCGCGAGGTTGCAAGTCCCGTGTTAGGCATGGATGTTTGTAAATGTATGTTGCCTTGTCTAATGACGAATGTTTAGGCACATTATAGCCCTCGTGTTGCTGACAGAGTCAGATAATCTGAAAACAACTAACGATTCCTTCACTTGGTTTTACAAAATGTCAGGCATGTGCCAAAAGACATTTGGCAGCTCAACGGGCTTCGCTGCTAGCAACCGACACGATCTCCCTGTATCGATGGCTTCTTTCGACCAAGGCAGTGAAATGCTATTGAAGTGATAGAGCTCTAGGCTATTCTCTGTCTTTTGATTTCGGCCGACTAAAAACCAACTGCCGCGGTATGTAGAGAGTTTTGCTTTCAAGAATATGATGGATGTAACTACACTGCCCTTGTTCACGCTAGTTTCTATTAAACTTTAAATCCGCCGTAAATAGCCTTGTAGAAAAATTCCCAGCCAGTCGCCCTTGGTCGGGTCCAGGAGGGAAACGGATATTTCAAACGGTGTCCGATCCGAGCGAAGAAGTTCTGGGATGAGACGATCATTAATCAGGTAGTTGGGGAGGAGCCTTCGATACGCTCCATTTAACCTCATTAGAACCCTGGTCATGTAGAGACGCGTTTTGTATACATCCCCTCTTCCTCCGATCGCTCCAGAAATGTGTTCCAATACAAAGAAAAGGCGCGGGACGATTCTCTGCTTGACGCACAGAACAAAGGAACAATGATAGCAATGTTAAAAGTTTAAAGTTAGTCTTTGCTTTCTGAAATTATTCGTTCAGGACTCGGACAAAGTTTTAGATTATATATTCTTCTACTTCATATCTAATCAGCGAATGGAGATTTTTGTTGTATTGTCTTATAGTGATATAAGAGTTTTTGTCTCAATTTGGTTCTTGTAAGAATAGCGGCATAATAAGTGGCAAATTGAAGAAGACGTAAGTTTTCAAAATGATTGTAATGGTACCAGCTGTAAATTAATGAAAACCCATATATTATATATATTTTGATTAAAACATTTTGGCACCAGGAAATAGTTTCAACAAATGATCGGTTAAAATGGGATTTTATTAGTATTCTGAAGCGATTATAGAAGCATGTGTAATTGTAAAAGCGATCTTTTAGTGAGAATAACAGTCCCAAAATTTGTTAGTGACAAATGTCATCGGCATCAAATCCTATTTGCCAAGTTTCAGATCGATTGGATTATTGCAAGTGAGTTACATTGGCCTCCGCAGAACATTTCTATAAGCAAAATATGCGGCAAACTACCTTTCAAAATTTAATCCTTAACTAGGGGTATGGAACATTGCACAATTTTTCAAATTCACTAAATAATACTGATCATTGTATTAAAATATGATACGGGATGTTATTTACCATTTTCATATTTTCACTTATTTAAAGACCCACCTAATTAGCGAAGATATTCGATAGACATTTCATTGTCCTTTCTTGTGCGGGAAACAGATACAAATCAATCGTTGGTGGGTGATGCTCAAGGGCAGAAAACTCTGTGTTAAAGTAATTCGTGATTATTTTTATTTTTTCCCCCTTTTAAAAAAACTTTTACGCTTTTATCGCATTTGTACGGGAATTTAGGTGGTGGGGAAGTTTAGAACACGTAAGAGGCATTAGCAGAGAGATTTTAATCAAAATAGTTAGGGCTGTTTTTTAGAAATTATTGAAGAACGAGATTTTTTCATGATTTTTCATTATTTCAATCTTATGAGCATGCGCGATTTTGACGAAAACCTAAATGGCAGGACCCATGGCCACCGCCAACCCATGTACCAAATTTGAAGAGTGTAGGTCAATTTGTTCGGGGGTTATTCTGACCACGTGCACACAGACAGGCATTTTTTTTCCTATACCACTTTTTTTTTTAAATCTGGGTGATCCAAAAAAAAAAAAAAAAAAAAAAAAAAAAAAATTTAATCGAATGCTGTACTTTCATTACCCTATGTAAAGATATGATACGCAGATTTGCCCGCCATCGACATACACAGCCAACCATCCACACACAAATTCGAAGTTATTATAAGGGATTTAAAAATGGATCTATTTTAACTTAATGTCAAAGCCAGAAACATATTTTGCCGTATTTCGAATAATTTCACGAGATTGAGTAGTTCTGATCGTTTCAAACTTAAATTCTATGAATACAGTTTAGATATAAGGTGAGTTAATAATAGCCAGGTAAGTTCAGATGGCTGCTTTCAAATGATGCTGATGGTGTTGGATTCCGATTCTTTTGGAAGTGAGCATAATTTATCAACACATCATTTAAATGTCTTTGATAAATCAATCTTAAAAGTAATTTACTAGCTAATTTCAAATATTACAAAAGTGTTATTTCTAATACGGAAAAATCTTTTTAAAAAACGGTTAATTCTTTTAAAGGGGTGCAGTTACTTTTGAATTTTGAGTTTAACATACAACGCACCTTTGAAACAATTACATCCATACATTTCTAAACATAAATTTGTTAAATTGCATTCCAAACCTCTCATCACACGTACATTCCTTTAGTTTGCAGTTTTAATTTATTAAATTTCTTGTATTAACTTCCGACTTTGTGCGTATATTTATGTGTTTTGTTTGTCGATGGCAGGCAAATATACGGAGGCCTAATTATGTGAGACTCTTTGACATCATCAAATCGGGCAGCAGATAGATTCGATGTCGGTGACAATGCATTCTGTCCCATTTTGAAGGCTGTCACTGTCACTAAAAGATCATTTTTATGGAATGCTAATAAACCAACTTGCCGTCATCCAATCGCATTGAAATAGCATTAAACCAATCATTGAAGAAATTCTTTCCTGTTGACAAAATAATTTTAGTATAAATAATAAAATTGTTTTGATCAGAAGAAATAAAAGATGTTTGGATGTGAGTGCATAAATTCACATTCATTTTGAATGAATAAATTTTGAAAAGTAGTTTGCCACATATTTTGCTGATAGAGATGGTGTTAGCATCTAAATTTAAATTTTTAAAACAAGCACACGCTGGCAGCAGAAACGGTGCTATGTTAATGAATATAAAAATTGACTTATGTATACAAAGGATTTTTATTAAAAACTTTGTTTTTATGGGTTATATTATTTTTACAGTCAAAAACGATTTTTTGTGAAGTGTTAGTTGCAAAATCGCTTTTTACTTAAAGAGCGCAAAAGGCTTTTTTTCCTAGAAATTTTTATTTTTTAATAATATCTTTTGCGGAGTAGGAAGGTTTATGTTCTTTAACTGGTAATTTCCAAATATCCCTTCTTGCTTATACCAGCAAAGAAATTGTTTTTTGAGAAATTGCAAAGAAATTGTTTCTATGCATTTACAAGATGATTCACCCTAATGTCACTAATTGTAGCTGGTTGTCTATAAATTCATATTTGATCTAGTTAAAACAACAATTGCCTTTGAATATAATTTCAGAGTTTTGAAGAATGATTTCAGCTAGCCTTCGTCAAGTCTAACAAGCAAATCTACCACAACGTTCTTACGCAGCTCGGTAAACCTTCTACTCGAGGTGATGTGTCAAAATTGGAAATGGACTGTTCCACAGGTTTTCTCGGGAGACAATTTTATAAATGATCCAAAGTGGACAACTTACAATAGTATTTATCTTTCATATTTCAATGTCAAGCACAAGTCATTACTCCAGTCAACACACCTAAAAATCTAAAATCCTTTTGTTGTGGAAATTCACGCTTCAAATAACCGCTGGTGAGAAAACGGAATCGTTAATCTTAAAATAAATATCCATACCCCCTGGTCCCGAATGGTGTTAAAGGGTAAACACTATATAGGACAATAGAATTTTCTTTGGTTTACTCTTTCTTTTGAATCCGATAGGGTGAAGAAACGGTTAAAGAGAGAGCAAGCTGTTTACGTAAATTAAAGAACTTTAGGCTGAAAATGTTACTGGATTTGATATTACCAGGGCTCACACTCAAATCACAGAATGAAAATCACTGGCTTTTCAATGACTTTTATGGATCTAAATAATGTTTTTAATGACCTTTGAAAATTTGTTTTCGTGCATCATGTCGATATATAAATTTTTAATAGAATATATTATACCAGAAAGTTTACAAGTTGGCGCATGCGTAATAAAATATGTCACAGAATTCTGATAACAGTGCGGACAAGTGGTGGTCACGCGGGGATAGCAAGTCTGAGTAGTACTATTATAAAATTTGCGGTTGGCACAACAGCCGCAAAAATTAAGGACTTATAAGGACTTTTAAGCACCTCTAAGCATTTTCAAGTACTTTCAAGGCCTTGAAAACAAGTTCAAAAATATTAAGCTCTTTTAATAACTTTCAATGACCGTGGAAACCCTGATTACGTTAAAATGGAAGATTACATTAGAAAAAGATTCTAACTTTCGTAGTCAGCAGTTAAGAGCTTCAAAAGAATCATTCCTGCGATTATTAACATCCTAATCAATTATGGATTCAAAATTAAACCTTATCAATTATGGATTACTAAAAATGAAAATCAAATATTGAATTGTGTAGCTGAACTTATGGAAAATATAAACTTTCTTTATTTTTATTTTTCACCCTTCTTATATATTATATTTATAAGATCAAATTGCTTTTTCCAGAGAAAAGCAAAATAAATTTATTGATTTTGATAAATATTTTGGTAATCGTTGCGGAAAAAAAACCTCCCATTTAGAGGGCCTCATGAGTTGATTTCTTTTAATATTATTTTAGAGTATTCTTTACCATATAATGTTTATGTAAGTGTTTACTGATAGAATTAAAGCGTTAACAAAATTAAAATCGGAAAAAATACAAATTCAAAGTTGTGTCGGCTAAGAATATTTAATCCCTTTTAAGGCATCTATGTAGAATCCAATAATAAATTTAGACGTTATCAAGCGCAAAAACTACACTAGGACATTGATGCGCCAAAACAACGTGAACAGTACACAGTCTGGAAATGGTGTGTCTTTCAGGGGTTTCCACTTTTTTTTACTCTGAAAAGTTCTGCTTGTTCTACATTTTTTTTTTTTTTTTTTAATTAGACTTTATAGGCCTTTATCAAACTAAACTTAACTGTAGCTCCTAAAAAAAAAAATCTAACTCCACCATTGTTCTGTGCACACATTAGTACACCATTATATTTTTATTCAACTATTTTTGTAGTTGAAAACAAAGCTATGAATGTTTTCCTCTTTTTGACATTTTGACTGTTTTCACCAATGGTCTTTGAAGAGGAAAATGTCGCTCATTTACGCATCAAGAAGGAGAAAATCCGAAAAACTCTCTGACAATCAACGCAATACTATCTGTCTACTAATTAATTTTTGTAAGACAATTTTGGTAAAAATCATTTGAGAGAAAGCATACACTTTTTACAAAATGATACTTGTTCTGAACAGATATTGTAAGAAATTCTTTCAATTGTCTGTCAAATAAATCGAATTTTAAAACTCAACAAAACTGCACATTATGAAACATTAAAATACAGTTGTCTTAAAAACACGAAGCGTCATCGTCCGTATACGTAGTTGGGTTGTCCATCAATAAACACAATATTTGAAGTTTAAATATACTGTTTAATATGTACATTGTACATACTTAAAGGAAGAGCCTTTTTTTTTACAAAGACAACTTATCAGTTAAGAATTTAACTTATTAAATTGTGCTATTAAAGAAAAAGTGACCTTCGATTGTTGGTGAAATTAAACTTCCTTTACCGTCTTAATTATCATTTAAAACAAATTAATCGTAAATATATAACTTCAATTTTTAAAGCAAATAATTAATTGTTTAAAATATAAATTTCTGTTCGAGTTTGAAATCCCTCGTTGAGATCTTACGATGAATCAAAGTAGGTACGTAATGATATGTAGTATAACTGAGTATTGTGTCTTTTAATTGACTAATTATAACTATATATTAGGATGGTCTATGTAAGGCGTCAAAAACGAAATTTCATCTGATTTCAACTCTCACCCCTTCATTCCTTTCGTTTTGGTCTATCTTGACAGTGTGCCAAATTTTTTTTCAATAATATATTAACCCGTGTCGCAAATAGCCTGAAGTTGTTAAAAGATTACTAAAATTGAAATTGTTTGAAAAAAAATAAAAAAAATATTAAATTTCTTCGGCTTCAATTTCATACCCCCGAATATTTTTTCTTTTGACCTATTTTTGTAGAGAACCAAGTTTTATTGGGATAAATTAGTATTAACCCTGCTAAATTGATATTGAAGTTTGTAAAAATAAAAACAGAATTGACAAAAATGAACGAACATATTCTAAAAGTTTTATTTCCTAAATTTAAAAAAGTTGCAAAATATTGATACAATTTAACTAACAAAATCTAACATTTAAACAACAAAAATATCAGATTTTTAGGGGTATTTTTTTTTAGTAATGCCTCATATTTTACAATATGTGTAGTACTGCTTGCAGTGATCGTCCACACGTTGATCGTTGCTGCACACGTTAATCACTTTTCATTTACAAAAATGACCACAATAATATTTTCTATAGTCAAAGGTAAAAAATGGGGGTAAGAATACAAAATTTGTAAGTTGGAAAATAAGGAACACCCTGCGCTGTACAGTAAAATGCAGTTATGTGATGCGAACTTCCATTTTCCTTACGGCACAGCTTAATCTCTTTAAATTTTCAAAAAATTGCTTACAATAATATTTTTATTGACAAAGGGAAAAGAATTGGAGGGTGAGGAAAAAAGAAATCTGAAAGTTAAAAAAATAAGGACCACATATATGCCGTAGTCCCTTATTACAAATTTTTATTCTGTTACACTTTCTAGGCCATTTTGTTACGATTTAATTGCAAAATCTGAAATATGATAAGAATAGCTATTTGATATGCATACAACTGATACCATTACAATCACTTTGAAAACTTACGTCTTCTTCAATTTTCCACTTATTTTGACGCTATCCTTACAAGAACCAAATTGAGACACAAACTCTTATAGCACTATAAGACAATAAAAAAAAAACCTCCATTCGCTAATTAGATATAAAGTCACAGAAATTTACGGATTGAGATAGAGCATGTAAAATATGTTATGTTTCAATTCTTCGTCTTTCTGAAAAAGGTAAAGAAGTTCAACAAAGAGGCAAATGAGTTGAACTGCCGACCGCTGAACTTTTTTAATTGGAAGGTCCTTGTAAAGAAACTTATTTTTAAAATCTAAAACTTTGTCCGAACCCTGAACAAATAAGTACAGAAAGCTAAGACGAACTTTTAAGATTGCTACTCTTTGTCCTATGTTATGTGCGGTCAAGCAGAGAATCGAGTAGCTCCTTTCTTTTTGTATTGAAAAGTAAGCACAGTCCTGGAGCGATCGCAGAAAAGGGACCGTTCACAAAGTGCATTTCAACGTGACCAGGGTTCTAATGAGGTTAAATGGAGCGTATCGAAAAATCCTCCCCAACTACATGATTAACGATCGTCTCAACCCAGAACTTCTTCCCTCGGATACAGAACCATTTCAAACTGTGGTGAATCTTCCAGGCAGTAGTTGTGTAGTTTGAAGCGTGACGGTCCTCAACAATAGGCTATTGTGGAGCATGTGAAGGGGAGCCATGGGTTTAGAGTACTCAATGTCAAACTGCCCCACCCTTTGGACACAGAGTAAGATAGTGGGGATTTTTCTTGTATGCGAATCTTGTCAAGTACTTAGCGATGACGTTTCATTCATTGATAAGATGCCGACTAAATGCTCCGATATATCAAGTAGATCCTATTGCAAGTTGTAGACATATAACAATGATCTTTTAATGGTTGACAGTGACCCTACGCAGGAAACCCAGGTGTGGCCCTCAGGAGAACGAGTCGGGCGAATTCATTTCCACTTTCTTCAAATGGATAGTCATTGGGTTTTTGTGAAACCCACAACGCTGACTAAGTGAGATTTAAAGGGTTAAAAAACTCACATATCTTGAAAAAATGGGTTGCATATTATTGATACCCAAGTTAAAAACCAATTAAAATTTTATCTACAACACAGATATGTACCGCCTTAGAGACTTATATCAAACGGCATAAACTTCATCTGAAAGTTGTGTGCTAAGCTAAGTTAAAAAAATTATTTAAAATTAGAGTCTATTCCAGAGTTTCTCAACCTTTCAGTATACGCGACCCAGTTTTCAATCATAATTTTCATCGCGCCCCTACTTACCATAAAATGTATACAACAATAATGTATATTGAGTATTTTGGATTCTGTTTTTAAATTATTTTTAACTGCCAAAACAAGAGTAAAAGCTAGCCAACGTTGGCGAGAAACCACATCTGGCATTTTGCCAAGCGGGCGGTGAACACGACCGATGCCGTCTCGAGCATGAGCAGAGCAAATGTTTTCTCATAGGAAGAAGGGAAATGTTTCTATAACACAAGTTTCAATTCCAGCCAGTCTCATTCGAGTCGATCCTTCTATCGCTATCGAATCTATCGTGAATATGTATGTTGTATATATTTTCGTGTTAATTGCAATTCCCCCTCAAATTAAATATTCACGGCAGCATATTTATGCATAATCATGGATAAATTTTTAAGCGGAAGTTAGCGAGCATTAGACGATTGTCCAGCATCAACAAGTAAACAGGCGAACGCGGTTCCGAAAATAAAATCAAAAAAATATTCTCAAGAATATTTAAATTTTGGGTTTACCAGTACTGAAGTAAATGAAGAAGAAAGGCCCCTGTGTATCATTTGCTAAAAAATATTGGCCTCAGACAGCATGAAACCTAATAATCTTAAAGGACATTTTTAGACGCTTCATAGTGAGTGAGTCAACAAACCCAGAGAATTCTTCGAATTAAATTTAAAATCATATAAAAAGCAAATATCAATTTTTAAAGAAACTTTGTCTGTGAATAAAAAAGTTTTAATTGAATCTTACAAAGTTTCATATAAAATAGCCAGTTGTAAAAAACCTCTCACCTTTGGTGAAGAGCTTATTTTGCCAGCAACAATTAAGATTATAGAAACTATATTTGGAGATAATTTTTCAAAACAATTGCAGTCCATACCTCTTTCAAATGATACTATTGCTCGTCGAATTAGTGATATAGCTGAAGATGTACAGTGTCAGCTTTTCTCGAAGTTGCTTGTCAAATTGTTTTCAATACAGCTTGATGAAGCAACAGATAGTAATAAAGATGCTCATTTAATTGCCTATGTTCGATTTTGTGATAATATGTCAGTAGTAGAACTACTTTTCTGAAAACCAATAGAACTCCAAACAACAGTGCTCGAATTATTTGCAATTTTAAATGATTTTATGAACGAGGCAAACATAGAATGGACAAATGCGTCGAAATATGCACCGATGGTGCTCGTGCAATGTCTGGAAGATTCCAAGGTATACAAGCACTTGTAAAACACAAATCGCCTCAGTGCGTCTGGACACATTGCATGATCCACTGAGAAGCTTTGGCTTCGAAAGAAATGAGTCCTGGTCTGAATTTTGTGTTAACTACGGTTGTAACCGTAGTAAATTATATAAAAATGAGACCCCTGAAATCGGGAATCTTTTCCGCACTTTGTAAGGACATGGGTTCAGTACATTCAGCGTTGCTATTTTATTGCGAGGCACGATGGTTATCATGTGGGACATTTTTGCAACGTGTTTATGAATTAAGAGAAGAAATCGCCATTTTCCTAGAAGAGGAAAACAGACCGGAAGTCGAGTGTTGTGAATAGAAAATCACCTTAAATCAAGATTACAATTCAGAGTGAAATAACGATATCGACTGCGGGAGAATTTTTATGTAACAATTTAATAAGTATATGCATTGAGAGCAGCAGTGCTGATATCTGCTCTCTGTCAAGGTTACATCTCTTCTCCTCTTCTTTTCCTCCTGTGTTTCGTCTTATACATTTGGCGCGTAAGCACATACTTTAATATCAAGAGAGTATGTAATAGAATTAATCTATTTGCCACACCGAGAATTTTCGCGATGGTTTATTTGTGATGAAATTGAGCTACTTGGTCGACATATTCGAGAAATTAAATAACTTGAATCTTCAACTCCAAGGAGCAAATACACATATGTTGGATGCGACTGATAAAGTTAATGCTTTTTGTAGAAAATTGGAATTGTGGAACAGAAATTTAAAGAAAAAACCAAACAATGTTAGCAAATGTGGATGATTGCACTAAAACTTACAAGGCTGAAGAAGAACATGTAAAAGTTGTTTTTGTAGCCATTGAAAATCATTTAGCCACGCTGGAAAAGAATTTAAAAAGTATTTTCTTGCTGACGACAAACTGATAGCAAATTAGGGATCAATTTCATAAGACTCCAGAAGGACTCTCAATTGATGAGGAAGAAAAATTCACCGAGTTCACAAGTAGCGAAACCAAAAGACAATTTAGTAGTAAATAACTATTTGAATTTTGGGCAGGAGTAGAGTATGATTTTTCTGCTCTAAAAACAAGGGCATTTCGCATTCTATTACCATTTTCAACATCCTACCTTTGTGAAACTGGATTTTCGGCTGCGGTTTCTTTGAAGACAAAGTATAGATCTTGGGTAAATATAGAAACATAACTGAGAGTGGCTATTTTTAATATTAAGATTTCCTTCGAAAAACTTTGCTCTGCAAAACAGGCCCAAGGAAGTCACTAATAATTATTACATTTTTTTTTAATTAAGTATGTTTTGATTAAGTAAGTTTTGATTTAGTAAGTTGTTTTACTTTATTTTTTAAATATGTCTACATGTATTTTGTTTTCTACGTGTATATGTGCTTTCCTTTCAGTTAGTTAATCAATTTTTTTAAATAATATTTTCTCTTGGATATTCTCGCGCCTCTCCTCTAATGTGGTCGTGCCCCCCTAGGGGGGCACGCCCCACAGGTTGAGTCGCTGGTCTATTCCATATAAATGTAATCCTTGAATCTTTGGAAAACGTTGATTCTTATTTTTTATAGAGATAGCTTATTGTTCCCCAAGATCTTAGTAGCTCGCAATATGCATACATCAAACTTAGCTTCAAGCGAGTTTAAGCAGGTGCTTTATTAACTGCCCAGTTGATAACTTGTCATTGGATAGACAACGGAAATAATTGTTTACGAATTCTATGAACAAGAGGAATTCTGTGAGCTTGTATTTCTACTTATAAAGTCGTAGCTTCATTGTGATGTCTTATAATCTGCTAAACATTTCTGCAATTAACAATTATTTACCATTCCCATCTCTAATATTGTGAGAATACTTCTTTATCTTCAGACACTGGAATACAAAATATACAGGGTGTCGTTTCTTAAAGTTATCCTGTAGAGAGAATTCGGGATTGATTAGTACAGGAAAGAAGTATCAGATGTACAGAATATTTTGTACGCATAATACTGTGATCAAGAGAAAAATACCCAAACAAAATAATAACCTTGTAAAAAAAAGATGTAAAATAGAACATTTCTTAAATGACGCTTCAAAAAGTATGATTATAGGACAGAATTTTTAATTTTTCTTTCTGCTCTTGAACTTCTAAATCGTTTATCTGGTGGGAAAAAAATGTAACAGATGTTTGCTGGTTTTTCTTTGGGTATCATTGAAATATGACTTGTATAAAAATGCTATTAACTTCACTTACAACTTTATCGGTATGGTAAAGCTTGGAAAGGTAACTTTCATATGTGTTTCACAAGTGCTACATTTTCATTTCGTAGCAAACGTTTACACAGATGTTTGTTTTTCTTTGGATAACATTGAACCATGATCTCTGCAGTACAAATACAAATTTGAAGACCAACAACAGCCTCAATGCCCAATAGGATTGGTCGAGAACTATGTCGGGTGCTGTACCCGGCCCCCCCTTTACCGATACTATCACTAGGCATAACACCTAAGACTCCAAATAGACCAGCATATGAGTCCCTTAATAGACAAATTTGTCATGCAAAGGCCATCAAACTTTGATAGATCTTGAACCATATTCAAATATACTGTATCCAGATACATCTCTTCATACTTAATTTAAAGAGGGGATTGGATGGATGATGGAATGCTTTTCAGCAACTTGTATGCAGCACTACAGGGACAAACCATCAGGCATTCGCATAATATCAATTTTATGCACTGCTGGAACTGTTTTCCAGTTACACGTAAAAAAAGAATATTAACTTGATTAAGTTTGGAAAATTAACTTTCATATAAGGGTTTAAAGCTCTACACTTCTTTCTGGTAGGAAGAATTTAAACTGATGTTAGTTCGTTTTTCTTCGGATATCATTTTCCCGTGATCCCGTGAAAGCATTTTCCCGTGAAAGTGTAAACAATTATAAAGATCTGGTAATTAGTGCAGGTTTCAAGCGGGTTTAAAAAGATTCACTTTTAATTAAGAACTCCTCACAAATGCTTCACACTCATCTGACCTCTATTCGTTGACCTTTCAGAAATCTACTTCTCCACCTAAAGGCCGGTTGAGCCGAATGATGGCTGTTCGAGAGGACTCGGATGAAAACTCAGTCATGGCTGAAGACCCCTTCGTCAAGAGCACTGAATGTCAAACCGAGGTAATAATGCACTGAAACACTTCACGATCTAGGGCTACCCTAAACCAAATGAATTTCAGGTAGGGGGGTGATTTAAGTCACTCAGAAGTCCTTAAAGGTTTGAACACTTGAAGTCTTTCAATTTACTCACAAACAGTAGTTTTTTCCCTCGGCGACCTACCACCGGTTAATACTGTTACGAGTTGTCTTTTCCATAGAAATGATACCTTTGGATTTCAAAGTACATATATGAAATTTTCACGTGATTTTTTTTTTAATTTAGGCAGAGTAGCGTGTCAGGAAACAGTCTTCTAAGACGCAGTCAATACATTTATTGAGTTAAGTTGGAAGTTCGAAGAGAGATAGAGAAAAACGGATTAAAAACACATATTTAATGTTTAGAAAGTGATAATCGAATTAATGTAGTATATCGTCGTCAAACGAGCTCAGTAAACTATACTAAATTCCAACTTAACTTGACATCACTAGACGATAGATCATCACCGTGCTCATAGGCAATTAATCCATTTTAGAAGAGTGAAGACATAATTCTCGCCAAACTTTATAGCCTTTTGTTCTCTACAGGGTTGTGGTTTGGCGAGCATTATGCTTTCACGCTGCCAAAATGGATTAAATGCCTATGAGCACTGTGGCGATCTACCGTCTAGTGATGTCAAGTTCAGTTGAAGTTTAGTTTAGCATTGTATTGAACCATGGAAATTGCGCTAAGCTTAGCGGAAATTAAAATACCATGGGTGTGTAAAACCGTAAAACTGTCTGACGCAAGAACGAGCGATACTGAATATTAATTAGGCGACTCACTGTTAGAAAAGCTCTTACCTAAACAATTATCACGCCAAGTAACTGTGCGTGGGAAGTTATTGAATGAATTGGTGAAAGAATTAAAAACAGGAATACTAGCTTTGAAAAGATGAATTAAATTATATCGATAATGAAAAGAGGTAGTTATTACGTACACATTTTTTATTTTCCCCCGAGAATTCCCCGAGACCCCCAGAACTTAACCCAGCAGCAGTAAATCACATTCAATTTTACACCAGTTTTTCAAGCATATTGTCTTAACCGCAGCAAATACACAAACTTCCAGCTGTTCGAAAAGAAAACAGAGCTGCATTCACAGCAGCTCAACCCTAAACATCAATCCACGAAACACGACTGGAATCTGATTAATTACTACGCGAGCCTTTTGTAGGTTGACGACTTCTTCTAAAATTCTAGAATAATCCTGATAATCCTAAACATTGTCAATACTTTGAAGTTTGTACTTCCGATACTATTTACAATTTTTACATTAAGCAAAAGCTATAATTAAAACTGATTTCAGAACTTAAATAAATTATAATTTACTAAACACTTGCATTATGTACAATTATTTACAAGTTCTTGATCGTTACAATACCGATAATGAGGCAAGAATAAAAACTCTTAGCTCTACTTTCAAAGAAAGGGCTCGTGAACCGTTCTTAGTCTTTAAATCTCAGAGTGACTGTGAGACGAACTTCCTAAGTCATGCACGTGACCTTCAAAAACGCCATGTGTATCATGATTTTCAGGGCATTGTGAAAGTTTAAATAATAATTTGTTGTAAATAATAATTATTGTAAGAAATACACTGGATGTCTTACCTGGTTAATCTTACCAAGCAGTTTTTCATTAGTAGTGCTTCAGAAAAAAAGCTTAAATACAAGACATTCACAAAGAGGGACTGTGTATGATAATAAATCAACATTGTCGTAATGTGAAATAAAATATATATGTACAGTGTGTTCAGGGAAAACAGATAAAGAGTACAGGAGATAAATGAAAAAGAATGGAGTACCATTTTGGATCCATATTAAAAATTACACAAATCAAAAAGTTGACCTTTATACATAATCTCCCCTGTTATCAGTGTTTACTTTGCACTGCATTCTCATACTTAACTTGAGGTTCTTTGTAAGCTCTAGTGTCTAATTTTCTATTCCCACCATTAGTGCTGTTTTCAAGTGATAGGAAAATTCCCAATGCATTGACACATTCTCCTCGAAGCGCACTTGATTGGTAAAATAGGCATTGTGAGAGAATATTTAATTACTTTCTAATACAAATTTCAATATACATTATTTAAAGCAGCTGCATTGGTTATTATTTAGCCTCAATTAATTTGGACATGAAAAGGTCAAAGTACACATAACTTTCACGATAAAGTGCTGAATAAATGGAACAATCTGTCCGTTCATTTAGTAGTTGGCTGTGATGAATAGAAACATGGAAAACTATTCGGGAGAGTAAAAAAAAAAAAATTACATTCATAAAATTTGATATTCTAGAAATATACTAGATAAAAAATGTCCAAGATGAATAAACTTTCGTTATTGTGAAAATTCATAAACACATAAACAGTCTGACTACAGGATGATGGAAATGTTACAGGACATTTGAAAATTCAATAATTCATGAATATTTTTAAAAAAATCGATAGTTCATGTACATTTGAACACGATGCGGTTTGTACGAAAATAAATTCTTAGAAATTAGTCAAGTTTTACTGTTCACCATGAAAAAAATACTGTATTTTCATCAACAAATGATACTGTAGATGTATGTGAGAAACTGCCCAATATTAATTAAGCTGTGGGTGTCCAATCATTAGGATTTTGAAGAAAGCCCCATCTTTTGATAACAAAATGAACTAATTCTTACTTAGTATAAGGGAAAAAACTATTTCTTCCTAAGCATTTATTTAAAATGGTATCGTCCTACTCTTTAATGTTCGAAAATTATTTATTTTTCAAATTTAATGATAGTTTTGGGTTACAATGTATAATAATACAGTCAATAATATTGGTATCGTAATAGTAAGATCCCCAAATATGTAATTTTATACAAAGAAGTCGACCAACTACAGGTACGATATCCAGGAAAGTGACTCCAAGAAAAAGTAATCAATAGGCTTTAACTATCCCATTGAATATCCGATTTGCTTTTAAAACCACTCATCCCAGAATGTCAGGTAAACAATTCATTCATCAATCACCGTATAGTTGAAATATTGTTTTCCCTGATCCCTCCGTTCTACTATCTGTTATAAATCCAAACAATCACTCTCATTCTGTTCAATAATTTTAAATAAATGAATTAAATTTCCTCCAGTTAAGCTCTACTAGAGCGTTTACATATTCAATTTTCTTAGTCAATCACTATACTCGAATGAAACAAAACCCTGAATCATCTTCTGAGACCTGTGGAGAAACCTCGCCAGCAACTCAGTGTCATTTTTTAAGATGTCCGACTACGTTTAAAATAACAAAATCAATGCATTTTTTTTTTTTTTTTTTAATTATTTTTTTTTTTTTATTATTATTATTATTATTTCGTTTCATATGATTCATATTTTCTTGTACTTTAAATAAAAGTTTAGTTACAGTCGTTCAAAAACGGTTGTTAATACGAAAATCTATGCAGAGATATTCCAAAATCGTGTTTTATTAAAGAATAGATTTTTCGCTAATATTACAATACAGCTTTTGTTCTATCTCAAAATATATTTAAGATAGAGTTTATAATTTTTTATAGTGTTGCTCGTTATACTATGATGAGTATAATGGCATACAGATTTGATTGTACCTATTTCGTTGGAAAAGTTATTGCTATATATACATAATAATATGTTGCAAAAATATGGAAATTTATGTGCAATATTATACTACAACCTATATATTTTTTATTTTTGAAAATATAACTTAAATTTTAGATCTTTATACTCATGAATATCATAGAATAATGTAGTAAAAAGTAAAACAAAATATATTTTCAAACTTTTTTTTTTTTTTTTTTGTTTTCTTTTTACAACGTTAGCCGTTTTGACAAAATATTGTTCAATTTGCTCTAAAAAGCTCTTTCTTTTTCTTTTTTTTTTTAAATAAATTAAAAAAGTTAATATTTTTCTCAATTTCATGTTTTTATCATAAAATGAATATTTTAATGCAATAAAAAGTTTCATTAATAAGGTGGTTTTTTTTAATTGCTCCGAACGTAGTCTAAGATATGGTGACCAAAATTGCTCTACATTCTCAAGATGTGGTCAAACCAATCCCCTATACAATGGTAAAATATTAACTCTAAATTTAGTAGAAACGCTTTTTATAATAAATCCTAATATCCGGTTAGCCTTTTTACAGGCTGCTTCACATTGATGAGCATTTGATACAAATTGATATTTAATTTCTTCTATCAATTTACAACGTTCTGTGTCTGTTCAGGTTCAACATAGTCTTGAATTACATTATTTTTCATTATTATGTAATAATCGTAAGAGACACAGATGACTCACGCTTTGACTGTTTAACGTGACATCCAACTGCATGAGAACATGTCATTTCAAGTACGATTCGTAGATTTCATTGGTATATATTTTAGATACGTATTATCCTGTCAACCATTTTCTGAAACACAGCAACTGTCACCAAAATTCATTTACAGTGCATATTTACCAATATTAGAAAGAAGGACTCTAGTCATTCAGGTCTTCACAGTTTGTTGTGATATCACCGTTAACCTTTATTGATGTTAAAGCTGACTTTCGGTAACAGATTCAAGGTACTCTTCTGTTCGACGGGTACCAGTTGGCGCAATTGTTGCCAAGCCTAAATGCTTGAACGTTTAAATGACGCATAAATTATCGCCAAGTCTAAACGTTTAAGGTTTGTTACATGGTTGCTACAGCAATCCCATAACGGTTTATTATAGGAAACTTAAATGATTTGAAGGTTGCTAGTTTGAAGGAGTTATCACAAATATTTGGCGGTTTTTATCTGGTAACCGTCTAACTGAAGAGTTCGGTATTTGTTGTACTTTGCCAACTGAATAATGTGTAACCTTCTGTGTGTCAATAAACAATGATTGTGTTTTCATTTCGTTTTCAGCTAATTGGGAGTGTTTGTGAGCCTTCTACAGAAGCTGGAGGAAACAACGAGTCCAGCATGGACGTCGCATTACGCAGCTACTTAGACAAAATGGTTAAGGATTTAGAGACTGTGATAAAGGCATACTCGGTAAGATACCCACAACCATAGACTTATTATTATTATCAATAGACTGCGCGTTCCCACTTCAATTATACAACAAGAATGAAACCAAAATGAATCACATGAGTAGGGACTTTTTGGGAGCAGGGTTGCAGATTTGGCGGGTTTCTCCTCACTCAGGCGATAAAGGATAATAAGATTATTAGATAAAGGATTAATTTTACGACGTAGCCAAATTAAAAGCCACGTGACTGATAAACGAATTTTGTGATTCATTTTGGTTTCATTCTCGTTGTATGATTGAAGTGGGAACGCGCCGTCTATCGATAATAATAAGTCTATGCACTCAACTTACAATTCAATTTACATCGGGGCGGATTTCTAATTTACGATCCAGTAGAAATTTGGCCACATATAAACTTCTTTTCCGCTGGAGAAATTCAAATGAAAATTACTGAAAAAAAAATCATTGGAAAATTATATGCATAAAACCAAATTCAAAGTTGTGATACTAAAACTTAAAAACTATCGCTAACTTTCACAAACATACAGAACGACGGATTGCAAGTTTCAAATTCAAAATATGTGCATAAATCAATTGAAAATTGACTGCGATATTTGAATAGTGAGGTTGAGAAAGAAAAAAAAAACGAGTCCGGCGATTTAAAATATTTTAAAAAGTTGAATTTAAAATATCAATGATAAATTCCTAGGGTATCCGTTTTTGTCAGGGGAGCTATTATATTTTGAAAGGCATGCTCCTTAATATAACGGATATGCTATACGCTGTGATATATTCATTAATTGATTTATTAAAATATTTTGGAAAACAGAAAAATATAATGAAGAATTCCAATTTTTCTTTTATCACAAATGTCAACTTTAATTTCATTCTGAAGAAATCTTAAACCGAAGTGCAAAAATCAACTGTATTGGTTTCACTAGTTCTAGTATTTTTCCAATAGTAATTTTTTGGAGTTAAAATTGATGTGTTGAAATGAATAGTAGTACCATCATTATCCAAAAAGTAAACAAAAGCCTAAATATATCTAAATAAATATTTTCGTTCTTAAATTGAGCCTAACCTTTTCATATATATTGCAACCTTGTAACAAAAGCAATACAACTCAAATTTGTTTATTTTATAAGAATAACAGACAGCATGTACTTAAAGCTAGTTGAACGGCAGGATTGTTTACAAGTTGAACTGACTAATAGCGTTCTTCCAGATTCAAATCCATGTAGTTGTCGTGATCTCGTGTACAAATAACAGATACAACACCTAGGCACTAGTGGTCACTTTTGCCTAGTTGTTGGCGTGCTTGTCTATAGTATGAGAGGCGACTGCAATTTGTGGACCCCATTGAACATCATTCTGAATTTTTTATAGAAATTGGAGAAAAGTGAGTAGATTAGGAATCCACTGGTCTGCCGTGGCAAAAATGGCCGAAACTGATCAAAAATCGACTTGGAATTAGTTGAACTAAAATCCGATTGCCAAATATGTCATAACTTGCTAAAAAGAGAACAAACTTTTTCGTCTGGCAACCCACTGCATTTTGATTTTCAATGAGAAACAGCGCAAACGATTTCTGATTGTATCTTTTAAAAGTAAGCCAAATTGACGACATCAGTTACGTCATCAGTGATGCAATGTTTATTGCCAATTTGGCTCATTTGTGAAAGATTCTAGTAAGCCATAGCACACATCCGAATCGTCTGCAACCTTCTTAATTGAAAATTAAAGAGTGAGGGTTACCAAATAAAAAAAAAAATTCATTATTTGGCAAGTTAAGGCTTATTTGGCAATTGGATTTAGTTCAACTTATTAAAAGTCAATTTTTGAACAGTTTCGACCATTTTTGCCACCGCACACCAGTGGATTCGTAATCTACTCACTTTTCTCCAATTTCTATAAAAAATTCAGAACGATGTTCGATGGAGTCCAAAAATTGCAGTCGCCTCTCAATCTACTACTGATCTAGGAGTCCCTGGTTCGACTCCCCGTTTGCACACATCGCTACATAGTCCATGATACAATTTAACTTAAAAATGAAGAATTTTGAGTTATGTCACCTTTGTGCCAAGAGTGCCACATGTACTTATTGGTCGGCTAGAGCAGAGCTCGCACTTCTCCTCATGGCTGTTCTTTTAACTTGTTTCGAAACACAAGCTCCAATAATGTAATTTTTACTTTTTACTAGACTAATGAGTTTATTGAATTTGTTGATATTAACCCTTTGCACTCCAGTGGCGCCTCTCAGGCACCACACGATTGGATGCCAAACCACGAGAGGACCATTAGGTGTGATGCTGAAATTCGATGCAAGGCCAATGACTGTGTTTAGTTTCTATGAAGCAAATTCATAAACACCAACCGAACCTAAAATGTCTCGAGTCGCTGATTCCTCCACGCGAAAAAGGCCTGGAGAGCATAGGGTTAATAACGATGGTTTAAAAAATTATGTTGAGGATTTATGTTATGATGAACTCCTATACTAAACTTCAACTTAACTAGACATCACTTAGACGGTAGATCGTCACAGTGTTCATAGGTATTTAATCCATTTTGGCGGCGTGAAAGCGTAATGTTCGCCAAACCACAACCCTATAGAGAACAAAAGGCTATAAGATTTGGCGAGAATTATGTCGTCACTCCGCCAAAATGGATTAAATACCTATGAGCACTGTGACGATTTATCGTCTAAGTGATGTCTAGTTACCACATGAAGTTTAGTCTAGTAAGGATCATTCCCTATGCTACAATCTTCTAGTTCAGTTCATTTAGAAACTACTTTGTATAAACTGTTGACATTTGGTGAGTAGGTAGGAAGATGATCCCTTAATGATATGACATAAATCAAACACTCGAAAATAGCTTCCAATATATTTTATAGTTGAAATCCTTACATCAATGCCTATGTAGTGGTTCCACCTGAAATAGTCTTTTGCTTTTTTAATTTTCATTCATAAAATAAAATATATTAGAAGCTATTTTCGAGGGTTTTTTATATCATTTCATTAAGGGATCATTTTCCTACCTACTCACCAAATTTCATATACAAAGTAGTTTCTAAATGAAATGGGCTAGCTTTTTATAATATACATATACATACACATATATATATACATATACATACACATATATATATACATATACATACATATATATATATACATATACATACACTTATATATATACATATACATACACATATATATATACATATATATATAAACACATATATATATATGTAAAGGTAAAATAGTGTTGACACTCTTAGGATATAAAAAAGCAGCCGAGATTAAACAAATATAAAAGTTTACTGTCAGAGAGGCTCTGAGCGAAGTGGGTGATGCAATCACTAGTCAAGATTTGATATTCCAAGAGGCGGAGTCAAAACGGATTACGTACCTTATATGAGTTTGAGGGACGTTCTACTATGTTCTAAGTGGTTCTCGCTAACTGGAGAATTTACTAGAGCGATCTAATAGCTTCATTGACTATTCCAATGCGAATACATTACATATATATATATATATATATATATATATATATATATATATATATATTAATTTTAAATCTTTGTTAGCAGGAACAACAGCATAATTTGCTGAAAGAAAATTTATTTTTGAAACAAAGTCAGGATAATAAAGATGATTGCATCAATAAACTACTGTCTAGAGTAGAGGTAAGTGGAATATGTTTTCCGAAGTGAATTTAAATGCTTTATTACGGGATTTATTTATTTTTATTTTATTTTATTTTTCAACAGGAAACCAATCCTTACGAAACATTTGAAGAAGTATCCAGCTTGGGAGCATCCTCTATCTCAGTCTCGGAAATCGGAGAAGACAATCAATTTTCTAAGAAAGAGGTAAGGTATAAAAACTTACGACCAGCCAAAAAAAAATAGGTAATGGCCAAAATGGCCAATTTCAGTAATGTCTAGCAATTACTTTAAGATTGAAGAGACTTCTAAAAGCAACAAGAAATAACGACTATTTCTCATTGCAAGTCAAACAGAAATGTGGTTCTTCGAAATGTATTCAAAGTTTTTAAACTTTCATTCATTTTACATAATCAGAAAATAATCGCCAAATCATCCAATATGGATTGTAGGTTTTTTTTTATAAATAGAGAAATAATTTTTTCCTTTTATTTTACTTTTTATTATCTTTATTTTTATTAAATAAGAAATACTTCCAAAAAAAAAAAAGAAGAAAAAAAAAAAAAGTGGTAACTATAGGTTTATTTATTTTGGGCATTTAATATCTATTTTAAATATAATTCTATTATAATTTTCTGTTAGATACAGGTATATTTTGCTATCGGTTTAGAATTCAAAAAATGCTTGAAATGAAGAAAATAACAATATAAAGGTAGTGTGGTTTTGAATAGTAATTTATTTACAAATTTTACAGAAAACAGCCCATACAATGGAAAAAGTCAATTGCAAAAAAGTTTCTGAGATTAGGTCCATTTTTTATTTTTTTTTTATTTTAAGACAATGTTGAAATAAATTATGAGAGGTTCAACTTTAAGAACGCTTACAAAATTGATTATTTTAATTTTGAAATCTAAAAGGTATTTTAATGATCATGAATTATTGATATCTAAGAAAGTATTGAGAACAAAAGTTTTATTCAACATAACATTTTAAATAAGCGTTTAAATCAATTTTTATTTGAGCATACTTTATAACATTATTATCAAGACAATATGTGGAATTATTTTTTAAACAAAGATACTACCCACTCAATTTTAAAATCTTTATAGTTCAGGAAATTTTAAAGTTAGCATTTCTTTTATGAAAACAAAAAATACTTGATTTGTCCTAAGGAGCAATTTTGTAATAGATTTTTAATTAACAGGGGACATATAAAAATTAAAATTGTGTAACTACCAAAAAAAGTTATCCATTCAAAGCTCCATAAATTTCTTGAACAACAATGAATAATTTATTACACTTTCTTGATATCAGAAGTCTAAGGAAGTAACAATACCAAACTTTAAATGAGATCTTGCGGATACGAAGGACGAACTCAACAAAAGGTAGTTGTCAGAAAAACGCGTTTGAAAAGTTTTTCCTTTATCGATTTTCACATACTTGGTATCATTCTTTGAGTATTTTGAGACAGAAAGAATGACGAACACGACATAAAAAATATACCTGTCAAATCTGCGAAGGCTCTAGATTCGTAAGGCGAAAAAATACTTTTCGACCCAATGTTGAGTTCGCCCATCGTATTCGGAACGCCTCAATTATTCTAAAATTCTAAATTTCGTTTTAATTTACAAAAGCATTTGAAAATTTTATTAGTTATTTAAATTCCTGGTCCCACATTGAACTATATTTGAGGTGCAGATAATGAATCTGAAGGAATGTTCAAACACAATAAAACTTTAATAAATGGTGCTCAACTCCTGCTATACTAAACTTCAACTTAACTAGATATCACTTAGACGGTAGATCGTGACAGTGCTCATAGGTATTTAATCCATTTTGGCGAAGTGAAGACATCATAATTCTCGCCAAACCTTATAGCCTTTTGTTCTCTACAGCAGGGGTTCCCAACCGGTGGTACGCGTACCACTGGTGGTACGCGGGAACGTTTCAGGTGGTACGGTGGTTTCAGGTAAACTAAAAGAAAGTTTTATCGATCTTAAAGAAGATAGTTCCATGAAAGATTATTTTAAAGAGAAATCTTTAATTAACTTCTGGATCGGATGTAAAACCGAGTACCCTTTGATCATCTGGCAAGCTCTGCTATTTTTTATGCCATTTGTTACGAGTTACTTGTGTGAGAGTGGATTTTCTGAACTCTTGTACATAAAAAATAAACATAGAAGCAAAATAAGTGTTGAAGAGGACTTAAGATTGAAGATAAGCTCCATTACTCCTAATGTTGGTATTTTAATCACAGGCAAACAACAACAAGTTTCGCACTAAAGACTATAAAAGTATATTTTGTATGATGATTAATTTTTTGCTGAGTTTGTACTAATTTTTTATTTGTATGTTTTTAGACCTATGGGTAATAAATAAAACTGTAAATTAATACCATTTTAATCTTTTTATTTCTCCTTTATTATAAGCATGTTATAAATAAACAAATATCTAACCATTAAATATGAAGTTTTCTCAGGAATTTAATTCAAAAAGCCTTTGAACACTTTTAGAATAGTAAATATTATACATTTATTTAAATAATTAGGTCTGGTGGTACGCCAAAATTTCTCAAAAAGTCAAGTGGTACGCAGGTGCAAAAAGGTTGGGAACCCCTGCACTACAGGGTTGTGTTTTAGCGAACATTATGCTTTCACGCCGCCAAAATGGATTAAATACCTATGAGCACTGTCACGATTTACCGTCTAAGTGATGTCTAGTTAAGTTGAAGTTTAGTATAGGAGTTAGTCCTTCAACCTATAAAACTTTTAGTGCATAGTGTAGCATATATACTACACAACTTGGTTGTAAAATTTGAGTAATAATTCAAATATTTTACTCCAGTTTGAAATTGAAATTAATTATATCAGTCATACTAAAATTGTTTGTACCTAAAAAAGTATTTTTAGTAGAATACTTTCTGTAGTATACCAGTTACATATCCGCTAGTTGCATCATAAAGGAAACTTGAGGTGTGGAACATCGCACAACTTTCAATTACACTATAATACTGATGTCAATTTGTGTCATTTACCGTTTTTATGTTTTCTTCATTCATTTAGAAAAAATAATCAGTTTGGAGATATTTTTTACCATAATTCTTGTCTTAAAAAAAAAAAAAAAAAAAAAACTTCGCCAATTAGATGTGATTTTGGCGATATACTTTTTGATAATTCTTATATTATCTTATCCCTATAAGTGAAACTGAGGAGAGGAGAAAAAAATGGTCGTTGATGAGGTATGCTCATGGAAATAAAACTGTGTATTAAAGGCATTCGTTTTTCAACTTTTTAACCCATTAAAGCATTTTTATGGGAATTTCGGAGGTGGGGAAGTTTAGAACACCTTAAGAGGCATTACCACAGCGATTTTAGGTACAAAATCGTTAGAGCCGTTTTATAGCAATTACTGAAAAGCACGATTTTTTCAAAGGCTAATGCGCATGCGCAATTTTGACGAAAACCTTAATGGTATGTCCCTGTGTCATCACCAACCAGCACACCAAATTTGAACATCGTAGATCAATTTGTTCGGGAGTTATGCTGACTACAGACACACAAACAGACAGACATTTTTTCTAGATAACTTTTTTGAGATCAGGATGTTCCAAAACGTGATGAAATGCAAAAAAATATGTTGTTGTTTTTTTACCGGATACTATACTTTTACTACCCTATATATACATGTGGGTAATTGAAAGTAAACAAATATGCACCAGAGGATTAACAATATTGGGCGTGCACTGTAGGAACTGATCCTTCAATGCACGTCCAATATAAAAGCAAACTATTTTTATGCAATCAGAGTGCGAAATAATTACTTTTGTCTAAATGTCTAGAAACAAACAAACAGATAATAAAACTTGGGATAGTAATCAACTATTTTATTTAAATCTCGAAATTTCACAAAATATGTAAAGATGGATCGATTGGATCGTCAATCTGTCCCTTAGATTTAAGGTTAACTTTTGTTCTTGATACTCGCTAAGTTACAATCTGAGTAAACTGGTGAGAAGATTCCCTATACTCGCTATAATACAATCTACTCACCCAAATCGTTTAGAAACTACTTTAAATAAAGCCTTAAAATGATTATAGACGCAAAAATTATCACTTAATGAAATGACATAAATTAAAAACTCGGAAATAACGTCTAATATATTTTATTTTAATATTTGAAATCCTTGTGTCAATATAGATGCAGTGGCCCCACCTGAAATAGTCTTTTGCTTTTTTTTAACTTGCATTTATATTAGACTCAATTTTCGAGTTTTTAATTGATGTCATTTCATTTAGTGATTAATTTCGTTTCTATTCATCAAATTTCAAGTTTTTAAACAAAGTAGTTTCTAAAAGTAACTGGGTGAGAAGATTGTATTATAGTGAGTATAGTGAAATGATCTCTACTATGATTTACTTAATGCTTATTATTATTATTATTATTATTATTTTTTTTAGCTTACTTTCTACCGAAGAAATGTTTTAAATAATATGAATTTTGGCACCAGGGAATAATAATCCAACAAATATATTAAAAATTAATAACCAAAGTCAGACCTTAAGCAGCCAAAAAACAGATACTAAGATATGAGATCTAAAAATATTAAAATTTGAAGTCTCGACTGAATTTCTTCGTCAGGGGGTTTGAACCCAGTCGGGATTTCAAATTTCAATAATTTAATATCAGTATTTTGGTTGCTTAAGGTCTGACTTTGGTTATTAATTTGTATTATATTTTTAGGATTGTATTGAACATTTTGCTTTCATGTAGCATTGCGCTGAAGGTGTGCGAGCAAAGGCTTTCTAACTTCTTATGTATTTCTAACTTCAGTTTAATATTTTTGATGTTTCTGCAATAAATTTTTATAACTTTCTTGATTTTGACAGGGTATAATAAGTTATCATTAACAAAATTTGAAGGAAAAGTTAAATGGTAACTACTTTTTAGAAATATTTTGTAATAAACTAGTTTTAAATAACTTTAATGATAAAAAAAAAAAAAGCACCCTAGTTATTTTCTTATCAAATTTTGTCAATGATATCTTACTACAGCTGTTACACCTGGTGCCGAAATTCTTTTTTCTACTTTCAATTTCCCATATGTAGTATGTACATAGGGTAATGAAAGTATAGCATTCTGTCCACACAAAAAAATTCGATTTTTTGCATTTCTCCACGTTTTGAAACAACCTGATTTCAAAAAAGTGATGTGTGTGTAGTCAGCATAACTCCCGAACAAATTGACTTACGATGTTCAAATTTGGTATGAGGGTTAGTGGTGACCATGGGACCTACCATTAAGATTTTCGTCAAAATCGCGCATGCGCATAAGGTAGCTACTATTGAAAAAGTCCTGTTTTTCAATGATTGCTAAAAAACGGCTCTAACGATTTTTATAAAAATCGTTGTAGTAATATCTCTTAGGGTGTTCTAAACAACCCCACCTCCGAAAATCACTTAGAAATGTTTTAATGGCGTAAAAAGTTAAAAAATGAATACCTTCAACACAGAGTTCTCCTAATCAACAATCGTTTTTTCTTCTCCCCTCAGTTTCGCTTATAATAAAGGATAATATAAGGATTATCGAAAAGTATATCGCCAAAATAACCATTTTGGCTGAGGTGTTTTTTTTTTTTTTTGTTTTTTTTTTACCCTTACAAGAATTATCGCAAAAAATATCGCCAAACCAAACTGGCCATTTATTCTAAATGAACGATGAAAATATACAAACGACACAAATCCACGTAAGTATTATAGTGTAATTAAAAGTTGTGCAATGTTCCACTCCCCTAGTTTAAAATAATACTATAATGCATTAGTCAGATATTGTGATTAATGATTGTATCACTCAATGAAAACGAAGGAAGAAATCGAATGATATGTATAACATTCACTGTTTGCCGACAAAGGGTTTAGTACATACCGGTTCTTTTTTTATGGCCATTTCGGAGGTATTTTCATGATTTATTCTATTTATTTTATAAATAAACTAGTATAAAAATAAAAAGACAATTTCTAATGTATTCTGCTGCGGCTTATACTGACATATACATTATACAGGGTAGTCATAAGGAAACTTTGCCGATATATGGATCTCTAGCTTTCGTTCCATACAACAGATCGATATGAGATTTCTAGTACAGTTATTCAGAGGTATGAGCTCGGGATTCTGTGAATAGCAACATATTGCGCTTACGGTTATGGTTACAGGTACAGAAATTCGAAATTTTCGAATGGCAATGCCTACTTTTTCTTGTCGCAAAATTCTCAGTGCATGCGAAAACCCTTAAGAGCGTTGGAAAGGTACGTGTACCATAAAAAACAAAAAATGGACGCGTTATGCACACACACACAAAAAAAAAAAGCTCTGCGAACGGACAACAAAAACACGATCGGTGCTCACGAAGGAAATTGGCATATGACGGAGGTCAAAGACACTAATCATTGATGACAACCAAGATTGGACAAAAGAACACTTTTATTTGGATTACATATTTTCCACATGGGTGACATCACAGGCTATTTTATCGGTTTTAGACGCTGAATATCTACCGATCGTGTTTCTGTTGGCCGTTCGCAGAGCTGTTATTTTGTGCGTGCATAACACGTCCGTTTTTTGTGATACACAAACCATTCCAACACTCCTTGGGGTTTTCGCATGCACTGAGAATTTTGCGAAGGGAAAAGTGGACGTTGCCATTCGAAATTTTCGAGTTTCTGTATACCTATAACTATAACCGTGAGCACCATTTTGTTGCTATCCACAGAATCTCGAATTCATACCTTTGAATAACTATACCTGAAATCTCATCTCGATCTGTTGAACCGAATGACCTCTAAAGGTCCATACATAGGCAAAGTTTTTTTTTATGACCACCCTGTATATTGACTTTAAACTGTGATTATCTGACGTCAATTTGATGGTATTGCTCTGCAGGAATTGAGAATGGGGAAGGTTAGGACTCTTAAAAGTGGCGCTTTATCGAAATGAAACAATGCAATTTTTATAATTTTCTTCGAAATAGTTCCAATGGATTGATTTTTGTATAAATTTTTAATAACTAATTAATAATGACTCCCAAATGCATGTATTGTGATATAAATTAGTGAGAAAATAAACACGTAAATTAAGAGCATTTAGTTCTTTTACAATCAAAAGCTAACTTCAGTAGAATAACAAGTGTCTGCGAAATCCAATGACAAAAAAATTGGGCTTCTGTGTCAATTACTTTCTGAGAAAAAGGTACATGAAATATGCCAAATTAATATTACTGTTGTTCTTTTCCATAAAAAATAGTCCATGATGTAGGGTAGACAAATACATTTAATAACAGGACGGACAATTAACGATCTACGGAGATAAAGTTCACTAAGAACCAATTCGGTACACAGCCTGTAAACATCAGACAGAACAACACAGGTCTTCCCACGTTCATGTTCACAAGAGGAATGGTGGTTTCCCGGTAGAGGGACGAACAAACTACATCTACACGGATCTTGTATTAATCCGCATAAAATATAGTTCGCTCGCCCCAATACCAACAATTACCGGTTTAGAAGCTACCAACTCTCATTAAAAAATTCCAGGCTACAGTTGGGGTTACCACTACGATTAGAAACCTTGAGCACCAGGATTTATTTTTTTGAACTACAACACTGTTGACGACACTAAGATAAAACCTTGTCTTAGAAAATATGCGTAACATGAACATTGAGGAATTTGGTCTACTACTATTTTCTGTTAGAAGATTCGTTCACACAAGCACTTAGAGATACAAACACGCACATCTGAAACAATGCTTTTGTTTACGTTTCTTATTTAAAAAACATTGATTGCTTTATTACAAATAGCATAAATTATAAAGCAAAGGGTCGTACCCCTAACTATATTTTTGTCATTAAAAAATAATTGTTTTAGGCTTTTAACACATTACCTTCTTTCGATAAATGTTAGACCAAAATCTGTTTTTAGTCTGAAGTCGGTAGTGGACACACACGCTCATCTGATGATGACGATGATGAAGACAGGGATCTCGAAGACGAGGAAGTGATGATGCTTCAAGAAAAACTTAAACTCCAGAGGAAATCTTGGCCGACATCAGTCAGTATTCGTCGAAAGATTGGATCAACGAGACAAAGTTCCTCGTTAGATGATGAAACACAGGTAACAAAAAGAATTGAAACATTTCTACTTCAGTCTAATAATTTTGGTATAGTTGGTGACAAAAATCTCTCGACTTTTCGGATAACTTTCTCTACTTAACATGTTAACTTAATATTCTAAATTTTAAAATAAAGTTCAAAAAGTAATGACGGTTACAGGACTGATCCAGACCACATTTTAACCTTTACAACACCTTGTATAAGCCTCCAAAATGAAGAGAATGTAAAGTTCAGATAACAAGGAGCAATCTTTTTAAAATTTTGAAAAAGTGGTCTTAGTTTCACAGTTAAGATTTCCAAAACGTTTTCACGGTCAACTTTTTTAACAAGATTCGTACTGTATAAGCTTTAACACTGCATATGCACCAAATCTAGAATCAACCTATTCGGAGAGAGGAGGTTACCATCGAAAGCCTTTTCGCCCAATTCTTGTCATATGAAATCACCCAGCAACCTTGTCACTTTAAGTCTACTGACAGATAAATGACAAAGCTTTCATGAACTGGCATACTATCTCGGGACGATGGAAATCTTAAAACTTTCTTCGATATTTGCGAAAATCATTGTAAGCTATACTAAAAAGTTTCTCTGATAAATCCTTGACTTCATAGCTTTTTTAGGCTGCGAAGCTATTCTGTTCTCGTATTGAAACACTACATTTGATTCGGTAAAATGTCTTTCAGTGCCCCGAAGATGCAAATCAGGAAGAACTGTGGCGTCTGGAGTTTCCGCCGCCCCCGCCGGAGCTGAACGAG
This sequence comes from Linyphia triangularis, assembly GCA_963978545.1. Classification (NCBI taxonomy): domain Eukaryota; kingdom Metazoa; phylum Arthropoda; class Arachnida; order Araneae; family Linyphiidae; genus Linyphia; species Linyphia triangularis. The sequence goes on along the minus strand of OZ021723.1, from coordinate 2,882,096 downwards.
AGCACATGGGCCACTCCCTCCATGCCCATCTTCTCAACAGTGCCGGAGAGCCTCATTGAAGAAGTCAATCCAACTCCAGAGGCACAGCCCAAACCAGAAGAAGAGGAAAGGTCCACGAAAAAAGGTGCTAACGACTGGGAAGTGAAGATGCTTGTCGAGCAATTCGAGGAGAACGTGGTCATGAAAAGCAGCAGGCGGCATTCCAGTGGCGAAGCTCTCACATGGGACAAAGTCCTTCGCATGAGGAACACTGTAAGGACTAAGAACAATTCATCCTCATCCTCTCACATGAGCGGCTCTCGCGCCGGTCGCAAGTTTAGCCTGGTCGAGCAAGGAACACCAGTCATGTGTTCCACCATTCCCCAATCCACTTCTTACACGAGCTTAATGAATCTGGGGAGCCATCCTCCTCCAACTTCCAGCGACAGCAGCGTCCGTCGAAAAATGGGGAACTATCAGCAGGATCCACCAACAGGCAGGAAGAGTAGCTTACCCACACTACCACAAGCCACTTCTATCAGTATGGCCCGGTGGATGAGCATGGACCAAGTAAAGCAGCATGGCGAGTTCAGGAACCACGATTACACCCACCAGACGTCCATGTCCTCTGGGTGCTCCCAGGAGACAGTCATCGAGATGGACACTAAGTCGTCTTCGGTGGACAATGTCTATTACTCTGATATAGCAGCTCTGGGGACCAGGTCGCCGTCTTCCCCGAATGTGGCTTCTGATAGGGACACACATATGTCTCTCGATTTCTCTGCCGTTCCACGACTTTCAGACTGGCCTTCCAGTCCGTGTCTTCCAACTATCCGGGAAGACGAACAGACGGCTGGCACGGCCAACACGCCGTCGAAATCGTCACCAGGGAGAAGCATCAGCCATGATTGCATCCCTAAAAAGGCCCATCATCAAAATCACCAAGAAACTGGTATATATTTCCAAGGTAATTCAGATTCCTTCCAAGCATTTGAAAGTCTCTACGACCACACAAACGACCAAATCAGCGTTGGGGACAGCGTCATTTTGAACATGAATCCCCATAGTCAAAATATTAGTTCGGATAATCCGTATTATTCCAACACGAGGGCGACAAATATCTCTACGGCATCGGAAGTTGGAAGAGTGACACCGTTGAAAGATAATCCCAAATCGCTATCTCAAAGCAGTGTTGTCATAGCTATACCTGATTTTGAGCATCAATTCTAAGTCCTAGTAGAATAGAAAAAATTTGCTGGATCTAAAATGGACATTGATCTATTACTTACAGAACATGTAACTCAATTCGCGTCAGATCTCCAAGCCATTTTTTCAAAGAACTTTACAAATGAAACATGTTATTTAAAAAATAATAATAATCTGCATATAATGACATGAAGCAAAATGTCAATACTATTTTAAAATATTTGACTTCCACTATTGTTAATCTATTTTAGTAAACATTACGACTACATGCTTCAAAATAATGTAATTGCAAACAAAGTACTATGTTTTATAAAAAAGCAACCACACAATAAAATATAATTTTAACTATTTTGGCTAGGGAACATGGAAATGTTTAGCCATATTTATAATATATTTTAAGTCAGATACATATGGTCACTCAAACCATTTCCTCTATTATATATATAAGTTATGCATACAACTTATACATATAATTTACATAAATATAAAGTTTATTTGGAAAGGAGTACAAAATAAATCTTAAAATAAAAAATAGTAATAAATAAATATTAAAAGAGATCATTACAGCTAATAATCATTTTATCATTTGTGTTTGATACATACACTTTCATATAACATAAGAAGCACTTCAAATATTATCTTAAATGAAAAAAAAAAAAAATATTGAAAACAATGATTAACTTTTAATTAAAACAACAAATCAATATGAAATTAATTTATGGCATGGAATAACCACGACATAATATTAATGTAAATTATAAACATTTTTTTTTTTAAATTTTAATACATGTATATAAATGTTTTATGATATAATCATGTTGTTTGTAAAAAAAATATTAGATACTTTATATTGGTTGAAATATGAGCATTAAAGTTTTTAATTAATATTATAACCACACAAAAAAATGGTGCGAATAGTAAAATACTCCAATAAATAATTGTATAAAAGTATATTATATTAATACACTTTTTTAAACAATTATAACGTGAAGAGTATTACAGAATAAAAAAAACTAACTCTTTTAAATAATGCAAAAAATGATTTTCATTATCGTAGAAAGAAGATAACTGATCGTGATAAATAATATATATATATAACTGATTTTATTAATTCACATTAAAACAAATGGTTAGATAATGTCATGTTGTCCTATAAATGTTGCCTTTTAATTTATTTACGATACATTTACAGGGTGATAAAATTATTTTATATCATCAATATCAGATATGTTACATCCTAAATAAAGTAGGTGCAACATAAGCCCTATAACCTGTTTTTTTTTTTTTTTTAATGTCACAAAATTAGGTTAGGATGTAGCTTATTGTGAATGGATGTTCTTAGAAAAAGTATAATATGGTCACTCTTACAAGTGCTCATCCGGGTACAACTCCTTGATTATCTTACTACCCGAGAGTAATATCTTTCAATTCGTTTTTTGTAATGTCATTTAAATACATTTTTGCAATGATATCAAGGTGCATTTGAAAGCAAGATTGATTGCAAACCTATTCTCAATAAGAGTACAGAATAAATATACTTTATTTGGTAAAACATTTTGTTTATTAAAATACTTTAAAATGCAATTATTAAAATTTAATAGTTATTATAAATCATAAATTAATATTAATCAAATTTATTTAAAATTCTAGTCATTAATTACTATGAATAACCATAAATTATAACGAACATTAACATTGTCATGCATAATCATAAATTTTTGTGGGAAACCACGAATTATTAATTTTATAAAATCCTAAATTTAATGAAATGAAATTCATCCAACCTTTCTAATTTGCAACATATGTACGCCTATAAAATTCTCAATTCTCCCAGTTAATCTTTTTTATAGCTTTTTAGCTGTACATGAAACCAAATTTATAAAGTATATTTAAAAGTTTTAAAATATGTAGACCAGAACTGCATTATTGAAAAAAGAACCATTTTGCTATTGAAGTGCACATGAAAAATAAGATTTCATAATATATTTACCCTAAATCTGACTTTTGCTAGTCAGGGCCGCAACTAGAATTTTTGGCACCCGAGGCAGACTAAGACTTTGGCGCCCCCTCGCATGTTACTGATCTACTCCAATCAGGGCCGTAGGCAGGGTGGGATCACCCGGTACACAACCCCCTACCCCCCCCCCCCCCCACCTCCTTGAAATTGTGTGAAATCTCGTTTTACCATTTCTCTCTCGTTTTTTTTTTTTTTTTTTTTTTTTTTTTTTTTGTAACTTGTTATATGTATTTAATCAAATCTTCGACCATGACCCCCCCACTCCGAAAAAAAATCCTGGTTACCGGCTTGACTCCAATGTCCTATCTATTGTATCTTATTTAAAATTAGTTCCGATTCAATTTTGTGATGGCGATAGTTTGTAAACTTAGGAAGTGATTGGCCAAATAGACGCAAAATGTCTTGGAATATTATTTATTACCAATAACATAACGAAACACTCCATATAAATACCTACCTATCACTCCTACTAATACCTATATACCATACATACTCCATATAAATGAATATAATCATTGATCTAATTCTAAAAATAAAAAATTCAAACTAAACTTGCGGGCTTTTTTTTGCAGCAAAGAATTTAATGACATTTGTTAGTCCCATCTTGCTCCACGGTGTTTCATGAGTGATTTTTTAAAATTTTCAATTTGCTAAGACTTCTTTCGCCTGAAGCAACCGTTGCAGAAAGAGTTAATATCTTAAAGGCTGTGGTCAGGTTTGGATACCTTTCCTCAAGTCTGTATAGGAGTTTCATATGAGTTGTTGGAGGTTGAGGAATCTTTCACGATTCACGTCGATCGTGTAGATGTTATTCCCATTGAGAAACTTAAACTTGTCATTAATTTCTTCTTGTGCGAGAAACCGGGATTTTAGGGCATTCATTATTTCGTCCATGATGTCAAGCAAAGCAATTTTAAACAGATCCGGCTCTGATAAGTTGGAACTTTCATCTTCGCAGCCTTCATCAAACATTCTTTTCTTTTTCCTTTGTGCTTGAAAATCGGCAGATGCATTGTTGTTCTCAGTAATTTACTTGGCTTCTAAAATAGCATCAGATGATGCATTGTTACGAGTTGATTCCAAAAAACAGTTATCTAAACAGATTTTTAAAAAAAGTCTGCAGTTAAATCACCTCTTTGAAGAAATTTGTTTAAACGGATACACAGAAAGACCTAAAATAACTGGAAATAGAAAATACATTTTGGCTACCTGATTCCACGATAGAATTTTCCAAACTGAGGCCGGAGCGTGGTATTCGGCCGCCCGTGTGTAGAAACAGAAGTGGCCGCAACCGCCGCCGCCGCCCCCCCCCCCCTTTTTTTTTTTTTGATTCAGAAAAATCTCGCTTTTTTTTTCATGTTGACAATGCAGTAGTGGTTCTAGGCTTGACGAGGTCCTAGAAAAGACACAGACCCTTACATTTGGGGGAGCGAACCGAATATTTGATGGAACCAAAACAAAAAAAAGAGCAAATTTTATAGTCTTGTGTCAAAATTTCAAAGGGGCGAGGGGGTCATATAATATTTAAGGTTGGCCAGGCCCCTCCCCTGCCTACAACCCTGGAAAGACCTAGGATGCGAGGCCATTTTATTGTAATTTTGATATGCAATATTATCCAATTATCATATTATTTATCATCATTTCATTTATTATTATCCAACTTATGATACTGGCGCCCCCCCCCCCCCCAACGACCGAGGCACATGCCCCGCCCTAGTTGCGGCCCTGCTAATATAGAAACCATACAATTATGGCTTATCCAAATTTCGATTAAATAATACACATATAGCTTGCAATAATTGTTAAATTTCTTCATAATTATTTAAGTGTATGACAGTGATTGCTGTTAAACTTTTTTTTTCTTCGATATATTCTCCTAAATCGTGAAAGCATTTGCCATGCATTTAAGTAAATGTTAAAAAATTAACTTATTCAGGTTTTTAAATTTTAAGTTTGTTGGTTTATTTAAACACACTTTTAATGACTATATAGCCAGGGTCTTTCCCCCCCCCCCCTTTTTTTTTCTTTTCTTGCTTGACTAATGCAAAACAGAGAAAAAAATATATATTCCTCGTTAATTTATTATCACTACACAGATTCCAGAACTGTTTATGCAACGTTTAGTCGTTATTATATAAGTATAATGGAAAACTTGATATATCAGGGGTTTTTTACAAAAAGAAAAGGCATTCAAAGCGATTTTTGCATCGATAATTTGAAAGTCTCCCATAATCATCAATTATTGAACTTTGGATAAACTGGAAAGCAAACTCTAAACTGTAAATATTTAAATGCACATTAATTTAAAAAGCGACATTTAAAAAATAATAGACACAAGTCCTTTCGACCATTAACAGTCAAAAACATGTATACAAACTGTAAAGCATTGTTTAAAATATTTTGCTTCCATTGTTGTACCATTTACAGGGTGGCCACAAAATTCAGAAAAAAAGTTCCCGGATAATTCCCTGATAGATTTCTAAAAAATTCCTAGAGTTTACGGAACACTTTTTTTTTTTCAAATTTTCTCAACTTTTCCAGATATATCGACACCTTTATCAAATAGAACATGTATGCCTAGGAGATAAAATGCCATTTTTTTTTAAATAGTTTGACGAGTAGATGAACGGGGAAACGTACCTTCCAAACAACGACGGAAAATTTCCAAGATTTTTGTGAAATTTTACTGGATTCCTTGACATTTCCTGGATTTTTTCCAGAATCAAAAAGCTCCCCGACATTTCCCTGATTTCCAGGTTATGTGGTCACTCTGATCTACTAGTTTTAAATTATTATGTTTTTTCTTCAAAAGGTTCATCCAATACACTGATACCTACAGGTACAAGAAGTCGAAAAGTTTAATGGCCGTTGGATAGAAAAAAAGAACAAAAAAACTTTTGCATTCAATTCTTGCTAGCTTAGTTAAGTAAATACTATTTCTCTACTTGAATATTCTTCTACTAAAACAAAAAGTTAAAGTTATATTTTGAAATAAGGTAGGTTCTGAGTATCACATAAAAAACAATATTGAATCCAGAAATTAGTTGATATACATACAATAATTTTGATGTCGTGTAAGCATTTCTAATAGAATTATCTTTGAAGAATTTTCTTCATTAGTATAAAGTCGACTTTTGTTTTATAAAATCAGTCTTTTTCGTATATATCATTGTAAAAGTGTGTCTATTGCGATGTCCCAACATAATTGTTTTGAGAGCTTTGTATGAAATAAAACGTAAGACATTGTTGCATGAAATGAACTTCTGTGATGTGTAATGGATATAATTTGTAAATACTATTGATAAATGTACAGTTGGATTAAAAAAATGATTCTATTAGTTATGGCATATTCTTTCACTTAATGGATTAAAATCAATGAAACAGCTTTTAGAACATACAAAATAAAGATAATTATTTTTGGCACAACATCTTATTTTCAAGTTCATTAAAATATTAGTGAGTACTAACTAAAAAGCTTGAAAAAAAAAAAAGCTATAAAATCTTTAAAAAAAATTTCAAGCAAGTTATGAAAATAGAAAATATTCTACTAAAGTAAAGTAAAAGCTTTTAATTTTTGTGTGAGGATGACTTATTAATTTTTTTTTTAATTAATAAATCAACACTAAGTACATTTAGATTTATCAGGCTCCAAGATTAAGAGAAATTAAAAACAAACATTGCATTCTGAGTATCTACAGTTTTCCATTTCCTTAGAGTTATTAAATTATAAGCATATAAAATAATGACCACAATAGATTCTGCTAAGGTAATCTTTTTTAAACATTTTTCTTTAAGTAATGTACCATATTTTCAATGCTTGCAGCTCAAAGGTGCAACTATTTGAAATTAATTGTTCAGTAATTATCGACATTTATATTTAAAGTTTAAATTTAATAAACATACGCCCAGTTAACTAACATACTAAAACTGATGAGAAATGTTTTAAAAATCGACTTTAAGGTGGACTTAGACTTAGTAAGGTGGTAGGTTAGGTGGTAGACTTAGGAGGTAGACTTTTTAGGTGGTAGACTTAGCAATTTAACAGTTTAGGGTGTTACCCTAAACTGTTAAATTGCTTAAAATTCTCCATTAGTAAATAATAAACATTCCAAATTCAGAGGTGAACACAGTCAATATGAAGAGAAAACAGTATATATATATATATATATATATATGCAGTGTTATTTTGAAATACAAAAATAGCTGAATAAGAATATATTTGTACACTAATATGTGTACAGAACAGTGGTGCAGCCTAAAAATTTTTTGTGAGGGGCTCTAACAAGTTCAGTGTGATAAAGCCCTATTAAAATAAATATAATTGTTGAAAAAGCGAAATTTCTCAAAAAATCCGCGAAAGTGCCGAAAATTTTCACCCCTGCAATTCGCAATGGTAAATGTTTTCTCTATCTATAAATAATTAAAACAGGGGTTAAGCAGAAAGTAACTTACCAAAAATAACAGCTGTGACTGGTCATTTCATATATCTACACAACTTTTTGTAATGTACATGGTTGGTTGTATAGGGTGCAAGAGCTTTCCTTGGGCTATACTACACTATACTTTCTTATAACTGGAAGTTTATAGAATAATTGTTAGAAAAATAATTGTGTCTAGTGTTAAATATAGTAGATAAAAATAATAATTGGGATACTGGTTGAAGAGTTTTTAGATTTTCAAATTTTGCAGGTTAAGGTCAATATTGTTTCAAGTCTGAAAATGCTTTGCTTTAAACAATTATTCTATAACGTTTGACATGTTCTTATAGTCAGTGGTACTTCAAAGGCTAAAGACACCTTAACTATCTAATGAATTTGTCATTTAAATTGAGAGCAAAAATGTAAACTCAACTTAATATAAAATTATAGCAATAAATGAACAGAAATATTTGGAATATTCATCAATGAATGTTTAAGTAAGGTTCAATCAAACTTTTCCAAAATATATGTAAAAAAAAAACAGAAAAATGTTAGAAAGCAACAGTTTTATTGCAAAATGAGTTTGTAAAAAGCTGGTAATATACATCAAATATGTTTTGATACCAAACTTAAAATAAATTGTTGAAAAAATTGTTTTTCCAAAGTAACATAACAGCAAAAACATGAATAGGTTAAACACATTTTAATAATATAATTTCAAATGCAAAAATACTCTATTGTACAGATTATCATTTTTAAACATTCATTTATATTTTGATAGAATTTGACTCAACAGTATTTCAATTGTATTGAAATACATTAATAATGTCTACAACTACAAATATAATAACATATTCTTATGTGAATCTCATTATTTAAAACTGTGTGTTTTGACGAGTATGGTAAAATTATATTAACTACACAATCTAAGAGAATGCATACCTGATGTAATCAATCTAAATTGAGCTTGAAAGACACTGATTGTTGTACACAAAATTAAAACGTTTTTGTAATAAGATATAAATTAAGTAGTTAAGGAGGAAAAGTTCATCACATGCAAACAATAGATTTAAAAAAATAGAAAAAACTTTCATGACCTATCTTTAATAAAAAAAATTCAACAACATTTTATATTCACTTTTATGGATCAGCACACAAAACATGGAATATATATATAAAAAAAAAATCCTTACAGTCATATCTAGGTTTTAAAAAGGGCCAATGTCCAAAATTAAGAGTTTTAATATGTATTCCAACTGCAAAATAATGGGTCATACTAAACACATGTATTACAAAATGATTCTGAAGATTCTAGGAAGTGCTCAAGTTTCAAGGTGAATTGAGACATCAAATCATGATTAGAAGGTTGTTTGTTAAGTTCTGCTTTGTAGAAAATAAATGGGTAGTTAATGAAGTTTGGTGCAGATTAAATCTGCTGTGGTCTCAATAACCTTTCTTTGGGGTAGTGTAATGAGGGACAAGCTCAGATGTTTTCACATTGTCATTTGAATCAGGGTTCATCAGTTTTTGAAATGTAAAATACAAGTAGTTTTAAGGACTTTTTAATGACCTTTAAAAATTTTAAGGGCCTTTTATAAATCTGTAGCCACAAAAAAACTTATTGTTTTCTTACACATAAATTAAAAACATTTCATTATAAGAGTCAAATTAGGCAAAAAAAACAACAATTTTCTTTATAACTTCAGCAGCTTGTTTCCCTTCTATCTAACAGAAATCCATCCACACTTGACATGAAACGAAATCAAGTGTTCATGGAAATCAAATATTCCAAGCAACTTGGAAGATAAAACTGCTCTACCAATAAAAGATGAATCCTAACTGGTAAAAGGAGAGATGAGGGAAGGGGGGGGGGGGGAGAGAGAGAAAAATTAAATTTAGGATATATATAAAAATTAAAAAAAAAAAAATTGCAATTGAAAATGAAGGCTCCAAGATAAAAAAAAAAATAATAATATATGAAACCACTAAAAATAAGCAGTTTTTAAGGACAGTGTAAACCCAGTGACCGAGTTCTGAATTATGAGACAAGCATATGTCAGCCATGCAATAACAGTCTAGGCCTTCAGGCAAGGTCTGCAGTAAGGTCAGTACAAAATATATTCTAGGAGTCATTCTAAACTTCGTAGAATTTTATAATTTGCTAGACAAGCAAAAAAATACAGCTGAAAAGCTTGATCAGGGTGGACACAAAATTCAGGAAAAAAAGTTCCCTGATTTCCCTGACAGATTTCTACAAAATTCTCTGATTTTACAGCAAACTTTATTTTTTTTTTAATTTCCCAATTTTTTCTTATGTGTAGACATAGACACCTTGATCAAATAGAACATGTATACTAAAAAGATAACATGCCAATTTTTTAAAAATAGTTTTGGTGGAAACGAAAAGTTTAAACTATTCCGTAGCATTAAGCTTCAAACAATTACCATCACAAATCTTTGGGTAAATGGTGCCAAAACACAGAAGAAAGGGAAAATGTGCCTGAAAATTTCCCTGATATTCGAGAAATTTTTAAAAAGTCCCCAACATTTTCCTGATTTTCAAGTTCTGAGGCCACTCTGTTGATTTTAAAAGGGAACACTTCCAATAAAAACCCAATTAAAATAGACCCTTTTAAAAGCCTTAAAATGCCAGTCTTGTAAGGCATTAATGACATGTGTACTTGAAAAGTGCAGATAAATCACAGCTCAATTAAATTTTCATACCACTAATTCTTGCACTATGTATGACAGTAGTTAACCAACACTACACAAAACCAGCATTTTCAACATTGGCCCCGATTGCTCCAAAACACAGAATATAATGCATATACATTTACACAAAATATTACTTTCCTTAAAAAATACCCAACAAAATAAACATCACAGATTGTCTTTCCCTTTGCAAATCACAGCCAATAAGTTTCCTACGGATGTGAAACGCTGCAAGTATCTGAGGATTCTGCACAACCTGGATACTCCTTCAGATCAGGCTTATCCAAGTCACCGCGGTTCTTGTGTTGTTGGGAATCAGGATCTGAAGATGGGGGACCAAAGTTCTTGACGCAAACACATCGGGGATCTCTGCCTTCTGAGTGCAACTCACGAGGTACTCCCACCCATGAGCGCTCTACACCTCCACTATAATAAAAACAAACTTAAGGTCATTTGAAAGATTGTTTTAAAGCAATACTACACTCAACAAAAAGAAACTCAACACTGATACAGAAAAAGGATGCAAATAGAAAGAAACAGCATCAGAAATAGTACATTTAACTAATATTTGCAGCTATAATACTTAAGAACTTAAAAATATTTTAGTAGGAGCATCACAACTAGAACTTACAATTTAGAAATACACTTAAAAAACATAACAAGTGAAGGAACCTATTACTATCTATTCAAAGTTTTTGACGTCCCCAAACAAAAATTATCAATCATAAAAAACAAAATATTTGTTTAAATACTCAGGGTTTCTGACAAAATAAAATTCCACAAATCCATGACTTTTCAAGACTGAAACAGATAATTTTCTATGACTCAGGAAATTGCACAAAGGGGGGAAAAAACACTACATGAATTTATTTCATCACGAACATAGCAAGAAAAATTATGTACCATAAAATGAAATTTATAAATTTTTATTTTATATTATTAAGTAAAAAAATCCTTGTTTTAGTAACGAAGATCCTTCGAAATCAGAAAAAGGGAGAAACAATTTTATATTCTTTGATATTACAGTGTTAAAAAAGTTAATCTCTAATAATAAGGAAATATTTGAAGAAGGAATAAGTCAATAACAATAAATTAAATCATTAAAAATCAAATGTTTTAACAACAGCAATACAAAACGGTACCATGCAGTGTTAATAAGAAAGAAGGGAAAAAATAAAAATGTAAACACCATCGGCACAAGCTTACCAAATCAGTTAATTTCAGTTCTTATATAATAATTTTTTTCACCTATGAGACCTTAATCATGCGATGTCAAGAAGTTTGGAGTTCAGATATGTTTTCATTTGGACATAACTACGGCCAATGTTTCTTTTAAAAAGTAGATGAATTTTCAATGAGATGAATAGTGAACATGACATCATAGTCATGTGATTTTACCACTGAGCTAAAGAATACAGAACTGGAGTGCTGACAGAGTGTGCCGAGATCAAATCGCTACCTTTAGCAAGTGTGCGAATACATCAAGGCAAAAGCAAAGAATGGACAGGAGAAAAGTAGTTCCTCCCCATAGCTTCATGCATTGATAATTATGGGTGAAGTATTGGCTCTTCACTTGCAATCAGTAAATTTTATACAGAAACAAATTATTTTTTATTGGAGTAGAATTCTTGCTTCCAAAGTCAGGATATTAAGGTATTATTTTTGTTGAAATAATACTGTTTATATGAAAATGGAAATGTGCCAAATCAAGCAAAATAGAAATTTAGGTTATGGAATCTAACTTATTTGCCATGGTTACAAGATAGAAATTATTTTATGGATATTCGGGAAATCGGGCCAAGTATGTGAATTTGATTGCAAATGCATATTTTAGCTCTTTAGGGTACGGCGGGATTAAAAATATCCCACCTTTTTAAAGTATGGTACTGAATTTTGAGGCTTTTTTAGATCACACCAAAACATTGCAATAGCTACATACACAATAAAATTTCTGTGCAACGTGAATCCATTTTATTTTTTAATATCCTATATCCAAATGTTCGTGTTACCCTTGCACCAAATAAATTTAAATCCAATCAACCTATGCCCCTAAAGAGTTAAGAAGAAGCACATGTTATCCTAGAGATTTCTATCCTTTTTAGACGTTTTAATTTTCGGAAATATATGTTGTTTTTTTGTTTGTTTCTAAATGTCAAACTTATAATGACTTTAATTTTAAAACACTATTTTAGAAAAATGTTATGATTTATTTTTCTACCACACTACAGAAATGAAAACAATGTTGGTTGTCAAAACATTAAAATAAATTATTGAATCATAAAATAACAATTGATGAAATACATAGTCAATTTGTTTTCATTCCATTTACTTTCAAGTACTGCATACAAAACAATATAATAAACGTTTAGACTAATGAGCTTAAAGGACACACAATAAATAAAAAGTTTTGCAAATTGTGCACCAGCAAGATTGTTGTGCAGAACTTTCACATATTCTTTTTTCAGAACTTTTTGAGCAATGAGTATCCTCATGATTGATGAATGGTTTAGAAACCATATATATTTTTAAACTTGTTCATTTTGAAAATACGCATTTAGATTCCAAATTTAAAATCAGTACATTATTGCATTACTATTACAAATTATTACATTACTATTAAAATTTATTATATATTTCTTTTTCTTAATATAGAGAGATGTCTATTAAACTAGGTAGTAAAACATATTTAAAATGGAAAATGTCAATTTCATTGCAATATTAATTGATAAACAAATCCAAAGAACTAGTTTTTCTTCAAGATTTTAATTGAATTTGAATAGCATAACACCTAGAAATCTTATCATGCAGCTAATTTGTAGCATTAAAATCCTTCTTTTACACTAATTAAATTATTTATACTAATTCATTAAAATTAGCTATGATAACTAGTACTGTGCACTATAGACATTGTTTCTGCTCAATTATAACATCCTTATATTTTCTCAAGAAAATATAATTTATAGATCAGAGGGAAATATAATTTATAGATCAGTTATTGAAGTAAGTTCAGAATATTTAAAAAATTGCTATATTGTATGGTTACCAGATCCTAATCAAATTATTGCAGACATTTGATATCGATATTGAAATTCATTTTATGAAATATTTTAATACAATTTGGGTCAGAAGCAATATTAAATTTCTATTTTAGCATATCATAATTGGAATTGCAATTTCATGTTCAGTAGCTTATAAAATATACTATCACAAAATATATTAAAAGATAAATTTATACTTCTTCAATAACAAAAGTATGAATAATGCAGGTGTACTTACTGGTGAAATGGAACAATAATACTCGCACTATGGCTTTAACACAAGCTTCGCTGGATACGACTACGAATCGCATGAAAATGCAACACAAAGTAAATAAACAAAAGCTCACATCCTTATAAAGCAATGGCGCAGCATAGCCAACATTGACTCTTACGCCATAAAAAATCACTTAACCAACCAACCTTATAAAGCAAAGTCAAAAACTCACCGACTAATTGAAGATTTCACGACGCATTCTTATTTATATTAATTAATGTGTGGGACATTTCTCAAAAAATCCAGTTTTATCTTAACAATCACTATATGGAAAAACTCCAACCTCGTAATTTCCCGATTTATATAAATGTAAGCAACCTTTTTCTAACCTGTATTATCTCTGTTAACAAATAAAATAAAACTTTAAAAGAAATACGTCACTATTTTGCAGAAAATATGCAGATATTATTGCGCTAATTCATTACTATGTTGCCCACCATTTGGGTAACAATATAGCATGCCACGAGAATTTTGTACAGGTGAATCAAATTGTTTAGCCTTAATGCCTGGCACGTGGAAGGTTTTAGTAACCTTGCACGTGGCTCGCTTATAAAAAGGCCCAAGGTTGTCACTCCAGTGTTTTCTTAAGCTCAGTGGATTTTACTTAAAATGTTTATAATTTTGGAATCTATGAAATTCACAGTTTTTCCATGACTTACGGTCGTTTTCTGCTCAAAATCCTGACTTTTCATGATAAAATTTACCCAATGTCCCAATTTTTTTCCTGACTTTCCATATGTGCAGAAACCCTGAATATTACAAAAACATATTGCACATAATAATATAGATAACTGGTTTACAAATTATAAAAAACTGTAACTACTTATTCATAAGTTAGCAAGAAATTTTATATCTTTAGATTTTAAAAGTTTCAGCTTTTCAAGTTTACATAAGTGAAAAAATATGCATTGTTTTGCATAATGATGCAATATATATACTATATAACTTATCAGATAAATTGAATACAAGAACAAAACTAAAACAATCCCTTTTGAAATTTAAAAACTGAAGCATAATTTTTAAACTTTTACTTTATACAAAAATACTGTGCAGTTATTAAAATATTTGTCAACTTAACCAAATACCATAAAATAGGTTGGTTGTTTTCAGATTATCTTTCAGACCATAAAATGGGAGAATTATGTCATTAACTCTACTGATTAAAATGCTATTTTGAAAAGAAAATATTCCTGTTAAAGAATAAATTACATTAACTTTGTTCCAAACAAATTAAAAGATTTGTGCTTTGGAAAATAATTTCACAAACTAATAATCTAGTCTAGATAAACCAAAACAACAAAATCCTTTTACTACACATATTTTAGTTTGGAGAATTTTGTTGTTGTTTTTTTTAGTTTTTCTTTTAGATGATCGTTTACTTTCTTACTACAACAATTAGTAGTTGCAACAATTTTGAACATTTTGTGATATGGCCAGATTGCTTATTTCTTTCACTAACCACTCACCTAGAAGTATTAAACTCAGAATTTGCAATTGTAAACAAAAACCATGTCTGACAGTAATATATTTCATACATTGGGTAGGCACAATTTTGACCTATTTTGCATTAAGGTAAAACACAGTTTATTAAAGTAAAAATGCAGTTTATTTGAAAGGCAAACTTAACTTCAACTGCTGTAATTGATTAAAGATAATAACACAATATTTTTTTCCTAAGAATAACAATAATGTAATATTTTATGAATGAGAAGACAATAACCTCTTTTTGCTGCACCACACTTTGCTTCCTTTCTCCTGGCTCCATTCTGAATTGCAAGGAGGGAAGATTTCTTTGTCTTTCTCATCCAGATACTTATTCTTCTGGACAACATTCATTTTTTCACGAATTGACACAAGTTCTTCAGTTGGTTGTCCATCTTTATCGTAATAACGACCAACGACTTTGCCTGATAAAGAACATACAATAAAATGTAAACACATGTCTTAAAATAGGCATGTGCCTCACTAATTTTATAAAAATTGTTAGGTTCATAGAAACATCTACCAATTCATGCATACTAAAAATTAAACAATTTTTTTACTATTTCAATTAAATAAAAAGTGGTTACTAATGGGCAAAATCTCAATTTGTCGATAAATAAAAATTTAATTAGAAACTATTTTAAAATTAATGCATTTAACTTTACAATGCCACATGGAAAACATTTCAAATGGAGTAATAAATATTTTTTACATACACGTAGAGCTACTTTATGGTATACCTCGTTATTAAAAAAAGTAAGCAACCTGTGCGTTGTCACTAACATTTCTCTTTTTCTGGTGCAAGGAGAACTGTGAAATTTTCTACACAAGCAGATTATCTCTCTATCTCGCCATGCATTATTGCAAAATGGTGAATTTTCAATTAGTTTTTTTTTTTTTATTGAATTTTAAAAATTGGCCGTAATGGTAATCCAATGGGAAAAAGGTTTCGCCCTACTCTTCTATCTGAATAAATACTTGAAATATTTACTTTTTTTTTCATTGATTGAAGAAAATATGGTTAGTTTCTTTGAAATCTTCTCTTGCGGATGGCATTAAAAATTTTGTTGGATGATAAAAAATTAATTAGATACATCATGTTTCAGTGAACACTATAACTTTTTTTTTTTTTTTTTTTTGCTTCTCCTCCGGAAGCCAATCTATCCTCCCTCAGAAGGTAAAAGAGGGACGGGAGGTGGAATTATGATGTTATTTCGATAGCATGTCATGTATAAACTCTAAGTATGACATCACTGTGATTATAAAGTCTGATTAATAATTTTAATTGACTTTGTGCCAACAACTGACTTTTGGCTTTTACTTGGTTGAATTTTTAATTTTTTTTTTTTAATTACACATTTTAAAATTTTGCTCTCCATATTAAAAAAATATTATTTACTTCTTTAGGTTCTTTTGTATTTTTGAATTGGCAATGATCAGTTATTCTGAAATCAGAGAATTTTATCAACGAATTATTTGGAATGGTTTAGTTTTGTCCGACCGCTATTGTTACAATCATTCCCACAAAAAAAAAATTGTTTTTCTTTCCTCTCCATTTAAAAGTAGCTTCCGTTTTTTCTCTCGGTAAGTTTAAATCTGCTTTCTAATTGATTTCTACGCTAAACCATACACTGACATCCATTTTGTTCGTTATAGTTTCTCTAATATAAGTGTGTGTTCAAGGGTTGGTGAAAGTTAGTGAGCAGGGAGGGGGGGAGCCCCTAGTTAAATAAGTAAAAACTAATCAATAGTAGGAGAAAAAATCAAATAATTTAAAAATATATAAGCAGATAAAACAATTTTTACATATTACATCATTTCTCATACCAACGTATTTATATTCATCTCTATAGAAAGTTAACCAATCTTCTAAACTTGCAAGAGAAGGAGCATCAAAGTCACTAACATCATCAATTAAACCAGTTTCAGTAAAATCCCCAGTAATGTAAGCTCTTGTTGCATCTCGACCTGTAAAAAATATAAAGATGCTTACCAAAAATATTACAAAAATTTTCTAAACAAATTAGTGTAAAACTCTAAATATATTTAAATTAACTGCATATCCGGATAATTGGACAATTCACAAGCAAAAGTTGTTTCACAGTAAAAAAAAGGAATTTTACTTTGGTATACAATTTAATTTAATGACTATGAAAACAATTATGAATAAACATACTGAATTTAAATTTAAAACTGCTTAAGCATTTGTTGAAATCAGTCATTTCTCTGTCTTTGCTTGTTTTTGCACAACCCAAGTTCTCTATCTGTTTGGCTATGAATAACAATAGATAGTAAAACTCAAGACTGCAGTTTAATCCATTTGTGTGGCATCAAACACTAAAAAAAGCTTTAATATTTAGAGGCCCTGCATATATTTGTGATAGAACAACCTTAATTGTAACTAAACGATCCTAGCTGTAACCGTGTAACTAGTAGATGGCGCTGCTGTGCATGCGTTAAGCACATAAAAAGGCAACGCATTGGTCTGGCAGGCAGTTTCATTTCTGTCCTCCTCTGCTCTTGTTTTATGCCCCCCACAAGATGTGTGTGTTCAGCATCCCTGCCGTCTCATACAACGCAACAACTACAGTCAAGTTGGGATCGTTTGGTGTCCACTCGAGCAAGAACCGAGTCTTTATCTGATGTTTGAACTTCCCTATTGACAGATGGCCACCAATGAAGAGACCCGTCATTTCAATTTAACTTTCTTAGTGAACATAATATAGCAATCTTACTGGGGACACTCTACTGTTGTGCAGTTTAGAATGTTTTCATTGTGATTCTAATCTTCAAGTTTAGTGGTGGTCAGCCAGCCAGTTGTCAGTTGTCCTATAATATACCTTATACAATAAATAAACTTCTGAAAATTTAACCTTTCACTTGGGACTCTCTTTTATAAGTGACATGCACATTGTTTTCCATGTCCACAATACTAGCAGTGTGACATGTTTGCGCAGCAATGAGTCATTTTGTGGGTCATCATGAATTTCTTCTTCCGCTTTGAATATTGTTGCACAAATTGTCTGTATATAGTGTAAATAGTGACGTATTATTATAAAATTCTATTGTAATTTATTTTATTTTATTTATTAACAGCGATTATACAGGTTAGGAAAAGGTGGCAACACCTAAAGCAATCGAGAAATTTTGAGATGTTTCTTTTCCGACGAATTGGCTGGAAATTTCGCGAATGTTCTCTCGCGCCTGGTATATAAAGACTGAAGATCGGGAAAGTTTTCGGACTTCGATGTGAGCTGATCGCTTTGTTTACCTACTAGAGTGAACTTGTATAAT
Source organism: Linyphia triangularis (assembly GCA_963978545.1). NCBI lineage: Eukaryota > Metazoa > Arthropoda > Arachnida > Araneae > Linyphiidae > Linyphia > Linyphia triangularis. The sequence continues at coordinate 2,863,676 of OZ021723.1, read as the reverse complement.
CGCTGTATTTGAAGTTGCTCTTACTGAAGCTTGTGTTGAAGCTTGCGGTTGATTAAACTGCTGTCTGTGAATAAATTTTGTGCCTTTGAAGAGTGAATAAATAGTAGTTTTTATTTTAAAAACTGTGCCATCATTGTCTCAGCGGAAAAATTCATAACAATATGTTCTTATTTGGTGGGAATTTGGGAGTTTAAAGAATCAGACACCAGCCACTCAACTACTTCCTTTGCACTGCACTTGAAGAATGAAGGAAACTGCTTTCTGATATTGTCCTCAAATGAAGGTTCACCTTCTTTCTCTGTCCCTTATTCCCAACTTTTTTTTTTTTTTTGCAGCCTCCTCTTTCCTATGGTTGAAGTGCCTCTTAATTGGTTCTTATATTTTATTACTTCTAGTATACTTTATGGGGCAATTCTTTGATGTATGTAGGACATTTTGGCAATTTTTCTACTCATAAATAAATCATAATTATAAAATTATGATGAATTTAGTAGTTATGTTTTTGTTTTATATAATATTAGTTTGTTGAAAAGTAAAAATAATTATTTTAACTAGGTCAAATATACATCTTATAACACTGATGCATGGGACATATCTGTGTCCAGTGCATCAATGGATTATAAATGTATATTTGACCTAGTAAAATTAATTGTTTTTCCATATAACTTTGCCACAAACTAATTCAATATAAAACAAAAACATAAATACTAGATTCATCATAATTTTATAATTATGATTAATTTATGAGTAGAAAAATTGCTAATATTCTAAACCATTTTAAAGGAAAGTGAAGAAGAGCAAAAATGTTCCGTGCTCATTCAGAGAATTGTCCTATGCTACATCCTTTATATACAAAGCAAAAATGCCTTCACCATCTATAAAAAAATGTCCTTAACAGTCGTCTTCCATAAATGTGCCTCATATATTTCACAATAGAGTTTTGTACCAGCAGCAACAAACTCATTACGTTTGGCAACAAGAAGTTTGTTTTGAAACATCAATTTTTTCTTTATAAAAGAGTGCTTTATGAGTTGAGTAGATGCATTGCCAATAACTAACAGATAAAGAAAAAAAAATTAAAATTTGCTAAATTATTTTTTAACATCCAAAGTAATTAAGTAATTAAGTAGTAATTTTAACATCCAAACGGTATAGTGGTTAGCGTGCTGGCTTCTACACCGCGAGGTTGCGGGTTCGAGTCCCATGTTTGGCATGGGTGTTTGTAAATGTATGTTGGTTTGTTAAATGACGAAATGTTTCGGCGCATTATAGCCCTCGTGTTGCTGATGGCGCCAGATAATCTGAATACAACCAACCAAAGTAATTTCCATCTAAAATTTGCATCCAAAAAGAATTTTCTGTGTAGGAAAAAAGCAAACCAATATAATTTGCACATTTTATGCGTTCTGAATATTGAGTACCTACATGGAAAAACATATGGTGCAAAATTAATTATATATAAGAAACGGGAAGGAATGCATTTTAAAAAATATTATCTAAGAAAATTGTAACAATATAAATATTTAACAGGTAACTTAAAAATATATGGCTGATACCAAATTTAAAAAAAAATTGGTTATCAAACCACAGTTTCAGCGTTTCTTGGATGAAGGTTAGAAATCAGACGTGTAAAGTGAACACAATATGTCTCTCAGCATATTTTTCTGCTGTGAACTTGTAACATTTCAAACAGACAAGCACTTTTTTGTAAGATGCATAATCACTAACAGAAACCTGCAAAGCACATTACATTTGTATTTAGTTTATTATAATTGGTAAACCTAAAAAAAATGCCCTCCCTTTAAATTTCAAATTCTCAGTCAGACAGCAATGGCAAAAGGGTTACAAAGTGTAATCAGCAGGAGTTTTGCTCACTCTTTGAGAATGTGAAATAAAAATTATAAATTTTGAAGTAAATAAGAATGTTTAAGTTTACTTTCTATTAAAACAAAAAATGCTATGCAAATCGTTAATTGATGCTTGACAAAACTATAATATACCTACTTAAGACAATATTGATAGTTAAACAGGGTGCACAGTTGAAAACAAATTTTAAAAAAATAAACTTATAGGTTTTTAAAGAAATTCATAAGAACCCTTGGAAATATATATAAAGTTTGTAAAAAAAAAATTCAAGTTTGTGAAAAGAGCTCTTAAAAACATTAAAACAAAATGAAAGTCTTTTTAAATAGCCTACGAAACATTTCAACACCACACACAAGATATATGTACATTTGCTCTCAAGAACAAATTCATCCAAGACGATTCTGGATTGATTGGCAAGAATTTTTCTAAGAATGTTTGCTCATCACACACAAAACAAGTTCTCTATACGACCATCACATATAACCCAAGAAAGATAAAAGCTGCTTTGAAGGTCACACTTTGCTAGATTTGCTTTAAACATCTTCATGCCTGAATGAGTTCTCTATTAATGACTTGAACTGAGAAACTGCATAGATGGGAATGACTAAAGTTAACAATTTTTGATCACTGCTTGATTTAATAGTGCATATAGAGTTCCTTTCTCACATATATAGTTATATTTCCCAAATTTGAAATATTTAAATTGGATTACTTTTGAATCTTAACCTCTCGAATGAGGAAAGCAAAACAAATAAAATATTGAAAATAAACAGTTCAATTTTAGTTAAAAGTTTTGACTTATTTTTTCATTAAAATGTCTTTTCTAAAATATTCTTCTTTAAAATGATTTCTAGTACTCGTAAATCACCGACACAAAAAAAGGATTTCAATCTATATATATTTAACTTTACTTTTAGAGTCATCAAAGTAAAAATAAATATCCTTTAATTACTTTTTAAAGACCTTCACTACATTTTCTATGGACCTTAAAATAAAATAAAAAAAGGTTTAAATGAATTTATAAAAATGTGAAATTATTTTCAATTGGGTTTCATAATTTTGGCCAAAAACACAACACATAAACTAGCAGAAATTGCCAATCAAATAATCAAAAATGTGAACTATCAAGGTATCTTTGTAGGGAGTAGTATCCTTAGACTTTTTGAGGACCCTCAGCATTGAAGAATTTTAAAATACCTTTTCAACAAAAAAAGTAATGTCACAAAAGAACTTTCATAAATTGTAATTGAAGAAAGTTGAATTAAAAGAACTCCAGAACATAAACCCAGCATTAGGCTATAAGAGATTGTGAGCAAGACAGGAAAACTTGTTTAAATAAGTTTTGGGTAAAAAAAATTCATAACCGCAAACACATATTTTTTTTTTTTTTTTTTTTTTACCGCAAGAATGGGAACAGATTAGTGTAGGACATTCGACAATATTTTTTATTTGGCATTTAGAAAATTTGGCAAAAGTAAAAACACAGTGACTAAAATAATATTATAACTACTTTAATAAATTAATGTAGAATATAACTTAAAATAAAACCTGTTGGCACAAACAGCATTTATCTATCCATGGAAAAAAATTCCAAATAAAATTACTCCAAAGAAACGTCCTTACATCTGTATCCAAGATGTATTAAGCAATCAGAAAACCAATTATTAAATATTAACAAATCTATTACCAAGTATAATAATTATCAATGTGTGCCATTGTCAATAGCCCTCATACAAACGATGCCTTTGAGTTAAAGGTAAATTATATAATTAAAATGAATGATTTCAAGTTGGCAACAACAGATTTTATAACAAAAGTTGCATACAAACCAGCAAAGAAGGCGTAACCTCCACCAGGACGGTAATGCTGGGCTCCTTTCTCCACGTCAAAAACATCCCCTAAAATAGCCAAATATAGTCCTTTGCTTTTAGGTCCTCCATCGTAATTTTTTAATTGTTCGGTAGTGAGCAGAACCTGGGCATTCTTTTTAGGTTCAGGAACAAGCGATTCTTTAGGTACTTCACTGGGAGTCAAAAACTTCATGACACTCTTGACATAGGCATGTTCAGAAATGCCAAGAGTTGTAAGGGCATTCAGTATTAAACGAGATGAATCCGTAGCGAAATAAACCGCAACAAGCATCAAACCTAAACCGATTGTGATTGTGGTGATGGCATTTGATCCCATTTTGACTTGTTTAAGTGAAATATCAGATTTGAAAAGAAAACATTAAATAAAAAAGTCAAGTTTGTAAATACAGGTAATTTCAACAGGTGATATTCACCAAACCAAACAGAAACTCGCCGACGTAACTAGAGGAATGGAAAATTACCAGTTATTTTCGACTTCACACGATAAAGCACTGGCTCGGCAACAGCTTAATTTTAAGTTAAACCTAATAAAAATCAAATCTACTACTTTATGCAATCACAAGTAATTTTTTCGAAAAAGCTCTTCCATTTTACTTTAGTGTATAAAAATAATAAATACTTTTTATCAAACAGCTGATGACTTCCAACTATAAACTTGAACTTTGATCTAAAATGTTAACTGGAACTGGAACAAGCTAAAAATATAAATAAACAAACTGAATCTGGTTGGATTTGAATAGCATCTTTCACTTTTGGGATTAAAACCTTTTAATTAATATTAAAACATTCTTCTTCATGAAAAAGTTTTTGTTTTTGATGGTTCTCTTTATAATACTGCCTAAAACATAATTATTGTCTTGTAACTTTTTAAAAATGCCGAATAACAGAACTAAAAAAGTTTCCAAATCCAATAATTCGAAGAATCAATCCAACATATCCAAGTACTTCGTGTCAGATTCTTCTTACCCTACATCTTTTCTTAAAAAACGACATGCTGCAACTGAAGATGAAAATGTAAATATAATCCCTTTCAATAATATATAATGGAAAGAAAACCTTCTGCAAATTCTGTAACAGACTTCCTTGCTAGGAATGATCAATAGGATTTCCGAATCCAGTAAGGATTCTGCACAAAGATTTGTTTATATAGGGACGTTTGCACCAGCTGGGGTAATCGCCAACTTTCCTCGCCAAACCAGTTCTCTGTTTTCTCCCCTGACTTGCCTCGTCGTTCTCCCTTCCTCTGAGTGATGAATGTGACTGAGTTTTCGAGGACTGAAAACTATACGTCATTTTAGCATCGTCGCCAAATTTTGAAACCGTGCCAACCCGTAACATGTATAATAGGAATTTACCAAAATACTATGTGATTTGAAGCTCTAAAAGTTTGCAATTGCATTGATACACATTGCATTTTTACAGATTTGTTAGGGTATAGCCAGACATTTTTTTTGAAAAGGGATATAAAATTATAAGGCAACAAATCATAACATTCCTTTTTGTTATTAATCGCACACTTCCACTTAGTAATCGAAATACTAGGTTTTATTTTTTATGTTTAAACATTATGAATATACGATTTTAAACAAGTAGAATCTGATGTTTTTTGTGTTCTAATAACAATATTTTTCTGTTTTAAACAGGCACCAGATAAAAACCGTTCAATTGCAGTGTTAACTCATTCAAAGTAATAACCTTCCAATAATTTATAGCAACTGTATAAGACATCATTATAAATGTATTTAAGTAATCAAATTAAATGTAATAATAATAAAAGTCTTGGGGATAAAATATTATTTTTCTTGCTTCATTTCAGCCTTATGATAAGTGCACCAACTTTCAGGCTTGGCGGTTTTTGGTATCCGTCTAATGGAAAAATAACATGTGTACTAACAAACAGAAAAATTATGGTAGGGGATGTGCCCCATATCGTTCACTCTGGCTATGCGCCTAAAGGTTTAGTGATTTTATTTAAAATACAAATAGTTTTTTGCATCACTTTCTTGAAAAAATTTATTGTTGAAAAGTATTTTTTCGAAAAGGGATTTTAAGTCAATAAATCATAACATTCCTTTTTTATTATTAACTATCTGAATACACGAGCTTCCCTATGAAATTTTACTATGTGCAATATTATAGCTAGCTATGAGGCCTTGTATTGTGGAGATCCGTCATTGGTGTATACGTCCCAGTTTTTGCCGCTTCGCTCGCAGGAAGGTTCATCGCTACGCAAAACCAAGCTCGCTTTGCTCACTGAAAAATTCATTGCTTCGTAAGCATAAGCTCGCTTCACTCACTAAAAACTAATTGCTACGGAAACCCTTAATATTAGAAGCAACCCTGTCAAGAAAAAAAAATTCCCCGTTTATACAAAAATACAACATCCCTTTAAGACTATTTGAACATGTGTTTGTGAAAAGCAAAATAAGAAGGCCAAAACTACTTATGTTGAAACTTTCAGAGCTATAAGCCTATTAGAAGTCACTTTTTGTGAAAATATTAAAAAAACAAATTAAAATTTTAAAATTCTTTTTGTCATAACTCCAATTAGGAAGACAAAACTACTTATATTGAAAATTTCAAAGCTGTAGTCCTATTAGAAATTGTTTTGCAAAATATTTATTGATTAATTAAAAAAGAAGTAAATAAAAATTTAAAATTCTATTTTTCAAAAGTACAATTAGAAAGCCAAAACTACTTATGTTGAAAATTTCAAAGCTGTAGCCCTATTAGGAATCATTTTGTAAAATATTTGTTAATTAATTAAAAAAGAATAATCAAAATTTTAAAATTATGTTTTTTAAAACTACAATTGAGTACTAGAACTACTTATGTTGAAAATTTCAATGCTGTATCTCCATTTTAAGTCACTTTGTAAAAAAAGTTAATTAAAAAAGGACTAATTTAAATTTTAACATTCTGTTTGTCATAGGTACAATAAGAAGGCCAAAACTACTTATGTTGAAATTTTCAGAGCTCTTCTCCAATTTTAAGTAACTTTCTATAGATCCACAGATAGACAACCAGAAGGCTTGTTTTATTATTATAGACAAGCTGAATACCCGTGCTTTGTTACAAAATTTTACCGTGTGCAATATTTTAGCTATCTAGGAGGCCTCATGTTGCGGGAATCCGTCATTGGTGTATAGGTCCCAGTTTTTGGCGCTTCGCTTGCAGGAAGGTTCATCACTATGCCAAATTGCATTATCAAAACAATCTATTTAAATAGTAACATTTATTCAAAAATTGTTTCACAAGTAATTCTATAAAAATAAAGGTAGTAGGCATGCACCTGTGAGGTGTGCACAACTAACGGAAGGTTAAATTTAGAATTGAGTTACATTATTGACTTATTAAATATGTAGTAATGTTGTTAAATAAAGTTTACCTTCACTGATTTTCAAAAAGCTTAAAAATGCCTGCAACGTAAGATTTGATGCAAAGTTGCTTGTATATATACTTGTTATAGAAATTGATAAAGAACTTTAGAATTCACTACAACTCTTGCATTCCTTAAATAATTGTAAAATTCTTTCCTTTCTTTTATTAGAAAAACACATCTTCTAAGAAGATTCCAAAACCTGATGAAAAATCACATGCATTTATTTGTTCAGAACCTAAGCAACCGAGCAACCTATCTGGACCTATGTCGGAGAAGCTACTTTCCTTTTCTTTTAAGAAAGCAGATAGTAACAAAAATAATGCAAACAGCTCCAAACCCAATGCTTCCTCCGAAAAACTGCAAGCATTGCAAAAAGATAGTTTTGAATGCTCTATCAATCAACTCAGTGATTGCAATGTTATGAAGGATCTTGAAACAAATGAAATTGCTCATCAGCAAATCATTTCCAAAGAGAATATTAAGTAAGCATAAAAGTTCAAGTAAGATAAATTTATTCATTGAATTGTGTTTTTGTTACGAGGACATCAATCAATCACTAGAACGATTTTTTTGGGATAAATTTGATCCTTCTGTATGAATATACAGTTCTAAAAAAAGTGGAAAATAAGTGAATGCCTAAAGTCTGTTCTGTGCCTTTATTTTAATATCCAACTAACTAATAAATAACTGTAATTTTATGTGCAAAAATGTTATCAAGTATTAAACTGTGAGTGCTTTTATAGCAAAATTGTAATGTGTTTTCTTAAATTCCGAAAATGTGACCTAGCTTTTTTGCTAAAACGTTTAGCCAGAAAATTTGATAAATCCAAATTTCAAAGATCTACAGCTTAATCATCCATATGAAAAAAAGTACTTACCTTTTATTAAAATTTATACTAATTTTATTATAAAAAGTTTCTTGATTAGTAATGTTTCTTTTAGATAAAGAATTTTGTAGCTCATAACCATTTCAGTATTTTGCTGAAAGGAAAATTCTAATTTTAGCTTTTTTTATTACAGAAATATCTTTCTCCAACCTAAATACTCATTTCACTTGTTAACTGCTTGTATTGTAGCTAGTTGGTTTATTATTATGTGAAACTGTGTTTTCTGTATTCAGCCCTTTATAGTCTTAAGCTATAAAAAAATATTTAAATATATGGTTAACTCATCTTTACAATGTTTCCAAGCCTAAAATATATTGCAAATACCTATCTATCAGTCTCAATTTTACATGTTATAAAATCATCTGTTACTACATTCTAAGAGAGGACTTTACTGTTCACTATGTAACTCATTATGGTTATTGTATATTATCCCAACTATGGTAGCAAAAGTCATCAAAGTTATGGATTCAGTTAGCCAGATTCAGATATTTTTAGTTTCGTTCATCAACCCTCAATTTATCTCCTGAGTTTAGTTTTTAATATTATTCACGATAATTTAGGGTTTTTATATTGTAAATCTTTTTTTTTCCATGATAAAAAAAAATCACCATTTTCCGTGATATGTTTATCTAACTGATTATCCCCAATTGCCAATGTTATGCTCATCTGTTAAAGGAATATCAAATAATAGAATTGCCTTGTGAAAAAAGATCATGACTGTATGAAGTAGGATGCCTCAAACTAATTGAATGAACTGAAATTAATTTGCAACTAAAATTTATTTATGCAGCAATTTTTTTGGTTTAGCAAAACTCAAATGCTAAACATTTGATTGTAATATAAAGATAAAAAATAGCCATTTGTTACAACAATGGCTATTATTTACTAATGGAAATATTTACTAATTTGTAAGGGCATTTCAGTAGGTACAAATTTCAAATTTGTTCTTTTGGTTGGAATGTGTATCATAACGTATCAAATTCTATGTCGAACTTTACTATCACAAAAGCTAGATAAAAAAAATATTCATTTGAAGAAATAACCAAAAAGAGTTTGTAAGTTTTTAAAAGTTGAAAGTTTTCCTTTAATATTTTAATGTATACTTTATTGTCTTTTAGATATACTCCACTTGAGAAGCAGTATTTAGAATTCAAAAAAGATTATCCTGATGCAATATTGCTTATTGAATGTGGATATAAATACAAATTGTTCGATAAAGACGCTGAGGTAATTTAACATTATTTTATCTATCAAGGTGTCCAGAAATAGGACATTCAAAAATTTTGAAGTATAAAAGATGGGAATCGTAGAATTTTCTTAATTCTTATAATAATAATAAAAAAATGTAGTTTTTTGATTAAAAAATTAAGAACAGTCAAATCCCGTTAACGCGAAATCATTTAACATGAAATCCTGTTTAACACGAAGTAAAAGCAGTTCTCCGTACTTAAAACTTAACATTAATTTATTCGGTTAATGCGAACAATTTTGGCAACCCTATCAACTTTGCGTTAACAGGTGACTGTATTTAAAATTCCTTAAACATAAGAAATCACAATTTCCTAATCATTTTATTTAACTCCTTTTGTTATGTAATTTCCTTATCGTTTGCAATTTAATTGCTTCGTAACAAGCATGGTTAAATATTCATTTGCTTCACTATATCAAATGAAAATACATATTCTGCTTTATGTAAGAAAATTAGCTAATGACTTTTAACATTAGAAAAGGAATAAGCAAAATGTAAATTTGTGATTGATGTAACAAAAACTTTTATATTTAAATTCCAAATTATTACAGCCATATTTAGTTTTTTGAAAAACTTAATTTTAATCAGTAAATGTTCTTCAACATTTAAAGAATACAGAATTCGAATTAATGAGTATAGAGTTGATCTTAAGATGTTATTTTCCTTTTCCAAGGTATTTATTCTGAAAATGGGTGCAACTATGTTTTTACAAATCAGCAAAATAATATATTTTTATTTTAGATAATTATTTTTTTTAATCTAATAATGAATTAACAACTATATAAATACAAATTCAAAAACAAAAATACTTTTAAAATATATTCTCTCTAAGACAGTTATTTTAAATTATATAAATTTGACTTTAATGCTTTCTATGATTGATTACCATTATGTAATCTCTAATACACTATTTTTCAGATTGCCTCCAAATTATTCAACATTGCTTATTTTAAAACCCACAACTTCATGACCTCAAGAGTTCTCTCCTCTCGTCTGCATTTCTATGTTCGACAATTTGTAATGAAAGGGTACAAAGTAGGAGTGATCAAGCAGACTGAAACAGCTGCGTTAAAAGCAGCTGGAGACACAAGGAATGAATTGTTCACAAGAAAACTAGACGCTCTATACACAAAATCGACATTAATTGGTGAAGATATCCTTCAATGATTTGAATACTTTTTTGCCTACTAATGTAGCAAAAGAATTTTATATTATTTTAGCTAAGTATTAATTTTATTTAAATACAACACATATTTTTCCATGCCAAAACAGTCAAAAGATTTCAATATTTAACCAACCCGACCATCTCAGTTTTCAAAGGATTGTTTAGGGATATATTTCTATATATGTTTTATATGAAATATATGTTCATAATTTTTTTATTACATTAGGTTTGTAATGAATTATACTGTAGAAGTTTTAGGATTTAAATTTGATAATATTATGGAAAATGTCTTTTTTCCGAAATTTTAAAAAAATTATAAAACTTGTGGAGTTGAAAACAAATTAAAACTTATGAAATTCCTATTAAAATAAGGGGTAAAATATTTCTCTATAATGAAATTCCATATTGAAAATGTCTGTAACCAAAAAACAATTATTTTTCAAAATCTCATTATTTAAATCATATAGAAACCCAACAAGAAATAAAAGTTATAAAAATATGGTTTCATTTACATCACCAGGATGTATGATAGTTCATAAAAGGTTTCCTTGAAGTCAAGGTGATTAGGTTGTGTATCTAGTTGATTTAAACCTCTATAATCCCTCAGTTGTGCTTTCAATCGTGAAAATGCCATTAAAATGGTATTTTACAGATTGGGAAAACTTTTATTGCAAATGCTTACTGTGAACTTAAATTTTTAAGATATCCTTTAAAAAGGGGTATTTTATCAAAATATTGTTTTCTGAATATGATTTCAGTTGCCTTATTGTTAATGTAGTTTTAGTTATTTAAGAAAATATTTATTTTTGAAATTTTTTTAAGTAATATTGTTTTATTATTCCAGGTTTTTATGCTTAAAATAATAAAAGGGTACAAAGTAGGAGTGATCTTATTTTAAGCTTTAAAATAAATTTTAAAGCTTAAAATTTTTTGCATTTTTAAAGGAGAAACGTTAAATTTTAGTGCAGTGCTTATAGCTCAGTTTCCTAATACAGTTTCTAACAATGTATCTCAATGCATGAAAGTGTATATAACAATTAATTACTAAATTTTAAAATAAGAAGTTCCTGTAATTCAGTATCTATTTCAAAGTCTGTTTAAATATGAAGACTTGACTTATTTTGATAATCATAAGTAAAAAATTAACAGATATAATTCACAAAGAAATAGTTAACAATTTACCAAAGAAAAAAATTATCAGCTAAAAAGAAACAGATGCTTTAGACATTTTTGCTAACATAAAAATATTTTGCATCGACAGAACTGTGTAAAATCTGTTGCATCCATGTTAGAAGAATGATTAAGCTGGTGCTTCAAGCAATTAATAAGTTTGCTTTGAATAAATTTTTATTAAAATATGTTTTAATAAATTTTTTAACAAACTCAACAATAGAGTAAGTTTTCATTTCTCCAAATTCTGTTAAAAAAGTGCTAAAAAGCATTTACAATATTTCTTACTATTTCATATCTTAAATAAAGTGTATTTCCGAAATTCCTTAATTGTTTTAACAGTTTTTATCAGCACAACATGATGAAATGCAAGACTCTTGTGATGCAACTAATGTAGATATGAGTTCTGGTTATTTAATGTGCATTTATGAAGAATCACCTACTAATAATAACCAGGATATCAATATTGCTTTTGTGGTAACCTTGGTTTTTTAATATTAACATTAGACTTGTTTTTTTTTATTTAACAATTATTTGTAATGATACTGTATTAACTAAAGTATATATTTTTTTCCCTTTTTTTCCCCCTTTTTAAAGAAATAGTCTTTCACCATATCATAGACCTAAAGGTAAGTGTCCACGGGCGAGAAAACGTGCGGGAGTTTGATGCAAAACTGCTTCTCGCTCGTGTACACACCCTTGCGAGTCCACTATCGGGAAGTTTTAGTTAGTTGCAGCAAGACTTGCGTCGACCGAAAATCCTCTCATGGACACTAGTTCTGCAAGTTTTCTTCCTTGATTCCAGCCGTTTGGATAATATTGCAGCTTCTCGGCTCAAGTTGACAGTCGAATCCTCAATCGTGAAGATGATTTTATTTTGATGCTGCTGATTTTATTAAATAATTCTTTTGAATTATTTGCACTGTAAAGGATTTGTCATTATTGTAAATGATTAAAGACGAGCTTTTACAAAAATTATAAGATTGTAATTATAAACGCATGTTGATTTTCTACCTTTGAATATCCGAATGACACATTCATTTGAAAGTTTCTGAGCTTAATAGAAATTAGTAAAACTATCTTGGATTAAGTAAATATAACATGGATTTGATTATTAAAAATACTAAAATACGATCGTATCAAATATAAGGTTAAATATGGTTTAAAAAGGCACAGTATGATTCATTCTTCTCATGTAGCGAAACAATTTCCTTCATGCGTTATCGTGCATAATTTTATGCAGTATTAGAAAATTTACCACGAAGATCTTTTGACTAGATATAATGAAAATTAATGTTTATTGCCTGTGCAAAACTCCATTTTATTTTAATTAAATAAACTGAAAAAAGAACTTGTATAAGATTTATACTTCACTCGTTTTTGTGTTGAGCCCGATGGCATGGTGCGTAGAGTCTTCTTCAGTACTCGAAAGATTCCTGGTTCGATCCCCGTTATCTTTTTCTTTAAGTTTTCAATTTGGAATTTTTTATTATTATGTCGATTAAATTTATTTTATTGTTATAGTAATGCGATGTATCGTATTATTCAGATTAACTATAAAAGGCAAAATAATTATTGATTCTTATTTAGATTTTTTTTTAACGTTCTCAAATGCATATTCGTTATTTAATCAGATAATTACTTCTTCATAAGAGTCTTTATCCGGTGCTTATAGAATTGCAGGAAATAATTAAAATATTTTATAAAATATCTTTTTAAAACATGCATTTGTTTCATGAAAGTGATATTTCTCATAGCAAAAATGAAAAAAAAAAAAAAACTGTACCACATAAAACTGTACTTTAAATCAGTATATTGTATATTCAAAAATAATTTGCGCAATAATTATTATATATAAAATAGATAATAATACAATACCATTAAATTTATAATTAACAATTCTATTCTTTTAATTTCTTTTTTTTTAGACAAAAATTCATAAAAAAAACTATAATTGTCTTTAAAATTTGCCTGTTGTTCACAACAATTTTTCTTCTTCAAAGAAATAATTTTATTTCTTGTAATATGTTAACAATTATTTATTATACATGGTTAATAATTTAAATGATAATATAATTTTTTTTATAATAGAGCTGCCAATTAATTTTATACAGTGTATTATTTTACCTAAAATCTTGTCTCCTAAATAAATTAATTTCATCTTACATAATCATATAAAAATCCTGAACAAATTAAAAACAAATAATGCCGTTATAATGCAAAAGCAAAATTACAGCCGATTTTCCCCAGAGAATCCGTTTCCTTCTCGCAGTTGCACGCCGCCGTCATGGACACGCCTATGCAAGATTTATTTCTATTGGGAGAAAATTTCAACCACCTCTCCGCGAGTAAACTTACATATGCAGTGGAAACAGTGCAGCAAGTTCAACTTGCGTGAGTTTTCTCCCTCTTGGACACTTACCTTAAGGCTTTCTTTTTTTTCTTTCTGTGTCATGATGTGTTAAAATTTTGGTTTAAATTGTGGGAATCTGTATAATAGCAATAATAAAAAGAATTTACAAAATTTTACTATAAAATTGGCTTATTTTTATTAGATTTTCCAAACATTTTATAAACCTGCTTTTAAAAAGTTTGTAAAAGTTAAGATCTAAAAATCATACTAGTTGTTTTACCTTAGAAATTTTCTAAATAACTTTTTATTTCTATTGTTACAACTGATAAAAGTTTTATAGAAGGATGAGAAAATATTGTGACTGTGAACCCAAAAATTAAGCTGCAAATTTAAGCTCTATGGCATTGGGAAAAACTAACAATGATTATTAGTATTTAAAGTGATTTTAGCTAAATATTTTTAAAGCAATTGTAAACACCTTTTTGTTTTATTTCTAGGTTGTAAATAAAAAAAAGATATCTTACTGATACATATTACTCTTAAAATATTTTTGTAACATGTTTTATATTTTATTAGGCTGTACAGATATCTTCAGGGGACATGACTTATGCTTCTTTCAAAGCCTCTTCATTAAGGAATAAACTTGAAACTTATCTGATTCACATTAATCCAGCAGAAATCTTACTTCCATCTTCTTTAAGTAAAGAAACTACAAATCTCATAAACACCTTCTCTGATGAGAGGTATTTATTCTTGTTTGAATGAAATTGCTAAAATGAAATTTATGAGCTACAGTTGTTAACTTCATAAACTATCATCTTTTTTTATTTTCTTACTTCTTGTAACTTCCAAAATTTTATATTTGAATGTTGAATATTATTTCTTACTTTAGATATATTGTGATTTCTTTAAGAAATTCTGACTTAAGTTGTTGTTATTATAAATACTATTTCTGTACCACAGAACCAAATAGGTTTAAGTCACAAATGGGCAACATTACAAAAAAGTAAAGAACGTATTCGTACTCTCATTCACCTCTTATATAATGCTTAGTTATAACTCTCACTAATTACTTTAGATTTTTCTTCTGGAATTACAATGCTATGGTTTAATAAAAAACAAAATTTATGGCATAATATGCAATAAAACAAAAAATTATATCTAAGTTTGTACTGGGGCTAATTTGATTGTGAGGTTTAGGTATATTTCTACAAACATATCCTTTTCATCTTCTATTTTGTTTAAATGAAAAAGTTCAGAATTTTTAAAACAGTTTCAAACTAAAGTTCTGAAAAATATTGAATGTAATTCTTAGTTCCTTGTGTTTTAATGCTTCATATTTACTTACTTATGCTGTTTTGTATTTCATTTTTTACTTGCTTTTTCTCAATGTAGGTCAGTTAGGACAGAAAAAATCTCTCAAGATATATTTGACCCTAATTTTGCATTAGATTGTATTTCTGAGTTTTATTCATCTAAGAATTGGAACCAAGAATCTCTTACTTCTCAAGATATTAAGCAAACCATTTTGTCACTTCCAGTGCTTGTCATTTCTTGCCTATCAGCTCTTATTTCATATCTGACACAGTTTAAACTAGAGAGCTCTCTACAACATTTAAAGTAAGTATCTATAAACTCGTCATATGTTTTTACACTGGTGAGAGATGGTCTTGCTTTTGAGATAAAATTCTTTCATTTTTACTTTTCGATGTTTAAATCCTTCATTTATACAAAACCAAAACGGACCAATTTAAAGGCCAAGATTGTTTCTAATGAATAGTTGGCTATTGAGTTACTTGTTTGAAAATTGAAGTTAAAAAATTTTAAATACTAAAAAATTGCATAGTTTTGATAGTATACAATAAATGACAGCACTATAAAAGGAAAGAATTGTAATTTCAGCACATTGAGGAAACCTAAGAAGTATTCTATCTCTAATAGATATAGGTATATCTATAATAGAATACAACATCTAACTATAACGAACCTCCAATATAGTAGTTCTTTTATGAAAACTAATTATATTCAGGCTAGGCTCGGGTCCAGTACCTGAATATATGTTTCTAAATATATTAAATCTATTAACCTCACTGCACTTGCACTCTATTTAATGTTTCATTCATTAAGTATTAAAAAAATATCCATTGACATATAATCAATGGCAAAAGACTGTAATATGCCTTGTCTCACATATTTTATTTACCTCTTGTCAAGAGCTTGTGTATTGCAAGTAATATTTTTCATATTACTTTATGTTATTTTTACAAAATGCAAAGATTTCACAACTTGAAATTAATAACCAAATTAAACTAAAAGCAAAATACATTTAGTTTGTTTTTGAAAATTTATTTTATTCTCTATTTTAAGTTTTGGTTTTCTGCTGTAACACAAGAAACATAAATTTGTAGCATTTATGTACCTATGATAATGACCAGTGGCTCATGCTACACACAATTGTTTAATTTCATAAAATTACCTGTTTATACTTTTTATGTCTGAAAAAGGTAAACAAAATTCTAACAGTTATTTTCTGTAACATTTTAGTAAAAATTTGTATGGAGAGTTGGTACCTAAAAATTTGTAAATAATCAATTGTGAGTTTATTTTATCAAAATTTAAATTCTCCCCTTTAAAAGGATACCCCATTTATAATAATACCTCAACTAGGAGTATTTTTAATAATTTTTTGAAAACAAAATTGGTAACTATTAGTGTAAGTAAAGTTTTCTTTAAAATGCTTTTTCTTCAAAACTACATTTTTCATTATTTATGTACCTTTTTCTCAGAAACTGCACTAACTATCGTTCTGAAATTTTTACCATTTTCATTTTACGTATCTATGTATGCTAAAGTGGAATTTTGTTGTTATTTCAAAAATATTTTTTGTTTTAGCTCTTTTCGGCAAAAAAAACTTGTGATTCTTAACAAATTCAAGTGACTTTCACGAAAATTCATTTAAAATAAAGTAAATGAATCACAATCAAAAGCTAACTTCAATAGAATAACAAGTGTCTGGTAAATGCACTGAAAAAAAATTTAGTCCTCTATGTAAATTACATTTTGAGAAAAAAGTACATGAAATATGCCAAATGAACATTTCTGGTATAGAGGGTGCCAACTCTGAAAATATTTGCTTTTAGAGGCAATTTACTAAAACACTTTTTTTTACTTAGAGACATGAAACCCCTATCAACTAATGACCATATGGTTTTAAGTTCTACCACATTGAAAGGATTGGATATTTTGAAGAACAACTCAAGCCATACTGAATTCGGAAGCCTATTTTGGGTCCTCAATAGAACACGCACTAAGTTTGGAGAAAGATTACTCAGAACTTGGGTTGCTAAACCTTTGGTAAATCTAAAGTAAATATAAATTAACTTTTTAAGTTTACTGTAATAAAACTGTATAAATTACCAATGGAAATTTTTTTATTATTGATTAACCCACTGACGGTCATAGGAATGGGCGAAATTCTCCAGTTGTTTTCCCTGCAATAATTTTTAAATCATATTTCTAATTCAAATACAAATTTTTTTTAATTATTTTTTATTTGTTTTGTTTTAGATAGGTTATAGACTATCATCCTTATAAAAATATTTCTTATTTTAAATTATATTTATAAACTTAAAAATGTTGTGCATTGCTAGAAAAACTGGGGATCCTAAGACGTATATATACGTGCATGACCGTCAATGGATTAAATGCTGTATATGCATTAGTTCTTTTAAAGTTGATGAAATTCTATTCTACTTGCTTTTATATAGTGTTTTACTGTATGTTTGCTTTAAAAATAGGTTCAGTTGAAAGCAATACTATGTTTTGCATTTTTTTATCTAACCTTATCCAAAATCACCGTAAAACGTTTTAATTAACTATTCAGCTATTTTTTGTATTGTATATCTTTTTATCTTAGAGAAAAGAAGTAATTTCTAAAATTACAATTTCAGCTTTGTTTATTACTTCAACATTAAAATGGTTACTTTTTTTTAATGTTATCATTATTTCTCGTAATTGTGAACAAAATTCAAATTTTAAATTTCTGGCATCTTACCTTTTACTAAAAAACATAAATTAATTTGAAACTTCCACTAAAGGCTTCTTCATCATGTTATATTGTTATCTAAAGTTTTTTTTTTTCTTCTGTACTCTCTTTCTTATTTTGGTATTTAAAATTATCTGAGTTAAAACCATTGCATTTATTGTATGTAACATATTTTATGAGTGTGTAACATATAATCATATTTACTTTGCACATCTTTTTGTTTTTCAGCAATCTGGAAGAAAGGTTAAACATATTAACTGAAGTTATCCATTCTGAATCCATCATCTTTAAAATAATGGAAGGTATTCTATATAAGTTACCGGACTTGGAAAGAATTTTATGCAACGTGTTTCATCACAAGGTTTCTACATTTTTTGTGTTGAAATGTTACTTATATTATAAGATGATTAAAAATAACTTTATACAGTAATGCTAGCCATTTAGTTTTGGTATAATAAAAGCATCTGTAGTTTTATTTATATTTTACCCGTATAATGTTTGATTTCTACAGAGTGGCCACAGAACCGGGAAAACCTAGAAATCAGGGAAATGTCAGGGAGCTTTCTAATTCTGGAAAAATCAGGGAACTTTTTAAAATTTCATGAAAATCAGGGAAATTTTTTATTGTTTAAGGCACGTTCATCCATATTTTGTCGCTATTTACATGGAGATTTGTAGTGGTAAGTAGGCTTGGGCGATGTTAACATTTCTGCATCGCGATATATCGGGAAGCAAACATCACGATGTCACAATACATCACAATGTTAACTATATTTTTTTTTTACAAAATACTATAAAACAACGTTTTCATAACACGCTATGTAGCTGAAAGTTATGCTTTCTTAGCTTTGCAACATTTTATTGAATTCATGTATGGAAGTTTATTTTAAATAACATGATCAGCGACCGAATTACTTTCAGAGGGATACACAAAGCACCCAAGGGGTATAAGCCAGTTATTTTTTTATATATTTTTTGTTTTAATCCGGATTTTTCAATTTCTCTATCTTAATGAAATTTTACTTTGTTATTATCCAGGGAAGGAGGGGGAGGACAAGTGCTCTTCCTAGCGGTGCACATGTTACTTTACTTATTGGATATTCTTAATTATTAAATCAAAAACATACTTTATAATGAATATTGTATTACTTACTATATACAATATAACTAGTAAACAATAAAAATAAAATTAATGCATAACATTTAAAATTCTAATGATCTTTATTTTGTGCCAAAAAAATCTGCATTTCAGCATTTTTAAGAAGCAATGTTGGATTGAGTAATTAATCTTATGGAAATAAACTTTATTCAAATTGTACAAACTGAAAAAAAAAGTATAAAACATTTATTTACTTACGAGTCAGAAGAGAAAATCCTTCAATGTAAATGGGAAAAAAAATCGTTTATAAGTATTTAAGCAATCAATCTACAGAAACAACTGTTACCCATTCATGCACTAGTTCATACTGACTTTGGCAGATATAACAAACCATCATAGTAATAAACAACCTGATTATCTTAACTGGGTAAGAATCAAACAGAAATTACCACGCAAGAATATCGCAATCCCCTTGAGTTAATAAATAAAGCAAAGCTCTCAAAGGGTAAAAATGTTAGATAAAAAAATCCTGAAGTTAATGTAAAAGATTAAAAATTACAAAAATGTAGTATTTTATTTCTTCCAAGTTAGAGAAAAAAAAATCAAAAATGAAACACTAAAAGTTTAGGAAATACTCAATTGAATTCCACAAATAGAATATCAAGGTCTTACATCTGATGACAAATTACATAAAAATCAAAACGTTTTTCATGAGTTGAGAAAAAAAAAAAAAAAAATTCAAACAATAAAAGGAATAAATATTTCTTTCATGGAATCTCCAATATTACTAGACTAACTGGCGCCTGAAAACCACCTCGTAATTTCAGTACTCAGCTGTAAAAACAAAATAGGAAATATACGCAAAACCTAAAAAAAAAAAATTTTTAAAAAATACATCGTAAAATTGAATAATAATTTCAACATGTCATACATGCTTTTTTTCCTTTGAAATGTGCACTTTTTTCCCAACTTCATTTTAAATTCTAAAAGCCAGGGTATGCAAAAGCGAATTAAAACATGTATTAAGTGGTTAAGTGTGCGATGCCATCTGTGGCATTTTGTTTCTATTCAATCATGGAAACATCGCACATACCGGATACGATTACCACGATGGCGATACAGCAAAAGCAAATGGTAATCGTCTCAAACGGTGCAGTTTAGCTGTTACACTACGTTTCTATATAGTTTTGGATACACCGCGCATATGCAGGGAGGATTACTGCGATGTGGTGAAGTATCGTGTCTCAAATGGTGCGGTGTTGACGGTTTCAATACGTTTCTATAGTATTTTAGAAACACAGCGCATGAATCGTGGCATCATCAGTTCTTTGTCCTTGAAGTGCTAGGCAATGAGTGTATCGCGCTCTCGTCAAAAAGGTCGTGATGTATCTGCTTAGAGAAAATAGTGACACCGGTTTGATGATGCTGATTTCACACCGGTTTTAGACGATGTATCGATACATCGCCCAAGCCTAGTGGTAAGCCATTAGAAGTTTAACGTTATGGGATAATTTAAATTTTTTACTACCAGCAAAACTATTTTTTTTTAAATTGCGTATTATCTCTTTAGAATACATGTTCTATTTGATTAGGGTGTCTAGATATCTGGAAAACCTAAGAAAATTGGGGAAATTTGGAAAAAAGTTTGTCCTAAAATCATTGAATTTTTTTAAAATCTCTCAATTGAATTATCAGGGAACTTTTTTTCCTGAATTTTGTGGCCACCCTGTTTCTGGAAAGTTTATTTTTTGTCTCAATACATTTTAGGTACACACATTTACATTTAAACTATTTAGTACAATACAAATTTAAACTACTTAATGGTTAGTGTTTTAAATTTCTATTCATTTTCCATACACTAAGTTATTCATACAAATCCCTTTGACTTGATTTGAAGGGAGGATGTGTATGATTTACAATACTGAAAGAAACACATCAATGGAAATATTGCGAAAATGCTGAATTTGCCAGAGAACAACTCATGGCAAATTTAAATATTAATATACAAATAAAAATCTGTGTTTTCAGGTAATTAGTGCAGGCTAAGTTAAATTTTAAAATTGTGTAATGAAATAGTCTTTAAAAAAGGTTTTTATACAGATAAAAAGAAAGAAAATTTCATGGACATTTTTTAATAATTAATTTACATAATAAATTTACATTTTAAATAGTTACAGTATGTTTAGAGAAAGCATGAAAAACACAAAAATATTTAAATTCTAAAAATATCAGGTAATTGGCAAAATAAATTCAGCAATCAAATCAGCAATTTTATTTTGCTTCTTTATTAAGGAGTTCAAAAACAATAAAAGGAAAATATATAAGAGTAATAATCTGAGACGTCTCAAAATTTCAGACCTCATTGAACATCAGAATGTAGAGAAATGCTAGTAGATTATGAATATATACTAGTTGCATCTCTTAAAAGTGGGCCAAGTTGGCAATAAATATTACGTCAGACATAATATTGTTACGAATTTTTGTATATTTGTAAATATTTCGTAGTGTTAATTTTGTAAATAGGAAAATTTATGTACATTTTGCATAAGGCAGTGCAATAGTTCGCCTTTAAGTTGGTTTCCCGACAATATGGGTGTTATCGCTTGATAACGAGTTTTACAGAGATAACTCTGAGAAGCGAGTTTCAAGGGGCAGGGCATTTAACATTATGGTAATGGGAATCTCGCCAAATTGGCGAGATAGAGCCAAGTTGGGGATGGTTTTGGCGACTAATTTTTGTCGCCAAATTTGGCGAGAAGTCGCCAAACTTGGCGACCATTTGGCGACATTTTCGGTACATGTATAGGTACATGTATCCCATGTACATTTATAGGGCTTTTCGACTACAATCTGGAAAGTTCTCCAAAGGTCTACCTCTAGGAGTTTCAAGAAGGTTCACGTACGTTCACCTCCCCTATAAAAGCTCAGGGAGCGGGTGATGGAGTTAGTTGACTGATTTTGAGTCACTGAGTTAGTTCTTGGATTTTGAGTCACTGAATTAGTTGACTGGAGATACTGAGCGAACTGTATTGCATTGTCTTTTGCGGCAATTTAGCAGTTGTTGTCAAGTTTTTAACTGCTGTTTTGTGCTCTATTGAGGTGAAAAGAGCTGTATTGTGTCTACTAGAACTAGAAGTTCTGGAGCTGTAAGAGAACTGTGAAGAGTTATTTTGGAATAAATTTCTGCAAGTTTTGATCTGATTTTGGCTTCAAATCTTTCAAACCCGTCCACGCAACAATATTTATTGCCAACTTGGCTCACTTTTAAAAGATGCAAGTATTTGGTGATAGCAAAGTTAAATTCTCTGTTCCCTTCTTAATTAAAGATTAAAGAGGGGCAAAAGTTGATTTAGCTCAACTTATTCAAAGTTGAATTTGGAACAGTTTCAACAGTTTTTGCCCAAGCAGGCCAGTATGTATTCATAATCTACTAGCATTTATCTACATTTTATTAAAATTCAGAAAGATGTCCTAAATTTGCACAACACTTAAAAAATTGATGGGAAAAGTAACAATACTTTTTCCATCAATTTCTGTAATATTTTTAGTAGAACTCGATGCAAGTATTTTTGTGAGAGTGTGTTAAATGCTTTAAATTTAGTTTTTAATCATTTAATTTTGAATTATTATTAGTACTTTTTTCATATTAACATGTTCGCTGGCGCGTCAGCATGGCGCTACCTCCCATGCCGGCGACACTCTGGGACGACGATCGAGTATGATAAGTAAACTGCTTTATTTTTAGTTCGGATTTGGAGGTTGAACGATGAGGTTTTTGAGGCACGTTAGTGAAGCATTATTTTTATATTTTTAGGAAATAAAAAGTTTTTCCTTTTTTTCTGGTTTTACTATTAAAATATAAGGAACGTTTTTAATCATTAAAACACTTTTTTTAAATTCGGCTTCTGAGGATGGATATATAAATTTTGGTGGCAGCGAATGTGTTAATCAAGTACTCTTTATTGTACTAAGTACTTGTAACCAGGAATTATCAGAAAATTCAAATTTTCTGTGGACATTATGTGTAAACTCTAAAAATAGAATATGTGGAGGTTAAAATAATCTACTAAATATCAACCAAATAATTTTATCCTCTTATGTTTCAGTGTAGCTGTTATGACTTTCTGAAACTGCTACAAGCCCTTTCCAAGGTTAGAAAGGAACTACTTAGTGTGAGAGATAAAGTAAATTTTGAAGTAGAATCACCCAGATTGAAAATAATATTGTTTGATCTTCCAGAACTACTAAAAGACGTGGAGGAGTTTATTTTCAATATTGATCCTGATGCTGCAAGGTCAGTTTTGAGCTGGTTTTTCATTGCAGATACTAATTTTGTACTTTTGTTGGCATAATAAGGCAATGATGCATTCATGTATTTATTTTTATTGGTCATTCCTACTTTCTTTTTTCAAATATTTATTTTGGTTTAAAGAAAAGGGGACAAAAGCACTGTTTTTCGGAACACCTCCAAATATCCTGATTTAAAGAAGTGCCAAGAAGAAATATGTATTACAGAGAAAGAGCTAAATGATTTAAAGCCTGAACTGTGCAGGTTGTTGAAGTTAATTAGTGTTAAGTATGTTACAGTGAATTCCCAAAAGGTATTGTGTTTATCATTATTATAAAAAAATAAAACAAAATTGTAATAAATTAATTTTTATAACAATATTTTAATTATCCAATAACTCTAGTCATAACAGCAGTCCCTGCTATTAAAGGCCAAGGAAATATATGTATAAAAAAATAGCAATTTAAGCTACTACATTGTTTTAGAATGATTTTGTGGAATAAGTTTTATAATTGATTTCCAATTAATTTATATGAATTTTTCATTCTTCATTAATATTAGAAAGCTTTCTTCTTGTCAAAATTTAATATAAATTTTATACCAACTCCAAAGTTTAATATAAAATCTCTCATTCCATTATAACTTGTATATGGTTATTATAACTGTCTACTCATATGAATATTGTTCATACAGTATTTAATTGAAGTGCCTCAAAGTCATACACGGTTGGTTCCTGACACTTGGCTTAAAGTCAGTTCGTAAGTTTCCTAAATTTTCTCTTTTTTGTTTTTAATTTTACTCTTGGTTGTAGTTATTTTACTTTTCCTTTTACAAATACAAATATCAGGGTTCCCACGGTCATTGAAAGTCATTAAAAGTGCTTAATATTTTTGAACTCGTTTTCAAGGCCTTGAAAGTACTTGAAACTGCTTAGAGGTGCTTAAAATTCCTTGAAAATGCTTTTAGGTCCTTAAAAGTCCTTAATTTTTGTGGATGTTGTTGTGCCCCATAAAATACAACTCAAACTTGTTATCCCCGCTTGACATCCACTTATCCGTATCAGAATTCTCTGACATATTTGTATTTTGCATGTGCCAACTTGTAACTTATCTGGTAGAATATACTTTATTAAAAATTTATTTATAGACATGATGCCTGAATACAAATTTTCAAAGGTCCTTAAAAACATTAATTAGGTCCTTAAAAGTCATTGAAAAGTCATTAATTTTTATTGTGTGATTTGAGTGGGAACCTTGAATATGTTGATCCACTAAAGACGTAACAGAGTGGCCACAAAACTTAGAAATCAGGGAAAATTCAGGGAGCTTTCTGATTCTGAAAAAAATTAAAGAAATGTTAGGGAATTTTTTAGAATTTCAAAAAAATCAGGGAAATTTTCTATTATCTATTTTCCTGTTCATCCGTATTTGTCACCATTTATCCCGAGATTTGTGGTGGTAATCATTAAAAGTTTATTGTTACGGAATAATTTAAACTTTCGTTACCACCAAAAGTATTTTTTAATTATTGGCATATTATCTCTTTAGTGTACATGTTCTATTTGATTAGCATGTCAACACATCTGGAAAAATTGGGGAAATTTGAAAAAAAAATTTGCTGTTAAATGAGAGAATTTTTTAGAAATCTCTCTGGGAATTATAAAGGAACTTTTTTTTCCTTAATTTTGTGGCCACCTGTACCATGCTCATTTAGGTTAGTCCACTTTTGAACAATCCCCCAATGAGATGCAACTGTCTTTTAAAACTGTTGACTCCGATACATTTTGCGGTGTGGTTCAATAGATTGCTATTGTTAAAGTAGAGCCTTCTATTCTCCAAGTTCAACTGCAATTTTAAATAACTTGACGTGCGTGACATCTTGCTTTGTCTCATATTTTGAACTCTAAATCCTTGAAATCATCCCCTCCTTAGAATTTCTTTCCTACGATGCATATACATATAACTTAAATTAGATTCTTTTACATTGAAAAAATAAATTATTTCTTGACTACTTGAATCATCTAAATTAGTAGCATGTTTCACTTTATCTTCATGTATTCAATATCCCTCCTGTTTCATTCACTGTAAAATTAGTAATCATTTATAAATATTACTAGAAATATTTCTTTTAAAAAAACTATTCTGCCATTTCAAAGCTCATTCTTGAAACAAGGACCTTTGTTTTGTATTAACTAATTTGTGTCATTAATTTATTTCATACACATAATAATTTAATTGTACCTTATTTTTTTAAGTATTTTTATAAATGTTTTTATTTTTATTTAATATTAATAGAACTAAGCAAGTTTCTCGCTTCAAATCTCCTAAAGTAATTGAGCTTGCGAGCAAGATTGAACAAATCAAAGAACGAATGGTTGGTCATGCAGAAGAAGCTTGGATTACATTTTTAAAGTAACTATAAACAAAATTTTCTAATGTAAAATAGCTTTCTAATATATATAAAATTTTATTTAAACTATTAGGAACTGTAAAATGAATAAAAACTTTCTTACTTTTCAATAGTGACTTTGGAAGGAGTTTCTTCAAACATAAAAGAGCAATATCGTATTTAGCAGAGTTAGACTGCTATTTAAGCTTAGCTAATGTAGCTAAACAGGAGCATTATTGCAGGTATGATAAAGGTTATTAGCATTATTGTAATCATTAATGTAAAAAATAACAGTTATTTGCATTAATTTAAGGGATTACCATGCTACTTTCTCTTATTTCATTTTATAATTTGTTTCATTACATTGATATTTATTTGAAATAATAGAAAAATCTTTTTGACTAAAAGTGATATATTTTTATTAGTTTTTATCCATTTGTTGAAATAAGTTTAGTTTAATTTCTGTGTAAATATCTTTTGCAGGCCTGAAATTATAGATTCAAAAGAGCAAGTATTTCATGTAGTACAGGGGCGACATCCAATACTCACAAAAATTATGGGAGAAGAAAACCAATTTGTAGCTAATGACATAACAATGGATGTAAGTATATAATAAAATTTAATGACAAATATAAATTAAGTGGCTATTATTTGTTTTTGCTTAATTGATCTCTTATAAGTTTTGTTGCATAAAAGAAAATTCTTAGATGTGTTTTTTTTATTTCTTTTTTTGATCTAAACCAATCATCTTTGAATAATTCATTGCTGTTCAAACTTTTCACAACAGTTCAAGTTACATTACATCAATAAGAATTTTGTCAAATATTTTTCGGGCTGTATATTTGACATTCTTAGTGTTACATTTTTCCTGTCATAAAATATAATTCTGTAAGTTTAGGATGTAATCGACTCAACAAGATAATAAGTACTATAACAATAAATTGCTCTTAAAAAAAATATCGATTAAAACATCAGGCTACATACTGAGTTGTTAGTAAAAAAGTTAACCAACTAGTAAGTTTTGAAAAGTTTAATTATTTTTTAAAAATATAATTGCAAAAAAAATGTTAAGTTAAAAAATTAAGTTGAAATAAAAAAAAATATCAGTCTTCTAGTTGCGAGCCTATGTTAATGTTGAAAATTCCAGCCTCTTTAGAATGTAAATCTAATTACTTAGGTTGTCTTTAGTCCCTATTCATTTTCATTTAATTCATTTTTGTTTCAGTGTTGACTGCATACACCAATACTGTAACTAATATAAATTATATACAATTCCTCATAATTAAATATGATAAGTTCTGTTTTAATGTTACTTTGAAAATATCATTAGAATTTGGTGATTTTCCTACAACTAAAGTTTTTTTTAATTAAGTTTAGAAAATAATAGAATGTCTAATTGTTTCATCAATAACGGGTTTCAGTGTTTGCTAGTATTCTGCCCAGTAAGTGCATAATATTGCCACTAAGTCTGAAATTGTTTATTTCAGGATTCAAATAAGTGTATAATTGTTACTGGGCCAAACATGGGTGGAAAAAGTACCTATGTACGACAGACAGCCCTTATTGCTGTAATGGCTCAGATAGGCAGTTATGTTCCTGCAGATACAGTGAAAATTTCACTTTTCGACGTGATATTTGCCAGGTACTTTTCTTTTTCTATATGTGCATATGAATGATAAGAATCAAGCATATGGCTTTGATTAAATATTAATTACCTAATATTTGTTATTCTTTATATAATATCTCACAATAAAAACTTTTTAAATATTTGTATGTATCTTTAACAGCTGAATAGTTTTCACTAACATTTAAGGTATGTTAGTAAATAATACATTAATTTAAAATTCACTTAGTTTCAACTCAATATCTGTAGTACATATTTGGAAATTATAGTATAATCAATCAACCGTCATCTTTGTGTAAGGGCCGGATCAGGTAAGGAAAAATTTATTTACTGCCTCTGGTGCAGTTGTGAAAAACTTTAAACTGTCTCAAATTTTATCTGGAATCATATATTTAAATATAAAATTCTTATACAACTTGTTTGTGTTTCTTGTTGTGGTTTTTTAATAGCTTAGTCTTTACTCATATGTTTTTTCTTGTATCCCTCTAATGTGGTATAATCTACTACTAAAGGCACACATAAAGGTATATAAGGATTCTTTCTTAATTGTTTTGACATACAAAAGATCCAATTTACTGATTAAAAATTATGTACTAAAAAAGGTGTTTTTTTTTGTTTTTTTTTATTCATATAACACAATGATCTGTATATCCAAACACAAATAATGTACGTAATACAAGCTATTAGAAATGCAATCAATAATTTAAAAAATATTATAGATTAATCAGGAATTTTATGACCATTTTAATAAATCATAGAATTCGTATTTTTACTTAAAAGTTTTAAAACAACAAAGGGAATTTTTTAATTTTTACTAGTAGAAAATACATTTTTCCAAAAAATTTTGTGAATTTTTTCCATTTCCACTTTTGTTATATCACTCTCTTCACAAAAGTTACTCTTTTATTTTTACAAAAATTACTACTAGAGTTTTATTTTATAAAACAAAATAATAAATTGATAATCTTCAGATCATTTATAATTTTCTTCTTGGTTGTATTGTTTATATTTAGTGTTCATTTTATCACATTTGTTTTTATAGCAAAATTACTAAATTCCCTCAATTGTCAGTAGAATCTAAATGGATTTACTGATGGTGCATTTAATTTATTTCTCCACTCTTGTTTTAAATAATGGTGTCAGTTTTGTTGTCTGATGTAACTTCTGATCTGTAAAATAGTTATTAGATTCCTTGTTTAAATTAATATTTTCACTTGTTGAATTTTGTATGATACTTTTAATTACAAACTAATCAAGCTTCATATGCCTCAGGGAGAACAAGGAAAACCTGAAAAACTCAGGGAACAAAAATTTTGACCTCAAAATCTCAGGGGAAAAAAAGAAAAATCTCCCCTAAAACATGGAAAAAAAATCCTACTCTTCGGTTCTATTTGTTTAACTCTAATCCACAAAAATACTTTTTTCTCAAAACATAGTGACATGATAAAATCAATTTGTGGAATTGAAGTTACTAAATTATTTGATGACATAGACTTGCAGAAAATTATTCTTTTTTCGAGTTATTGGAAGAATTTGTGTAATCGAAGTTTGACTATATTTATCTGGCTAAAAATAAATAACTCCTTAATGGAAAACACATCTCTGGAAAACTCAGGGAAACTTTTTTCTGAAAACGAGTATGAATCCTGCTAATATTACATGTTTTTTATTCAGGATGGGTGCTGAGGATGCTCTTTCACAAGGAAAGAGCACTTTTATGAACGAAATGAGTGAAACTGCTGAAATCTTACAAAATGCCACTTCAAAGTCTTTTGTGATTCTAGACGAACTGGGACGAGGGACAAGCACAAATGATGGCACAGCCATTGCATATGCTACCTTAGAATATTTGATTTCTAAGGTGAGTTTTCCCATCAATTTATTATTTTACTGGTTTTAATATTTTGCATGTTCATTAATTAAAGGTATTTGAAAAATATTACATCACCATCTTAAAAATACCACCACCAAACATAAGTTTAATGTAAAATAATTGTGGTGGTTATTAATAAACCTTTTGGTCATCAAACCTCATTTCATTTGGAAAAAAATTAGAATTTTTTTCAATACTTTATAAGTATTGGACAACTCTTCTAACATATCTATAAATTTACTGAAAAAGTAACCAAAGTACTGTGGATATATTATATTACAACATAACAGTGTATTTTCATGAAGAGAAAGCAATCAATTTCAGTTATTGAAAGCGGACAAAAATCAATTGTAATTTAAACTTTATTTATTGTAAACATCTATAAAGTGCAAATAAAGTTTAGCAGCATGCAAAGAAGTTTTTTAGACATTTTTCTTGATTTATCCTTAAACATTATGTATACTATGGCTGAGAGATATAATAAAACCATTTGGAAAGAAGAACTCGCTACACTTATGTAACTGGTGGATCTGGTGATAAATCTTATCCTGTACATCCATCATAGAGCATCATATTTTTAGCATTTAAGTTCGATTTATCAACAAATAATAAAGGAAATTGTTTAAAGCTGAGAACTGCATCTTTAAAATAGTAATACAGCATCCCTTGCATAGAGAACCCTTTACATGCAGTCCCTTCTCATAGAGCATCAGAATGGCCTCTACCTAGAATCTTCTCTCAGAGAGTACAAAGTCCCCACTGATAGAGCTCCAAAATGCCTACCTAGAGTCTTCTTTTATAGAGTTCAAAGTCCCCTCTCATAAAGTTCCAAAATGTCCTCTACCTAGAGTCTCCTCTCCTTGAGTACAAAAATAAAATGTTTTAACTTTGATTATGAATCAAATAAGACAATATGCAATTGAACTGATATAAGTGGAGATCTTAACCTTTAAATTGATGTGTCGTTTGTTAATTTTGACTTTGTACAAAAGTGTAAGAAGTGATTGTCACAAATTAAACACTCCAGAAATAATATATATATATATGTATATAATATTCTCTTATAGCTTTAAATTTTGTTTGTTTTATTCCAGATTAAATGTTTCAGCATGTTTGTAACGCATTACCCCGCCATTCTTGAATTGCAAAACATCTATGCTGAAACAGTTACTGCTGTACATATGGGGTATATTTTGAAAGATGGTATGTATTCCTTTGATATTAATACATTTGTTAATGCTATCCTCTATTATAGGAAGGTTTTCATAAGTTAAAGTATTAAGAATTAAAATCCTCCTGTTTAAATCTGTTTGTAGCTGTATAGTCTACAAATCTTTATTATCAAGAAAAGTGGATTACAGAGTGTCCAGCAGTCTTGAAAATCGATAAAGTCGGGAATTATGCTTGAAATTTTGGAATTTCCTGTCTGCGTCGGGAAATTATATTTTCACTTTTTTTATCAGAGAAAATCTTTATGGGTGTTTTAAAAAAATGAAAACGTTGTTTTCCAAGAGATGCTATTCTTCCGTCAATCGACGAATTTCTGCTCTCTCTCTTCACTTCTCTCTCTCTTTTTTTTTTTTTTTTTTTTAATTTTTACATATTTGTCTGCTTTTATTACAAATTCCAAAGAAAATAAGCGTTTCCTACAATCTTACTTGATCTCATGGAAAGAAGTAGTTTCTCTTTTCTTTGGAAATTTTTTCTTACTTTAAACACGGTTCTAATCCGAGAATTTTTCAGGTTTCGTGACCGAAATTTCGATCATGCCTGAGATCGATTAGAATTCGGAGAAAAAATTTCTGATAACCTCAGGACCTGTATACATTCAGACTTCGCCAAATCACCGATGGAATGAATACTTTTCTCTCGCGTTTTTCTGTAACGTCATAGCATCTATCGGCATTATTTACGTTCATATGTAATGACCATTTTGCTGAACGTTACAGTCATGTAATGGCCGCTATTCTCGTGATTATGTTAGGCACTATGGTCGAGAATAAGGTTGTTGCGTGATGATAATTTTTGTCGGATGCTATTATTGCGCCGATATAATAGTCACTGACGTTATTGCAGACATTTGCACCTAACAGACATGGTAAAGTTTAGCCAAAAAGGCGGATTTCCGTTTTTTATTGAAATTTCTACCATTTCTGAGATAGATACAAATCTGCATTACAATTTTATTGGGTTTGCTTGGAAGTTTGACAGCCAAGGAACCTGCTTGCTTCAGACTTCCCCCTACTAGATTTTATTACAATTGGTTCTACGACCATAATTAATGAAGGATCGACCGAACTTAATCAATACCTATAATTGATATTGACTTAACTCGATGTTCCGGCAAATCGCCCATCATTTGGGGTCGGGTAGAACTCCAAAATCTGAAACAAAGCATGCATCTATTTACGCAACGGCGAATCAACCTTTTCCCGCCAATAATCCAATCCCGCCATATTGATTTAGAATGATTGAAAGTAGTCACTGCATGTAGATGCGAAATGTGAAAATTTTAAATTAGTAGAAATTCTATTGAATACTCAGAAAGAAAAACAATAGCTTCCAAAAAACGGAGTCAGTGGAACTAATTGACTTCTTTTTGGTAAGTCTGTACCTTTTTTAACACAATCGATCTCTTCTTTGAAATGTAAGTTTTGAAGACAGCTAAGGACAGGTTTTAGCGCTCTCTATTTCAAACGGAAATAGACGTTGAAATTCTTTAATCTTTTCAGGGTCTTGAAAACCTTTCAATCTTTAGGTCAATCTTTGCGAGTTTGCACTGATTTATAAACCGCTTGCAAATACGTCACGACTCGTATTATTTTGGTGAATGAAAAAAAAAAAAAATTCAAATAATATATTTTAAAACGTGCCGTTTTCTAAACTTATGTGAAAGTTAAAGAGGAGATTCTTTCTTTTCTCATTTAGAACCTCGAGGGATTAATCGTCTACCAAATTACTTATGGTCGGAAAATTCCTCTGCGTTGTTCAGAAACTTAAGGCCTTTTAACCATAAATCGCGTTGGGGAAATTTATTTGGTTGTAATCCTCGGGACGCCATATCAACAATATTTTGCTTTAATGTATTTACAAAGATTTGTGTTTGTATGTTTTCCGTTATCGCCGATATTTACAATGGCGTAATGATAATTTTCAACTTAGTTTAAGCCGTTTCAATAGTAGCTATTGCCGAGATTTGAGATGCCGTTTTGATTTCATTCGCCTAGGCTTCCCCTGATATAATAGCCGTTATTTTCCGTGATTAGTGTATGTATGAAGATCGGTTTCGCCGTTTTCTTTGAATTGGTGCAGAATTTCTAGAATTTAGATTTAATTTTGTGTAAGAAAGTAATCCCAATTGTCCAATTTTACTGTTCATCCTTTTTCAGAATTGTAATTTTAACTGTTTTTTTATGTTAAATTGTTTATTTTAGCTTGAAAAACAATTTTGCATTTTAGCTATAATAGATAATAGTTTAAAAGTTAAAGCAATTTTTTATATAATTGTTTAAAATTAATTAAATTGTGCAACTGTGTGAAAATTTGAAGTTTTTTTTTTTTTTTTTGCTTTGGCCATGTCAGTTTACATGCAGAGCCTCCCTCCCTTAATTCTTAGAAACAGAAATGTTTGTGACAAGCAGTCATGTTCAAAGAAAAAGCTTGCATCAAAAGAAACTAAGAGGGAAAAAAACTGCAAAAGCCTATAAATTGCAAAGAAATGTTCATCTGAAATATAAAATAATAATAATAAAAAAGATCATAGGTGATGCTTTATACAAGCCTTCACACATGAACCGTATGCACAAAATGAAGCTACTTGTTCCAATGTGATTGGCGCTTAAAGCAAACTATTAAACTGCACGCCTAGGTTCATTCCCTTTTCTTTTTATCTGCTAAGGTTTAGACTTTCATATTTATGTGTCACTTGTCAAACAATTTTGTCTTTTTTCTCGCCCTAAAAAAAAGACTTAAAAAAAATCTTCTCTTCCTATTTTCAAAGTACATAACAATCTAATTCTTACATGATGATTAGCTATTTTTTAATTTCATAAATTTTTTAATTTGTAAAATTAGTTCAACATGGGGGTTATACTTTGGAAAATATGGTGGTAATTAATTAGTTGTGAGAGGGGTCCATGAAAATTTTTGAGATGAGCCTTGAAATTCTTGAAATATGCTTGAATTTTTATCAGAAATTTTGCTGGCCACCCTGGAATAATATGCACACACAAAAAAAAAAAAATATATATATATATATAAAATAGTTAACTAGCATTTTTGCACAAATGATGATTTAAAAACAACATTGACATGAAAGATATTCAAAATTTCATTGATTTTTTTTTTTCTTTTTTTTCTTTCTAAGTCATACACTTCATTCTCATTTTTCTATAAATCATATTAAGTTAACTTGTAAATAGGTCCTTTTAAGAGGTTCAGTTCCACCTGGTGGTGAAAATTTGAACTAGTGTTTCTTTTGAAATACTTTATATGTGCTTGTATTTTTAACAGGCAAATCTTTGGAGTGCTATTTAACCTATTTGTAGCCATACAATCAGGTTGAAACTTGGTGGATATACTTGTTGTCTATATCAACAAATTATATTATGTTTAGGGGATAAAAAGTTTGTCAATAGCACAGAATCAATGGTTTTCTTCTTAGTGGTCAAATACTATGAAAAGTCGACCTGAGCTCAATAGCTTAAGTGAGTTGCAACTGCTTATAAAAAGCAATGCATAAAAAAGATTTATGGTAAACATTCTTTTTATGGGTAAATTTTTTAATCCTTTGTTGTTCCTTCATACTTCATTTCTCGATAATTCCATGTAGTCCAAGAGGCGACTGCAATTTTTGGACCTCATCGAACATCATTCTGAATTTTTTATAGAGATTGGAGAAAATTGAGTAGATTAGGAATCCACTGGTCTGCCGTGGCAAAAATGGCTGAAACTGATCAAAAATCGACATGGAATGAGTTGAACTAAAATCCGATTGCCAAATATGTCATAACTTGCCAAAAAGAGAACAAACTTTTTCTTCTGTCAACCCTGCATTTTGATTTTCAATGAGAAAAAGCGCAAACGATTTTTGATCTCTGGCTTGGAAAACTTGTATCTTTTAAAAGTAAGCCAAATTGGAGACAGTTACGTCATCCGTGACGTAATGTTTATTGCCAACTTGGCTCCCTTTTAATAGATGCAAGTAGACCGTCGCCAGATATCTGAATCGTCTGCAACCTTCTTAATTGAAAATTAAAGAGTGAGGGTTACCAAATAAAAAAAAATGTTCATTATTTGGCAAGTTATGGCGCATTTGGCAATTAGATTTAGTTCAACTTATTAAAAGTCGATTTTTGACCAGTTTCGGCCATTTTTGCCACAGCAGACCAGTGGATTCGTAATCTACTCACTTTTCTCTAATTTCTATTAAAAAAATCAGAATGATGTTCGATGAGGTCCAAAAATTGCAGTCGCCTCTCAGTCTAATGTACAAGGTGTCTGAATATCTATTAATTATATAATATAGGCTCCAAGCAGTTAACAAGAGGATACTTTTCATTATGAACACACTGTGCATTATCTTACTGAAGGCTTTTTTCCTAGATATTGATGACAATGCTATTGAGACCGTAACCTTCCTTTACAATGTGGTTACTGGAATGAGTAAAAAAAGTTATGGCATAAATGTCGCTGCTTTAGCTGGAATCTCGAAAGAAATTCTTCTCGAGGCCCAGTCAAAGTCACTGGAAATGGAATTGAAATCAATATTACAAAAGTAAGATGTCTGATTTTTCACATTTTTATAAAGATTTGTTTCTGTATATTAAATAAAATCTATGCTGAATATTTCATTCACAAATTTCGCTTGCACTAAATTTAACTGTACTTAGTTATGGCAAACTAAACAAAAATAAACATGTGGACTTACAGGGAAAACGAATAAGGTCATTATTTGAGGGAAGTATATTGTGGTGTACCACCTCTCTAACAACTTTTAGAACTCTTTTTGCCTTCCAGGAGAACTTTTATATGAATTTTCAGGGCGGTGTTACCGGCATGCCTCAAAGTGCAGAATATGCAAATATGCTTTCTGGAGGAAGAATAAAAGGAGACTAGGGGGCTCCGCCCCCTGCTCGCTGACGCTCGCCAACCCCCTGGATTACTATGCAATCCCCTTGGCTTGCTTTGCTCGCCTCAAAGTGAAGCATTTAAAATATGCCATAGCAAAAAGCTATTTCATTTGCATAATTCCAAGAAACTGAAAACGTTTTGTTATTTACGAAGAGTCAGAATACTTGCCACGTCATTATCCTATTGCTGTCGAAACGCCTTAAGCAGGGACAATGTGGCAACGTAGTAGAAAGCTCTTAAAAAACAACAAAAATAAACAGTATAGTACATACATTTAAAAAAGATCGGTTATTTCACTGAACTATTAAAATTTACGGGCTGGTTTCGTGTGAAACGCCAAAATAATTAAAGTTGCTTGTCGAAATTTCTTAATGAAGCAATCATATGTTCGCATAATCTTTTTTGAGATACTTAGAAAATAAATTAAATCAGTGAAAAGCCAATTATCCGGCATTCAATCCACCGGAATTTTTTGAAAATCAAATTTGGCGTGAAAATTAGCCCTATTTCTCCAAAAGTTTTTTTTTTTTTAATTTCATATGAGATTTTGAAGTTGAGTGGGTGGTTTTATTCGTTATTTTGATAGTTTTCAATTCATAATAGCTGAATTTGCTTTGATTAGAAATGAATATAGGTTCAGTTTCCTGCATAATACATCTTAGAGACTTTTTGAAAGTTGGCGATTTTGCGCTGAATCAACCCGGCGACCTCCGGAATATGTTCCAGCAGATAACTTTTCCGAAAAGTCTGGTTTATCCGGAATTCTAATCCAAAAGAAATGTACACATCTTATATCTATTTATTCTTACATCACCGTAACTATTAAATCAATACGTTTTAAATAGACAATTTCTATCTGTAGACTGTAGTAAGAGAAACAAAATATAGCGAATCCAAGTTGTTGCTGTTGCCAGATGTATTAGTTAAATTTCAAAAGATATATTGTGATTGGCTGGTTTGCTGAATTTTGAAATTCGTGCATGATGTACATTTAGAAGACTTTTGAAGTCGTTGCCATTCTGCTCACAGAAGTACAGCCGAATTTGGACGTTACGCAAGAGAATTATATATATAGATGGAAGTCCCAGGAACTTGGACTTCATTGATCTGTGTTTTATCTTCTTAAGGGGACTGTTAAGGCAAAAATTTCAAAAATTTCTATTTTTATATTACAGTGGAAATATATAGCCTTCAATTCTAGCTTTCAGTACATACCTTACTTTTGCTGATCCGAGAAGAACTAAGAATATTATTTGAGTTTTTGTAAGCGCGCATATCAGAAATCGTATGTATTTCAACTTCTTAAATTGCATTTTTCTCTTCATGTGTATTTTAAGATTTTTAGGGTATTCGATTTGTTCCTTGCGATTCAAAAGTTGATGTATTTTTTTTTAATTTAGAGATATTGTTTACTATTCTATTTTGAACACAATTGTGCATGGATTTTGGAATCTGGTATTTTTTTATTGTTTTACATCAATTTTCGTAATGCTTCTATTTAAAAAGTTTACATTTTTTGCCATTGTACGAAAGTTTTACTTTTAAATAATTAACTAATGAGTCAAATTCAAAACCCATGCACAATTATGTCAATATTTATTCAATTAGCTTGTACAAAAAAATTGAGACAAATTGCAAAAAATTTGAATCGCAAGGAGCGTTTTTAAAATTACGGAAAAAACGCTAAATTTTTCAATAAAAATTTAATTTCTTGAAAAAAAATCAATATAAATTTTTGAAATTTTAGGTTGTGTTTCATTTAATTGCTATTGAACTGCACAAAAAATTTCATGAATTTTAGACAAAAATTGAAGAATTTTTATTTTTGACTTAACAGTCCCCTTAAGCGTTTAAGACACCCAACCCTAAAAGTATGAAGTAGGTTAGATAAATTATCAGGGTTTTTTTTTTTTAAATCCGTCCTGGTGACCTTTTGGCAGAGTCAAGAAGGGTGTAAGGACAATCTCCCACCTACCCCTCAGTATCATTGCTTGAATAATTAGCCTTTTGTTCTGGATCAAGTAAAACTCATTATTTCTATTGGAAGTTTATTTTCTGTTTCATCAATACAATTTAATTTTTTTTTATCTAAATAGTATAGTTTTTTGTACAGTAAATAATGTTATTTTTTTAATTTTTTTTTTACTTGAGTTTTCCTTGTAAGGCCCACATTATGATAATTAGTAATAAAATAATGTTTCTTCTCTAACAATAAAAACCTTTTTATGATTTAATGAATATTTTACTTTTAATTTAGAAGTGTAATGTGTATTTATAACACATTTTTTTAATTTTTCTTTTCTTTGATATATGGTTCTTTGATAATATTTGATTACATGGTATGATTCTTTAAAATTTCAGAAAAATGCATGATCTGTTGATAAAGATGAAGTCTTTAAAAACTACTCAAGAATAGTCTGCTGTAAATAATTCTGAATAGTTACCTTATATCTTGCATGTTTTAATTTATATGTACATGTTCCTCTAATATTGCTTGAAATATATTTTGTATTAAAAGCATGAACTTTTTATCTACTTATTTATAGGAATGGCAACTATTTTATTGTATATACTGTAAATAAACTTGTTTTTATTGAAAGACATTTATATATTATAAATTAAATACAATAAATATGGAATGATATATATGTTTATAAAGTTAAATAAAAAATGTCTCATTTTGAGAAGTCAAAAGTACATAGAATATTAACGTATTGAGGTATAATTCATGCTAGCTTCGTTAATAGTTTAATAATCGGGTGGATTCTTTAAAAAAAACTTTTAATATTTCATAATGAGCCAATATACAGACTGCACATATAAAAGTGTTTAGAGGAATTACTTTTATGGAAGTTCGTTAGAGTTAGATATTGCATTCTGTTGCTGGGGGATATAAAATTACTTCGGGTTTTTTCGTGCTTTAATTGTAATTATAACTTTTCTGCTGCAATCTACTACATAATATCATCACTTCAAATAGTTGTTCTATTTCTGATTTTTTTTTTTTTTTTTTTTTTTTTTTTTTTTTTTTTAACACTATGTACTATTGTAAATAAACTTTTTGTCAGAAGTAGATGTCTTAGACTTGAAATTAATTAATATATAATTGATAATTTTTTGTTTTGTATAAAGTGTGAAAAAGGATCCTGCAAAAAAAATAATAATCTGCTAAGATCACCATATTTAAATTCACTTTAAAAGCTATGTTTCTTTATAACATTTGGTTACTTTAGCTTTAATTATTCATTGAAAAGTTTTTAAACATGGTATTCTGACATTTTTTTTTTTTTAATACTAAATCCAAATATTAAATAATTTTATGGGATTGCCATTAAACTCTCTCAAACTTTTTCAAGTTTAATTTGGTTTTAATATGTACATAACCCTTTAAGACTTAAAATTAAATTAAAAAGAAAAGATAAAGTTCAGTGAGCAGAAATTTGTGTGTTTATGACTTTTTCGAAAGATTTAAAATTGAATAAAAGTAAAATGCTGGAATTAAACATTGCATGTTATAAATGAATACAAATAAGTTTTAAATTCTAAAGGTTTTCTGTGACGATCGAACTTTTCAAATAGTTTACTCTACGCAACATACTGAAGATTAACGTGTCTATCGTTACTCCTTTTATTACAACAAAGCTAACCATCCGTAAAAACAGCTATTTTTGTAGATCTTGCACGTGCTGTATTTATTTAGCAGATAAAGTATACATCATTTCTGTGTCACGAAAATAAATAAAACTGTATTCCATGTAACAAAGATAGGAATCTGACAATGCATGCCACAATGCTTTTTCTGAGAAACCAGATTCGATCTTTGTTCTTAAGTGACATTGATTCTATTTTCAATCGAACTAGTTTCGCTCCTTCTAACTGTATCCAAATTTTCCACGATAAAGAAATATCTCCTTTCCATATATGGTCATTTGTTGACGATCCTCTTAGATGGTTATTTTAGACGCCATAATCGCACATTTATCGAAATAGATTTACTTTTTAGTGTAAAACTATCTTTTATTGTCAATGATTGAGCACTTGGTCTGCCGCTCCCAAAGAATCTTTCGATCTATGTGGTCCATTGTTGTTTCAAAAGTGCCAACCGCTGATTTCCTGTAGCATTGATTACTGACTTAATTACAGACAATAAGACGAACTTATAGTGGTGTTTTTGTATTACTGTTTTGTCCACTTTAAGAATTGCTATTAATTGTATTGTGAATGACACATTGTCAAAATGTCATTCTACTTTTTATGTGTGTTCCAATTATTAGGAATACATAAGGTACGCATGATTATAGCTGCAATAACTAATGAGATTTATGTTGTATCCGTAATGTATATTTCAATATAAGTTAATAAGCACACAAATTATGTTATTTATAGGTCTATGAATCCGTTGTTTAATTAAATGATATATTACTAAGATTATCCCTGAACTCAATTATTTTGAATTGAATGTCGCTTATTCAGTTCTTCGATTCGTTAAAGTGAGAAATATCCGGTTGTTAACTCAAGGAAATAAAAAAATATCGGATACAATTTTATTACTATCTATAAATACATAGAAAAAATTCTGAAAGTTTTTAAATAGCTTACCTACACTATTATGAAACTTGTTATTTTTTAAACTATTATGAAACTTGTTATTTTTTAAACTATTATGAAGGCTGTTATAAAGCTCGTTGTTTATCATAACTGAAATAGAATGCTTTTATTAGTGATATTTTTTGCCCTCTTTTGCAGGGCTCAAAAAAAAATTTAAACCGTCAATGTAAAGAACATCGCGAAGAACTTTATTTGAGGATTTCTTTGAAGGATAACCGCTGATAACTGCGTTGTTCGTTTATCTGGGATCGATGTTTGGCAAAAATAATGATATCATGCCTGAAATTTTTCGGAATTTTGAGAGAAAGGTACTGAGAAGTATATTCAGAGGCATTCAGGTTGGTTGTTTTCAGGTTATCTGGCACCGTCAGTAACACGAGGGCTATAATGCGCCGAAACATTCGTCATTAGACAAGCCAACATACATTTACAAACACCCATGCCTAACACGGGACTCGAACCCGCAACCTCGCTGTCTAGAAGCTAGCACGCTAACCACCATACCGTTTGGTCGGCCCAGAGGCATTCAGGAAAATGGGTTATATGCGTAGGAGATTCAACTTCGAATTATATCGATTGTATAGAGTCAGATGTTGTTCATTGCATGAAAATAAGTCGTCTCAATTGCGTCGGACATGTCGTTCGCATGAACAACAAATAATGCTTTAAAAGAAATTTTTGCAGCAAAGCCTGTCAACAGGAAGAGGAAGACACAAGGCTTCGGTGGGTGGATGCTGTTGAGGAGGACTATTTAACCCTCAAATCTAGAAATTGGAGGAGTTTGACTGCAATTGGGGTCAGCTGGAAAAGTAATTCAGAAGGACTTGGCTCGCCCTGAGCTATCGGTATCGCGCCATGGATGATGATGAGAATAAAACTTGCCTGCATGCAGATTGCAGATAGTCTCAGAACTGAAAGGACGTAAAAATAATATAAAGAAATATTATTTAAAAAAAAAAAAAAATCAGACTTGCAACAAAAGCTTTTAAAGTAATCCAAGACAATCCATTACTTGTACTTTCTTTCTGGTTTGCATACTCCATTATGAAACTATTATTATTTTTAAACTGTTTTAAAAGCTATTATAACCTGGATGTTTAGCACAAATATAATGGAATTAGTGATATTTTTGTCGTCTTTTGCGGAGCTCTAAAAAATTTAAATCGTCAGTGTAAAATGTTGGTTCACATCGCAAGATCAAACACAATTATTTGAGGATTTATTTTGTAAAATAGCCACTGATAAACTTACATACATTCAAATAGCCTCAAAGCTAAAAGGATTTGTATATAAAATTTAAAAAAAAAATTCGAACTTTTAACAAAATAAGCTTCCAAGGTAATCCAAGGCAATCCTTGTACCAAACAATCCATTACCTACAGTTTCCTTCTTGTCTATAAAAGGCTATTTAAGATCAATAACAGTTAGATCTAGTTGCTGATCTAAAGGTTCGTCGGATCAACCCTCCTCAAGAGGTCAAATAACCAAACTTAACCGATAGAAGAAGAATACGACCCCAACTATTATTAGTTATCAGAGCACGAAGAAATGTAATGAAGATTTTCCTCCAAGAATAAGGAAGCCTGTTTTGGGTCCAAGAAGAATAAGGATTTGAATATGCAAATGATACATAAGTATGCATAGTTTTTGTCGAAGAACCTTTGACTAAAGAAGGAACGCTTGTTAATGAATCTGTCA
This sequence comes from Linyphia triangularis, assembly GCA_963978545.1. Classification (NCBI taxonomy): domain Eukaryota; kingdom Metazoa; phylum Arthropoda; class Arachnida; order Araneae; family Linyphiidae; genus Linyphia; species Linyphia triangularis. The sequence continues at coordinate 2,821,978 of OZ021723.1, read as the reverse complement.
ATTTTATTTCGATCGTTTCCGTGAACAGAGCTTTGCTTCGATTTTATTCTGCTCTTAAGTTTATTTACCTAGGGGTGTGGAACATCGCCCAACTTTCAGCTATACTATATAATACTGACATGGATTGGTGTTATTTACAGTTTTTATGTTGTCATCATTCATTTAGAAAAAAATGGCCAGTTTGTCGATGATTCTTATATGGGCCTTTGAGGGGGAAAAAAAGCCAAACTGTCGATTTTGGCTGTATACTTTTCGATAATTCTTACATTATACTTTCGTGTAAGGGAGAGGGGATGAAAAGCGGTCATCGATGAGCGATGCCCAAGAGTAGAGAACTCGAGTGTTGAAGACATTCTTTTTTCAATTTTTTACTCCTTTATAGCATTTTTATGGGAATTTCGGAGGTGGTGTTGTTTAGAACACATTAAATGGAATTACCACAGCGATTTTTATCAAAATTGTTAGAGCCGTTTTTTAGCATTTACTGAAAAACAGGATATTTTTCAATGGCAAATATTTTATACGCATGCGCAATTTTGACAAAACCTTAACGGCAGATATCATGGACACCACTAACTGACACAACCGATTCGAACATCGTAGGTCAATTTGTTATGAAGTTATGCTGACCATGTACACACAGATAGACATTTTTTCTAGCCCACTGACGGTCATGCACGTATATATACCAGGGTTCCCACTCAAATCACAGAATGAAAATCACTCACTTTTCAATGACTTTTAAGGACCTAAATAATGTTTTTAAGGACCTTTGAAAATTTGTTTTTAGGCATGTCTATAAATAAATTTGTAATAAAATATATTCTACCAGAAAATGTAAAAGTTGGCGAATGCGTAATAAAATACGTCACAGAATTCTGATACAGTGCGTATAAGTGGTGGTCACGCGGGGATAGCAAGTCACAGTAGTATTTTTATAAAATTTGCGGTTGGCCCAACAGCCGCAAAAATTAAGGATTTTTAAGGATCTCTAAGCATTTTCAATGACTTTTAAGCACATCTAAGCATTTTCAAGGCCTTAAAAACAAGTTCAAAAATATTAAGCACTTTTAATGACTTTCAATGACCGTGGGAACCCTGTATACGTCATTCGATTCCCAGTTTTTCCAGCAATACACAACAATTTTAAATTTATAAATAAAATTTAAAATAAAATGTTTTTTAAATATTTTTATTAGGAGGATATTTTATAACGTATCTAAAAGAAAATAAATAAAAAATTATGTATTTGAATTAGGAAATACAATTTAAAAACTCTTGCAGGGAAAACAACTGCAGAATTTCGCCCATTCCCATGACCGTCAATGGGCTGGACCACTTTTTTGAATACAGGATGTTCCAAAACGTGGAAAAATGCACAAAAACATTTTTTTTTTTTTTTTTTACTCTGTGTTAAAATATGGGTAAAAACTCTTGTTACTCTGTGTTAAATTATGGATGATTGAAAGTAAAAAGTATCTGGGAGATGCTTGAATGTGTTTGTGCAGGGTCTTTCAAAAAGAACTCCCTAATTTTGAAATGACATAACTGCAACACAGTGAGAGACGCAAAGAAAAGACAATAATGGATATACATGGATAGTTTTATTTATGATGATTCTAACGTTATCTTTTTTAGTACGTGAAACAGAGGAGAGGAGAAAACCCCTCCTTAATGAGCGATGGTCAAGGCAAGAGAATTATGTGATAATATGACATTTTTTTCAAATTTTTACGCCTTTATAGCATTACTACGGGAATTTTGGACTTAGGGATGTTTAGAACACTTTAAAAGGCATTTCCACAGCAGTTTTGATTAAAATTGTTAGAGGCGTTTTTTAGCCAATTCTAAAAAACATGATTTTTCAATGGCAGCTACCTTATACTCATGTCCAATCATAATAACCAAAACCTTAATGAGGGGTCCAATGACCACCAGTAATCCGTATAAAAATTTGAACTTTGTGGGTAAATTTGTTCTGAAGTTGTGCTGTGCTGACCACCGACACACATACAAACATTTTTTTCTGGACCAGTTTCTTGAAGTCAGAACTTTCCAAAACATGGAGAAATGCAAAAAAATAATAAATTTGGCCCAAAAACAGTATTTCTATTACCTTATGTTAACATATGGTTAATTTAAAGTTTAAAAGTTATCATCTTTCCTTTTAGTTTCAAAAGCATTAAATCATGAACGTGTTCTAATTTTTAAAATGTGTCTACCTTCTCATCTTACATATCCAATTGTTTTGCTAAATCAATGTCATTGTCAGGAGACTCAACAATATCAAAACAAGAACACGAAAAGCCAACCATTCCATATAAAGGATTTATTATTTTTACTTTGTTAACTACTGTTTCGATACCGATGTTATCTTGAAATTTCCTTTAATAACTCAAATGAAACAGATCCACCACTGTGTGATAATACTAACACACGTCCATGCAACTCTTTAAGTAGAGCAAAAAAATATTGACGTAACATTTAAGCATTGACCACCCAACAAGACCATCACCCCATTTTACACATAAGACTCATTAATCAGTCCGAACAATACGATCAAGAAAAGGAAGAAAAACAATGCGTCTTTGTCGACGGTCGTTTGAAGATACCATGCCAGCTGTTAAATGGTCAATAGCTCGCACATAGTGTATCTCCCGACAAATTTCCATTCTAACTGAAGGATTGCACTTGTTAAACATCATTGTCTGTCTTCTTTGACCAAAAGGTAGTCCGAGTAGGATAACGAAGACAATAGACGTGCTTGTGTGCCAGACATAATGCAAGCAGTGTTCGCACGAGTCATCAATTCGTAGGCGGTTGATACAGCCTCAGGTGCAGACTTTTTCTGTAAATTTACCATCACAAGCATTGCAATTTTTTAAAAATTTAAGTATTGATAAATTCATTTCATTACAATTATGCCATCGTGATTGCAGTCAATCGCGTAGTAGTGTAAAAATTAAGTTACTGATGGGTAAGAAGAAAAACCTTGTTTCGAAAAGTATTTTTAAATATATCTGAACAATATCAGACTCGCATTTTGATCTGTTGACCTTCAGGTTTAAAAAAAATTGGGTGTTTTATTTACAAATTCTTATTATAGCCTCTATGTATATTGATCAGGAAACTCACTAAATGGCTTTGGATAAAGCTTCAGTTTTTGAACAACTTCAAATTAAATAAAAATACAAACTTCGCAAAGATAGAAATCCCTACAAAACCACTCTCTGAACTAAAACTAAACTGAATTTTAGGCCCCAGCCATTTTTATATCTTTGTGTGCCAACTTTCCCCAAAGATTTAAAAAAATCCATCCACTAATCAGCATGCGTGAAAGAAAGATCGCGCAATTCCTTTATTTTAAATTATTTTCACAATTAGAAAGCTTATATTATTGCGAGCGTATGCATGACGTCAAAATCAACTGTAAGTTTGCTTTAAAATAAAATTGCGCTGGCAAATGGAATGTGAAAATTCAAATGAGTTTTAAAAGTGCATTATGAATGGTTACAAGCATGCCACAAGTGTTTCCAATCGCGGATATCCCCCTCAAAATAATGTCTTGCGTGTACAGAAATACATCACTACAACTTCTCTAATTACACTTTTTTATCAAAACAATAACGATTGAAACTGAAAAGTTTCCTTTAACAAAAATAAGAATAATCTTCAAGAATCAGTCGGGAAACTTGAGTGTTGAAAAAAGTACCTTTTCCTTCAAAATGTGTCTTCAATTTACGAAATAAGTATCAAGATTCTTTCCATTCCTTTCTCTAAAATAGATTAAGGTTACTTATAAATTCAAATGAATTTTAATGACAGCAATCAATGAACGCTTCATCAGTAAAAAAAATGCAAATTACCACTTAACAAATTAGGTTATTCAATGAGGAATAAGTTTTGTTATTTGAAACATTACTAGTGACTGGTCGAGGCCGTGCGTAGATGACCTTGAACTTTCTTTCAGGATTCATTTATTGGTGAAAAAACACATAATGGTTTGAAAAAGGAGCACTGAAATGCAATTTATCCAGACTATGTCCCAGTTTCCTCTTGGAAAATGTTTGACCACATCATTATTCTTCGCTTTTTTTTTTTCTTTCTTGTTTTGTTTCCCCCCCCCCCCCCTTCTTTTTTTTTTTGCGTGTTCGAAAAAATGTACTTCTTAAGGGCACTTGCAGTACCGTAATCAGTTGTTTGTCGATCATCGAATTTCTTGCGTTAGGGTCAAAATGGTATTGGATCAAACTGGGTTGTTCACCTCCGTCTCTAATCGAATGTGGCGTTGGGTGCTGGTTGTCCGCTTGTTATTTTTTGTTTTCTTAATTTAAAACAAGATTGTCAACCCTTTAACTGCTTCTCTGATAGGTTCGGTTCGAAACATGATTTCGATGCTCCATTTTGTGTGTTTGTTTATTCCTTTTCTTTATTGATTTCACCATAACTCATTTATCACAAGGTTGATTTACACAATGCTTAGAATATCAGCAGTTTAGTTGATTAGAAGGTCACTGTCACGCGTTGATCAGAATGCAAGTTTTGCGTTACATTGCGCAAGCACTGGTATTGAGCAGCTATAGCGCGCGCTGTCACGGAAAACTGCAAGTGATTGTAAGTTAGGTATAACATTTTGAACGTAATTATTTTAGGGAGTTTAGAATTACTTTGAATTTAGAGGCAAATAAATAAGAGAATAAGAATAAATAAAAAAATAAAAATAAAAAAATAACGCTGTATGGACAGTTTTAGTTTTGTTCGCTAGATTTTCAATTAAAAGTTTCCCATGCGCGCGTTGTTAAATAGTTGTTCCAGAAACAGTATTTTAAATAAGAGTCTATACCGAATATTTAAATAAGTATAAGGACAGTCGTGTGAATTAACCGTATTTCCTTGGGACATAAAATTTTTAGCTATAAAAGGAGTTTATTCATCACAAACTGGCAAAAATCGTCAGTGAAGACGAGATTCCCTTAGCACAATTCATCTATATTTTATGTTCAATTGGAGATAGCACCTGTTTCAGGGCCCCAACCAAAACCACTTGTCCTTATTCATTCGACCATAGTTCCTGTTGTATATAGGCTCCCTGATGAATCTTTCCCCTTTTCCATTATATTTATTGCTTATCACACGCAAAAGTTAGCCACAAAATCCGAAACCAAAGATTTTTTTTTGCTGGTTTTATAGAAACCATAAGTCCGTGACCTCTCATGTTACTTTTATTTCTTCTTTGAAGGTCGTTTAAAGCTAAATTTAGGTCGCTGTCTTCAAGACAATTCCTTTATTCGTGTTATTGTTCCTTTAAGATGGTCACGTTTACGGTTTTTAAAAGTTCCATCAACTGTTTTTTATTCAGACGATGACGTTTGGTTGTGGTAACTGTTACATAATAGCAATGAATTCGAAATTTAAAAAATTCACAATATTTTTTTTTTACGAATAGGATGTGTATCAGCAACACTGGATAGTGATCGATGTGTTTACCATCAATGTTAAATTAGGAACGGAAAAAAAGTGCTTGATCTAGTTTTAATTTCAGTAAAGTTTGATATTTGAATAAATAGCTGTTTAAGTGTGGTTGTATTTCATTTCTTTAAATTTTAGAGTTCTAAACATCCGCATCATTTGCCCTAGATATCTAACAAATAATTTTGTCTTCTTGACGTTGACGAAAAATATTAGATGAACCTAAATACTTGAGACACGGGGATTTACACGGGGATATTCTCATCTGACTCCAAACCCTTGATTTTGCACTTTTTTAACAACAGCAAAAATATTAACTCTTTTAAGAAGGAGAAAAAAATTGATTTTCAGCTCAGTAACCCATATTTCATAATAAATATTTCAGATTATATTTTCAATGATATTTTTGTCGGAATAAATGCAATATTGTTTGTCAGTTTTTAGATATGTGCTAATTTTAGATTGCAAATGGAATAATTTTTTAAATGTATTCAATATCTATGAATGTCCACTTGATATAAACTGAAATAATTTTGTAAAATTCCTTATATATGCAGTTTTATTTCGTAATGAACTCATGTTTTTTTTAGCTTTAGAGTTTTATTTTTTTTATTTTTTTTTATTATTATTATTATTGTTATTATTTTTATTATTATTACCGAAATAGTATATACGGCAACAGGGCGTGACCTTTGGAACCACCCCCATACATTTTCATTTATTAGATAACTAAAATTTAAATGACAATTAAAATTATACAGCGATTTTTCATTCTCTTAGTTTTTTAAGTTGTTCTAAATTAACTTCGAATTAAAGTATTGAGTTATTTATTCACATGCTGCTTTTAAAAGTCAATTTACGTTTCAATTCATGAAAAGTTGACACCGAGGAAATGTGTGAAGATGGTCAAACCGGTTTAAGTCTCAAATGAAGGATACTTAAGATAATTCAATGATGAAAAGAGTAAGAAAAATAAGTTTCCTCGTTCTGCTATAAGAAAAATTTTGTTTATCAATTTATTAAATATTTAAGAATACAAAGGAATGAAGGGGATAGAAGCAAAATAATATTAAAAAAATAATTAGCCATTCAAATAGGTCACGTTCTTTTAAAATATTTAAATATTATGTATCAACAATTAAAAAGCGGATTAACCATGCTCTCTGACCAATTACTTTTAAATGTTTGCAGACCACCAGAAAAAAGAAAAAGGGCTGGTAGGCGTTTGCAGAGAAAAAAAAATAGTTTTCCATGTCTCTTGAACGTTGTAACTGTTTCTGCTTTTGTTTGCATGGATTAAGACTGATTCAGTATACATTGATTATTTTATATTTGTATCCAATTATCTGTCAACGTCGATCGAATGATTTATCCCCCCCCCCCCCATCCCTCATATCCCAACTATTTAAACTATCCGAATGTTTTTTACGTTGCGAATGCATTCCAGACTGGTTCCCCCACCCCCCTATTCTTTCTGTATAGTTATTTCTATAAGTACTTATACATTTTTAATACTTGAAACATAAAACTAATTTCACTTTAGTTACGAGTACGTATTTGAATCCACTGTTGTGATAAGGCCCTGAACATGAAAAAAGTATCTTGTCCACTGTATAACTAATCACGATCTTTTGACCACTATGCAACAAAACACAATCTTTGGCCCATTATGACTTTTCAAATATGGTACTTTGCTTCAGCAGTACAACAAGTAGTAATTAAGAAAATTACAAGTGTTTTTTAAGTACAAAATTTGTCATGAAACTTTTCGAGTTGAACTCTTTACGCAATAATCAGTTCAATTAAGGATTACGTTTGGAGTCTTTTGGTGCATGTAGCTGAAAAATTAGAAGTTTAGTCACAATTGTTCTTTAGGAATTGATTCTCCCACGATAGTCATCCATAGTGAAATTTTTTTTCTTCTTAAGAATCCTTTTTGATGAAAATCAGTACAACCTAAATATCCCACCGAATTCGGTAACAGCAGGTGGTAATTATCCGAACACTTTCAGAAGTCATCATCCACAAGAAGAGAAAAAAACGGCTCCACTTTTTTTTTCAGAGGGTTCTCTGTTCCAGTTCGAAGGGGTTAAAAGGGGATCGTTCGGATTTAGTTCATCAGAACATATTCCTCCAGGAAAGGAAGAAACTTCCCAATTGGAGGAAGAAGATTCGGACCTCTAGGGGTGGAATTCTGTCATGGGCAGAACGTGATTTGCCAAAGGGTTCCAACATTTTGGACAATCTTCCTCGATAGTATTGAGTTATTGTGGTGGTTTTCCTAAAGTACGCTGTTAGAAACTTTAATGGAGTGCTATGTTTGTTTTTTTCTTCTTTTTTCAGACGATTTTTTTTCATGTAGAAGGAACTAATTAAAGTTCCGCGTAGATTTTATGAACAAACGACGGAAATGGAAAAAATATGTTATTTGTGTTAGCATCTTTTGAATTGTAATTAGGGTACAAGAAAATCCGAGCAACTTGAAAAAATATTTTAATATTTAGTGTAGCTAACAAATAATAATATTATCTATAATTACTCATTGAATAATATTTATGAATTCTGCATTATTGCTTGCGATAAAATGAACTCTTTCTAAATATATAAACAATTGCAACTTCCAAAAAAAGGTAATCTTACTGAAAAGCTATAATATTAAATTTGTTTAACGGAAGTTCTCGATGGCAAATGCTTTTCACATACTTGATGGAGAAGGAAATTTTTTAAGATTGGATGTAAATTTGAATTTATTTTTAATGGTGTATTGTGATTGGTAACCAGTGTTCCAAGACAATGAAATCATACACTAAATAACGCTGTGGATAAGGTTCATTCAAATTTTCATATTCCCTCCCATTTAATTAAAAAAATTATTAAAAAGTAATAGGATATGGATGGTAGAAAATTCAAGAATTTAAATCGATATACAGAAAAAAAGTAACACTTTCAATGTACAGTTGGTGGCTCGTCCAGTGAATGAATGAGTAAGAAGATACAACATCGCCATAACGTCAAATCCAAATTCCTTGTATGCAATGCTATTAGTATTCCCCTATACACACCGTTTAATTTTCATAGTTATATTAAAGTAGATACACATTATAATATATCGCTATCTATATTATAAACAATATTTAAAAGAATATAAGACATGTAAAGTTAAAAACACACACATACACACACCTGGTCAAAATGTTTAGTTTGAACCTTAATATTCATTTAACTGCCCTAATAGCACACATCCTCCCAGGGAGGTCCCTAGGAAGTCCCCAGTCATCCCCGGGACTACGAATGACTTTCCAGGGACCTCCCTGGGAAGATGTGTGCTATTAGGGTGTCTATTACATTATGCTGTTCTTTGAACTAAATAAAAAAGTTCTAACCATTATTACAAACAGATGTTTTTACCTTAAATTATCCTTAAGAAAACACAGGGGAATGAAATATTGGTCAAAAAATAAAATTCTCTTCTCTTTCTCCTCCCCTCCCCCCCCCCTTTTTTTATTTTTACATACGTTTCGTAGTGGTCAGTCCCGAACAATCCCGAACCCGTATTCAAAAGTTGAACTACAATGTTCAAATTTTGAATAGGGTCAGTGGTGGTCATGGAACCTGTCATTAAAGTTTTCGTCAAAATTGTACATATGGACATAGGTTGCTGCCATTGAAATATGTAGTTTTTTTCAGAAATTTCCAACAAAATCGCTATGTCATTTAAGGTGTTCTAAAAATTTTCAAACCAAAAATTAACGCAAAATTTCTATAAAGACGTTGAAAGTTGAAAAACGAACGTCTTTACCCATTCTTCCCTTGAGAATTACATATCAAAGACTGTTCCTCCTCTGTTTCCCTTACCTTAGGAGTCGGCAGACTTTTCTACGCTAAGAGCCAAGCATTCAATAATAAAAATCATAAAAATTTTAGAGAGCAGCAATATAAATATAACCAGTACCAATATGAGCCTTTAATCGCAAACTTTTTTTATATTTTTTATAGTATATAAATCATGGAAGATGGGACAAGTCAGAAGTCATTTTGTCTGAAATGAACACATATAATTAAGTCCGTTCTTTCTTAAATCTATGATTCTTCTCATCAACTTTTCTCTGTTTTTGGACGAAGTCGAGCCAAGGTTTTTCAAAATTGTACGTTAAAGTGCAAAGGCAATAAGCGCTTCAACACGCTGGTACAACCAAAAAAAAGTTTACAGCAAAAGATGTCATCTACCTCAATCGTGGACGAGAGAACAAAGAGCGTCAAGAAAAGCTCGATGCAACTGAGTCTGTAACTCATGGCATCACGCCATATACATTGACTTTGTAGGGAGATTCTAAACTAGCAGTTGTTTCCATGGCAAAGGCCCTTTTGGAACTTTCACTTTCTGGCTGTATTCGCTCGCCCATCGTCAGTTATAGTAGATATGAGTGGGTTTTTTCCCCCTCAATTGTACATTGCGCAACAGGTTTTCTATTTATCGGATTTTTTTTTTACTTACCATATAGTCCGAGAGGCGACTGCAATTTGTGGACTTCATAGAACATCATTTTGAATTTTTTATAGAAATTAGAGAAAAGTGAGTAGATTAGGAATCCACTGGTCTGCCGTGGCAAAAATGGCAGAAACTGATCAATAATCGACTTGGAATGAGTTGAACTAAAATCCAATTGCCAAATAAGTCATAACTTGCCAAAAGTAGAACAAACTTATTCGTCTGGCAACCCACTTCATTTTGATTTTCAATGAGAAAAAGCGCAAACGATTTCTGATCTTTGGCTCAGAAAACTTTTATCTATTAAAAGTAAGCCAAATTGGCGACATCAGTTACGTCATTCGTGACGTAATATTTTTTGCCAACTTGGCTCCCTTTTATTAGATGCAAGTAGACCATCGCCAGATATTCGAATCGTCTGCAACTTTCTTAATTGAAGATTAAAGAGTGAGGGTTACCAAATAAAAAAAAATGCTCATTATTTGGCAAGTTATGGCGCATTTGGCAATTGGATTTAGTTCAACTTATTAAAAGTCGATTTTTGACCAGTTTCGGCCATTTTTGCCACGGCAGACCAGTGGATTCGTAATCTACTCACTTTTATCTAATTTCTATAAAAAATTCAGAACGATGTTCGGTGGGGTTCAAAAATTGCAGCCGCCTCTCAGATTTGGGATTACGCAGTAAGTTCATAATGGGTTTACCTAAACAAAGCCCAAATTTAATATCATTTATTGCCTGATCAGTTAATTCTTCGGTAGAAAACTTACAACTTAAAAGAATAACGCAATAATTATCACCTTATCATTAAGAGTTTTAGCCCTCAAATGTCGTACGTCTTAAATATTATAACTGAAAGTTTTGGAATGTTCGAAAATCCATGTTAAACGCAATCGAAATGTCACATTCAATTGACAAGTAACAGGTGGAGTCTATGCTTGTTTCTTTGTTCAGAAGAAAAGCTACTACTCTTTGAACATCTGCTTCTTAGTTAATAAACTTGCTTTTGAACTGCTTCTATTTTTCATGGCATGTTCTGAGGATCGTAAAGCCTTAACCATAGCGTACAACAATATAACGATATGTAAAAAAAAAAAAAGCATTTTAAATTTCCAGTTAAAATAATTGGTATATTTATTTAAAGAAAACCAAATAGATTTTAAGATCCGTACACAATAAATCCTATATATTATTCCTGGGAGGATGTTGTTTATTTTTATAACCTATTTGTATTTTTTTTGGTTGGTATAAAAAATGGTTATAAACGAAACATTTGGTTATAAAATTGAACAAAACCAAAATTTATGCCGAACAAATGTAAAGGCAATATCTTTGCTTTTGGCGAATAGTCTATTTACAATTGAATATTATGCTATTTGTTGGAAAATCGAAGTTAAAAACAAATCAGAAATAGTCCAAAAAATGTTGGGAAGTTTTGTGATAGTATACAGTAGATGGCAGAATCATAGAAAAGAGAAAAATCAGAAAGTTAAACACGTTACGGAAACCTAAGGCAAGGGCGTATATATGGGAGGGGCCCAGGAGGGCCTGGCACCTCCCGAAATCAGGAACAAAAAAATTAAAGTAATAAGTAGTTATTATTTGCGTTTGTTTGCAAATAATTTCCATTCTCTTAGCTTCCCAAAAATAAAAAAAGTTGATGGCACCAGAATAAGTACTGTGAAATTAAAATATGTATAATGCAGGTGAGACTTTGGCATTTTATCTGTAGCTCTGTTTATTCAATAGTGTGCTTTTTAAATAGGTGTGTATCTGCAATCCTCTGCATTATGCTGTTGTGGAATCTTAATTTGCTTTATTAAGTTAATGGTATTTATAATGAAGCGATAAAAATTCTATTCAAAACTGTTTTGTAAAAAAACGTTGTGTAAATAAGCAGTGCTGAAGTAGCCTCTGTCAGTAGCAATATTCCTTTTGACATCGCAAATTCTAGTACCGTTGATCCAGCATCAATTGCGGAGGATTTAAACAAATAAAGAAAAAAATTTAAATAAAGAAAAACAAGTAAAGAAAGTTTTAACTCGTAGAAAATGCATGGAACCTTTTTACAAATTTCTTTCTTCTTCTACACTAGTCTACAAAATTAATGGATATTTCAGTTTTTCCCTAATAACTTCTCACTGGAGCCCCCCCCCCCCCCTCCCAGCATAGATACATGAAATTCACATTACAGAGGCATCTTTATGTAACATGACGATAAGTAAAACAACTCGGTGGAAAATTGAAATGTAAAGTGTACAATGGACAGGGGCCGATTTGAAATTTGATTACTATAGGCACAACATAACAGATGCTTCCCCCCCCCCCATCGACAATTGTTGGAGTTATTTAAATATTGATTGACAATTTAGAATACCGTCTATTGCTGTCGTGATTAAATTAATGATGAGATATTAATATTTTAATAACTGATAAGAATTATTAAAATTTATTCTTGTATTTTATGGCATTGATCATGTGCGCTGAGCATAATATTGATAGTTGCATACTAATTCAGGATTTTAAAAAAATGGAGTAGCATTAGTGTGCAGTTGACTTTTAGTGTAAGATATGATCTCCCCTGTCATCAGTGTTTACTCGGCACTGTATTCTCATACTTGACATGAGTTTCTTGATTTAATTCTAGTGGCTAAATTACTCGTCCAGTCTTTTGAACTGTTTGCATCAAGTGATGTAAAGTTTCCAATACATTAAATCTTTACAAAATGCCTATCGTAGAAGCGTCCAAATCATATTTGATGAAATTCGGATTAGAGGAATGATCTGGTTTACTTATAGGGGCGATATTCATACTTTTTTTAATAATTTATTCAAAGCAAAAGTGAAACAAAATGTACCCCAAGTAACAATAAATGCTATTTAAAAACCAATATTTCACCGTTTAAAAATTTGACTGGATCAAGTTAACATAATCACAGTGAAAAAGTTGAATTCAATTATCTCTTGCGCTCTTAAATGGCATCTAAAAAACAAATTTTTTAACATTAGATACTTTTTACTGAAAATTATTGTTTCAATCTCATGAGTTATAATGGACGTCAGAGGTTCTATAGAAAGGTGGAAAAACGATATTACGGGGTAAATACCAAATCAAGTTAACGATTTGGTGGGAAAAAAGTTTTGGTCTTTGGGTACAACCCAAGTAGTAGCATGACGTGATAACAGACGTAATTTTTAGGGCATCTTTTCTCGAATGACGTTATTCAGTAAAAAATCACGTCAGTTTTGACGTCATTTAATGGGCATACAAACTGACGTTCCTAAAATGACGTAAACTTTTTGGTCATCATATGATGCATATTTTTTTGAATCATGAAATGACGTTTTCTTATACGTAATAAATGACTCAAATAATTTTGGGTCACAATATGCCGTCATTTTTTAGTCATCGAATGATGCGAATTTAACTTTTATTATTTTTTATACGGGCCCATGGCAGAATACACACTTCCACTTGTGAAGACTACTTGTATGACAATTTTATTTTAATAAACATGTAATATTCGTCGAGTATCTACTACAACCAGAAAATAAATAAAAATAATAGTACAACAAATAGATGAGTAAGTTTTAGGTAAGTAATCTGACTGAGCAATTTAGTCACTAGAATTCATCAAGACACTCATGTTAAGTGTGAGAATACAAAGCCAAGTAAACACTGATGGCAGGGGAGATCATATCTCACATTAAAAGTCAACTCCATGAGTTGTGAGATTTTTAATGTGAATGCCTTTTTGCAACTGCTCTCTAATGATACTTCATGCTTTTGCATGTGTCCCCACTGTGCACTTTGCATTTCAATTTACGACTGAGTTGTTTTACTTATCGTTTTGTTACATAAAGATGCCTCTTTGATGTGAATTTCATGTGTCTATGCTGTTCCACTGAGAAGTTATTAGAGAAAAACTGAAATATCTTTAAATTTTGCCGATCAGTGTAGTAGTTCTAGCTCAAACCATACTACAACTTTTCAAATTAAATGGCTAAAAGAATTTGAGTGGTTAGCTTATTCTGAAGGAAGATCCCGATCTTTTTGTAAATATTGCGTGATATTTTCGCACTCCAAAAGTATATTCAAAGGAGTTCACAAAGAAACAAGGAAATTAGTAACACCGGTTTTCAGTTATTTGATAAAAGGAACGAACATTTTCGATCACTGCTGAAGATAAAGAACCAATAGTAGAGATAATGACCTTAAAGACTAATTAATTAACAGAGGAGGTTTTTATTAAAAAAAAGTTATATAAGGAAAAAAGTAGAAGTGAGGAAAATAATATTAACGATAATGCAATTAAGTGTTTTATAAAATAATCTGCTATCATATAATAAAGCATTAGTTCACTTCAGTTATAAAAGTAAACTGAAAATATATATATAAAAAAATAACTATGTTTTTTCCCAATATTTCGTTTAAAACCCCTTGAAAACCATCCTTAATCCTTGAGTAAGAGCTCACTTAAAACATAAAAAAACAAGTGCAAATAACGGTAAGTTTTGTCGTATTGGCCCCTCCCGAAATTGTAATCTATATACGCCACTGACCTAAGGGATTCTTCTAGCAGTAGAATACAATATCTAACTGTGACGAACTTCCAAAATAGTTATTCCTCTAAGCAGTCTTACACGCGTAGCGCAGGTTTTGTACCGGCACACTTGTTTAAATCAGATCAAAAATCCGAATTCCTGATATCTGATTATAGAAAGTTGGCTTGGTTTGTCAGAGAACATAAGAAAGACAGACAGATAAGCCATTTTTAAATTCTTCTTTCTACAATATAGTGTACGATCTAAACTATGCATTCAATGAAGTTTCTATTTTAGTATAATCATGTGGCAAAAATCATCAAATAGTTTTGGCTGTAGCTATGGCTAAAGTTTTGGTCATAACCCGAAGACGAATCAGAAGAAGTACGAAATTGCGGTGACTTCGGTGATTTTCAAAGGAATTTTTTGCCATGCTCCTTTATTCAATTTTAATCATTGTGTTTTTATTTTTCGTTTATTCCCCCAGGCCAAGACGATGGCAAAAAAGTCAGGATTCTAACTATAATAGAAGCTGAGCTGTGAGTGGTCGAAAACGTGCTTTATCTCGGTCAACATCATATGCAGCTACATGTCTGCCTCTTAGACATCTGACTTGGAAGCAGAATTCTGCCGCGTTCCTATATAGCGTGCCTAATTTACGCTATAAGTTATTTACAAATATCAAATCTAATGACAATGCCAAAGTCGAACAAATAGTTTAGCAAAAGTTGATCGAGTAAAAGCTGAAAAAAATGTCCGGTTGAAATTAATCAACGAGAATGTGCTTCAAAAGTTGTTCATGTTTACGATATTTTTAAGCCTTGCGATACATTTGCTTTAGCGTAAAACTTCTTCATAGAACTAAACAGGGCATTGCATTCAAAACAAACTCTAATGATGTGTAAAATTTGGGATCTGGTTCATGTTTTTATGAAATAGGCATAACAGGAAAGTTTAGCTAATTATTATATTTTAAAATAGTTTTGTGTGGCGAATTTCTAATTCATTGCTGTAATTCTTATCCGTAAAGATAAAATTTCAATAACTAACCGCTAATTATTCAGTCGAGTTGAAATTATCGAATGAAATGAACTGAGCTGCAATGAGGATACACAAATTAGAGTACTTGGTTGGTTGGTTGTTTTCAGATTATCTGGCGCCGTCAGCAACACGAGGGCTATAATGCGCCGAAACATTCGTCATTAGATTGGTTGGTTGGTTGGTTGGTTGGTTGGTTGGTTGTATTCAGATTATCTGGCGCCGTCAGCAACACGAGGGCTATAATGCGCCGAAACATTCGTCATTAGACAAGCCAACATACATTTACAAACACCCATGCCAACACGGGACTCGAACCCGCAACCTCGCGGTCTAGAAGCTAGCACGCTAACCACTATACCGTTTGGTCGGCTAGAGTACTTGGTATTTTTAAACTAGGTGATGTCCATAAATGATGTCATACTTTTTTTCCATAATTTTTATCCCCTCCCACATTCATATAACAAAGTGTCACACTTCCCCCTCCTCTATCACATGTTACGTTCCTCTTCCAACATTATCAATCTAACACGTAATAAATTATGAATATATGTACTGGCAGTTCGTAAACAAAACTCTAAATTATTGATGGTACTTGAAATTTTACTCGCTGTTCAAGTCAGGTCAGAGTTCGTTAAAATGCGTGAAATCTGCTTGAACAAGCACTGAAAATCAATTTCAGTCCATAGAATTAACCTCATGCGTGAATTCACGCATCGGCACATCACGGTTAATTATTTTTAAATAATCCTCCATTTTATAAAATCAGAGATCATCCTAGTCGTTTTTCAAAGGGCGTCACTACATCCCTGCCCTTTTTCTTTGAAAATAGCGTCCTTTTCTGAAAAAATGCAAATTTTTTGTTTATTTTCCAACGAAATGCAATATACGGATCACCCATCCGAAATCACCAGTTACGCATGCGCATTCATGTTCAAATGTGCCTCACACAGACCAGTGACTTAGTGAAGTCATTGACAAGCTGCTAATATTACGTGCACCATTAATAGGTGGATAATAGGATGGGGGCATCCCACAATTTTCGAATGCAATTTCGTACGTTCCTTATTTAAGTGTATTTAGTCAGCTTTTTACCATGCCTTCTTGAACAAGAGAAAAAAGGTAACCTCTTTCGTGAATTCATGGAAAACGTAGATTAATACTATGTCGTCCATACGTTTAATCGGGATTTTTTTTTTCTCTCACCGGTAGGACTGGTTCAGAAGTTCAGATCATTTCGCCTATGTCTATTGCCAACTTTTTTTTTGATATTTTCGGGATATCGTAAATTTTGTCAAGTTTTACTTCTCCGTCATTTGCTCGATTGTTTTGCCGGCATTTGTCCGATAGTTTCACCGGACACCAACTTGATGTCACCTAGCGGCATAGTTTTAACCATCAAGTGTTTTTAGTTAGCATTTAAAGAGCATATTTCCACTCTGATACGCGAAATCACGATCGTGCATCATTGTTATTGCTGTAGTTATTAGTTTTGTCAAAAAACTTAATTTGCTTTAGTTTAAAAAAAAATTAATTTCGAAAATACCCTTTGAATTTCAAAAATACCCCTTACAATTTAGAGAGGGGTGAAAATACCCTTTAAAAATATTTAACTGGCGAACACTGAGTCAGGCTGTTTTTGACACATATTTTTATAAGAAATAAAGTTAGACGTATACCAAAAGAATATAGAAGAAAGAAGGTCTAGAGGGTATGGTTTAGAGTTAAATACGGGGGACAATACAAGAGGACATGCATATCAATTATTCAAATAACACTTTAACTTGGAGAATAGGAAACATTGATTTCACAACACAGTGATTGATAAGTGGAATAATCTGCCAGATCACATCCTAAATTGTACAGGAGTCAATAGTTTGAAAAGACAGCTGGATCTATTCCAGGGGATTGTTCAGAAAAAGATTGGACCAAAACATAAATGGTCCTTCTGCTTATTAGTTGGTCGTCCTTTTTGTATTTGTATTTGATAACGAACAATGACAACAAGGGAAAGCAGTACAAATACAAAAATTATGACTAACACACACAAGACCCATCTAGGTTAATGTATTTATTTCTGGATTCTGTAGAATAATTAAAAAACAATTATCGACATACTAAGCCTAACGACAGTTAAATGAAACTTGATATTTTACTTGTGATAGCAGTCGATAATTACTTTACGTACGCAAAATATCATTAACCGAAATTTTCTAGGAAAACTATTTTTTTTTTTTTTTTTTAAAAATTTCCTAGAAATTTACCATCCAAATTGGAAACTAAACGGTTTATTTTTCTGGAAACATTCAACTTTGGTTTTCGTATTATATCTTTTACAGTGGCGGCTCGTGCACCACAGCTATTGCAGCCGGGTTGCATCTAAATTTATAAGTTCAAAACTAAAATTATATATTTTTCAAATTTCTAAAATGAAGATTCAACTTCTACGGTAAGTTAAAAAAAAAATCCGGTTAACAGCAAACTTCTTGCCTCAATACTCAATTCAGGAGGAAAAAGGAATTTTTAAATCAAGGTGATTTTCCTCCGAACGGCAGTCATGTATTCCTGAAACGCGTTTCGGCTGTGACGTTGCCATGGTATCCAATGGAATCCAATAGGGCCTTCCATCCACGTAATGTGTAGCATGGCAGCCAGATCAGCGATTTTCCGACTTCGGCTACCCTTGAGAATTTCTGCTTAAAATAATCTCTAGTTGGAATTTTTGCAAGATAATGGTACCATGATAAAAGGTAGATATAGTTATTTTATTCAAGCCGGGTTGCATCTAAATTTATAAGTTCAAAACTAAAATTATATATTTTACAAATTTCTAAAATGAAGATTCAACTTCTACGGTAAGTTAAAAAAAAATCTGGCAAACAGCAAACTTCTTGCCTCAATACTCAATTCAGGAGGAAAAAGGAATTTTTAAATCAAGGTGATTTTCCTCCGAACGGCAGTCATGTATTCCTGAAACGAGTTTCGGCTGTGACGTTGCCATGGTATCCAATGGAATCCAATAGGGCCTTCCATTCACGTATAATGTGTAAGGTTGGCAGCCAGATCAGCGATTTTCCGACTTCGGCTACCCTTGAGAACTTCCGCTTTAAAATAATCTCTAGATTTATTTTTTGCAAGATAATGGTACAATGATGAAGGGTAAAGAGTTATTTGTTTTAGTTTAAAGTACGATTTTTTTTCTGAAAATAAATTTGAATATTTTAAACTCATTATCTAAAAAATTCGTGTTTTTGGAACTAGAAATTTCATTTAAACAGTGATAACTGAAGTGTGACAAAATCTTTTTGAAAAATGATTTGAGAATTCAAATCTGCATTAACTATTAGATGTTTTGAAACTCAGTTATATTAATTGGAAAAGAAAATGAAATTTGCTAGATTTTTAAATGCAAAGTTTTTAGAAAAATTGCGATTTTTTTCCACTTTCAATTTAAAAAAAATTTAATTAATAAAATTATTTGTTCTAGAAACTAGGTGGAGGTTCATAACAATAAGAATGATATTACGAGCAATTTCCAACCATAATTTATTTTCTTGGCCCATAAAACTCGAGTAATCACTGTTGAAAAATATGCTAATTATAAATAATTAAATGTAAATTACTTAATTAATTTTTTAATAAAACTGAATTTTTTTCCTTTTAAACATCATTACTAAATACTAATTATTCTACTTTTAAGTGCAAACAAAAAATCCTATTTTTAAAATGATAATTTAAAAAAAAAGTTCAACTGTGATTGTACATGATTGTGGAAAGTGCGTGTGTGGTAGGGGGGAGGGGTTGTTGGGAAGTCGCATGTTTCCGGCTGCACTAACATTTCGACCACAAGCCGCCACTGATCTTTTATGTATGATCCCTCTCCCTTGTTACTAAGTGTCACAGTCCGTCTTCAAGTGTTACTTCATTTGTGGACAGCCCCTTAAGCATTTCATTCAGCAAGATGACGAATTAACAAAGTATGAAATTAAATGAAAGATAAGCGCTTTTTTTTTTTTTTTTAAGTTACTTTCTAATTTCCTAAGGAAAATCGATTTAGTTCTGGAAAAGATTTTGTATTAAAATTAAAAATAATCTATATTTGGAAAATGTCCTTGTTGGCAATTGACCTTCTGATTTAGTTAGAAGAAAAGAAGAACGCATTGTCAGTGTTGCCGTAAAAATCGTTTTCAACTTCCTCCAAATGATACAAAAAAATATAATAAACTCTTAACACATTCGTTGCCACTGACGCTCTGGCGCGTCAGCATGGCGCTACCCCCCCCCATGCTGGCGACGTATGCGATCGAGTATGATAAGCAAACTGCTTTATTTTTTAGTTCGGATTTGGAGGTTGAACGATGAGGTTTTTGAGGCACGTTAGTGAAGCATTATTTTTATATTTTTAGGAAATAAAAGGTTTTTCCTCTTTTCTGGTTTTACTATTAAAATATAAGGAAAGTTTTTAATCATTAAAACACTTTTTTTAAATTCGGCTTCTGAGGATGGATATATAAATTTTGGTGGCAATGTGTTAATATTTAACATTAATCCATAAAAACAAAGTTTCTCTTATGATTCTCTTATATGCATTGCCAGCATTTATGTGGAATTGCTATTTATTAAGGATTTAATTTTAATAATGTTTGACCACTATGAAGAAACCCATCGATTCCGTGACGTAGACTAACCTAATATTTGCCTCCAAAAGTTAATCGAATGAATTGTCATCAACAGCGAGTGTATCAGATAAGTTTCAGCTTAATTTGATGACGACAATTAGGCTAATTAACCTGCGACAAACAAGCAAAATCGAAGTTAATATAAAAGATTTAAAAAGAAGAAAGCACGGTTTGAATTCCCTGTAAAAATCACGTTCAGCTTCCACTGAATGCGATGCCAAAAAATTTGAATAAACTCTTAAAAAAATAACTGTTTTTCCTCTCCATTAAATAGATTAATCTATCAATTCTTTTCAGACGTAAAAAAAAAAATGCCCGAAGTCCTGAAGTTAAGATGAAATTTCTGGATCAAAGAAATTTATATGGCCAATCTCTATAATAGTTCACATCGTTCTAAAACGAGTGAAGTAGCGATAGGGTGAAAATACTCTTTATTGCTCTGTTTTACTTGCAAACAAAGTCAATGAAGAAACTGGAACTCGCAAATTGGGATCCTCTTATCTGAAGTAGCTTCCTCTCGTTGTGTGTCATTGGAACGATTATTTAACCCTTATGCAGGCGTGGATCCAAGCCGCTATCTTAGGGGAACTGGCGGTCAGAGAAAGAAGTTGGCTTGTGACATTTGCGTGAAAATCAACACATTTCTCAATTCAAAGTGCGCTGGAATATTTAGATTGCAGGATTGAGGTTTTTTTTTTAACCTACAGATTTGGTACTTATCTGTATCATGTCGTAAAGCTGTGATGTAGGATACTTTGAATACTAGCACAAATAATTTGACAGTCAGGCGTCCCATATTCGGTTGTCAGGCGAGAATTTTCCATATTTTCTTCCATTTTAACGCAAACGTAGGACAGTTTACCTTTGAAAGGCCTTCCGGAAGGTATATTTCTCAGTTTTAAACCTAACGATGTTCCAAAACAATATAGCCCGTAACTAAACTTTTTAAAGACATAATTTCATGACAATTACAAAAATTGTACAAGAAAATAAACTAAAATATAAAACAGTATATTTGTATTTGCACATTGCGCAAAAAAATAAATAATAATAATACTAATAATAATCCGAACGATGGCTATATCTTCAGTTCTAATTATCGTAGAATCTTGCGTTTGCACCAAAATGTTTTGTTTACGATTTTCTATGAAGCAAAATCTTCATCTTAGGAACTGTATACTAAATAAATTTAACTCTATCTTTAAAAATTTCAATACGAACCTTATTTTTTAAGTTTTTATTCGATTTAGAAAATATCGTTTCAGGGCCGGCGCTATGGGGTAGCAAACCGGACCACTGTCCGGGGTGGCAACCTTAGGAGGCGATAATAGGCTGTAAAATTAACTAGTTTATGAAAAGAATGATTAAACCAAGATTCATTTGAATACTTATGAAAAATTAACAGGTGGAATTTTAATAAAATTTGTTTTTAATATGATTTACGAACTTTTAAGTATAGATACCCACTCACTTCACAAATCCTCAAGCATGAGAACTACACAAGAAAGTTGAGACATGTAGTTTTTAAATAAACACACATTTTGAAAGATGAGTAGAGTTTTCATGTATTAAATACCAAATCCAAAACTGAACTAAAAATACAAAGTAATATAGATAAATTATAAAAATATTTCCAGGAAACCGCTCACAAGCATAATAAACTCCCGCATAAAAATGGATAAAATAAAAAAATGACCCTTTTTATTATAGTTTAAATAAGTGAACACACATACAAAGTGCTTATATATATTTACAATTTCAATTTAGTGCCAAAATCATAAAAAAAGACATTGTATTTTGACAAATCAAAACTTAAACATTTTGAAAACCAATTTTTTTGCTCACGTTTTATTTTACTACTACGAGCGGGAAGGGTTTAGGTCATCTCTTTTAATTTTTGTTATGAAAGGGCGGCATTTTCCTTTTTTTTTTTTCAAAAGAGGAGGTGAAACTGCTAGCGCCAGCCCTGCTCGCTTACCCTAAATACTTAATATCAGTTCATTATGTTGAGAAACACGTCACTTATGAGCTTTGGTGGATCTTGAGGGCAAATTTCTTTTTAGCGGCTAAGAATTGAGCGTTTTGCACGATTCAAGACGTAATCTATTACGCGGTCCCTCAAGTGAGCTTTTTTACATTTTTGCTACAATATCGAGAACCAAAAGTCAAAATGGAATGAAAAAAAAAAAAAAAAAATTGGAACTGTTTTCGACCATGATAATTCTAATGCAAGCAAAAAAATATATAATTCTATTTAAAAAAAAAATTAAACTTTTTTTATTAATTAATAATAATTAATTATTAAAACATTGTTATTTATGCTTATGTCCTTAAACAAACTATCCTATGAAATAAAAATTGCTAAAATATATTAACTATATAAAAATTTATACCCAAAAAAACTAAATTTTTCTTTTTAACATTAATTTATATATATATATATATATATATATATATATATATATATATATATATATATATTTTTTTTTTGACATTTAAATTATTAACCACTCATTTGAAAATTATGAAATTTGATATTTAGACGGGTTTTTTTAGATTCTAAATATGGTATATTATAATGGGGTTGCCATTGAACTTTTAAAAGTTTGGTTTAGTTTTAATATGTAGATGATTCCTCATGATAAATAAATATATATATATATATATATATATATATATATATATATATATACAATTAATAAAGACCTTCCACAATTTACAACGGTACTTGAGTTTTGTTATTTCATCAATTAGAATACAAGGTATAGCCATCTTTCGGATTTTTTTTTTTGGTACTGTACAATAACAGTAGCATATAATTATAATAAATACATTAACATAGGAGTTTTTTAAAAATAGCAATCATGCTAAACAAAAGCTTTCTTTATACAATATTCTTAAGATAAATTTTGTTGAAATCTGCAATATAGATAAAGTACGATCAAGTATACCAGACCAATTATTGGATGAATTATTGAAATTTTGTATATTATTTCTATTGGTAATAAAATTACATAAAATATTGTATTACAATGTATTACATAAAACATATGAAGAATCATCAAGTTTAACTTGTTGATTACATGTTTTTATAAAATTTATTAAAACATTTAACATGTTTTTATAAAATGAACGAATAAAACATTGATAGATATATTTAAACACATTCATATAATATACTTTCCATTTTTAATATAAGCTCGTTTAATTAGTATATTTTTGAAGCACAAACTTTATGCGATTAAAAAGATCAAGATCGGTTTCAAACTGTCTTTGCTTAGGTGTTCTAATTTTAAAATAAATAAAAAAATAGGTAAACTTTCCAAATAAATGTAATAGTATTGTTTTTAAAGGAGCGCGTCAAGTTTAGTAAATGATACTTTCGTATCATAAATGCATAAAAAGAAAAATCTGTTCCTCACCTCATTTTGAATTTAACCATCTTCTTTTGACAGCGGTTACAAAAATGGAAGGATTTATTTAAAACTCAATACTCTCTCAAATAAATAATGATTGCACACACTTCCAAAATCGAAATAAAAAAAAGTTCCTATCACCAGATCAGAAAACTTGAATTTCAATCCACGACAACTGACCAATCCGATTCAATCCGGCCATACTGGATATCAGAAAGTGTTTTTAAGAAGCGTGAGTACAACGGATTAGTTCTCTTCATTGTTGGTATTTCTATGTCTTCCTGTTGAAACCGAATCAACTTCACAGGGCACAGACAACAAGCGGTTCCACAAAGAAATATCTCCAGCAACCTATTATCCCTGTTAGCTGCAACCACTTCGCTCATGGTGATTGTCCTCTCAGAGACGTCAAACTCTTTCCATTGCCTTGCCAATTCCAGTATGCTTCTTCTAACAATACCAGGCAAAATTGTTCCATCAAGAGGTGGTGTCACCAATTCCATTTCACCAGTTCCTGTAAGCAAGAGGAAGAACACGTTCATGGCTCCAGCTTCAGACACTTGGTGGTCTTTGCCTGCTAACCATAACACCTGGTCCAGTCCTTGTTGCAGAGCAAGCTTCTGGATGGAAAGAGTAGGGGCATAGTTTGCTGCGAGCTTGTAATTTCCTGCACCACCAGGCCACGCTCGGACGAATTTCGGATCGGCAAGTAGCGATACTGGTTTGGTTACCGCGGACTTGAAATAGGGTCCCACTGGACACGTCACAATGTAAAGCAGAGCCGTTTTTGCAGCACTCACACCTAATGTTTCTTCGATTCCGATGAAAGTCGGTCGAATGTATAAAGAACTCATGTCAATATCAGGAACCCATTGCTTATCGATGGAGACCAGTTTCCTCAAGCATTGCAACAGTTCGCCGGGATCAAAAGATGGAAGGCAAGCTCTTTCTGAAGACTCCAAAAGGCGACGCATGTTGAGTTCTGCTCGAAATAGGGCGACTTTGTTGTCGGTGTGTCTATAGGCTTTCAAGCCTTCAAATGTGGCCTGGGCATAGTGGAATATTTTAGCTCCTGGATGCATTTGGAAATGATGGAGTGGAACGATTTGAGGCACACCCCAGCCTCCGAAATGGGTCCATTCCACCTGAAACATGTGATCGCTGAAAGTTGTTCCAAAAGTGAGGGTCGATGGGTCAGGCTTCCGCATCAATTGGTGGTCCATGCCAAGATTGATTTTCAAGTCTTCGTATTTAAAAGAATGACTAGAGTTAAATCTTTTTGTATTTCTTGAAACAAGTGGTCTTGACGAACATTCCGAAAATAGCTGGAAAGAGATTAAACGGCGTGCGTTCGTCAAGATCTTCATTTTCGAGCTGTCTTAGACGAATCGAAATATCGAACAACGTTTCAGAATATACAAAACAGAATGACTTTGAAAACCGGGTGTTTCTCAATCGGCTGTCAAATTGCAGACGACGACGTAGCATAAGAAAAGCGCCATCTGCGATGACGTTAAGCTGAAGATCGAAATGATGATTAATGGGAAGTTTTTCAGTTTGATAATACTTCCAAAGCACTCCCGACTAACCGTGACCTCTTTGGCAATTATCCTTTTTCTTGTTTGAAAGCTGTGTTGACGAATTTTTGTGAACGAACTGTGCTGAGGTAGTTCCGTCTTTTATTTGTTTGGATGAAAGAACGTAGGTTTATGCAACGTAAAACAGTGACGAAGTCAAACCGTAAGCTAGCTGTAGAACCACCTGGAGTATTTATTCTGAAACAGAAGTTGTATTTGTTTACACAGTACATCAAATAAAATCCATTACATTCTCGATAAGGGAATCAACATAGGAATTTTGCTTGATCTTTTATAAAAAATCTTATAAGCAAACGTATATCGATTAAATCACGCATTTTAAACAGAAATCGACCTAAACGATTTAAAAAATAAATGTCTTGTTCACTAGAGTAATCTTTTAAAATATTACTTGGATTAATTAATATTATTTAAGAGTTGGCATACTATCTCAATCATGTATAGATATATAATTTTCTAAAACTTGTATGAGCAAATTAAAAACACGAGAAATGATTTTAAAATTGCAAAAATAATTCAATTTTTAGTAAAGTAATATTTTTCCAATACAAACAACTGTTTGGGGGGAAGAAAAAAAAAACATTATTCTCTACATTTTGTCACTATCTTTTTTTGATGACGGACATAATTTGATTCCGAATTTCTCATTTTAACCTTATTAGTAAAATAATTTTTAAAAGTATAAATAGACATGTATTATTTGAATAATTAAAAAATTAAATTATATATGTCAAAAGAAGATTTCTCACACTTCACTATCCCTTGTAGTTATTTTTGTCCAATGGATGATATAAATGGGATATTATTTTATTTTAATGATTTATCAATACATTTTATTCATGATGACGTCTAGAGTACACCTATTTGCAGTTTTTCCTTTTAATTGGCTTGTTGAACTTTTAAAATTAAAAAAAAAATAATAATAAAATAACGGTATCACTGTAATCGTTTGCAAGTTTAGGTTGTTTGTGGTGATGACTAACACACACACACACACACACACACACACACACACACACACACACACACACACACACACACAACTTTTCACTCCAAATAACGTTGCGCCTAATGCCCATAGTTAAAAAAAAATAGTTAATCAATAATACCGTTTTTCAAAATTCAGAACCCAAACCTCTTCCTCCTTTCAGTAATTCTGATTAATATTTTTAATCTTTTATGTCTTTCTCTCCAATTATAATCTTTTAGTACCAATTTCAACTTGCGTCTTTTGTCGATAATACTAAAAGGGTTTTTATCGTTTAAAACTTAAATAATTTCTATTTCTAGAATAAATTCCAAAAGTCTAAACTTAGAGCTTTATTAAAAAAAAAAAAAAAAAAAAAAAAAAAAAAAAAAAAAAACTTAAATTAGAAAGCAATAAAAGCAATTATTTTTTTGTAGCAAATAACATTTGTAAATTAGTTTAGATTTAGTAGCTATATTGGTTGTCAGTACACTTACACTCATCGACAAGAATTGAGGTCAAGTTAGAATCGAGACTATTTTAGATAAGCATAAAAAAACATTTAAATTAAAAAGGGAATATTCCTTCATAAAAAATAGATATTCCTTGAAAAGAAGTTCTTGATGTTTTAAACTTTAAACATTTTAAAATTTTCAATACATTGAAACATACTTGATCCGATCAACATTTATATAAAACTTAATCGATTAACCCCATTTAAATTTTTCATCAACAAGCCTTTACTTTACTGTGACCGTAACTACTGAGTAGTAACAATAATCTATTGCTGACCACCGTGAAATTGCAAAATGCTCAAGGAATTCAATTCCAACTAATATATGTTTTTGCAGTCTAAAATTAGTTAGTTCTGGAATGGGTTTTCTTCTTTCTGTGCTGACTAACCTAAGCGAAAAGTGAGTCTTGCAGATAATTAAATAATTTCACTCACTTAGTCAGAGTCTGATTTCAATTAGGTCGTTGTCATTGTAGGTTATGCCATTGACATCAATCAGCACCGACGTCATTAGACATTTTAGGTTAATTCTTCTGATTTCAATGACGAAGGGATAGAGAGAGTGGTTACAACGTAATTGTCTTTTAATGATGTGAATTATCAGTATAGGGATACGATCTGATGATGGAAAGCTGCAACACATGATGTAATGAACCAAAAGAAGGAAGGTGAATTGTTTTGTACTCTCTAAATAAAAAAATTTCAATGCTAATATGCTTTTACAGATTATTATTTATGAACGATTTTTTTTTAGGTTATCCCTTTTATACAAAAATAAAATCGATAAATAAAATACATATTTAATGGCTAAAACTTGGATTTTAGAGAGTTTTTTTTCAGTCAAAACTAGAAACTGACAATAACTTTTGGGCCAAAAATAGTTCCCAATTATTCAGATTTGTATTAAAACTTTTATGAAAATTTGAAAACGTAAACTGTAATGTCAATCGATATAACATTTAAAATCTGTGACAAGTATTAGAGTGCAATTGAAAGATGTTCTACATCCTTAGGGTTTTATTTTTAAAACCATCACTTCTGTACCATACTTTTTTCAATGATGTTTTTTAAGAATTTTTTGTTTTAAGATTTACAGTACAATTTCCAGAGCATATTTTATGATATAGTTGGAAAATGATTTGTTTTTTAATATATCAACATAATTCTATTGGCCAAAATTACCACTACTATACTCTTACAAGAACGGAAAAATAGGCGAGGTCAAGATTTTACCGGTCAGAGGTTTGACTTTACTGATTAAATTGAAAATATAACATGTTTGTGTTTGCATCATATGACAGTATTTACAATCGTCGTACGTTTAGTAATATCTTGATTTAATCGATGATATATCGGCCCATCTTATCAAGCAAAGATTTCTAGTAGTATCTTAGAGCATATTGATAAGATTTTGCAAATAACTTTATTTGATGCGTGGTAAAGATGAAAATTTTTCTTGTGCACCATAATAATTTTTTTAATATATATATATATATATATATATATATATATTAATTTTTTCATTTTAAAATCTTTTCATTTTATTACAAATAATCAAAACTGGAATTCTCTGCTTACTAGCTATATACTTCGCTCCTCAACTATATTATAGAGCATCAAAATCTGTAAAAAGCAGATTGCAGTATAATAATTTTAGATTGTTATTTAATTGCGAAATACTCAAAACAAAATATACAAATAAGCAAGCATTGAATTCACTGACTCGCGATATATACTAACTTCTTTATTTATTTTGTTTTGTATAGCATTTAAATTTGATTTGCGTTAAATATTAAATTTAATGGAAATCAATATTAATATATATTGTACATATTCAAATTTGATACCATTTAAATCTCACATACATTTGATTTACGGATTGAAATTTAAAGATAGTGTGTTTCTTAAATTAACAAATAATAAAATAATGAAATTTAAATATATAGGAAATAAAATATAAGAAAATGCTTCAGAAGAAAAGTTATGACAAACTTGAATTAACCAGAAAAGCAATGAACCGACTAATTAAATGTAAAATTTTGTTTATTTAAAGCATAAGTATTTTTTTTTTTCGTCACCCCTTCTTGATCTTTAAATATTGTTGAAAATACAATGTAAACACTGAATATAGCCGTTTATGATGCAATAATAATCAAATATCGAGAAGGTTTTGTTATTTTGAGCGTAATCGTGAAATCGAGGTTATTCACTTTGCAATTTTTATAGTTTAATCTGAAATCTTGTTCTTTTTTCCCCCCTTAAATTAAATTAGATGAATTAATTTCTACTTTGAAGCTATATTGTTGATTTGTGAAAAGGATGGCTATTGAACGTACGATAAATCTAAACCAAATTTATGAAATAATGGCGTTTTTTAGCCAATTGATAATGTAAAACAAATGAAAACTAGGGGTGTGGAACATCGCAAAACTTTCAGTTACACTATAATACTGACGTGGATTTGTGCCATCTACAGTATTTATACTTTCATTATCCATTTAGTAAAATTGGCCAGTTAGGTGATATTTTTTTACGATTAATCTTGTATGGTTCTTTTTCTAAAGAAAGAAAGAAGAAGAAAAAAAAAAAAAGAAGAAAAAAACTCCGCCAAAATTATGATTTTGGCGATATACTTACCGATAATTTTTATATTATCTTACTTATAAGTGAAACTGAGCAGAGAAGAATTAAGGGTGTGAAAACATTGCACAACTTTCAATTTCACTATATAATATTGGTAATTGCAGTAAAATTTGACATAGTGTAACCATTTTTTATTTTCATTAATTTCAATAAAAATTGACAATTTGGCGATATTTTTGGCAATAATTTTTAAATGGAGGAAAAAAGAACCCGCCAAAATCACAAAATCAGGGAATTTATTCAACAGACAATACATTGTCTCTGCTTGCGTGTAAACCACAAAAAAAAAATAATAATAATAAATATTGATGTACGATGCTCGTTGATGTACAGAGAGCTCTGTGTTAAAAACACTCGTTTTTCAACTTTTTACGCTTTTATCGCCTTTTTATGAAAATTTTGGAGTTGGGAATGTTTAGAACACCTTCAGAGTCATTACCACAGCGAATTTGATCAAAATCGTTTAATCCGTTTTTTAGCAATCATCGAAAAACATGAGTTTTTCTTCAATGGCAGCCTCATGCGCATGCGCGATTTTAACGAAAACCATAAAGGTAGGTCCTTGTTCCGTCACTAACCCGCACATCAAATTTGAACATCGTAGGTCAATTTGTTCGGGAGTTATGGTGACCACGTACACACATACACCCAGAGAGACATTTTCCCCAGATCACTTTTTTGAAATCAGGATGTTCCAAAAGTGAAGAAATGCAAAAAAATTTGACCAAATGCTATACTTTCATTACCCTATGCATACATATGGGTAATTTAAAGTAATAATAATTGCATACCACTTCCAAATTTATTTCGATAATCCAAACTAATTATCAATAGATATTTTTATGAGCTTTAAAATAGAACTGGCATAAATTGGTTAGTATTTTTGTTGTGTATAATATATTTATATAAATAAGGTTCGATTATGAAATTTTAAATATCTTCAAAAAGTCAATGATTGTTGATAAATAAAAATGGAAAATATGTCTTGAAATAAAAAAGTTTTAAATGCTTTTTCCGATTTTCAATACTATCCAAATTCTTTATATGAGCCTTATAACTTACTCCATAAATTTATTCAAAATGCAGTTCAACCTGAATTTAATTTATTTCTTGTAAGGATACCTTCATTAATGCAGGTTGATCAAAATTAATTCTTCATGGAACTGTGTATACGCTCTATTATAACACAATGGTTAAATAATTTCTCAAATTAAAAACAAAATATGCTTCTCAAATGAAGCTTCGAGGTCAAAAATTTCTATGAGAGCTATTCCTATATTAAAAAAAACCTGTATTGGATTGTTTACTTTTGGGTTTGAAACTTCATTTACAACATTTCCGATAAAGTACAACTTATAATGTTAATTATATAAACCGTAAAATGCCGACACACGTCCTTGTGGCAAAATTAATCAAAACTAGGGGTGTGGAACATCGCACAACTTTCAATTACACTTATATACTGACGTGGATTTGTGTCATTTAAGGTTTTATATTTTGACCGAATACTTTACTTTTATTACCCTATGTATACATATGGGAATATTGGAAGTAATACTATAAAATGTTACAGTCTTCTCATCCCATGAACTTTTTTTTTATGCTGAGAGATGGAGAAGGGTCAAATTTTTTTTGAAAATTAAGCTTTTGGCAGCTCTAAATAACATCAGTTTAAGGTACCAGTACACATAGGATATTGTAAAATTTTTTGAAAATAACTATTTTTGCTTTTTTACTCTAAAATGTTCTCTAGTTAATGGGTTTAAAATGGTGCTATGTTCCTTATAAATAAGGAACACAGCAATATTCCTTATAAAAATATTATGACATTCAAA
The DNA here is from genome assembly GCA_963978545.1 of Linyphia triangularis. Classification (NCBI taxonomy): domain Eukaryota; kingdom Metazoa; phylum Arthropoda; class Arachnida; order Araneae; family Linyphiidae; genus Linyphia; species Linyphia triangularis. Next base: position 2,790,785 of record OZ021723.1, on the reverse strand, counting down.
ATATTTTTTAAACTACGTATATTTTTATGAAAGTACACAGTGATAAAAGATCGCTACCTTGAATTGTGAAGAACTAGTTTTATTCAGTGCAAGATTATTTAAAAAAAAATTAAAAAAAAAAAAATTATGATGTAGGGACTAGAACCTACTAGGTTGGTTGTATTCAGATTATCTGGCACCGTAGCAACACGAGGGATATAATGGGCCGAAACATTCGTCATTAGACAAGCTAACATACATTTACAAACACCCATGCCAAACACGGGACTCGAACCCGCAACCTCGCGGTCCAGAAGCTAGCACGCTAACCACTATACCGTTTGGTCGGCGAACCTACTAGGATCTCATTCATTCGTGCAATAATGGATTTCTAATTTTGAATTTTTATGTTTTATTAAAATAGGGTAATATTAAATATTTTTAAAACAAATTCCGAGTAAAAAGCTATTTAAGTTTACATCTACAATTGCAGTGCTTTCCCTATAACAAATCACTGTTTGCATCTAAAATTCCAAATTGTTTCAAATAGAGTTTTGACTGGTGAAATTGGACCCTTATTAAAAAATTAAATTTTAACTAATCAATTAAATAACATCAAATGAATTTTTTCTTATGCAAATATTAGTTTCTTAAATGAAGTTAGCATGAAAAAAATTGCTAGTGTAGTTAAAAAAATTATAGATTTTCTTTTTTTTTTCAAATGGGTACTGATACCTTAAGTAAGACCACTTTTTAAATTACTTATTAAAACAAAGAAGGTTACACTTAAGAAGCATTAATTTTTTTTTAAATCCATCCACCACAGCCTTTCTTTGACCTGCTTATTCACTCTCCTCTTTTTCTATCCATTTATTTTAATTTAGTGAACATCCGAAATCCGTTTACTGAATTTAGTTTCATTATCTTCTCTTTTAAAAGGAAATGTCCATCTATGGCGGAGAAAGAAAAATAGCTCCGAGGAAACATTTAGCAACATCTTTTCTGGGGAGACAAGGGTCAACTATGATTGGCATCCTCCCATCAACAGTAAGTGGCCGCAGACTCAGATTGAGGATTCTGATAGCAGATCGGTTCACTCAACGGATTGACATAGATTTTTTTTTGTACATGGCCTGGATGCCCAAATTGTTCTCTGGCAGTTTTTTGTCAAGAAAATTAGTTTTAAGTCCAAAAATACACTCAAGTTCTAAAAGGACATCCCGTTGGAAAAAGTGCATCCATATTTTAATTGGGAAGCGTTTCTGCTAAGTAGAATATTAAAAGGTACTTTCTGTTCGAATGGGTATGCTCTCTTCAGTGGAACAATGCTGGTGCCATTAGTTAAAAGGCTCTAAATTCCAAAAAAATTCATCAAACACGTATTTCGACACTTTCTGGTTAATCCTTAGAAAATAATCTTTTTATTTCATTGAATGGCTTAGGTTCTTAGGTTGTGCAAGCCTATACAACAATGAAAAAATATGTAATTTCAATGGATGAACGTGAAAGCGTCGATATATGCATTTGATTTTTTTTTAAATAGGAACATCATCTAAAAGGACTTCCCGTTGGAAAGAGTTCATCCATATTTTGATTGGGAAGCGTTTCTGTTAAGTAGAATATTAAAAGGCACTTTCTGTTCGAATGGGTATGCTCTCTTGAGTGTAACAATGTTGGTGTCAATAGTTAAAAGGCTCTAAATTCCAAAAAAAATTTCATCAAACACATATTTTGACACTTTCTGGTTAATCCTTAGAAAACAATCTTTTTATTTCATTGAATGGCTTAGGTTCTTAGGTTGTGCAAGTCTATACAACAATGAAAAAATATGTAATTTCAATGGACGAATGTAAAAGCGTCGATATATGCATTTGATTTTTTTAAACTTTGATCTTTTAACTTATGACGGCCTACTATATCAGCGATAAATTACTACAAGATTATACATTTATTAGAATACCCTAGACAGTTAGGACAAATAGTCTCAATCGACTAATCGATCGGGATATATTGTCTCAGTCGATTATGCAATTGCGATGTATTGTTCCAGTTGACTCAAACACACATTTTACTCAAACGCATTATTTGAATTGGAATATATTGTCCCAATCGACTATACGATTGGGATGTATTGTCCCAGTCGGCTATATGATTGGAATATATTGTCTCAGTCGACTAGGCGATTGGGATGTTTTGTCTCAGAACGGTTGAAATATATTGTCACTATCGACTATGCGTTTGGGATATATTTCACACTCGACTATACGATTGGGATGTATTGCCCAAGTCGACTATATGAATGGAATATATTTCAGTCGACTATACGATTGGGATGTATTGTCCCAGTCGGCTATATGATTGGAATATATTGTCTCAGTCGACTAGGCGATTGGGATGTTTTGTCTCAGAACGGTTGAAATATATTGTCACTATCGACTATGCGTTTGGGATATATTTCACACTCGACTATACGATTGGGATGTATTGCCCAAGTCGACTATATGAATGGAATATATTTCAGTCGACTATACGATTGGGATGTATTGTCCCAGTCGGCTATATGATTGGAATATATTGTCTCAGTCGACTAGGCGATTGGGATGTTTTGTCTCAGAACGGTTGAAATATATTGTCACTATCGACTATGCGTTTGGGATATATTTCACACTCGACTATACGATTGGGATGTATTGCCCAAGTCGACTATATGAATGGAATATATTTCAGTCGACTATGCGATTGGGATGTTTTGTCCCAGTCAACTATATGATTGGAATATATTGTCCCAATCGACTATGCGATTTGGATACATTTCACATTCGATTATAAGATTAGGATGTAGTGTACCAAGAGGTTTCCGTTAAACGGTAAATGAGAAAAATATTTTACTCATAGTATGCACTTCTTTTACAGTGCTGCACAAAAGTTTAGATACAACATAAAATTGGTGTAATATAAAATAGTATTAAGGCAGAAGATTTAATCTTTATGTCACTTAATAATATGCACATATTATATTCAAAATTTTTAATTTGAAAATTAAAAAATCTGTAGCGAATAGTCGCAAAAATGACAAAAATCCACTGCACATAAGTTTAGGCACAAATTAAAAGTTTTAGAAATGAATGAAGCTTCTACGTTGTTTTACCAAATAAAAAAAATCTTTTTTTCATTGAAAGCGCAAGCTTTTTCGGAAGAATTCCCATACATTTTTGATAGGATTACAAGTCAGGATTATAAAAGGCCAATAGAGAACTGATTTTTTTCTTTTTTTTGCCCTAAAGCACTTTTTAGTCGACCTGGATGTGTAGATGGTGACATTGTCTTTTTGAAATTTCCAGTTAGGTCCACTTAATATTTCACCAAATGGTAGTGAGTTACTTCCTAAAGTTGCTTGGTAGGCCTCAGAGGTTAGTTTTCCCTTTAAAAACGCTAGGGAAGTTTGGCCATTGAATCCAAATGTTCCCGAAACAATGACTGAACCTCCACTTTGGCATCGGCTTTACTGAGTTGCATGATTTTTACGAAGATCATGCCAGTAGTAGGAAAACTCCTTCTGGACCATCTAGGTTTAATTTTTTTTAACACCAAAGACCACCTGTAGCCGTTCGTCACTGTATGACTTGTGCTGCTGAGCCCATTTCAGTCTTGCTTCTTTGTTATCAGGACATAGCAAACACGACTTGCGTTTAAGTTCAGATTTTTTTTAAAAACCCGCATTCCACAATTCTTCTACGTATAGTTTTCCTTGAAACTTTAGTGGCAATTACATTTTTGATCTGATTTGCAGAGTAATTTTCATTTGAAGCCAGTTTTATAATTTGTCTATCATCCCGTTTGCTGGTCGTTCAAGGCCTTCAGTAATATATTACTAATTTGTTTCTTAGGTGTCTATTGGACAGAATGGGAAATGCTTGAAAACAACTGGCTCAGAAAAATTAATGAATGAAATAAAATAACGGGAAGCAATTTTTCAATGAATTCGCTTGGCTCACTATTGTATTTAGAAGTGAGTCAGATTTATGACACCATTCTTTGAACGCCCTGATTTTGAAAATAGGACTTTGTAATTTCTGCATCACGAATACTAAAACTGCACATTACGCAATAGAGGGAACTTAGAACGAAATTTTCTTCCAGTGCAATTTGTTTCATCCTGTTTAATTATCCTGCTGAATAAACACAAAATTTGACATACACTTACTATGCCTGTGCTATACTAAACTTCAACTTAACTAGACATCACTTAGACGATAGATCGTCACAGTGCTCGTAGGTATTTAATCCATTTTGGCGGAGTGAAGACATAATTCTCGACAAACCTTATAGCCTTTTGTTCTCTATAGGGTTGTGGTTTGGCGAACATTATGCTTTCACGCCGCCAAAATGGATTAAATACCTATGAACACTGTGACGATCTACCGTCTAAGTGATGTCTAGTTAAGTTGAAGTTTAGTATAAATATCGTTTAGGCAAATCTTAATCTGTTATTACTATTAATTTGATACTAACTATAATCATACAAAAAATATACTGAAATATTCTGGGCGTCTATAGGGACCATCTATGGGTCTTTCCAAGATCTTTATTAATGTTTCTAAACTTATTTAAGAAAAAAAAGAAACATACAAAACTTATTTTATTTTTCTTAGTAAAATTACTAAACTAGCAATTTCCGAACTGTTCAATCACTGAAATATCTGTCAAAAAACAAATTATGCAAATACCATTATCTTTAAAGTATTTAACTTTTTACTATATTAAGTAACACAGTTTAAATATTTCTTTTAAAAAATGCTTTCGGTTCGCTCTCAGAAGTGAAAGCGGGAAGTATGATAGTCATACCTAATGTGAGGTAAAACTTTCATAAACGATAATACTGTTACGAATTTCTGTATATTTGTAAATATTTCGCAGTATTAATTATGTAAAAAGTAAAATTTATGTACATTTCGCATAAGGCAGTCCAAGAGTTCGTCTGTACTTCGTTTTCCTGCAATGCGTCTCTTAATGCTTGTAAACGAGTTCTACAGGGATCATGCTAGAAAGCGAATTTTACAAGGAGCATGCCATTTAACATTATGGTTAATGTCAATCTCGCCAAGTTATCGACGGTTTTGGTGACTAATTTTGGTCGCCAAACTTGGCGACATTTGGCGAAATTTTCGGTCCCCATGTACCTGTATAGGGCTTTTCAACTACGATCAGGAAAGTTCTCCAAATGTCTATCTCTAGAAGATTCACGAAGGGTTTAACTTTCCTATATAAGGCCGATCAGGAGTTACTGAGTTAGTGGAGTTACTGAGTTAGTTGTCTCTCAACGAGCATTCAGAGAGCTGTATTGCGAAAGTGAACTGTAATGTATTGTCTTTTGCTTCGATCTTAGCAGTTGTGTATCTAGTTTTTAACTGCTGTTTGAGCTCCATTGTTGTGTAAAGAGCTGTATTGAATCTATAAGAACGGGAAGTTCTGAAGTTGTAAGAGAATCTGCGAAGAGTTACATCGGAATAAATGTCTTCAAGCTTTTGTCTGCTTTGTCTTCAAGTCTTTCGAACTCATCCAAGCAACAATACTAACAACTCTAATTTGTTAATCAATATCAGTATATCAAGTATAAATTGAATGAAATAACGTAATAATTATAGTGCAATTTCAAAGTAGCATTTCAGAAATTTATAATATACAAGGGTCGCATTCGCCATAAAATTCCTAACATTTTTGCACCTCCCTAAAATTCCTAAAATTGTATTTAAATTTTTCGAAATTCCTAAACAAATTCCGAAATTCTTACAAATTTAAAAACTTCGAAAATCCACAAAGTTTTCTTCAAAACATGCGAAAAAACGTCAATATCCTTCCAGAGGAATGAAAAATCTTTTCTGAAATTTTAATTATTGACAAACAATTTTAAAATGCATCCTAACTCATGTCAGTTTACAATTTTAAAATTGAAACAATATTTTTTTTTTGAAAACTACGAGTGTTTCTTAAAAATTAAATAAGTGGATTTAATTAAAAAGTTTTATAATTGTTTGATTATATAACTGCTGTTTTGATGAAAAGTTGTTTAAAGTTAATTTTTTTTTTTTTTTTTTTTTTTTTTGAAAATGAGCAATTCACGAATTTTTTAAATTTTTTTTATTCAATTCTAAATACTTCGAAAAGGTCATAAACACAAAAATTTCTGCTCAATGCCCTTTTTTTTTTTTTTTTTTTAATTTGCAATCAAAGTTCCCCAGTTAGACGTTGGCGAGAAAACGATTCATTCGGCTCGAATTGAATGTGACGTCAAGACTTCTCAAACATCATGGCTTGAAATGCGGCAGCGGAAACCTGTTTTGCAAGTTTCTCGTAAATCACTCCAACCTGTAAGGGATATAGTAATGGTCTACCAACGCCAACTATTTGGCAGAAACCTCACGATAACCATATAAATGGAAGGAAGCTTTGATGTCACAGATTTTGTTGAGTATTTTAATCGGACTGATTTTGGGACATTTTCTTTTCTTAATATTTAAATAACTAATTTTTTTTAAAGAACTTTTGTTTAAATATTTGGAATTAGAAAGAAATTCTTCATAAACATAAACTAATTTCACTCGTTTTCAAAAAATGCGAGAATTGTCCATTGGCGGTTTTTTACCGGTATTGAAATATGCTACGGAAGAGTATCTGAGTTAGAATTTACATCAGCTTTAAAAGAAATAAATCCCTTAAGTTTTGGGAACTATGCCTAAAATTGCTACCTAATTTTTTTTAGAATACTCATTGCACCCTTTGGATATGCATTAAAACTTAAAACGGTCAATTCTGGCGAGGCTAATATCATAATATAAATAAACTATTGATAGATAAACTAGGTTGAGAAATTTCTGGAAAATGTAATAAATATGACGTTTAAGATGTTAACCGTGAGAGCTCTAACAATGTTTTTCGGTTCAATGAGCTTAAGTGTACAGCCATAAATGTTTCTTTTATATTCACTTGTATTTCTATAAATTCTGAGAAATATCGATTTATTCTCCTTTTCATAACTGTTTTTTTTTTTTTTTTTTTTTTTTTTTTTTTTTTTTTTTCTTTCCCACTATTGCATTGGGTGATTAATTTTTGAAAAGCTTAACAAGTTTAATGTAGTATCTAACTATAAAATGATGCATTGAGTGTTTTGTTTTTTAATAAATATATTGTTTTCCTTTCAGTAAATTGAAAATCTGACCTAAAATTATTATGATGTTCAAGAAGCGTTAAATAACGTATTTCTTGGGGCAGCAGCAACAGCAACAACAACAACAATAATAAGAAGAAGAATGATGATAATGACAGTAATGATACCGAAAATGATAATGATGATGACGACGACGTAAACAACAACGACTACGATCATAAAGACCAACAATAACAACGAGGATAATGATAATAACAAAAGTACATATTAACCACAACAGGGGCAAGTATAACAGGAAAATAATAATAATAATAATAATAGTTGCTGTTATTGTTGTTATTATTATTATTAAAGAAAGTTTTATGTTCTATCTATGTCTTTTATATCCTGAGTAAGTAAATAATTTAAACATTTGTTTCCACGAAATGACTCTGGATGGCGTGCAGTCACTTGCAGTTAAAAATCAGCAAATCAATTTGCAATCTAGTTATCTGCGAATCTATATCACTTCCGATTTTCAATTTCACGCCATTAATACAAAAAAGTAATGAGTCGAAAAGGAAAAGTAATTCTTTTGATAGCAAAAAAAAAACATCAAACCACAAGTCATCCCAGTCACCCACCAAAAAACACACACAACACACTCCTCTTCAACAACAACAACAACAACAACAAAAAAACAAAAAAAGACAAATTTTGTCCTTCAGGGCTCTCGATGCCAATTAATTCACAGAACAGTCGTGCATTGTATCGATCAAACATCCTTATCGATGTTTGGGAGGAAAAAAAAGGATTGAAAGAAACATCATCAATATGCCTGGGGTAAATCCTACTCCCCATTGTTTCAATTGCCAGTGTTCTTGCTTTCAGCCAACTTTCTACTTCAGGAAGTTGTAACCCGTGTTATCACTTACACATTTCGCTGGATGAGACAACACCCGCAGCATCTCACACATAATCATTTGTTTCAAATGACAATACGGAAGTGAGACGGCAAAGAAGAGTTCGTTAAATACAGTTTATTTATTTTATTGCTGGTTGGTGCCTTTGGCTTTGGAAGTTTTCCGCATCTGAAGGCTACTTTTATTCAATTACTCATTTTGCAAGAAAAGAATTTAGTTTTATTTAATGAGTTCAGATTTTGAATGAATTTATTTAATGATCATTGCATGTATTTGTATATCTGTATGTAATGTACTAACACATTATGATTAGAGTTTTGGCAGTGTGGTCGTGAAACAGTGAAGAGTCAATTTGGAACAATAGAATATTGTTATGGGATTTTTCCACAGAGGCAATGATGGCACAGTTTTCACGGTATAAAAATATTTATTCTTTCTTCAAGAGCTCACAAAATTTATTCACAGGCAACAGCTTAATTACTCTCAAGCTTCAACACAAGCTTCAGCAAAAACAACTTCGAATACAGCGATTATACAAGCTCACTCCAATAGGTCAACAAAGCGATCAGCTTTCAACGAAGTCCGAAGTCAATCTGAAAACTTTCCCTATCGCCGGTCTTTATATAGCAGGCGAGTGAGAACAATCCCGAAATTTCCAGCGAATTCATCGAAAAAGAAACATCTCGAAATTGCTCGATTGCTTTAGGTGTTGCCACCTTTTTTCTAACCTGTATAATCGCTTTTAATAAATAAAATAAGATAAAAATAAATTACAATAGAATTTTAAAATAATACTTCACTATTTACACTATATACAGACAATTTGTGCAACAATATATTTATTAAGAGAGCTCGGAGAGAGAGCGTGAGGAGTTACGTTTTAACTGCATGATGATAGGATATATAATGCAATGCGTATTATTGTCGAACAGAGAGCATAGTCAAGCAGCGTCGTGTTAAAACCGTGAGAATCACTGAGTTAGGAAGGGTATTTTACAAACATCAAAGTGAGAAGGCAAGCATATTGGCGCTAAAAAGGAATACTAATTATGGGATACAAATAGCAAGAATGTTGACTCTGCAAAGATCTCGCACATTAATTTGGAATGGGCCAAATAAATTGTTGAATGATTTGGTTAAAGAGGATTTCGGGCTTTGAAAAGACGAATTAATTTAACTGTCGGTTCTAAAAAAGGATTTCTATTACATGTATAACTCCTATGGTCAAACTGTCTAGTCTGATTTTAAGCTTTAAACTATTTGTCATTGTTTAGCTTGATTTGCTCAATGTTTTTCCAAAAGGTGGGTGGGTTGCAATTTAGACCGGTAAAATTGTCAGTTGTTTCATGATAAAAAAATAAAAATTAAAAAAAAATGTGGAACCTAGGTACCAAGGTAGCAATCATACACCAGGTGGTGTTTTTTGGATAGAATAGCTCATTATCGACAAAGTTGTGAGTTTGACAACATTCTTCAAGTTAGTTTATAAGTTAGTAAAATCGACCAATTCATGTATATCAGGTATTGTAGATTGATCTAATAAAATGTGGTCTTGTGTTGATACCTGTGGTCTTGTGTTGGTAAATTTCGTATGTTGATTTGTTAGCTTGTGGTACCTATGTTTCCATAAAATAAAATTTTGTCGAGGCAATTACATGTAACTTATTTTTAACCGTTTAAGTGTAATTTTCAACAGATTTTAGTTATTTTATGTGTTTGCATACGGGTTACGGAAAGACAGAAAGAAAGTAATGGGGTCGGCTATATTTTAGTTTACTTGTTTGGTAATTGATCTCTTAAAACTAACTCCCCTTACACAGACGCAGTAAATTCAAGAGCAACAACATGTCAATATACTTTTTTCTTGACTGAGGTATAGTTCGAGTCAACTTAATTTAGTACTAACCGGATGAAAACTCACTATCTCGACCCTTCAATTGACTACAAAGAATTCGCAGTCAATCAGAGCCTTACTTTTTCCTCAGGGTACTTAGTACCAATTTAGGTTGCCTAGAACTATAGTGCTGTTCAGAATCTGTCTTCTAAAGCGCAGCACTAAAGACGGTATAACCATGGTAATTGGTTTTTCCCCACTTCCCGGTTTTACCCATTGAGCTTTGGTTGTTTTCAGATTATCTGGCGCCGTCAGCAACACGAGGGTTATAATGCTCCGAAACATTCGTCATTAGACAAGCCAACATACATTTACAAACACCCATGCCTAACACGGGACTCGAACCCGCAACCTCGCGGTCTAGAAGATAGCACGCTAACCACTATACCGTTTGGTCGGCTTACCCATTGAGCTGATCTATTAGAAAGTAGTTATACCATTAAACGTATTAGTATAGACCAATAAGTCTGCATCACTCTGCCTTAGTCTTAATAATGCCACAGCAATTTTGAATTTTATTATCAAAGGTTTCCACCTAAATTTTAGAAATTAGTTACGTGAATTTTCGAATTAAATACGTGAGCTATTCATGACATTTCAAACCAAAATATTTTTTTGTTAGATAATATTGCTTACTGAGGTTAACTACCTACTTACAATGAGCGATTAGAGTTTCTTTCTAAAAATACAATCTTAGAAAACTTCCAATGGATGGTCGATCTTTCTTTTTTGTATTTGATATAATTAATTGCCACAATCTTTCCGATCTGGTTTCATCGGGGAAAAACCATCCGATAAATATAGATTAATCGGCATTTCGGTCAAAGATATTGCAGTTGCAGCCTTTTAATCTTTCACCAAATCAAAAGAAGATGCATTTTTCCGGTTATAAAACTCACGTAACCCTTCATAACCTTGCTCACTAACAATGGTCGCAATCCTTTTGTTTTCATATGAGACGTTCCCACCTCACTAACAACCTGGCGCAAAAATTGGCTCACTTTCCCTTGTTGCCTATTCATTCGAATAGTATTTTTGGCGGCATTTTTCAAAGTTCTCAGGCGTGAAAAAGTGTGAAAATGCTATCTTCGCTTTCCATCGGATGCGCTCTCTCAAGTTCCAATTGTTAGAAAGAAAGAAAAAAGTTCGTTTCTTTTCGAGTTTCGTAATGAGACTGTTGTTTGAACTGTGACAAAAGCTTTTGATCCGCGTTCGGTGAATATTTCACGGGGAAAGCTGTTGCGGAATTGGGTTTCATGGTCTGGGACTCTAACAGGAGGTTGGACAGATGGGACAAATGAGGTAATTTTATGGGAAGATAAATGCTGACCCATTCTCTTTTAATACGGTAAATGAGGAACATATGCGATTGGACACATTGTTTGATGTGATCACGGGCCCCAGAAAGAAATTCAATTAGGGAATGGGGGAACCGTACCGTTAAAAACGTACAATACAATGCGGTACAATACCGTTGCAAACGTAGAAGACGCTATTAAAGCTTTATTAATATTTATTTTATTTTTTGGTAATTTTATAGGTAAATTATAATTTTTATAGGTAAATTATAATTTTTATTGGTAAATTATAATTTTTATTGGTAAATTATAATATTTATTGGTAAATTATAATATTTATTGGTAAATTATAATTTGTATTGGTAAATTATAATTTTGATTGGTAAATTATAATTTTGATTGGTAAATTATAATTTTTATTTAATTATAGTTCTATTTTAATTTCTTTTAGTCAATAATTAATTTATTTTTGAATGTTTCATGTTTTTTAATTATTTTTTATTTAATGTTTAATTTAATAAATGTCCAAACACATTTTAATTCTTGTCCCATTAAATGTGAATTTACGTTCCATTTAATGTTAACCAGAAATCCTTTTTTGAGAATTATTGTATAATTTAATTTTATTGATTGTTTCTTTCGACCTCTAATACATGTTCTTCTTATTTTTAATTGATATTCTTCTTAATTTTTATTAATATTCTTCTTAATTTTAATCAATGAACTTTCTAAATTTTTTTCGCGTTTTTCTTAATTTTAATTGGGTTTAATTTATTTTTTTAATTTTTCACAACATTTCAATGCGTATTTCTTTAATATTAAATCGATATTTTATTTATATTTAAGTGTGCTTAGATAGGTTTCAATCTATTTTAATTTATGAAAAATTTAATTTTAGTGTTTGTTCCATTCGACCATTAAATTACAATTAATGTCCTATTTAACTTTTATCTTTTGTTACATTTTCATAAATACTTTTTTAGCTTTAAATCTATTTTTTATTATATTTAATTATATTTAGTTGAGTTTCAATTTAATTAATATTTCACTCTACTTAAGTGTGGGACTTAAGTTCCCCCCCCCCCCCCCAGTGTTAATATCAACCGTATGATACCTGGCAAAAAACTAAATTTCAAAGGATGAGACAATTCAGCACAAATTAACAGTCAACTCTAAAGTAGTTATATAAAATTGAGGTGGAGTCGATTCCATTGAACTCAGTTTTTAGCATTGAAATCTACAAATTACTGAAAAAAAAAATCTAATTGCATTTGCTTTTAAATAATAAGAAAAAGAAATCCACAAGTTTAAATGAAATTCAATGCAAAATTGTTATCAATAATAAATTGCAAAAATATTTTCGAAAAACATTGCATACAAATACAAATTTTAAGACCAACAACTGGCTCAAGGCCCAACAGGGTTGGTCGAGTAAATATATATACACGTATATAGAAATAGAAAATAATTTGCATACGATAGTTACACTATCATACATACAATATAGCTTAGTTACAGGATTATGCACACAGTATACAATAGTTACAGGATTATACAATACATATACATAATACAATACAATGTACATAATACAATGCAATATACAAAGTTGACACAACGTTTGACAATCATACTGGAAAAATGCAATATATAATGCAAGCAACATATACAAGCTGACACAATATACAATAGTTACAGGATTATACAATACAATATACATAATACAATAAAATATGCATAATACAATGCAATATACATAATACAATACAATACAATACACAAAGTTGACACAGCGTTTGACAATCATAAAAAAATAACAATTCATAAAAAGAATATAGTATTATTTACAGAAAGATTACACCATTTGGCCTTATAATGGAGTCAATACTAACTTGTATTATTAAAAAGAGCAAGTTTATAGTAAGAAATTCCTCAATCTTTTGAGTTTAATTTTTATAAATTTTTTTCTTAATTTTCCTGACGTAATTGCATCACTGTTTAAAATATCCCATCAAAATATTTATAATTTATCGAATATATTTAACTTATATAAAAAAACCTTTGTATCGAATTCTAAAAACAATAAATCTTTTGTTAAATACAGTAACTGTGCTTTAATTCAAGATGAGGAATGATTGTAAACAAAACCGGCAACATGTTGCCCCACTCTGGCCTCTCATGAAAAAGGTACCCGTTTCGAATCCCGGCTTAGGCATGGATATTCGTTGTGGTTCGGTTGTTGGTTGTTTTCAGATTATCTGGCACCGTCAGAGGGCTACAATGCGCGAAACATTCGTCATTAGACAAGCCAACATACATTTAAAAACACCCATGCCTAACAGGGGACTCGAACCCGCAACTTCGTGGTCTAGAAGCTAGCACGCTAACCACTATACCGTTTGGTCGGCCGTTGTGGTTCGGAATCCACGTTAAGCTGTATGTCCCGGCTTGATTAACCATGATTGTGCATAAAATTATGGCATTGAGGGTACAAACTAATTAACCAACCAACATGTTGCGCTAAAGCGGCTGCCTCAACAGTAAAAAATCTCGACACATTGGCTATCATAATGGTAAAAAATCTAGTCATAGCAACTGTATATCAGAGTAAATAATATTTTGTTTCGTTTAACCATTCAATCTATTTTTCCAAATAGCAAGAATTTTTTCAAAAGAGTAAAAAAAAAAAAAAATCAGAAAATTGCCGACTTTATAAAAATGTTCTCTATATACTTTACTCCCCCCACCCTTCCCAGGCCCTGATCATCACCTAGGCCCACAAGGCCCAGGCCTTGGGCCCATGATTTTAGGGGGCCCCGAAATTGGATGTAAACCTGTACTTTTGTATCACAAAAGCTATGTGAATATCTTTTTATAAAAATCATTTTGTATTGATCTTGAACCATCATTAGTATCCCAGAGTATATTTATTCAAATAAACCAAATCATAATTTAAATACGTAAAAAGAAGCTTTTTTGAAAGATAGAGAAAAAAAATTAATTAAAGGAAATCTTGATGAATTTATTGTGAGAACAGCAAATGTCTACTCTGAAGTTGTGAATAATACTGAAGATATTGTGATTTGTATTGTGATAGTGAAATGCAAAGCTATACATAACAAAAAATTTTTGATTAAAAAATAACTTTTAAGAAACAATATTAACATTAATTTATCATTTAAAAAAAATATTTAATGTTAATTCATTTGACTTTGTGTCAAGCCCATTTCCAATATATCACGCGTTTGAAAAAGGGGCCCCCGAATGTATCCGGGCCTTGGGCCCCAAATTGTCATGATCAGGCCCTGACCCTTCCCCTCTCCTTTTTTAACCTAATGGAGATTTCAAAAATTGACAAACTGGAGCACCTAAAGTAGCTTCCAATGAACTTTAAGCAATATACTATTTTTAACGAAGTTTTGTTATGCGTTTTTATTTGGAAACGTCAAAAGGATAGCAAAATCGAATCATTCATCAAACTACAATTCCTTTTGGACCGAATTCTAAACATACATTTAGTTTTCCGTCACCAACAAGTCTTAAAGCTTTTTTGAAGATTTCAAATCCAATTACTCATAAGTCGTCCGTCCTTCAGCCAACGGGCAATTTAGTCTTCCATCATGATTACGCCGAATGACAGTTCTCTTAAGTGACCAGACGCGAATATAAATAGTTCGCCAGTTTTAAATTTAAAGAAAGAGTGTTGCAGACGGGTCAAACTTGCTCAGTGTTAACAGCAAGTTATTTCTCTTTTTTTCTTGGTTTCTGAGACTTGTCTGACACCATGATCTAAGAGTTATTCAGCAAGATAGAATAGAAAGAATGAAAACTTTTAACGTAAACGCTGGTGGCAATGCTTCGTAAAATAATGATATGCTGTCAGGATTGTTACATCCTTACATGGTACAGGAAATGTTCAAGCGGGTGTATGTAATTAATTTGGTTTTTATCATATCCTTTTAAAACAAATAAAGAAGGGAATTATTTTATAGGATATTTGGATGATGGACAATTCCCGCGTTTTTTAAAAACGAGTGAAATTGGTTTTTATTTTTGAATAATATCTTTTTGATTCCAAATATTTCATCAAAAGTTCTTTAAAAAAGTTAGTTATTTAAATATTAAGAAAAGAAAATGTCCCAAAAGCTAGCCAAAACCTGTCCGATCAAAATACTCAACAAAATCTGTGACGTCAAAGCTTCCTTCTTCCGTTTATCGTGAGGTTTCTGCCAAAAAGTTGGCGTTGAAATAGTTGTTGTTGGTAAACCATTGCGATATCCCGTACAAATTGCTCGATTTGCGAGAAACTTGCAAAACTGGTTTCCGCTGCCGCATTTCAAGCCAAGATGTTTGAGAAGTCTTAACGTCACATTCAATTCGAGCAGAATGAATCGTTTTCTCACCAACGTCTATCAGCGAACTTTGATTGCAAATTAAAAAAAAGAAAAAGCGCATTGAGCAGAAATTTTTCTGTTTATGGCCTTTTCGAAACATTTAGAATTGAATAAAAAAAAATTAAAAATGCGGGAATCGTCCTTTGAAGAAATTGCATTGTTATGCTTTTTTTTTTTTTTTCATCTACTTTAATAATATTAATAATTAAAACTAGGGGGCTTCGCCCCCTGCTCGCTAACGCTCGCCAACCCCCAAACACCTCGCGGCGCTCGGATTGAGCGGCTTTGCTGCTCGAATTTATGGTTAAAACATCTTGCTGCGCTCGAATAGGTTTGCCAGCCATAAAAAATGTAACCAATTTTTTATAAATTTAATGTAAGGCCTAATAGAGAAAACATCCAAATTGCAAGTTTCATAATAGAAAGTTAAATATACTATCCTCCAACATTCTGACTTAAAACTTCAATAGCTATGCCCTTACATTGAAGTCCCAATATCTTTTATTTATTCCGATAAGTCGCCCCGTTAGAGAACGACGTCCAACGCGAGGCATTTTCTGGATAGAAATACTTCAAAATAATAATTACTCTAATACAAAAATGCTTCAGAAAAACAGAAAAATCAACTTTGAAATGAAGAGTTTAAAAAGAGCTTTAAAATTAGCAACGGGTTTGTTGTTTACATACGTAAGGATAGCTTTAAAATTAGCAACGGGTTTGTTGTTTACATACGTAAGGATAGCTTTAAAATTAGCAACGGATTTGTTGTTTACATTCGTAAGGATGTTGCCATTCATATATTCAAAATCATTGAGGCTTTGTAGTAGCTTAATGATGAAAAATATTGAAATTTAACTAATTAATAAAATGTTAATAAATTATTTTGGCACGGTTTGGCAAATCTACAGCTTATTCTCTTTAAAATGACACCTTGATCATTGAAATTGGTTGAGCATTTTAGGCGGACGGACTAACCCCAAAAAACGTACTGCCTATTAAATATATAGATAAAAAAAAAATATTTATTAATATTTTAACTATCGCCCTGCCACAATATTTTTGCTCCAAGCATTTATACAATATGCTGTTTACATACGTATCTGATAAATTATTCTTAAAAAATTGGTTACATGTTTTTCTAAAAAAAATTAAAGACCAAGAATTGTGCATAATTATTAATGTTTGCATTTTTTTTTTTTTTTTTTTTGTGATAGTTTTTTTCAAAACCGATATCATATTGTATCATATTATATTGCATGTAACATATTAAAATGCAATGTAATATACAGGGTGTCTGATTCAAATCTCCTTATTTTAAAGATGCCGCTATATGTAACAGAATGTTAAAAAGCATAAGAAAATGTAATATTAAATAACAAGACTCACAAGTTTTTAAAAAAACAACAACAATGCACTTGCACGTATATCCCTTAGCAGCCCTCAGGATATCCAGCTGATAGTCCAGTTCCAGAGCCGATATTGACGCGTTCCAGTCGCATTTCCGTAGTGACAGCAGCTGTTATTGATGCACGAAGATCTTCAACATCACGGATGTCCCTTGAGTAGATTTTGTCTTTGATGTAGCGCCAAAAGAAAAAAAAATCCAGTGAAGTGACTTCCAGAGATCTTAGTGGTCAGGCAATCGGGCCTCCGAGTCTCGAAATTCAAGCTGGATTAGTTCGGGCAGGGGAAAAAAAATTGTGGTTGAAATCCAAGAATACAGCAGCCAATTTTGCTTAATAACGTCAAAATATAGCAAATAGATTTTTTAATTGACTATTAAAATTGATTCAGACATCTTGTATATTATATTGTAATAAGATAGGCAATTCTATGGATGACGCACAGAATGTTTTCATTCTTTTTTCTACTCATAAATATCAGATTAGAATTTTAAAATTATGATGAATGTAACATTTATGTGGACGTTCTGTACAATGCTGCACTCCCAAATCTATGGCAATATTTCGGGGAAGGGCCATTTGTCTTCCAGCAGGATAACTGCTCCATTCACACATCGAGGCTTGCACAGACGTGGTTTGACGAAATGGGTGTTCAAAAACTAGACTGGCCTTCTCAGAGCCCCGATCTAAATCCCATAGAACACCTTTGGGATGAATTAGAGAGCAGATTACGTAGCCAGCCAAATCGACCATCTTCACTGCAAGCACTCACTTCAGCTGTGATGGACGCCTGGAAGGCAATTCCTATGGTCATCTATCAAAAATTGGTGGAGTCTTCCCAAACGTGTGCAGGCTGTAATCGATGCAAAAGGGGGACCAACATCATATTAATATATGCCTCAGGTCGCTGTAAGTCTATACCACTGGGTGTCCGGATACTTTTGGCCAGATAGTGTATAAGATAGGCAATTCTCTGGATGACGCACAGAACGTTTTCATTCTTTTTTCTACTCATAAACATCAGATTAGAATTTTAAAATTATGATGAATGTAACATTTATGGTTTTGTTTTATATAATATTTATTGGGAAATAAGATGTATAGAAAATTAATTATTTTAACTAGACCAAACATACATTTATAAGCCACCTACGCACAAAAAACGAACTTGTCCCGTGCTTCAGATGTTTATGAATGAAGATTTGACCCATATAATATATTTTTCCATACAATTTTATCACCAACTAATATTATATAAAACAAAATAATAATGCTAGTTTCATCATAGGTTTGAAAATCAAATTTGTTTACGAGTATAAAAATAGCACACAATGTCAATGCTTCATCCAGAGAATTGCCAGTGTAATTAATTGTAATACAATGTAATATATATGTTATCCCCAGTGATGTAGAGGGCGCTGCTTCTGTAATCCCCTAGCGGCGACTTCGTCGCCAGAGAGAGAGTATGATTGAAGGAGTGTAGGTGAACGGACGTGGAAGTAGCCTCTCCTAGTTTGGGTTTAAGAACTTATTTCTATCTAATGCACGAATAAACCTGCTGTCCATTTAATTGGCCTCTTTCACTTTTACCCCTTCATCATACAACATGGGGGCTCGCCGTGCTTTTTACCCGCGAGAATGCGATGAAAAAAATATTTAAAAAACTGCACTTCCACGCATCCAGAGGTCAAACCAAAATCCTCTTCACGAAAAAAAAACACCTTTACTTCCACGCATACAGAGGTCAAACCAAAATCCTCTTCACGAAAAAAAAAAAACCTTTACTTCTACGCATACAGAGGTCAAACCAAAATCCTCTTCACGAATTACCGCAGCAGTCAGCGACCACCAGTGGAATCTACAAATAAAAGGAAAACTCATCAACCAGCGTCGTCATTATACAACTGCATAACACTCGCTTCGCCGAACAAGTCCCACTTCAGCCGTCAAGCAGAAGTTCCACGAAGCTAGCATCGTTATTCCACATAGCCAGCAAGAATACAGAATCCTGAGCCAACTCGAACCTGCAACCACAACACTGTCGCTTCACCGAACAAGTCCCACTTCAGCCGTCAAGCAGAAGTTCAACGAAGTCAGCAAAGTTATTCCACATCGACCAACTACTACGAACCAGAAACCAGAAGCAACGAGTACTCTTCGAAAGAGCAACAACATAAAACGGATATAGCTCCAAAAGCGAAGTAAAATCAAGAAACGCAGGTAGGATCCATCTTATTATAATTATGTTTAAAAATATCAAAAAGCAAGATCTCGTATTTGTCGCCGCTGAGTTAGATATCGTTGTACCGGATGGTACCACAATTCTAAAATTAAAAGACTTAATCGAAAAAAGTGAAGTTTTCGTTAAAGATCCAGATTTCGTTCAAGATTTAATAACAACAGTTGTAGCTGAAAGAAAAACCCAAGAGGCTAATGAAAAGCAAAAAGAAATCGAAAAAATTAAGAATGAAATCGAAAAAATTAAACTTGCACAGTTAGATGCTAAAATAAAACTAGCTCATTTAAAGAACAAAATCCAAATTCCAGTAACTGCAGAACCCTCTGATATTATTTGTGCTAACTCAATAACACCAACTAATGTAAACGAAAGCATAAAAACACTAGACCCACTTCCGATTGTAAACCAATTCGAAACCCGCGCGAAAAAAAAATGCTATGTTGCTTCAAAAAAGAACTCTGAATATATCACTTTTCCTGCTGACAACAATAACGAAATTTTAAATGCTTCTGAAAGCCTTACGATTCCGGAAACTCAAAAAGAAGGCACGTGTCAAGGTCATACAAAGGATAACTCAACGGAAAATACCGGCTCTCCGTTGATGGAGGCGGGGCTTAATGTCCCCAGGAGAATAGACGAGCGGTCATTGGAAGATCCTGATGAAGTAGGCGAAGTTTGTGTTAGAACAGAAGACGGAGGAAAAGGCTCAAAACCAGAAGCTCCTGGTCCAGAATGTAAACAAACAGCACACGTTGACTGTTTACCTTTTCTGTTTACGATTGGGGATAGCGTGAGTTTAAACGAAGCGGATTTCTTGCACATTAACGACGATAACTTGCGGGATACTGTTACGAATATGGTAAAATTTTATAAACCAAATAAAATAAAAAGTACAAATTTTCAAATGAAGATTTTTTTATCGGATGAAACGCCAATCTTTCAGTGGGCACGCCGTTTATCAATCACCGAGAAATTGGAAGTTAACAGGCAAATCAAACAACTATTGAACGACGGAATTATTTCAGAAAGTACTTCTGACTTTTGCTTACCAATAGTTGTGTGCAAAAAACAAGATGGCTCAACACGCATGTGTATTGATTACAGACGTTTGAATAAAGTGGTAATCAAAGAACGATTTCCAATTCCTATTATAGACGACGTCTTCGACAGGCTACAAGGGGCTACCGTGTACACAAATTTAGATCTCAAAAATTCGTTTTACCAAGTAGACGTTGATCCTGCAAACCGCAAGTATACGAGCTTTATTACACCAGATAATCAGTATCAATTTAATAAAGTCCCGTTTGGACTTTGCAACTCGCCGTCTGCTTTTCAAAGATTCATACAGATTGTTTTTCGAGAACTTTTAGAAACTAATACACTGATCTTGTACTTAGACGATTTGATCATCCCATCAATCAATGAGTTAGAGGGCGTCGAAAAACTCAAGCAAGTCTTCAAAGTAGCTTCCGACTATGGACTTGAGTTTAACTTTAAAAAATGCAATTTTCTACAAAGAAAAATCAACTTTCTCGGGCACGTTTTAGAAAAAGGTACAATCCGTCCCTCGACAGCCAAAACAAACGCTGTTTTAGGTTTTCCACAGCCCAAAACAACAAAAGATGTTCAATCATTCTTGGGTCTAAGTGGATTTTTTAGGAAGTTTATAAGGGATTATGCTGCCATTGCAAGACCCTTAAGTGATCTTTTACGGAACAATACTCCTTTTTATTTTGGTACAGACCAAAAACAAGCTTTTCTAACACTGAAACAGGCACTGTCAACAGAGCCTGTGCTACACCTATATAAACAAGGCTCGCCTTTACAGTTACATTGTGATGCATCCTCAAAAGGATTTGGTGCTATTCTTCTTCAAGCAGACTCGGATAACATCTTCCATCCTATACATTATATGAGCCATAAGACATCACCACAAGAAGAGAAATATTCATCGTACGAATTAGAAGTTCTTGCCATAGTTCAAGCACTAAAGAAATTCAGATACTACCTTGTAGGTACCAAGTTCAAAATTATTACAGACTGCCAAGCCTTCCAAAAGACCATGTCAAGGAAAGAAGTTCCACCAAAAATTGCCAGATGGGCAATGTTGTTAGAGGATTTTGACTACGAGATAGTACACAGACCAGGCAAGCAGATGACACATGTTGATGCTCTCAGTCGTTACCCAGTCATGTCAATCCAAGTTGATGCAACAACCCAGAAAATCTGCGATGCTCAG